>CM039444.1:2400000-3600000 GCA_022388445.1 Zophobas atratus
GTGTGTGGTAACAATTCGAGTGAAAGCGCTGAATTCCCCCGAGGAGACGGCGGTTCGCAGTCTTTTCAAATTTTGACGAAAAATATGTTGACCGATTGACTTTAAATCAAACGAAAGTGGTGACCTCGATGCAACAACACAACAAAAGTTTCTACTGATGATAATTCGACAAATTAGAAAAAATGTCGTATCCATTAGTGCGACACGCAGCGGTTTACGCATCCGGTTAAGCAGCCTTATTTTTTAAGGTCGTCGGGTGCCACTCACTTAAACATTTTCATATTGATCGTCGAATTTATTAAAAAGGTTCCCCGCTGAAACAAGTTCTGATAAACGGTTTTGCATCGAATCGATGAGTGTTAATAATTAATAACATTTCTAATAAAATTGGCTTTCCAGTTGGGGAATTGTGTCGAAACATGTAAATAAATATAGGGTGCGTGTACTACGAATTACCCCTTTAATAAATGGTTGTGTGAACGATATTATCGGCGGACACAAATTACCGCTGAATTGGGGGGATAGAGTAAGTGACAATTTTATTTCGATTCGGGAATTATGTTAATAAGATTTTTATGATACGTATCGGACTGACCGCAAGTTCACGGTCGGAATCATTTATAACTGCATATATTAGCATTATTGTTGACCACTTATGGATGTTGTCGCCCTAACCTCACTTCCGTTTGACACATGGACGCATCTCGGACGAAAGTACGCCCTCCATTTGGCATTGTGTGGCACGAATAACTTATTGACCAGCCGTAGCAGCGACAATTAGTGCAGCGCAGCCATAAATCCGCTCAATACGGAGTACAACAATGTTGATAAACGGTTTAATTAACACGAAAATAATATTTTAATCAATCATGGCTGATTACTGTTTGTGTGAACACAAAAGGTTATCGAGTGCGTAGATAAAATCGTGTGTGAAATGAAAATCGTTACGGCATCATGTTTAAGAGCGGAAAAAGCATTGTAGGTTGTTTAGCGTCCTACGCCCTTCCAGCGGGAGGAGAGCTCCGACGAGGGAGAGAGCGAAAATCCACTAACCCTCTTGATTTATATTTTTTTATATTTGTTAATTTAAAGCGTGACTCTCATGGAAAAATACAAATTTAAGGATTTTTCTCATTTTCTCGGCAAATGTACTTTGTTTCGGTAATAATGACGCGACTTAATGACGTCACGTTCGCCCCGAACGCACTTTAATGAGGTTATCAATTGCGGGGCGAAAAAGGGGCTTTTTTCGACCGATCCGGGTTAATTGTGGCGGTGCAGTCTAGATTATATCAGTAATGGCGTAATTGTGTAATTAATTAGGAGCTAACATCGCGGACACGTACAAAGGAGACGTTCTTTTGCGCTTTCTCTCGTGTTTGACTTTCACCCTTGAACAGCCGGATTACAAAATGAGTGAATGGAAGTCATAATTGAAGAATTCGACTGGAAACGTCTACGAATGGGAAAAAAGATACGGCAGACAATCGAGATCGAACGGTAACAGCCGCCGTGGCGTTTTTTACAGTTTGCAGGTTATTAAATAAGACTGGCGAGATGAATGTGCCCGGTTTGAATGTTGTGAATATGAGCTTTAAGTGCTTTTGCGAGTAATTCGTGTTATCATGCCTTGATGGGCTGGAAATGGGCGCCGGATCGATAGGCGACTTCGCTGGATCCTCCGGTGGAACCTCTTATACACACACGTACGAGTTCACGCACAACAAAAGTCGAAAAACATGTGTTCGTTAACACTTCGGAGGTTAAATGGTTATTTATAGTTAAAAGGCTTTCGAAAACCTTTAAAGGTCGCACTGTGATGGCTAAAGAAAGTGAAAGTTACAAGTCCGCTGGGTCGAATTGGGTGTTTTAATCCATTTAATTGCAATGATAAACACGTGACAATAAACAGTAGCTTTATCTCCCGGGACATAAGTACGAAAATCGTCACTTTACCTAGAATGACACGCTTCGCACGCATTTTTAGTAACACTTTTTGTTTTTCTTCGAGACAAGATGAAAGAGATTTTTTTGTAGAGTGTTTTTGGCGGACGTCATTGTTTTTTACAAATTTATGTTGATTCTTGGAGATATATAAACAACATTCATACACGTACAAGGACGGTAAACTCAATAGATTATATTTAACAAAGGAATTTCTGCAAGAATGCCTTTGAGGAAAATTAGCCACAATACTCGAGATTTTTTCTGTACAATAAAAACATCCCGGGCTGCTGCTGAACATAATCATCAATACATGGTCAACATTTATAGTCCTGGCAATAGAAGTGACCTTAAGGCCACTGATATTTACCAGGACTATGCACGTTCTCTTGTGGTTTATCAATGCGTGTTAAATTTTTACCCTAGAGATTAAAATTTTTGGGAAAAATATGTTCTATTCGTCAATCTTTTTTTTAATAAAACCTAAACGTGCTCGCTGCGCTCGCATTCCAAAAGTTTTATTTTTTTTAAGTATTTTTTAATTTTGAAATATCCTTGGGGTTCCTAGTTTTATTTTTTTGTTTGATGAAAAACTGAAAAATCGCAAATCGAAAATTTGAATACATGAAAATTGAAAAATGAAAAATTGAAAACTCGGGGGATTTTAAATTGAAAATTGCAAAATTTAAAAATTGCTGGAAGGTTATTTCAACAGAACTTCCCTCGCCCCAATTTTTTCATTTTTTTGTTCCTTCAATTTTTCGAGTTTTCGAGTTTAAATTTTTCAATTTTTCAAATTTTCAATTCAATTTTTCCATTTGCAATTTTTTGTTTCAATTTTTTATCTTCTTTATTTTTACAATTTTTCATGTTCCAATTTTATAATTTTTGTTTTTTCAATTTCACTTTTATTTTGTTTCGACAGTTTTAATTTTTTCGATTTGCCCCACCACCCATTATTTTGAATTTTGTTAGCATAATTGTGAGAAATAATTTTGAATAAATTGCCTATAATTCACGATGAATAGAACATTCGTCACAATGCGAAAGGGTGGTGGCGTGCTAATATTTTATCCATTTTTCTTATATACGAAGTCTTCTTTTCCCAATAAGAAACTAAAACCATGTTTAGTTTACCATATGAGCTTTTCAACAGCAGATTGTTGTTGAAAAGAAACTCTATATTTATATAAAAAAAAAGATTAAGCCCACCCATCCACCCAATCAAAATTGTGATGATTTTCATATGGTAATTTCTTGTAGAGAAATGAGGTTTTGCAATTAAACTCCGCCTTCAGCTCACGATGAATAAAACATTCGTCACAATTGAGAAGGGTGGGTGGGTGGGGCTTATATTTTATCCTACTTCTTCTAAAATTCTGTAGATAAAAGCTAAACTCCACCCCCCGACCTCTTTTCTCCATCCCTCTGACTTATTTTATTTATTGTAAAATGGGAATTCAATTCTATTTTGACAAGCGGTACAATCTCAGAATTAAAACAAAGTCAAAAGATTAATTTGTGGATTTATTTTAAAATTGAGGAAAAAAAACAGAAAAATTGTTTTTTTCAGAAAATTCAAAATTCTTTTATGGTGATCTTAAAACAGTATTTTTTTTTAATGAAAACGAATTTTAGATATGTTTTCAAATCTATTTTTTTTTTAAATTAACCTAGTTGTGTTAAGCCACAAAATTGGAAATTTCGTTCCGAAAATACTAAATTCTTTTATGGTGGTCTTGAATTTTTTTTTAACTGAATTGAGCTTTCAAAATTATTTCGAAAAAATTTAGATTGTTGTTGAGTCAAGACATTAAATTTTCTTGAAAACCAAAATTTTCCTAGTAAAAAATTAATGAGTAGATTTACGATCTTTGGATTTGAAGAAAATAATTAATAGTATTACGAGTAGTCACACTAGAATGAAAAGTGGGCGGGATTATTGCTATTGCTTGCTTATGAAAGCCTATAAGAAAAAAATTAAATTAGCCCCGCCCACCCACCCGTTCTTTTTTTCGTATGAGATGAGAAATGCATTTTTTATAACAAATAGTAGAATAATAAAAAAAAATACGTAAAATTATTTCGAAACAATTTCGATAGTTTTTGAGTCAAGGGATTAAATTTTTTTAAAAACCAAAATTTTCGTAGTGAAAAATTAATGAGTAGATTTACGATCTTTGGATTTGAAGAGAATAATTAATAGTATTACGAGTAGTCACAATAGAATGCAAAGTGGCGGGTATTGCTATTGATTCTTATAAAGACTCTATGAGAAAAAAAATGCATTTTTATAGCAAATAGTATAATAATAAAAAAAATACGTAAAATCATTTCGAAAAAATTTCGATAGTTGTTGCGTCACAATTGGGAAGGGGTGGGTGGGCGGGGCTTATATTTTGTCTATTTTTTTCTTAATATACGAAGTCTTCTTGTCGCAACAAGAAATCTAAAACATGTTTAACTATCCTTTGTTGAAAAAAAACTCTAAATATTAACAAAACAAAAAACCAAAAAGTAAGCCCCACCCACCCGCCCTAATCTCAATTGTGATGAGTTTCATATAATTTCTTGTAGAGAATGAGAATTTTGAAACTAAACTCCGCCCTTCAGCTCACGATGAACAAAGCATTCGTCACAATAGGAAGGGGTGGGTGGGGGGCTTATATTTTATCCTAGTTTTTTTTAATATGCGGAGTCTTCTTTTCCCAACAAGAAGCCGACAGCATGTTTAACTATTCTTTGTTGAAAGAAAACTATATATAAAAAAAAAAAACAAAGATTAAGCCCCACCCACCCGCCCCAATCTCAATTGTGATGAATTTCATATGGTAATTTCTTGTAGAGAAATGAAGATTTTGCAGCTAAACTCCGCCCGTCAGCTCACGATGAACAAGCATTCGTCACAATAGGGAACGGGGGGTGGGCGGGGCTTATATTTTGGTTCATTTTTTCTTAATATACGAAGTTTCTTTCCTAACAAGAAACCAAAACATGTTTAGCTATCCCTGTTGAAATTAAACTCTATATATAAAAAAAAAACAAAAATTAAGCCCCACCCACTCACCCGGATCTCAGTTGTGATTAGTTTTGCATTTCTAATCAGACCGAAGGACGCTTATAACATCAATATTCCTCTAAAAAATTCTATCCTTTAAAAACATATTTCATATGGTAATTTCTTTTTTTGCAGACTGAACTCCGCCCCTCAGCTCACGATCAATAAAATATTCATCACAACTGAGATCGGGGCGGGTGGGTGGGGTTTAATTTTTCTTTGTTTTTTTTTAATATATAGTTTTCTTTCAACAAGGGATAGGTGAACATATTGTCAGTTTCTTGTCGGGAAAAGAAGGCTTTGTATATTAAGAAAAAAAATGGACAAAATATAAGCCCCGCCCACCCACCCGTTCCCAATTGTGACTAATGCTTTATTCATCGTAAGCTGACGGGCGGAGTTTAGCTGCAAAATCCCCATTTTTCTACAAAAAATTACCATATGAAATATGTTTTAAAAGGATAGAATTTTTTAGAGAAATATTCATGTTACAATTAAACTCCGCCCTTCGGTCTGATTACGAATGAAAAACTCATCACTACAAATAAACTCCGCCCTTCAACTCATGGTGAATCAAATATTCATCACAACTGGGAACGGGTGGGTGGGCGGGGCTTATATTTGGTCCGATTTTTCTTAATGTACGAAGTCTTTTTTCCCTAACAAAAAACTTAAAACATGTTTAACTAGCGTTTGTTGAAAGAAAACTCTATATATTAAAAAAAACAAAAACAAAAATTAAGCCCCACCCACCCGCCCCGATCTCAATTGTGATGAGTTTTTCACTCGTTGTTAGACCGAGGGGCGGAGCGTAATTGCAAAATACATGTTTCTGTAAAATTCTGGCTAGCATTTAACCATCTACAATTAACATGATATTTCTAACATACATACAAAATTTAAGAATCACAATCGATCAAGCAATTTCGGAGATTACGGGTCTAATAAAAATGGATATAAGCAGACAGACAAACGGAAACGGGAGATTACTTTTTTCGTAATGAAGGGGCAATTCGTCCGATGGACTCGATTATGCAAAATTTGCAAATTGAAGAAACAAAAAAATATGAAAAAATAAAAATCTTAAAGCGAAATATTGAAGAAAGGAAAAATTGAAAAAACCTAAAACTCGAAACAATCGCAAACTTTTGATAATTTTCTTCAGGCGCGAGGGAAGTCCTGTGGAAACAACCTTCGACCTCGTAAATTTTAACCACAAATACGAAATAACTGTCGCAACGATTAAAAAGTGAAAGTACCCGACGTCCGAAAACCTCTCAAGAAGTACAATTTTAGTGTGAACTCGTCGAACCCGAAGAAATCCGACTTTTCACCGCCGCCGCGACCCATCACCCCGCCCCCGTTCCCCAGCACGTGAAACCCATAAATGAGTCAAGGGATCCAGCAAGGTTGGCTCGTTGTTACCTTGACGGCCCCACGACCACTTAATAAATCCCTGAAACGCATCCGTTTAGCCAATGCGGGCAAAAATTCCCCGACACGCCACAGCTCCATCCACAGCATAAACCATTTCTGGTTCTGGTAGTCGGCTCGAGAAAGTCGTTCATGTGCCGTGGCGCAATGGAGCAGATAACTTGTAAATTACGCCGCTATCGAGCAAGTAATTTCCGCCAGATCCGATCATTTTTCATGCATTGTTGCTGGTTCGGGTGTCGCGGCCTTGACACCAAACCGAATTTTCCGCCCGCATCGCTATTATTATTGTTAATATCCGGCTCGCAGGACCGAAGCGTACGCCACTGCGCTCGGATGCCACTGCCTTACATAACCATGTGTGTAACATCACAGTTGCACCCGAAATAGCCGAGAAATGCCAAGAATGCAGCGATCGACGAGATTTTTGTCTTCGGTGGTGGTTGTGGATGAGTATCGATTCACAATGAAGTAATTAAAATGTGGGTGAATTGTTATCAAACAATGTGCTTGCTGTGATAATTAAAGGTCTGTGTGCTACGTGATTGCGACTCAAGGTTGGGTTGCTTTTAAACAATAAGCTGGGATAGTTTTTCATTGAAAACTGATGGCGGTTTTTGCGTTTGATGGAAGTGGGTTAGTTTTACGGACGGCGTTGTGAGGGAAAGGAGAGGATTATTAGGGTCTGTGCTGCTTAATGCGAGTTTACCATTTTGTTATCTGTGAAGCTATAAATCATTTTACCTAAAAGGAATTTACCTGCCAGTTATCGGACCGACCGATTGCTTATGCCATAAATACTTTTGTATATTACACCTTGAAAAGGAAAACTCGTAAATAAACATATCTACATCCAGATTCATTTTTAGAGACGCTTTGTTTCTCGAATTATACATCTGGTTCAAGTTTTTATTACTTGAGTTGCGATAATTTTTGCAATTTGGTTAGTAGTTACTGGTAAAAGATGCACATGCGCATGTTTGTATTCACTCTAATTTTACACTTGACGCGTGGCTCGGCGAAAGCACAATTTTTTCACAAGTGACAGCTGACACGACGGAAACGCCCGAAGTGGTGTTCGTTGAATCAGTAATAAAACGTCCAAAATTATTTCAAATTTAAAAAAACACAAGGGGCCTCCAAGATTTTTTCTAATTCTTTCAAAGGAGACTCAAGATTCTTTCACATTAAAAAAAAAAATGGACACCAAGGAGACCCCAGATTTTTTTCTATTTTTGTATAAAATAAAATAGTAGGGCTCCCAAGAGTTTTCCACATTTTGAAAAACAAGTACTTAAGACGCCACAATTTTTTCAAATTTTTTCAAAAATAAAACAGAAGGGGACCCAATATTCTTTGACATTCTTAAAAAAAAATGACACTAGGAGTCCTCAGGATTTGATACTAATTGTTTAAATAATAAAATATGTACTAAGAAACCTAAAATTATTTCAAACTGCTTTAAAAAAGAATAAGGACCTCCAGGATTTTCCCGATTGTTTAAAAAATAAGACACTCGGTGCTCTCAAATTATTTCAAGTTCTCAAAAAAAAAAACTTCAGAAGCTAACAGCATTTATTTCTAATTTGTTAAAAAATAAAACACTAGGAAACCCAAAATTATTTCAAAATTAAAAAAAAAAATCACAAGAGACCTCCAAGATTTTTCCGGTGCTTTAAAAGAGACACTCAAGATTTTTTCTAATTCTTTCAAAGGAGACTCAAGATTTTTTCACATTCTAAAAAAAAATGGACACCAAGGAGACCCAAGATTTTTTCTATTTTTGTATAAAATAAAATAGTAGGGTTCCCAAGAATTTTCCACATTTTGAAAAACAAGTACCTAGGACGCCAGAATTTTTTCAAATTTTTTCAAAAATAAAACAGAAGGGGTCCCACTATTCTTTGACATTCTTAAAAAAAAAGGATACTAGAAGTCCTCAGGATTTGATACTAATTATTTTGAAAATAAAATACTAAGAAACCCAAAATTATTTCAAACTGCTTTAAAAAAGAATAAGGACCTCCAGGATTTTCCTGATTGTTTAAAAAATAAGACACTATGTAGTCTCAACTTATTTCAAGTTCTCAAAATAAAAACTTCAGAAGCTAACAGCATTTATTTCTAATTTCTTAAAAAATAAAACACTAGGAAACCCAAAATTATTTCAAATTTAAAAAAAAATCACAAGAGACCTCCAAGATTTTTTCTGGTGCTTTAAAAGAGACACTTGGGATCCTCAAGATTTTTTCTAATTCTTTCAAAGGAGACTCAAGATTCTTTCACATTCTAAAAAAAATAGATACCAAGGAGACCCAAGATTTTTTCTATTTTTCTATAAAATAAAAATAGTACGGCTCCCAAGAATTTTCCACATTTTGAAAAACAAGTACCTAAGACGCCAGAATTTTTTCAAATTTTTTCAAAAATAAAACAGAAGGGGACCCAGTGTTCTTTGACATTCTTAAAAAAAAGGACACTAGGAGTCCTCAGGATTTGATACTAATTATTTAAATAACAAAATACTAAGAAACCCAAAATTATTTCAAACTGCTTTAAAAAAGAATAAGGAGCTCCAGGATTTTCCTGATTGTTTAAAAAATAAGACACTAGGTATTTTTAAATTATTTCAAGTTCTCAAAAAAAAAAAAAAACTTCAGAAGCTAACAGCATTTTTTCTAATTTGTTAAAAAATAAAATACTAGGAAACCCAAAATTATTTCAAATTTAAAAAAAAAATCACAAGAGAGCTCCAAGATTTTTTCTGGTGCTTTAAAAGAGCCACTAGGGATCCTCAAGATTTTTTCTAATTCTTTCAAAGGAGACTCAAGATTCTTTTACATTCTAAAAAAAAAGGGACACCAAGGACACCCAAGATTTTTTCTATTTTTGTATAAACTCAAATAGTAGGGCTCCCAAGAATTTTCCACATTTTGAAAAACAAGTACCTAGGACGCCAGAATTTTTTCAAAAATAAAACAGAAGGGGTCCCACTATTCTTTGACATTCTTAAAAAAAAAGGATACTAGAAGTCCTCAGGATTTGATACTAATTATTTTGAAAATAAAATACTAAGAAACCCAAAATTATTTCAAACTGCTTTAAAAAAGAATAAGGACCTCCAGGATTTTCCTGATTGTTTAAAAAATAAGACACTATGTAGTCTCAACTTATTTCAAGTTCTCAAAAAAAAAAACTTCAGAAGCTAACAGCATTTATTTCTAATTTCTTAAAAAATAAAACACTAGGAAACCCAAAATTATTTCAAATTTAAAAAAAAATCACAAGAGACCTCCAAGATTTTTTCTGGTGCTTTAAAAGAGACACTTGGGATCCTCAAGATTTTTTCTAATTCTTTCAAAGGAGACTCAAGATTCTTTCACATTCTAAAAAAAAATAGATACCAAGGAGACCCAAGATTTTTTCTATTTTTCTATAAAATAAAATAGTACGGCTCCCAAGAATTTTCCACATTTTGAAAAACAAGTACCTAAGACGCCAGAATTTTTTCAAATTTTTTCAAAAATAAAACAGAAGGGGACCCAGTGTTCTTTGACATTCTTAAAAAAAAGGACACTAGGAGTCCTCAGGATTTGATACTAATTATTTAAATAACAAAATACTAAGAAACCCAAAATTATTTCAAACTGCTTTAAAAAAGAATAAGGAGCTCCAGGATTTTCCTGATTGTTTAAAAAATAAGACACTAGGTATTTTTAAATTATTTCAAGTTCTCAAAAAAAAAAAAAAAAACTTCAGAAGCTAACAGCATTTTTTCTAATTTGTTAAAAAATAAAATACTAGGAAACCCAAAATTATTTCAAATTTAAAAAAAAAATCACAAGAGAGCTCCAAGATTTTTTCTGGTGCTTTAAAAGAGACACTAGGGATCCTCAAGATTTTTTCTAATTCTTTCAGCGGAGACTCAAGATTATTTCACATTCTAAAAAAAAGGGACACCAAGGAAATCTAAGATTTTTTCTATCTTTGTATAAAATAAAATAGTAGGGTTCCTAAGAATTTTCCACATTTTGAAAAACAAGTATCTTGGAGGCCAGAATTTTTTCAAATTTTTTCAAAAATAAAAACAGAAGGGGACCCAATATTCTGTGACATTCTTAAAAAAAAAAGAACACTAGGAATCCTCAGGATTTGATACTAATTATTTTGAAAATAAAATACTAAGAAACCCAAGATTATTTCAGACTGTTTTAAAAAAGAATAAGGACCTACAGGATTTTCCTGATTCGTTAAAAAATAAGACACTAGGTGCTCTCAATTTATTTTAACATCTCAAAAAAAAAATCAGAAGCTAACAGCGTTTATTTCTAATTTGTTAAAAAATAAAACACTAGGAACCTTTTCAAATTCTTAAAAAAAATACGCCAGGAGCCTCCACAATCGTCAAGATTTTTTCTAATTTTTTCAAAAATAAAAAAGAAGGGGACCCAATATTCTTTGACAAAAAAAGGACACTAGGATGTGTTCAGGATTTGATACTAATTATTTTGAAAATAAAATACTAAGGCCTCCAGGGTTATCCTAATTCTTAAAAAAATAAGACACTAGGTGCTCTCAAATTATTTCAAAGTCTCAAAAAAAAAAAGATTTTACAAGATTAATACGGGCAAAATCAGTTTTATGGAGGATATGTCATTTGTATGTCGAAATAAGTCTTACGTTAGCAAGTACTAGCCCCGCCCACTTGCCCTTAATTTTCTCAGAGGGTAGCACTTGCTAGTACTTGCTAACATAAGTCTTATTTTGGCAAATGACATATCCTCTGAAAAAATAGGGGGTGGGTGGGCGGGGCTAGTACTTGATAAGATAAGACTGATTTGGCAAATCACATATCCTCTGAGGAAATAGGGGCGGGTGGGCGGGGCTAGCACTTGGTAACATGAGTCTTATTTTGGCAAATGACATATCCTCTGAAAAATAGGGGGCGGGTGGGCGGGGCTAGTACTTGGTAAGATAAGACTGATTTTGGCAAATGACATACGCTCTAAGAAAACAAAGGGTGGGAGGGTGCGAATGAATCTAGGGGATCTACTGTCTCTTTCTTTAAAATTGCGAAAGAATCAGGAGTAGTTCTACTGTCTTTTTTTAAGAATTTAAAAGAATCTCAGGAATTTATAGCTGTAGTATCTCTAGAATAATAAAAATAAAATTGTTTGATCGTGGTTCAGAGGCGGGGGAAATTCAATTTATTTTTCAACTTTGAGCCACTTTTGTCTAAAATGTTCAAAGTAGTGTTTGGTCGTGGCTTGCAAATAGCGCGCTGTGCAATCCCCACTTAACAATTTCGGAAATGAAGCCCGAAAACTCTCTAAAAATTGCAAAACAAGTCCGCACCGTGTGCACAAACCTCGTTAAAAAATCACCACCAGTAGCTACCATCGAACATGGCAAATTAATGGACGTATTCTCCGTCGGGGTAAAAACCTCGGAAATTCAATTATTGATTTCGATTGAGGGCATATCACGTAGAATTCATTTCAAACGCCCGACAAAAATCGTTTCCAGACAAACGGATTACATAATTCCGCATCAAAAACCGTCGTTGCAACACGGTGAAAGCTGGGAAAATGCGACCGAACCACCACAGGCCTTTAGAAAACTCACCCTGACCTTCCGCACACCTCTCAAGGTAATCCGAACCGCCGCTGACGTTTCGTCCTTCAAGTGTTTTGGAGATTTCTATTTCTTGTTTGCTGGGTTCCTTTCACCGATTTGTTCGGTCGAGTACAAACCGCAATTGCGTTTCTTGCATAGTTACATAAATTCTGGATCGTGTCAACGTTCAGAATGTTCACAATCACAATGATGAGGAAGAGAAACGGTAAAAATAAAAAGCGATCGATAGCCATTAACTTTTAATATGCATCAATTCGAATTAGATAAACAGCTTTCCATTATTTATAAACGCCACGTGGTGAAATTGACTTTAAAGCGGCACGACGCGTTCGCCAATCCGGCTCGCAGGACCGCCGTTGAC
Source organism: Zophobas atratus (assembly GCA_022388445.1). Classification (NCBI taxonomy): domain Eukaryota; kingdom Metazoa; phylum Arthropoda; class Insecta; order Coleoptera; family Tenebrionidae; genus Zophobas; species Zophobas atratus. The sequence goes on from CM039444.1 coordinate 2,412,435, forward strand.
CGCCCCTCGATGCGATCGACGACCTTGACACGGGATTGTGTATGCACAAAATTTTTGTTCCCTTCGAAAGCAAACATTCTCTTTCTTTAATGTCTCTAATCTAACGAAATTGCCTAACGTCGCGTTCCACTAACCCACATTCGAAACGTCACTTACGGAGTCGCTGTGACGTACCGCAATAACGGAATGGCGGATCGCCGTCCGGTCGCCGATGACGACTCGCGTTTTTGCAGGAAGTTTGTTCATTTTTGCCAGTTTGACTGCTAGGTAGGAGAAAAACGCCTGTGACCTCCAAGCTGGCGCGGCGCGGCTGTGGCGTAAGCCGCAACTGTAGATTTAACGCATAAGTGAGTGTGACGTAAGCAACATTTTTCGGTACGAAAAGGGATTTTAGACGGGTTTGCGGGGCCATTGTTTCTGGTGGAGGCAAGTTTAGAAAACTACCTGTTGATTGGGAAAGAGCGTGCCGCTGCGCTGGAAATTTATGGGTTTTGAATTTGCCGCTTGGAGCCACGGTCGCACGAACTATATAGGTCATAAATTAAGAACACAGACAACAACCTTTAGTTTTTATTTCCTCCGAAACTATCGGACGATTGTTGTCAAATTTTGTATATATTAGGACTACAATAAGAAACTTGTTGATTTTTCACCCTAGGCATCCAGATCTTTGAAACTGCAAAACCGAATGCTCTGGAATCTTGCAAACGTTTTAAGGTTATCGTAATCATGATAAATCGTTGATCAAAATTTATTCGTTTATCTCCTCTTATTATTAGTATCACATTACATCTATCCAAATTGATATACGTGTCCTTATCATAAAAAAAATTAATAAAATCTTACAATCAGAAAAAATCTTGAGGATCCCGAGTATCTTTTTTAAAGCACCAGAAAAAATCTTGGAGGTGATTTTTTAATTTGAAATAATCTTGGGGTTCCTAGTGTTTTATTTTTTAACAAATTAGAAATAAATGCTGCTGGCTTCTGAAGTTTTTTTTTTGAACACTTGAACTAATTTTTGTTGTACCTCCATAATAAATTGGTTTTAAATTGTATAAAATGGCATAGTTCTATACTTGTAGTTTATGACTCCGTCTTGAGTTTTTACTCGAAACGTCCAGATTTTTGGAAAAAAATCAAAATAATAAAACAACATTTTGCAATTTAGTTTTGAATCTGCCAAACTCAATCTTGCAGATGTTTCAATTTATGGTAAGCATTATAATTTTTTAATCAAAATATATTCGCCTATCCAATCCAAAAAACTGATGACGTCATCTAAAAATTTTGTCGCATAAGAATTATCTAAAATATGCAATATATGATTACTCTATACTTGTGATTTATCACTGCATTCATATTTTTTAGATTTTCTTAAACAGGTGATTAAAAAAAATTAATGCCTGAATTTTTAATAAATAAACATCCAATCAGATTTCAGAATTTAAGTCGTTAACACCTTTTAAATTTAACAAGTTTTTACAAGTTTAATGTGAGCAAAATCAGTCTTATGTTAGCAGAAGTCTTATCTTAGCCCCGCCCACCCACCCGTATTTTCTCAGAGGATATGTGATTTGCCAAAATAAGACCTATGTTAGCAAGTACTAGCCCCGCCCACCCGCCCGTTTTTTCTCAGAGGATATGTCATTTGCCAAAGTCAGTATTATCTGAGCAAGTATTAGCCATTCTTAAAAAAAAGACACTAGGGGGCACGTGATTTTTCGTATTCTTAGAGAAAAAGACACAAGGGACCCCGAGATTCTTTCATACTCTTAGAGAAAAAAGATACTGGAGTCCCTAAGTTTGTTTCGCATTCTTAAATAAAAAGACACTAGGGGCCTCCGAGATTCTTTCACATTAAAAGAAGAGACAGGGGGCCTCCGAGATCCTTTGTCCATTCTTAAAAAGAAGACACTAGGGACTCCCGAGATTCTTCCACACTCTTGGAAAAAAAAGATACTGAAGTCCCTAAGTTTGTTTCGCATTCTTAAAGAAAAAGACACTAGGGGCGTTCGAGATTCTTTCGCCATTCTTAAAAAAAGACAGTAGGGACTCCGGAGATTCGTTCGCATTCTTAAAGAAGAAATACACTGGGGCTACCTGAAATTATTTCGCATTCTTAAGAAAAAAAGACACTAGGGGCTCCCGAGATTCTAAAAAGATGACACTAGGGACTCCTGAGATTCTTCCACACTCTTGGAAAAAAAAAGATACTGAAGTCCCTAAGTTTGTTTCGCATTCTTAAAGAAAAAGACACTAGGGGCCTTCGAGATTCTTTCATTATTCTTAAACAAAGACACTAGGGACTCCGTAGATTATTTCGCATTCTTAGGAAAAAAGACACTAGGGGCTGCCGAAATTCTAAAAAGATGACACTAGAGACTCCTGAGATTCTTCCACACTTTTAGAAAAAAAGACACTGGGGTCCCTGAGTTTGTTTCACATTCTTAAAGAAAAAGACATTAGGGGTCTTCGAGATTCTTTCGCCATTCTTAAAAAAAGACACTAGGGACTCCGGAGATTCTTTCGCAGTCTTAGATAAAAAAGATACTAGGGGTTCTTGATACGTTTCGTATTCTTAAGGAAAAAGACACTAGGGGCCTCCGAGATTCTTTCACATTAAAAGAAGATACAAGAGGCCCCCGAGATTCTTTCTCCATTTTTAAAGAGAAGACACTAGGGACTCCCGAGATTTTTCCACACTCTTAGAGAAAAAAGATACTCGAGTCCCTAAGTTTGTTTCGCATTTTTAAAGAAAAAGACACTAGGGGCCTTCGAGATTCTTTCATTATTCTTAAACAAAGACACTAGGGACTCTGTAGGCTCCCTGAAATTATTTCGCATTCTTAAGGGAAAAAGACACTAGGGGCTCCCGAGATTCTAAAAAGATGACACTAGGGACTCCTGAGATTCTTCCACACTTTTAGAAAAAACAGACACTGGGGTCCCTGAGTTCGTTTCGGATTCTTATAGAAAAAAACACTAGGGGCCTCCGAGATTCTTTCGTTATTCTTAAAAAAAAAGACACTAGGGACTCCGGAGATTCTTTCGCAATCTTAGATAAAAAAGATACTAGGGGTTCTTGATACGTTTCGTATTCTTAAGGAAAAAGACACTAGGGGCCTTCGAGATTCTTTCACATTAAAAGAAGACTCAAGAAGCCCCGGAGATTCTTTCTCCATTCTTAAAAAGAAGACACTAGGGACCCTCGAGATTTTTCCACACTCTTAGAAAAAAAAGATACTCGAGTCCCTAAGTTTGTTTCGCATTTTTAAAGAAAAAGACACTAGGGGCCTTCGAGATTCTTTCATTATTCTTAAACAAAGACACTAGGGACTCTGTAGGCTCCCTGAAATTATTTCGCATTCTTAAGGGAAATAGACACTAGGGGCTCCCGAGATTCTAAAAAGATGACACTAGGGACTCCTGAGATTCTTCCACACTTTTAGAAAAAACAGACACTGGGGTCCCTGAATTCGTTTCGGATTCTTATAGAAAAAAACACTAGGGGCCTCCGAGATTCTTTCGTTATTCTTAAAAAAAAAAGACACTAGGGACTCCGGAGATTCTTTCGCATTCTTAAATAAAAAAGATACTAGGGGTTCTTGACACGTTTCGTATTCTTAAGGAAAAAGACACTAGGGGACTCTGAAATTCTTTCACATTAAAAGAAAACACAAGAGGCCCTCGAGATTCTTTCTCCATTCATAAAAAGAAGACATTAGGGACTCCCGAGATTCTTCCACACCCTTAGAGAAAAAAGACACTGGAGTCCTTAAGTTTGTTTCGCATTCTTAAAAATAAGGCACTAGGGGCCTTCGAGATTCTTTCCCTATTCTTAAAAAAAGACACTAGAGACTCCGGAGATTCTTTCGCATTCTAAGAGAAAAAAGACTCTGGGGCTTCCTGAAATTATTTCGCATTATTAAGGAAAAAAACACTAGGGGCCTCCGAGATTCTTTCGCCATTCTAAAAAAAAAAGACACTTGGAACTCCGGAGATTCTTTCGCATTCTTAGATAAAAAAGATACTAGGGGTTCTTGATATGTTTCGTATTCTTAAGGAAAAAGACACTAGGGGCCTCCGAGATTCCTTCACATTAAAAGGAGACACAAGAGGCCCTCGAGATTCTTTCTCCATTCATAAAAAGAAGACACTAGGGACTCCCGAGATTCTTCCACACCCTTAGAGAAAAAAGACACTGGAGTCCCTAAGTTTGTTTCGCATTCTTAAAGAAAAAGACACTAGGGGCCTTCGAGATTCTTTCCTATTCTTAAAAAAGACACTAGGGACTCCGGAGATTCTTTCGCATTCTAAAAGAAAAAGACTCTGGGGCTTCCTAAAATTATTTCGTATTCTTAAGGAATAAAACCATAAGGGGTTCCCGAGATTCTTTCGCCATTTAAAAAAAAAAAGACACTTGGGACTCCGGAGATTCTTTCGCATTCTTAGATAAAAAAGATACTAGGGGTTCTTGACACGTTTCGTATTCTCAAGGAAAAAGACTCTAGGGGCCTCCGAGATTCTTTCACATTAAAAGAAGACACATGAGGCCCTCGAGATTCTTTCTCCATTCATAAAAAGAAGACACTAGGGACTCCCGAGATTCTTCCACTCTCTTAGAGAAAAAAGACACTGGAGTCCCTAAGTTTGTTTCGCATTCTTAAAGAAAAAGACACTAGGGGCCTTCGAGATTCTTTCCCTATTCTTAAAAAAAGACACTAGGGACTCCGGAGATTCTTTCGCATTCTAAGAGAAAAAAGACTCGGGGCTCCCTGAAATTATTTCGCATTCTTAAGGAAAAAAACCATAAGGGGCTCACGAGATTCTTTCGCCATTTTAAAAAAAAAGACACTTGGGACTTCGGAGATTCTTTCGCATTCTTAGATAAAAAAGATACTAGGGATTCTTGACACGTTTCGTATTCTTAAGGAAAAAGCAATAGGGCCTCCGAGATTCTTTCAATTAAAGAAGACACAAGAGGCCCCCGAGATTCTTTCCATTCAAAAAGAAGACACTAGGGACTCCCGAGATTCTTCCACACCCTTAGAGAAAAAAGACACTGGAGTCCCTAAGTTTGTTTCGCATTCTTAAAGAAAAAGACACTAGAGACCTCCGAGATTCTTTCGTTATTCTTGAAAAAGACACTAGGGGTTTTTGAGGTTGTTTTGCTTTTTTAATGAAAAAAAAAAAACACCAAGGTCTCTAATGTATATTTTGTTAATGTGAAAGGAGAATCTTGGGGTCCCTAATGTCTTTTTTTTTCAGAGTGCTAAATAAAGCATGTCAGGAACCCCTAGTGTTTTTTTATGAATGAAAGAAAAAATATATTTTTTTAAGAATGTGAAAAAATTTTCAAGTCTTGTTATTGCTTCAAAAATTTTGTTGCTTGCCTCAGATGCACTATGGATCTGGAACGACTGTCTAATTAAAGAATTCTGTCTACTGAATGCGAAATATCCGATTCGATTGATCTTTCCAAGATAACACAAAAGGTTGCCGTTATAAAAGCAACAAAGCAAAATTTAAAACTACAGTTGAGTTAACATTGTGTGTTATTTATTTATAGTGTAGTTAGAATTACGGTGTATTTTTTAAGATTCATTCTTATGTAAATACACAGATCTACACGGTACGGCTATTAAATATAGAATGCTTGAATGTATAAAATTGTTGTAAGCACAACAAGTCGAAAGTTTTAGTTTACACACTTTTACTTTTCATACATTTTATTGTCGAGTTGGATTATTTCTTGAAGATCTCGTGTGATCGCTCAGGTTTTACATCTGTCACTAATAAAAAACATTCCTATGCAGAAACTGTTCCGTTAGATTTAGCAAGTTGGTCAAGTGATTCTTCATACTTGCATATAACTTTACTTCGTCTATATATAGCAAGTGACTTAATCTAGTCTGCATTAATAATGGTATTAAAACACCGTAACCACTAATCATAACCTTAAGTAAAAAAAAGTAAACTTAGTTTCTCTTTTCCTATAATTTAAAAATCACGACAACGAATTTAAAGTAAGCAACATTTATTTAGTTATCTAAATCGCGATTTTTGCGTAAGAACGTGACAAAATAAACACTGATAATAAATGACGAATTAAAATGTCAGCGAACAACAACAGTGGTTTTTGTGTGGCTTAGTCAAGTGGGAAGGCGAATTTTTTTTTGACTAAAAACTGATCTAATGCGATGTGCAAAAAATAGGAATATGTTAATGTAGCCACAGACAAAATAATATTATTTCTAGAAAGTGTTATTCCTGCGCTAGTCAATCATATAACCACTTTTACGTCACGCGTTCAAACTGAAAACACCGTTGTGGAAAAAACATGTAACCCGTCCACGAGACTTCTGTGAAACGCCCATTGTTCCATTACGCTTTTCACTGCCACCAATTAACAAAAACGAGAGTTTTCTTTCCAGCGTCTATTCAATTCAAATCGTCGCCGAGTACTAGGTCACCGCCATCTCCGTGCTTCGGGTGTATATTCCGAAGACAAGAAGACGCTTTGCGCATTATTACGGCTGTAGCCGGTTGGGCTTTATTCGGGGTCCGGGAGGCTGGAGAGTCGATTACTGGGGGAGAGCAACTTCGCCCTTAAAAATTAATTATGTTCGAAGGGAAGGCGGAAAGGTGATCGCTCGGAAGGTATGTACTGCTAGTGCGGTGTATAAATACAAGATTTATTGCACAATTTTGTTCGTTCACGGTTGGATGCCTGAGTGAATTCTGTTTTGTGGATAACAGCTCGTGGGAGGGGAGGCCGCGCTGCCATTTTTTTACTTAAGTGGAAGGCAAACGTACTCGTATATACTGACTTGTTGTTAATTGTGTCAGATTTTTTGGCGTCCTCCGGGTCGCCCATTCCCGTTCCCAATCGCTTTCGTTTAGTGTAAATTACCCAAACCGCCTCGACCGAATTAAATTTTCGTGATAGCCCTCCTAAAAGACTGCAGCAGAATCGCGTGCTTCCACCAGAGTCACGATACGTTTTTGATTGTCAACATATTTCCCGGCAAACAGATGGTAATCTGTTGACGTTCAGTTTGATTTAGTGATAAAGTTCCAGATGGGCAATTCGCCACTTGTTAGCTGTGAATCGTCACGGGACGGAATCTCGCCGGACGGATTATAAAACTAATTAAATATTTTGCTGAGGGAAATTCCGAACGTGTTCGAATATCTGAATACTACAACATACCTGTGGGAACAGGAATTGGGGATTTGCGGAGCCAGGTGGGGAAGATTTGCATTCGGGTTGCGGCGCTATTGTTGCTCGAACGAGGGAAGAGGACAAAAATGGGGCTGTTGGTTCAAATTTTAGACGGGGTAAGTGAAGGTGGCCGTGGAAGCGATTTATGGGGGATTATGCAAGCGATAATGAGCGGGAAGGGGTAAAAGGGCCGGCGGCCAGGGAAATTTTAGAATAACTTAGCCCTTAATAGGTGTGTTGCTAAATGAGATATTGCATCAAATTTTGTAATTTTTATATCCAACATGAAAGAATTTCTAGAGGATTTTTTTTATATGAAAGCATCTTGGGGTCCCCTAGTGTCTTTTTTTTTCTAATTTGAAAGAATCTCGGGTACTTCCAGTAACTTTATCTTTAAAAACGTTAGGGGAATCTGGGGGTAGAGGCTTGTGTTTTTTATTTTAAATGTAAAAAATCTCGGAGATTCCTAGTGTCTTTTTTAAGAATGTCAAAAAAAGTCAGGTCAGGTTGTTTTAGGTTAAATCAAGTCTAGTTAAATCTGGCCGTGTTAATTCTGCTCATGTCACGTGAAGTCCGCTCCTTTAGAAGAAAAAAAAAGTCAAAGAATGCTTAAAATTGTATAAGAATCCCAGGGGCTCTTTGTGTATTTTTTTATGAATATGAAAAAATCCTGGAGTCTTTTAGTGACTTTTTTTAATTTGAAAGAATTTCGAGCATACCTAGTGTCTTTTTTTAAAGCGAAACAATCTCAGGGACTTCAAATGTCTATTTCTTCAAGAATACAAAAGAATCTCAGGGACCCTGAGTGTGATTTCCTTTAAGAATAAGAAAGAATCCTGGGACCAAAGAGTCTTTTTTTTAAAGAATGGCAAAAGAATCTCGAGCACACCCAGAGTATTTTCTTAGTGTGAAAGAATCTCGGAGGACCCTAGTGTCTCTTTTCTTTAAGAATACGAAAGAATCTAAGAGGCCTATAGTATCTTGTTAATTTATTAAAAGAATCTCACGGACTCCACGTGTCTTTCTTCTTTAAAAATACTAAAGAATCCCTTTCGATGGTCCTTGGTATCTTTTTTTAAATGCGAAAGAATCTCGAGGTCACTGATGTCTTTTCCTTTAAGAACACAAAATAATTTCAGGGACCCTGAGTATGCTTTCTTTTAAGAATAAGAAAGAATTTTAGGACTCATTGAGTATTTCAATGTCATTTGCCAAAATCAGACCTCTGTTAGCAAGTACTAGCCCCGCCCACCCACCCGTATTTTCTTAGAGGATATGTCATCTGCCAAAATCAGTCTTATCTTACCAAGTACTAGGCCCGCCCACCCGCCCCTACTTTTTCAGAGGATGTCATTTGCCAAATAAGACCTATGTTAGCAAGTACTAGCCCCGCCCACCCACCCGTATTTTCTTACAGGGTATGTCATTTGCCAAAATCAGTCTTATCTTATTAGCCCCGCCCACCCACCCCCTACTTTCTCAGAGGATATATCATTTGCCAAAATAAGACTCATCTAAGCAAGTACTAGCAAGTACTACCCTCTGAGAAAACAAAAGGCGGGTGGGCGGGGCTAGTACTTGCTAAGATAAGAGTTATTTCGGCAAATGACATATCCTCTAAGAAAGTAACTATTAGTTGATAACTAATACTTGATAACATAAGTCTTATTATCTTTTCACAACAAAACTTTAAAACAGATGACTACGTATATTACGAAAAAAAGGGATAATATAAGCCCCGCCCCGTAAGTCGTGGGGCGGAGCTTAATTGCTAAATTCTTGTTTTTCTACGAGAAATTGCTATGTGAAACATGTTCTTGGGAAATTGTGTTGTTTAAAGCAAACTATATGTATTAAATAAAAAAGAAAGCCAAAAGATAAGCCCCACCCATCCGTCTCGATCATAATTTAGCTTTAATTTTGAACGTACATTGTATTTTCAAAAACATGTCTTACGTGGTCATTTCTTGTAGATAAATAAGGATTTTCCAATTAAACTTTAGTTTTTTTTTAATATATTGAATTATCTTTCAACAACAGGATTGTTAAACATGTTTTCAGTTTCTTGTTGGGAAAAGAAGACTTCTTATATTAAGAAAAAATGGACCAAATATAAGCCCCGCCCGCCCACCCCTTCTCAATTGTAATGAATATTTTATTCATCGTAAGCTGAAGGGCGGAGTTTAATTACGAAATCCTCTTTTCTCTACAAGAAATTACTACATAATATGAAATATGTTTTTGAAAGGGTAGAACTTTTTAGAGAAATATTCATATTAGGATTAAACTCCGCCCCTCAGTCCAACAACGAATGAAAAATTCATCACAAATGACATCGGGGCGGGTGGGTGGGGCTTAATTTTTGTTTTTAATGTAGTATATAGAATTTTCTTTCAACATGGTAGTTAAACATGTTTTCAGTTTCTTATTGGGAAAAGAAGACTTCTTATACTAAGAAAAAATGGACCAAATATAAGCCCCGCCCGCCCACCCCTTGTCAATTGTGATGAATACTTTATTCACCGTTGAGTTGACGGGCGGAGTTTACTTGCAAAATTCTCAGCTTGGCTAACGACGAATAAAAAAAAATCGTCACAATTGAGACAGGGCGGGTGGGTGGGGCTTATATTCTGCCTGTTTTTTCTTAATATGCGTAGTCATCTTTTCACAACCAAAATTTAAAACAGATGACTACGTATATTAAGGAAAAACGGAAAAATATAAGCCCCGCCCGCCCGCCCTATCTCAATCGTGATGATTTTTTTTTATCTGTCGTAAGTCGTGGGGCGGAGCTTAATTGTAAAATTATTGTTTTCTTACACTAAATTGCTATGTAAAACATGTTCTTGAGAAATTGTGTTGTTTAAAACAAACTATATGTATTAATATTAAGTAAACAAGAAAGCCAAAAGATAAGCCCAACCCATCCGTCTCGTTCTCAATCTAGCTTTAATTTTTAATATACTTAGTATTTTTTGAACAACACTATGCTCAAAAACATGTCTTACAAAGTAATTTCTTGTAAAGAAATTAGGATTTTGCAATTAAGCTCCGCCCTCTTGACCAACGACAAATAAAAAAAAATCATCATAATTGAGACAGGGCGGGTGGGTGGGGCTTATATTTTGCCTGTTTTTTCTTAATATGCGTAGTCATCTTTTCACAACCAAAATTTAAAACAGATGACTACGTATATTAAGAAAAAACGGAAAAATATGAGCCCCGCCCGCCCGCCCTATCTCAATCGTGATGATTTTTTTTTACTTGTCGTAAGTCGTGGGGCGGAGCTTAATCGTAAAATTCTTGTTTTCTTACTATAAATTGCTATGTGAAACATGTTCTTCAGAAATTATGTTATTTAAAACAAACTATACCGGGTGTTTCTTTTATTTGATACAACCCCTGTAAATTTTTTATTTTTAAAGATAAATCTGTAGTTCTTTGAGCAAATTTGTATCATTTTAAAAGATCTAGTGATGGCAACAATTTTTCTATTGTTTTTCAAGCAACTAGATTTTGAAATAAACGGAAAATTTTGGAGATATTTTACTAAATAACTTTTTTATTATTGATTTTAGAATATCGGTTGCTTTTGATTTTTTTGTAGTGAAAAAATCAATCTTTCCATTTATGAAAAAATATACCTAGTGTTCCATTAAAAAAAAATAAGTTGACGTCATTTCCGGTTCTACCGCCAGTGATAATAAAAATGTGTGTTTACCATCATATATACCTTTGAGAATGATACAAATTTGGTTAAAGAACTACGGGTTTATCTTCAAGAATAAAAAAGTTACAGGGGTTGTATCAAATAAAAGAAACACCCTGTATGTATTAATATTAAGTAAACAAGAAAGCCAAAAGATAAGCCCCACCCATCCGTCTCGTTCTCAATCTAGCTTTAATTTTTAATATACTTAGTATTTTTTGAACAACACTATGCTCAAAAACATGTCTTACAAAGTAATTTTTTGTAAAGAAATTAGGATTTTGCAATTAAGCTCCGCCCTCTTGGCTAACGACTAATAATAAAAATCATCACAATTGAGACAGGGGGGGTGGGTGGGGCTTATATTTTGTCTTTTTTTTTTCTTAATAGACGTAGTCATCTTTTCACAACCAAAATTTAAAACAGATGAGTACATATATTAAGAAAAAACGGAAAAATATAAGCCCCGCCCGCCTGCCCTATCCCAATCGTGATGATTTTTTTTTACCTGTCGTAAGCCATGGGGCGGAGCTTAATTGCAAAATTCTTGTTTTCCTACACTAAATTGCTATGTAAAACTTGTTCTTGAGAAATTGTTTTGTTTAAAACAAACTATATGTATTAATATTAAGTAAACAAGAAAGCCAAAAGATAAGCTCCACCTATCCGTTTCGTTTTCAATCTAGCTTTAATTTTTAACATATGTACATAGTATTTTTTGAACAACACTATGTTCAAAAACGTGTCTTACAAAGTAATTTCTTGTAGAAAGATAAGGATTTTGTAACTAAACTCCGCCCTCTTGACTCACGATGAATAAAAAAAATCATCAGAATAGAGACAGGGCGGGTGGGTGGGGCTTATATTTTTCTTGTGTTTTCTTAATATGCGTAGTGATCTTTTCACAACCAAACCTTAAAACAGATGAGTACGTATATTAAGAAAAAAAGGTATAATATACGCCCCGCCCACCCGCCCTATCGCAATCGTGATGATGTCGTCGTAAGTCGTGGGGCGGAGCTTAATTGCTAACTATATACGTATTAAGTAAAAAAGAAAAACTTGCTGATATACAACTGAACAATGTTAAGAGCGGTCACTGAAACGAAGAAGCGGTTGGTGGGCGGGGCTACTGCTTGCTCATAAGAATAGAAAAAACTAAATTTAGCCCCGCCCACCCACCCGTGTTCTCATTTTTTTCTTCAGAAATAAGAAATAAATGTTATTGCAAATAAGTAGTATAACAAAATACTTAAATGAGACTGATTTTGGTAAATGACTGAACAACATTAAGACTAATCACTGGAATGAAGAGAGGGTGGGTGGGTGGGACTATTGTTTTCTTATAAAAGTTTCAGTGGGAAAAAGTTAAATTTAGCCCCGCCCACCTACCCGCTCTCTTATTTTTTTCTTCAAAAATAAGTGGTATAACAAAAAAAAAATACGATTAACGCTTTTTTTAATAGCCTATTAGTTCCCATTCTCACTTTATAAAATTATATATAATTTACCCCGCCCACCCACCCCGTCTCCATTTCAGAGATTTATTTTTTCTAGTCCTAATGAAAGGTGGATTTTAATCGAAGTGAGATAAAGTCCTTAGAATGAGAATTGCATGGGTGGGCGGGACTAAAATTTGCTAATATACGACTGAACAATGTTAAGAGCAGTCACTGAAACGAAGAAGGGGTGGGTGGGCGGGGCTACTGCTTGCTCATAAAATTAGAAAAATCTAAATTTGAAACTTGTGAAAACATGTGAAATTTAAATGTGTTAAATTGCAAATTTCCATAGTAATGAGTTAAATTCCTAAATCTATCCAAAATGTGCACAATATGAAGAGTTTTTGCTTGTGATTTATCACTGCATTCATATTTTTTTATTTGCTTATACAGGTGGCTCGAAAAAAATAATGAATGCAGAAAATTTTGGGAATACAATACTGGTATTTTTAGTGTTACAGTGCATCAATCCAGCGATTTTCTGTAGAATTGTCAAGTCCGAGAATATTTAAAAAATTCAGGAAGTTTGTGCCCAAAAAAACTCCGGTCAATTTTTTTCCTATAAGAAAGTTTTGAATGTTATTTGTGTGTAAACTACGTAAACCAATTAAAATTGGCACCTTTTAATAATCTTTTTCGGCACGCTAGAACCAGTCCGGGAAATAGCCCACAACACTCGATAAAGCAGCGAAAGAAAGTGAGCTCAGAAATGAATCAAATTAAGAGCACTTAAGCGGGCGTTAAACGAAAACGCTTCAGATTCCTCGATGTTCAACTACTTGTAACGAGAAAACCTCGTCCAATTTTAAACCAGGATTTTTTCCGGCAAACCAAATTAAATCAGTCAACTCTTTATGTGTAGAGTTCCTATATGTTGTCTTATTAGCGTCTCGTGTTTGTGATGCAGAAACCCTATTTTGTGCCGCCGCGCCTCTGTCACTAAACAAAATAAGAAAGCTCCAAGTCAACGCTCTCACGAAAAGCCGCGTGCGTGGGAAAGAGACAGAGCCACAAGTTTCGACGATATGATATATAAAACTGATTAAAAATAGCCATTTGGTTAAAGCAGCGCGACGTGTTGCTTGTATCCCAGCCGCCGTCCCGACCCGTCTCCTCCTTTAGCTCAATAATTCGAAAATGCTAAAATGGTCGACCTTCGCAAAGCGTTAACTCCAATTAGTTAATGCAGTCCGCCGCCGGTCGCCGCCCCCGCCGAATCGCGCGCCGCCGCCGAGTGCAACAAATCGCAGTCGCGAGGTCGCATCACTTCACCTTGTTACACATACAAAGGCCGCGTCTCATCTTCGCATCTCTCACCTGTGAGAGAAGCCGGCGGCGCGTGGGCGGGAGGTTTAATAGCTGTATGTTTATATAATCAGAAGCAAGTGTTGAGGAGTAGTGGAAGAAGTGCGTTAGCTAATCTCGACTTTCACTTACCGCGCAGGCGCCGAAGAACGGCCCACTTTACGGTCCTATTAACGGGGTCGCAAACTTGACGCCGAGGAAACAACCGTTTGTGATCATTCACTTTTTACACAGAACAAGGCGTTAGTGTGCCGAACGCACCTGATTGATGGCCAGCGCGAGGCGTATTGAGAGTGTAATAACATGTTGAGGCGGCAATTTCGCCCTGAATTGACGACGATGAAAAACTCTCGGTTTTAGCGGACTTTCGACGAAAGCGGGACTTTAAATCGGGACTATGTTGGTAACGACATCGCGGAACCTTATAAACATTGACATAGCTTTCATAATGGCTAAGGTTGTTATGTTATGCTTAATCAAGTCAGAATAAGTGTGCCATTAAACGTCAATTATAGTCGGAAACAACGTAGTAAGATTATCGAATAACACATAAACATGTGGTTTCGACGACGCGAGCAAAAATCCAGACAAGTCATACATGATTCAACTTCTCGAGAACCCGCGAGCTGAAACGAGTCTATCACACTAGAGGGGGTCACAAAATCAACAATTTTTGAGAAGGTCGTGAATTGGCCATGACTATCACTGATAAAGCATGTGTATAGTACCGAGTGACATTAATGAACGTGTTTTTTTACGAAGTTGGCAGCATATTTAAAATTTTATGATGGCATACCTGAATGTCAATTAAATTTAGGACACCAAATTACCTCATAATGCTAAGCTGTGAACTGCCACACCCTAACATTGCAGCCAATAACTCAGAAGTACCAACATAAAAATTTGCGTCAATCATCAATAGTCACCCAGTATTTGTACAGGGTCATTAAGCGTAATAGCTCATTAATTATAGTAATAGAAGAAAAAGTCAAAGTTGAACGGTTCTTTGAGGACTATATTGCTCTTATCCATCATACAACCAAGTTTACTTTTGAAATTTGGATGCGACGTTGCCACGTTATAACAATTTTGTGAAATTTTTTGCCAGTGGAAAAATATCAATATTATTAATTTATTTTTAATGTTTTTAATTTTCTTACAGTGTTTTGTGGGGAATAAGTAAAGAACGCGCTTTGTTGTGATAACAACTAAATCAAATTTCAATGTTTATAAAAAAAAAACTTACAATTTTAAACGTCGATATTTCAGTTTTTTCAATTAAATATTCAAGAAAATTGGAATAACGCTGCAACATAATTCGAAAATAAACGAAGAAGTCAATCAAAATACGCAAGATATATAGGGTGTTTCATTTGACAAAACCAAATTTTCAGAGGATGTCATTTGCCAATAAAATATTTTCTGTTTTGCTATTTTGTAGACCCTTTAAGTGGACTTTAGTCTGTTGGGTTTTTATAATAATATCATTAATAATATCATCATCATCATCAAATAAGTTTTTCTTAGCAAGGTACTAGCCCCGCCCACCCGCCCGCATTTTTTTCAGAGGATATGTCATTTGCCAAAATCAGTCTTCCCGTACAAGTACTCAGCCCACCCACCCACCCTCTATGTTCTCAGAACTATGACGTCTGCCAAAATCAGTCTTATCAGATTAAGTACTAGCCCCGCCCACCCGCCCTGTTTTCTCAGAGGAAATGTCATCTGCCAAAATAAGACTTATGTTGGCAAGTACTAGCAAGTACTACCTTCTGAGAAATAAGGAGCGGGTGGCCGGGGCTAGTACTTGCTAACATAAGTCTTATTTTAGCAAATGACAGATCCTCTGAAAACATAGAGGCGGGTGGGCGGGCCGACTACTTGGTAAGGGAAACTGATTTTGGCAGATAACATATCCTTTGAAAAAATACGTGGTGGGTGGGCGGGGCTAGTACTTGCTAACATAAGTCTTATTTAATGAATATCTCTGAGAAGTAGGGGGGGTGGGCGGGCTAGTACTTTTGGCAAATGATATATCCTCTAAGAAAATACGGGTGGGTGGGCGGGGCTAGCACTTGCTAACATAAGTCTTATTTTGGTAAATGACATATCCTCTGAGAAAGTAGGGGGCGGGTGGGCGGGTCTAGTACTTGGTAAGATAAGACTAATTTTGGCAAATGATATATCCTTAAAAAATAGGGTGGGTGGGCGGGGCTAGTACTTGCTAACATAAGTCTTATTTTGGTAAATGACATATCTTCTGAGAATGTAGGGGGCGGGTGGGCGGGCGTAGTAGTACTTTTGGCAAATGATATATCCTCTAAGAAAATACGGGTGGGTGGGCGGGGCTAGCACTTGCTAACATAAGTCTTATTTTGGTAAATGACATATCCTCTGAGAACATGGAAATTGCAATTAACACTTTTAAATTTCGCAAGTTTTTAGCAAGAATAATAGGGGCAACATCAATTTTATCTTAACAAATACTAGCCCCGCCCACCCACCCGTATTTTTCTGAGGATATGTCATTTGCCAAAATCAGTCTTCCTACAAGTACTCAGGCCCGCCCACCCCCCGCTATTTTCTCAGAATATGATTCTGCCAAAATCAGACTTATGTTAGCATAGGCCAGCCCCACCGCCCTGTTTTCTCAGAGGAAGTATCTGCTAAATAAGTCTTATTTTGGCAAATGAATATATCCTTCTAAGAAAAACGGGGGGTAGGCGGGGCTAGTACTTGCTACATAAGTCTTATTTTGGAAATGACATATCTCTGAGAAATTAGGGGCGGGTGGGCGGGTCCTAGTACTTGGTAAGATGAAATGATTTTGGCAATGACATATCCTCTAAGAAAATACGGGTGGGTGGGCGGGGCTAGTACTGCTAACATAAGTCTTATTTTGGGCAATGACATATCCTCTGAGAAAGTAGGGGGCGGGTGGGTGGGCTAGTACTACTTGGTACGATAAGACTAATTTTGGCAAATGATATATCCTCTAAGAAAATACGGGTGGGTGGGCGGGGCTAGTACTTGCTAACGTAAGTCTTATTTGGTAAATGACATATCCTCTGAGAACATGGAAATTTGAATTTAACACCTTTAAATTTCGCAAGTTTTTATACAAGAATAATAGGGGTAACATCATTTTATTTTAACAAATACTAGCCCCGCCCACCCGCCCGTATTTTTTCAGGATATGTCATTGCCAAAATCAGTCTTATCTTACGAAGTACTAGGCCCCCGCCCACTCGCGCCGCCAGTCAGTTTTCTAAAGAGGAACGTTTAGAATGTATTTGCCAAAATAAGACTTATTTAGCAAGTGCTATTCCGTACGATGCCGCCTTTATATTTCTCAGAGGGGTGGGAGTACTTGACTAAGGAAGTCTTATTTTGGCAATGACATTCCTCTAAGAAAATACGGGTGGGTGGGCGTGGGGCTAGTACTGCTAACATAAGTCTTATTTTGGCAATGACATATCCTCTGAGAAAGTAGGGGTGGGTGGGCGGGTCTGTACTTAGTAAGATAAGACTAATTTTGGCAAATGACATATCCTCTAAGAAAATACGGGTGGGTGGGCGGGGCTAGTACTTGCTCAGAAAGACTGATTTGGCAAATGACATATCCTTGAGAAAATAGGGGGCGGGTGGGCGGGGCTAGACTTGCTCAGATAAGACTGATTTTGCCTCTATTAAACTTGTAAAAACTTGTTAAATTTAAAGTTGTTAAATTGCAAATTTCCATAGTAAGATTAAATTCCTAATCTGATTGGATTTATTTTTAAACAATTCAGTCATTGATTTTTTTGAATCACCCTGTTTAAACAAATCTAAAAAATATAATGGATACATAAGTATAGACTGATCATATTTGCATATTTTTCGATGATATTTATCCGGCAAAATTTTTGGATGACGTCATCAATTTTTTGGGGGGATAAGCGAATATATTTTGATGAAATAATTATTATGGTTACCATAAATTTCAAAGCATTGAGTTTGGCGGATTCAAAATTAAATTGAAAAATGTCGTTTCTGGACGTTCCGGGTAAAAATTCAACACGGAGTCATAAACTACATGTGTAGGACTGCGCCGAATCTTAATCGTAAAGTCACTGCGGGATGTCTAAAATATCAAAATATTGTAAAGACAAGTTATTTGTAGCAAAATATTTACTTTAAAGTGTATACATACACAAATTTTTTCTCGGAAATCTTAACCATATCTATTGTTGGAATTTTGAACGACTAAATAATTGGTTTATATATTATAGCACATTTTTTGTATCACGAAAAAAAAATGTAATATAGTGTCACACTCTAAACAAATATTTTAACTTTTTTTTTCTTCTTTCAAAAAAAAAAAAACTATACAAACAGACTTCGATTCTTCGTCTTTCAAGGTTTTCAATCAGTTAGTTTTCCTCCATGGCCGACTTTATTTCTTGTCCAGCCTTATGTCCAGTGTTTATTAGGCTTTTAAAAGTCAATCAATGGAATAAGTACCCTTTAAAAACGATAAGTTCGTAATTTTCTTTTCAGAAAAAAACACATTTACAGTTTACAAACAGCTATAAATAAAGCTGCGTTTACATAGGCTTGTAGAATTATTAATAATCTCTGAGAACTTTCATATAATAATAATAATAATACAGGACAAAATTTTTTTAATAAAACGAAGACCTACTTAATTTAGTTCATAAGATTGCGATAACAACCGATAAGTTACCAAAAATTATCTAATCTGATGTTTCCTGGCACAATGAATGATAAATAAATATGTGCAGTACATGGAAGCATTTGATGGATTACTTTAGAAATTGCACGAATTAATTCAGCACACACTTCATATTCTGTAAAGCCGCCTTGAACTCAAAAAAACTCAGTTATCATCCAAAATCTAAACAAACAAAAATTAATAAAAATCCACAACGTTATCAAAATCACCTGTTTACTTTCTAATAGATACATAATTAAAGTTTTACTTCGCATACAACCCTGAATTAATGTTTTATTCACACTGAAAACTTAACGAGCCTTTAAAAATGTAAATCAGGCTAATCGAGCTAAATTTACTTTCCAAATAAAAATATTTAAAATCCGCCACCAAACCAATTTCGTTTCCTGTGTAGAAATCTTATCATTACATTATCAGATCAATATACAATCCCCACGCAAGGTCGTCGAGTGTGTCGTTACCATAAAAGTTGCTTTCGAGATGTCTTGTCTTTAATAATTTTAAAAGCTCTGCAATGTTCGTTGTGGACAATATGTTCAAACTAATTCGAATCTTTAAGATTTTTTTTACACAATAAAGATCAAAATTTTCCAAGCACTAAAAGCCGTCCTGTGACTTATCAAATAATAAATAAACACATTCACTCACTCGACTTGATTGATTGATCACGTCGAATGATTTCAATTCAACAAGATAAAACTCTACAACACTGTATCAAGAGTGTTAATTTATGCTTCCACAATTGTTAAGTTAACAGGTTTCGTGTTAGGCGACGAACCTAATAAATATAAATTCCAACAAATTGTGCAGATTTTCGACTTTCGATATGTCAAGGCTATTTAGGTTTCATTTTGCTAGATAACTGTTTAATCTCTCGTTCCAATTTAGCCGAAGTAACCCACATTTTGAAACCCCATTTCGCAAAAGTATTCATTCTCACCACGTCTCCCAAGCTAATTTATACCAGTAATTAATTAATTATGGACAACAGATGATTTTGTGACCTTTAATTCGTCACTTAAATTATTCGAATAGCTAATTTACAGTTAAAGTCAATTAAGTTATATAACAGAATGTATTGGTTTTTTTTGGTTGTTAATAAGGGTCACGTTCGCGTGGTTGTTGGGTTTGTCGCGTCTCGGTAATCTCTGGCAGAATGTTGACACAGTGCCAATGCGTCGTCAAGTAAGCTATTTAGTTATTATTGACAAGTAACGCCCGAACTACCTGAACCGGTGAGTTATAATCTCGTGTTTTTCCTTTTTACGACAGGTCTATTTAATGCTCTTTATGGCGTTACAACGGTAAAAACAGATAAACTGATAAGGTGCGTTCTTTTCGATCTATCGAACAAAGACTGCTTGAGTAAACATTTTATCAGACTATTTAGTAACATTATAATTAGGAAAATTACCTTGAGAATTACCATCAAACGGAATCATTACGTCACTTGGCCTTACCTGTAACAAAAACAATCCCACTTGAGAAAAACAGAACACTGCAGACCCCGTCGTCGAAAAAAATTCTACCTTTATGCATCCTGAACGAGCGAAATATTGCAACCGTACACAAATACTGGCGAATACACAGGGAACTGACCGTCCTCTTGTTACGCTATCTTATCTAGCCCGATAACGAACGTGACGTTCACTAAATTATTTTCTCTTCTCGAAAGTCATTAACCTAAAGTGACATTGCGGCGGCTCGGATTTTCGTAAAGATCATAACGCGCAGCGCATTTCCATATTCTTTCACTGACAATAAATCTGGACGGACGAGTGGCCACTTTTGACTGTAGATGCAACGATAATGCGACGTGACTCATAAAGGCGCATTGTGATGGCTACAAAGGAACACAGTACTGATTCATGTGAAGGTTTGAAGACGAATTTTAATGCGGCCTGTGGTGGAATAGGGAAAACCGAGCTGAAATTACGTTGTAACTTACATGCTGTTATCAAGTGATGAGTAAATATGACGTCAAGTGAGCAGAACTGACTTTATCTGCTGTAACTGGCAGGTTAAGGGGAAATACGAACATCTGTAAGTAAATAAACAGTGATAAGGGCGGGGAGTCATAGCCGGGCGGGTTGACTTGGACACGATTTCGTACTTTTTTCCGATTTCGGGGTGACGGTCGCCGGGTTTTTACATTTATCTACGTACACGTGGAAATTTTTCTGATGTTTGGAGAATTCCTGGGTTACCGTGTGGCATTACGGGGAAATTTTAATTTTCGCTACTATGAAATTATGGCGTAGTCTTCCGTTATGAAAAAGTGAATTCATTGTTTCAGAACCAGAACTAAAGCACTAATTACACAAAAATCTTATTTGTATATTTATATCGCATTCAAACAAACAACGTCAACACAATATAACCAAACTTTATGCAACCGGTGGGCTACGATAACGTTTTAAACCAGCCAAACATTAGTGATTTACGCCGCGTACTATAAACGCATTATTACTATCGGAGTGTGAAGTGTCACACGCGTACGATAATAACGCGTTGACCCACGTGCGGCATAGAAAATTTTATCTAAAACGTCCAATGTCCTGAAAGTTCCGTCGTTCAATTCGTTATGATTAAATTATATTATATGGGGGCTTGAAAATCCCCACAATATTAAATATATGTTTGTATTATATTATATTTTTTTTATTAGATATTTAATTTATGAAATTTAAATACCATTTATTGGCAAAATTTTGTGATGAGGTCATTAATTTTCTGTAATCAAACCAAGACATTTTGATCCTTGTCCACTTTATTCTACCTCAGTGTTAGGGATTATGGAAACTTGCAGCAAGGAGGCGGAGCAGTCTAACACCCCTCATTGCTTCCTTTAGCAAATAGTTTGTTATAATTATTTAGTGAATGGTCTAATAAGTAGCATGGACAAAAAAAAAGCAATCAAGATCTCGAGGTTTCACCTAAAAAAGACATTTGGGTCCTCCAAGAAGGATTTATATTTTTAAAAAAGACAATTGGGACCCCCGAGAAGGTTTCACATTAAAAAAAAAAAGACACTTGGGACCCCCGAGAAGGTTTTACGTTAATAAAAAGAAACAATTGGGACCCTCGAGAAGGTTTCACATTCTTAAAAAATACATTTGGCGCCCCCGAGAAGGTTTTACATTTTTAAAAAAGGCACTTGGGACCCCCGAGAAGGTTTCACATTAAAAAAAGACAATTGGGACCCCCGAGAAGGTTTCACATTAAACAAAAAAACAATTGGGACCCCCGAGAAGGTTTCACATGAAAAAAAAACCTTTGGCGCACCCGAGAAGGTTCTACATTTAAAAAAAAAAACAATTGGGACCCTCGAGAAGGTTTCACATTCTTAAAAAATACATTTGGCGCCCCCGAGAAGGTTTTACATTAAAAAAAGACCCCAGGGAAGGTTTCACCTTAAAAAAAAGATACTTGGGACCCCCGAGAAGGTTTCACATTAAAAAAAAAAAAAAACGTTTGGCGCTCCCGAGAAGGTTTTACATAAAAAAAAACAGTTGGGACCCTCGAGAAGGTTTTACATTAAAAAAAAAAGACAATTGGGACCCCCGGGAAGGTTTCCTATTAAAAAAGACACTTGGGACACCCGAGAAGGTTTCACATTAAAAAAAAAAGACAATTGGGACCCCCGAGAAGGTTTCACATTAAAAAAAAGATACTTACTTGGGACCCCCGAGAAGGTTTCACATTTAAAAAAAAAAAACGTTTGGCGCTCCCGAGAAGGTTTTACATTAAAAATAAATAATAGTTTAAAAAACTAAAAAAACACGCTTTTATTGCTAATCGAACTAAAAACTAGAAAATAATTTTTAATGACATAGTTTAATATTACAGTAGTAGAAGATCAAACAATCAATCATAATAAATCACCTCAAATTAAAATTATAATAAAATTTAAGTTATTAACAGAATAATTCAATTCAGAGTAAAAAGCGTGGGGTGCTTGATATTTTAAATATTACAATCATTCTATTGGCAACTATCTATGAGAGGATAGTTATGAACCGCAGTAAAATGCACCCCACGCTTTTTACTCTGAATTGAATTATTCTGTTAATAACTTAAATTTTATTATAATTTTAATTGGAGGTGATTTATTATGATTGATTGTTTGATCTTCTACTACTGTAATATTAAACTCTGTCATTAAAAATTATTTTCTAGTTTTTAGTTCGATTAGCAATAAAAGCGTGTTTTTTTAGTTTTTTAAACTATTATTTATTTTTCATTTTTTAGTCTGCGACAAATTCATAAATTGGGGAATTAATTACTTATTTAGATTTTTCTAGAAAGAACCACTCAGTGGTCTCCGTAGGATCGAGGATCCTGGCGGTCCTAATAAGGATAATGGGAAACTGTTATCAAATTATTGCATTGTCATCGATCCTTGAGACGTGTGCAAAGTTTCAAGATGATCAGACTTTTAGAAACCGATGAAAATTAAGCTCAAAGAGTCCGTTACATACATACATACATACATAGATACATACAACCTAAGCTAATAAAAGCGTGATAAAAACAACAGTTGGGACCCTCGAGAAGGTTTTACATTAAAAAAAAGACAATTGGGACCCCCGGGAAGGTTTCCATTAAAAAAGACACTTGGGACACCAGAGAAGGTTTCACATTAAAAAAAAAGACAATTGGGACCCCCGAGAAGGTTTCACATTTAAAAAAAAAAAACGTTTGGCGCTCCCGAGAAGGTTTTACATTAAAAAAGACCCCAGGGAAGGTTTCACATTAAAAAAAAGATACTTGGGACCACCGAGAAGGTTTTACATTAAAAAAAAAAACGTTTGGCGCTCCCGAGAAGGTTTTACATTAAAAAAAGACCCCAGGGAAGGTTTCACATTAAAAAAAAGATACTTGGGACCCCCGAGAAGGTTTCACATTAAAAAAAAAAAACGTTTGGCGCTCCCGAGAAGGTTTTACATTAAAAAAAAAAAACAGTTGGACCCTCGAGGTTTTACAATAAAAAAAAAAGAAAATTGGGACCCCCGGGAAGGTTTCCCATTAAAAAAGACACTTGGGACACCCGAGAACGTTTCCCATTAAAAAAAAAGACAATTGGGACCCCCGAGAAGGTTTCACATTAAAAAAAAATCTTTGGCGCCCTCAAGAAGGTTTTACATTAAAAAAAAAACAAATGGGAACCTCGAGAAGGTTTCACATTCTTACAAAATACATTTGGCGCCCCCCAGAAGGTTTTACATTTTTAAAAAAGACGCTTGGGACCCCCGAGAGGGTTTTACATTAAAAAAGACACCTAGGACCCCCGAGAAGGTTTAACATTAAAAAAAAGACGATTGGGACCCCCGAGAAGGTTTCACATTAAAAAAAAACAATTGGGACCCTTGAGAAGGTTTCACATTCTTAAAAAATATATTTGGCACCCCCGAGAAGGTTTTACATTTTTCAAAAAGATGCTTGGGACCCCAAGAAGATTTCACATTAAAAAAAGGCCAAAGGGAAGGTTTCACATTAAAAAGAAAAAAAAAAACGTTTGGCGCTCCCGAGAAGGTTTCACATTAAAAAAAAAACAGTTGGGACCCTCGAGAAGGTTTTACAATAAAAAAAAAGACAATTGGGACCCCCGGGAAGGTTTCCCATTAAAAAAGACACTTGGGACACCCGAGAAGGTTTCACATTAAAAAAAAAGACACTTGGGACCCCCGAAAAGGTTTCACATTAAAAAAAAACCTTTGGCGCCCCCGAGAAGGTTTTATATTAAAAAAGACACCTGGGACCCCCGAGAAGGTTTTACATAAAAAAAAAACAATTAGGATCCCCGAGAAGGTTTCACATTCTAAAAAAAAAAGTTTGGGGCCCCCGAGAAGGTTTCACATTAAAAAAAAACCTTTGGCACCCCCGAGGTTTTACATTAAAAAAAAAAACAATTGGCACCCTCGAGAAGGTTTCACATCCTTAAAAAATATATTTAGCGCCCCCGAGAAAGTTTTACATTTTTAAAAGACACTTGGGACCCCAGAGAAGGTTTCACATTAAAAAAAAGACATTTGGAGTGTCCAAGAAGATTTTACATTTTTAAAGAAGACAATTGGGACCCTAGAGAAGTTTTCACATCCTTAAAAAATACATTTGGCACCCAGACAAGGTTTTAGGTTCTCAAAAAAGACAGGGGATATGTAATTTACCGAAATAAGTGTTATCTTAGCCAGTACTAGCCCCGCCCACCCGCCCACTTTTTTCTCAGAACATATCTCATATGCCAAAATCAGTCTTATCTTACCAAATACTAGCCCCGCCCACCCACCCTCTCTTTTCTTAGAGGATATGTCATCTGCCAAAATCAGTCTTAACTTATCAAGTACTAGCCCCGCCCACCCGCCCCTTATTTTCTCAGAGTATATGTCATTTGCCAAAATCAGTCTTATCTTACCAAATACTAGCCCCGCCCGCCCACCCTCTCTTTTCTTAGAGGTAATGTCATCTGCCAAACTCACTCTTATCTTACCAAGTACTAGCCCCGCCCACCCACCCCCTATTTTCTCAAACGATATGCCGTTTGCCAAAATCAGACTTATGTTAGCAAGTACTAGCCCGGCCCACCCGCTCTTTATTTTGTCATAGGATAGTACTTGCTATGCTTGCTAAGATAAGTCTTATTTCAGAAAATGACATACCCTCTGAAAAAATAGGGGCGGGTGGGCGGGGCTAATACTTGCTACGGTAAAACTTATTTTGGCAAATGACATATCCTCTCCACCTACCCTTATTTTCTCAGAAGATATATCATTTGCCAAAGTCAGTCTTATCTTATCGGCTATTAGCCCCGCCTACCCGCCCTCTATTTTCTCGGAAAATATGTCATTTACCGAAATAAGTCTTATCTTAGCAAATACGAAGAACTTTACTTTCTTAGAGTGGATGTCATCTACCAAAATCAGTCTTATCTTACCAAGAATTAGCCCCGCCCACCCTCCCCCTATTTTCTCAAAGGATATGTCACTGATTGAATGTTTATTTTTTAATAAGTCAGTCATTATTTTTTTTTAATCAGTCTGTTTAAGGAAAACTAAAAAATATGAATGCAGTGATATATTTTACCATGTTTTTCTTAGTATAATAGCCATCCTGTCTCAACAAGAAACTTAAAACATGGTTAAAATAGTAAATTTTTGCAAAAATCAATCCTTACATAAATTTTCCATTTTAAACATGTTTTAAGTTTCACGTTGTGAAAACAAGTCTACACATATTAAAACAAAAAGGCATAACGTAGGCCCGCCCACCCACCCTGTCTCAATTGTGATGATTTTTTTTATTCGCTGTGAACCAAGGGGGCGGAGCTTAACTGCAAAGTTCTTATTTCTGTACAAGGAATTAAAATCATGTTTTTGAGTATCGTGTTCATCAAAGAATACTATGTACATTAAGAAAAAAGGCAAAATATAAACCCCGCCCACCCACCCCAACTCGTTTGTGATGACTTTTTTATTCTTACAAAGTTAAAACTTGTTTAAAATGGTAAATTTTTGTAGGGAAATATGGATTTTTCAATTAGGCTCCGCCCCTAGGTCTGCCCATGAATAAAAACTTCATTACGATTTAGATCGGGGCTTGATATTTGGCTTAATTTTTTTCCTAATATACATTGTATTCTTTGAATAATAGGATACTCAAAAACATGTTTTTAATTTCTCGTATAAAAATAAGGATTTTGCAGTTAAGCTCCGCACCGTCGGCTCACGACCAATAAAAAAAATCATCAGAATCGAGATAGGGTGGGTGGGTGGGGCATATATTTTACCATGTTTTTCTTAATATCATAGCCATCTTGTCACAACAAAAAATCAATATTTCCTTACATAAATTTTTCATTTTATACATGTTTAAAGTTTCATGTTGTGAAAAGAAGTCTACAGATATAAAACAAAAAGGCATAACGTAGGCCCGCCCACCCGCCCTGTCTCAATTGTGATGATTTTTTTTATTCGTAGTGAGCCAAGGGGGCAAAGTTGTACTGCAAAATTCTTATTTCTTTACAAGGAATTAAAAACATGTTTTTGAGTATTTATCGTGTTAATCAAAGAATACTATCACAAATATAGACTGATCATATATTATAATATTTATGACGTCATCATTATAACCGAATATATATTTTGATTAAAAAATTTATTATGATTACTATACATTTAAAACATATGCAAGATTTCAAAGCATTCAATTTGGCAGATTCAAAATTAAATTGCAAAGTGTAATTTTGATTTTTGTCCAAAAAATCGGGTAAAAACTCAACACGGAGTCATAAACTACATGTATAGGACTATGCTATTTTATATAATTTAAAACCAATTTATATATTATTCTTAAATAAAAACAAATTGCAGTTAGAACTGCACATATTGATATTAAATATTTTTTTTATGGAATCCATAAACTTAAATCGCGACCTCTGTAAATACAGAAATGTTCGAGCTAGTTTACGACCCGCCCCAACCACCTATGATTTGGCATGACCGCTCGACCGAATAAGAATCCGCATCTTTGTTGCCCGATACATCCACGCTTTCTTTCAACTCCGCCAAATAAAAGTGCAGGAAATTTACAGCCTGCCTACCTGAATTTTTCAAGATACTTTGTACCGAGTTTGCCTCTTGTATTATACTTCAGTCGTTCATTCTCCTCAGTAAATAAAATGAGAGGTTTGTATCGAGAGGTTTGTTTTCCTCGCGAACAACCCTCGGGGATGATTGGAGTTAATTGCAGCATTTAGGGCGCTAAGTATTTTTGATTGTGATTCGCGAGCTCGCAAACACTCGTCGTTTCTTGTCGCACAATTGCCAAAAACGGTCCTACGAGCCGGATTTCGGGGCGTTCGCGGGAGGCGCGCCACTGGCGAGAAATGAGCCCGTTTCCTTGCAAAGTACGCACCAGTTGCACCGGAGTGTCCGAATTAGCGCCGGGAGCTTCCTACGCTCGTTATCACCTGCGGGGTGATAACAGCGTCTCCAAGCCGGCTGGATATCGCGAATTTTGAATGTTATCAGTAAGTCTATCGAGTTGGTTTCCTGTGACAGCGAGCAACAATCGCAGCGGATGTTCCAAATTGTTCATTATAAGTCTGATAAAGACCTCGAACTATAAATACAGTACGATCATGAAAAAAGCACATAATTAATTCGGAGAGGCCGTTTGGACGGCGTCCAAGCCCGCACAACAACCAGAACGGCGATTTTCGGGAAATTACGGCTTGGTACAGAATGTAACAAAGCCCAAATGACGATCCAAGTTTTTCTTCGAGATCAATAAATGTATATATTGCGCGTCTGATCACACCCTTGTATAAGCCGAAGCTCCCCTACCAGACTATTGAACCCTACGCGACATATGTGTTTACATATGACATAAAGTTCGGTTCAGGTTTTAAGACGCTCTCGAGATAAGGACTAAATAAACCTCGGATGGGATAATCAGCTCTAAACGCCGCTTCAGTGACAACACTAACAAAAACAATTCAAAAAATTAAAAAACAGCGTCCTCTTCAGGCACACGAGATGCCTATTGCACTGAGTAAACTTTCTAAAACCACTACTCGAACAAGCTTCTATTTTAAGCAACTATAAAGCGTGCCACTGAGAATATTTTTATCGCAGCTTGCACACACACACCGTGTTTTGAACCCTTCATCCGTCATTAAAACAATTTTCTCCCAAGCCTGTCACATCTTTATCGCATTTCAACCGATATCTCTCCAAGAATGTTTACAATGCATTTGTAAACACCACTACAATCACACCACACAATTGCAACAGCGCCCGCAAACCGCAGCATTTTTTCATTTTTCCAACAACACCGAAAACGTGTCCGCAACACCGACGCTTCGAATCTGCATATCCCGTTGGTCTCGCTCGGTCACGTGGTATGCTGCAGAACGGAACTGATAGAGGTCAGTGTAATTATTCGGTCGCCGCTAACGGGGTTCCTCATCCGAGTAAGTACCTCTTGATTCCCGTTCCGAAAAGTAAGTTTCGCGTCTTTTATCTACCCCTGGCTCCCCTAGCACAGGTGTGCGGTGCGTGTGAACCGCGCTCAGGTGACCCTATAGAGTCCTCCAACCCTCTCCGTTTATGCAAAATTGTTGATCAGTCCGAGGGGTCGCTCGACGTGAATGTTCACGAGCTGACCCAGTGGCCGCTTGTAAACACTGATAAGGTGATAAGCGAGGTATTTTTGCTCGATTTGGAAGCGGATTTGAGCGAGTTTGTGGAGAAGGAATGGGGGGCAGTGGCGGGGCAGGTTGGCTACTGGAGGGGGGGGGGTATTAAATATAACGCACGTGGTATACACATATATTAAAAAAATAAAAACAATAAATACATGAACAATCTAATTCAATAGAGATCAATGACACTCAAGCAGATGACACACCCACGACGGACAAACAGACAGAAAGATAACAGATACACAGACGAAAATAAGAGGAATAGAGAAGCAGAACTAAAGAATGGGGACGGAGAGACAGACCGACGGATAGATCGACAGACAAACAGACAGACAAGCGGCCGACCTACAGAGGGTCTGTAGAGACAAGGATTCTATACAGCGTGTTCAAAAAATGGCGCATCAACTCTATGCCACGTTGTTCAGGACCATTCATGTAGCAGCAAACAATTTAAAAAAATCCTTTTCGAATATAGAAGTTTAATTTTTTTTCAAAATGTCACCATATTTTAATTCACTACTTTGTGTTAAGTATCTGAAATCCGTTGGAATTTCATTATTCGAAATAATTTTGGAGGAATTTTATCTTTACTTATATTTCTTCATTTCATAACATTTTTTCATTTTATAATATTACAAAAAATTATTTAGAATGAATCTGAAGACAATGGCTAAATTTTCACGTTTTTTGATCTATCTATCTAAATCGATATTTTGTTTTTGTAAGGGAACGTCAAATTGAAGTAAAGAATTTTTCAGTGATTTTCCTTGAACTTAGACAGACAGACAGATAGAAGAACCATAAACAGACAGACCGAAGGGCCATAGATAACTATATAAACAGACAGAAGGTTTATAGACAGATAGCAGACAGAAGGACCACAGACAGACGGAAGGGCCAGAAACAGAAAGACAGAAGATAGACATACAGAAGGGCAATAGATAACTAGATAGACAGAGAGAAAGCCATAGGTAACTAGATAGACTGACAGAAGGACTATAGACAGAAGGGCCACAAACAGACAGACAAAAGAGCCATAGATATACAGAAACGCCATAGACAGACAGAAGGACCATAAACGGACAGCAGAAGGGCCATAGAGAGACACAAGGACTATAAACAGATAGACGGAAAGGTTATAGATAGACAAAAAGACATAGACAGACAAAGGGACCATAAACGGACAGATAAACAAACAGAAGCGTCATAGATATACAGAAAGGCCATAGACAGACAGAAGGACCATAAATGGACAGACAGAAGGGCCAGAAGAGAGAGAGAGATAGGCCATATAGAGACAGAAAGGACATAGACAGACAAAAGGACTATAAACGGACAGACAGAAGGGCCATGGATAGACAGAAAGGCCATAGAGAGACAGAAGGATCATAAACGGACCGACAGAAGGGCCATAGACAGCCAGACAGAAAGGCTATAGACAGACAGAAGGGTCATAAACAGATAGGCAGACAGAAGGGCTAAAGACAGACAGACAGACAGAAGGACCATAAACATGTAGAGGGAAGGGTTCGAATCAGAAAGACAGAAGCGCCATAGATAGACAAAAAGGTCATAGACAGACAAAAGGACCATGAGCAGATAGACAAAAGGGCCAGAAACAGAACGATAGAAGGGTCACATACAGACAGAATGACCATAGACAGACAGAGGGAAAGCCAACATACAAACAAATCTGCCATAGACAGACAGACAGAAGGGTCATAAACAAACAGACAGACAGACAGACAGACAGACAGACAGACAGACAGACAAACAGAAGGGACAGAATGGCCAGAAACAGACATATTGAAGGGCCACATATAGAGAGAAGGAAAATCGACAAAGGAAATGGCCATATTCAGATAGGTCGACAGGAGGGCCATAGAGACAGACAGACAGAAGGACCATAAACAGACAGACGGAAGGGCCAGTAACAGAAAGACGGAAGGGTCATAGAAACACAGACAGAAGGGCCATAGATAGACAGAGAGAAGGGCTACAGATAGACAGAGAGAAGGGCAATAGATAACTACATAGACCGACGGAAAGATAGGTCACTAGATAGACAGACAGAAGTGCCATAGACAAATACGCAGACAAAAGGGCCACAGACAAACAAACAAACAGAAGGGCCATAGAAAACTAGATAAACAGACAGAAGGGCCATAGATATACAAACATTCCATAGACAGGCAGAAGGACCATAAACAGGCAGAAGAGCCATAGAGACAGACAGAAAGGCCATGGACACACAGAAGGGTCATAAACAGATAGGCAGACAGAAGGGCTAAAAACAGACAGACAGAAGGACCATAAATAGGCAGAGGGAAGGGTTCGAATCAGAAAGACAGAAAGGTCATAGACAGACAAAAGGACCATAAACAGATAGACAAAAGGGCCAGAAACAGAAAGATAGAAGGGCCACATACAGACAGAATGACCATAGACAGACAGAGAGAAAGCCAACATACAAACAAATCTGCCATAGACAGACAGAGAGAAAAGTCATAAACAAACAGACAGACAGACAGACAGACAAACAGAAGGGACAGAACGGCCAGAAACAGACATATTGAAGGGCCACATATGTAGAGAAGGGAAATCGACAAAGGAAATGGCCATATTCAAATAGGTCGACAGGAGGGCCATAGACAGACATACAGAAGGACCATAAACAGACAGACGGAAGGGCCAGAAACAGAAAGACAGAAGATCCAGAAACAGAAAGACGGAAGGGTCATAGAAAGACAGACAGAAAGGCCATAGATAGACAGAGAGAAGGGCCACAGATAGACAGAGAGAAGGGCTATAGATAACTAGATAGACCGACAGAAGTGCCATAGACAAATACGCAGACAAAAGGGCCACAGACAAACAAACCGACAGAAGGGCCATAGAAAACTAGATAAACAGACAGATGGACCATAGATATACAAACATTCCATAGACAGGCAGAAGAGCCATAGACAGACAGAGAAGAGCCACATACAGACAAATGTTGCATAAACAGACAGACAGAAGGGACAGGACGGCCAGAAACAGACCAACAGAAGGGCCATAGACAGACAGAGAGGGCATAAACAGATAGGCAGACAGGAGGGCCATAAACAGACAGACAGAAGGGCCATAGACAAAGGGATGATATAGACAAACAAAGGATCATAGATAGATAGATAAATAGGTAGACAGAATAGTCGTAGATAGATAGGCAGCAGACAGAAATACCATAAACAGACAGACGAAAGGGCCATAGAGAGGCAGATAGAGAGGCCATAGATAACTTGATAGACAGACAGAAGGGTTATAGACAGATAGGCAGACAGAAGGACCATAAACAGACAGACCGAAGGGCCAGAAAACGGAAAACAGAAGGTCACAGATAGACAAACAGAAGGGCAATAAATAACTAGATAGACAAACAAAAAGGCCATAGGTAACTAGACAGACAGACAGAAGAACTATAGACAAATAGGCAGGTAGAAGGACCATCAACGGACAGACAAAAGGGCCATAGAGACACATACAGAAAGGCCATAGATGACTAAATAGAGAGACAGAAGGTCATAAACAGATAGGCAGACAGAAGGGCCAAACACAGACAGACAGAAGGCCAAAAACAGACAGACAGAAGGGCCAAAGACAGACAGACAGAGAGAGAGAGAGAGAGACCAAGGACCATAACCAGGCAAACGGAATGGCCCGAAACAGAAAGACAGAAGGGCCATAAATAGACAGAAGGGCCAAAAATAGATAGAAGGGCCATAGATACACATAAACAGATAGTCAAAAGGGCCAGAAATAGAAATATAGGAGGGCTACATACAGACAAATGTGCCAAGGACGGACAGACAGAAAGGACAGAACGGCCAGAAACAGACAGATTGAAGGGCCACATACAGAGAGAAGGAAAACTGACAGACAACGGAAGGGCCATAATCAGATAGGCAAACAGGAGGGCCACAGACAGACAGACAGAAAGGGCAGAAACAGAAAGACAGAAGGGTCACAGATAGACAAACAGAAGGGTCATAGATAGACAGACAGAAAGGCAATAGATAAATAGATAGACCGACAGAAAGGTTATAGATCACTAGATAGACAGATAGAAGTGCCGTAGACAAATAGGCAGACAAAAGGGCCACAGACAAACAAACAGACAGACAGAAGGGCCATACACAAACCGAAGGGCCACAAGCAGATCGACAGTAGGGATAAAAGGGCCATACAGGCAGACGGACGGAAAAACCATGATTGATTGATAAACAGAAAAAAGTAGTTTTAATTAAATTTTTTCTTCGGAGTCTTGGACCGATTTATTTCGCAATTATTCACCAATACAAAGTTTTCTCAACGTTTCGGCATAACATGTTTCCTTCCTCAGGAGATCCGCGGGACACTTGCTTAACGTTTAAGTTACAAAATTAATGGGTTCTTACCCCTAGGATAATTTAAACTTGATCAACATTGCAAATTAAAAATTACAAATAAAACTTGACTGTAGAACTAGTTCACTAAATTAAAATTCTAAACTTGTTTCTAAATTTCTAGGCGGCGGAAGACGAATAACGGCGGATCTCCAATTTCCTGTCAATGTAAATGTCATTTAGAGACATCAACTTGATAAAACTAAAAATGAAATTCCCTAGAGATTTAATTTCGTTTACAAATGTTATTCAAAATTTTTTTTAGGTTATAATAACGAAAACTTTACACAATAAATAAATCTTTCCAACACCCCGAAGAAGAATTCTGTTTAAAACACAATTACAAACAAAACAAATAAAGGAGTGGGGTAGACAGACATGCAGACGGAAGGCAGCCAACCGACCAACCAATAAAACTGATTTGTCGCCAGAACGCGAATAATCAACAAAACCGTGAGTTTACACCCAATAAAAATTTTATTGCTTAGTAAAATCATAATCAGTAACACAATAAAATGTACAACCAAACATGATCATGAAACAAGAATTATCCACGTCCTATTTATAAAAACTGAATGAAATATTTGTAATCGAATTCACATTTAGTTGCAACTAAGCACGGATCTGGAAATCTGATTGATTAAATTTCATCACACGATCAGTTAATCGCCTGATTAACTTTGCCTTTTATAAATCGGTTTTAATGTTTTCGAAAAGCGGCAGCACGCTCATTAATTTCGTTCGCGTATTTAATTTAGCCTAGTTTACAGTGGAAGTTACACATTGTCCGCTGGAGGGGGAGAGTCTTTGCAAGTTTTATCGCATGCGATGTTCGAAGATTATTTGTAAACAGCATAATTCAGTCGATAAGAATGTAGTGCCTGACTAATGTGTGTGTAAGCTATTGTTTTAATTTCGTCAAGTTGGCACCGTTCCAAGGCAATAATGTCAGGCAGAAGTTCAACTTTCATGCAGAACAAATTAGTGGGTTTTCTCCTCTTTAAATATTCAGAAAGTTCTCAACGAAATTGAAGATTTTTCTCTGTTATGTCTTCCTCGTTTTTGCTCTTTTTACATTATAAATAAAGAGAGGCGCCGATTTGATTAATCGTAATCGGCACGTCGCTCGAAAAGTTTAGGGTTCGGAGCTGGCTGTGGAGTGATGGGTTGTCTCGGATTAAAGTTGAATTAAGTGTACAAAAATTGGTACAAGGACGAATCGCGCTTTCAACGATTTTTTTAACTATAAGATATGTAGTGTTTATTTTTGGAGAGAAATGACGCACGTTTGTTTGGATGACAAAAGTTTCAAACGACTATGGGAAACCAACTAGGAAACAAAGGACCGAAATAATACTTACACGGTTATAATTTTGTTTGTGTATTTAATTGGATTTAGTTTAATTTGACGACGCGTAACTTACAACAAGATTCAAATAATTACTATAATTAAGTTAACAACTTAACAGTGCAGTAGTGACAACAGTTATTAAAATGGAAACTACATGTACCAGGAGGGTGGTTTAATCATTTCGTAGTAATAAAATTTTATGGGGGTGCAAATTCTTCGGGTGTGCATTAACCCATCTGGTGGTCACCACACTTCTTCAAAGAACTTTTCCTCTGCGAATAAGTGCACGTTTCGCAACCGCCGCTTTATACCTATCCTGCAAATTGTACTCGATTTGCCTTTGTGTTCAAAGCGCTTCATTCTTATGCCCGTATTTTAGAAACTATTATTCTCACAGGAAACTCTGCCCCATCGCTCGATTGTGAAACTCTCGTCACTACTTTTATTGTACGTACGCACAACAAATTATTAGCTCGACATTTTTACTTTCTTTTGGAGTATCGTTATTATGAAAGTTTGACGACAGTATGGAATGTTGTGCATTTAAGCGCATCCGGAGAGCGACGATCTGATCTATCACGTTAATAGACGACGAAATTTACTTCTGGTGTTTAATTGCATAGGTTGAAGCACCTTTTAATGTCGTTTATAAATGCGCAATTAAGGCTACGATATCGTTTAGCACGTTAGCGGTACTCGTTTTAATTGTGGCTACCGGTTGTCAAAATGCGTGAAAATGTGGCCACCGGTTGTCACTGTGATTTTTGACAATTTCCGGGGGTTATTTATGAATGTCCGTCGGAGTCAAACTTTCCGCTCCCTCGTCCTTGTTTGGGCGCGATGTTTTTATCATTTAAATACAAAGTTAAGTCAAGGTGAACCGAAAATCGCACGAGCTAACAAAAACTGCAAATTAAAATCGAGCGAAATTTAAACAAACACTTGTCTCTTTCACTCGTCCACTTAGCGCTCGTTCTGCAAATGAGCACGCGAAAAATCCCGCATGACGCAAAAGCGTTGAATTTTCCGGCGAAAAGTTAATATTTTCCCGTCCGGAGCGCGGCATTAAAGAAATCAGTTTTCGAATAGAATGTAAACGACCTTGTTATCTGTAATCGACATATCGAATCGCGTTTCACACACACATACACAAAGAAATACATATTTGCTTACGCAACAAAAGTGAGCAGAATAAAGACAAGTAACGTTGGGCTACTTATAGATGGATTATGAGGTCACTCGTGTCCGGATTGTTTGTTTAAATAGCGAAACTCCTACCGTTCTGGGCGAAAAGGCCGCGTAATCGTGCGAAAAAAATATGTGAAAGTCAAAGAAAAAACGACGAAAGTATACCTTGGCTCTCCGAGCGGTAATCCAGGTTAAGGGTCGGTCAATCGGCCACTAATTGCGATTACAGAAAAGGCATGTTCACACACAAAAAAAACGGAAAACAAAAATCGAAAAAAACTCGCTGGCGCGCCACTACATGAAAAAATGTCAAGGTGCTCGCGGATTTCTAAAGAGGTTGACACATAAAAAGTTGGACGCACTGAACGTATGACGGATAGCGAAGTCCCACCGTCGAGAACTTGGGTACTACTGCCTTGCGCGCACCATTCCAATGGCTTTCGAGCCGCTGGGGAACGCAATTTTGATAGCGGCCCGCGCGCCAAAGCGATTTCCCCTATGCGCTAGCGCGCGAATCGCTCGAACTTTATTTCCGCGCGGACGACGTGTGGTGGAAGACAAGTTTGAGCACTAATTTCTGGGCACGTGGACGTCACTGAAGGCTCTTTCGCATCCTCGAATCAATCTTTTACTCCTTTTCAACAGTATTAAGTGGAAAACTCGCCGTTTGAGACAGATTTTTAGACAGATTATTATGTTTTATGCGACGGGTGGATTTCGCCCCATCGATCGCGACGCCTATGCTTAATTGTTGCTTCCGATAGTGTGGGACGGATATCGGGTGTGCGGTTACGTCACGCGCCGTAAGGAGATGTGTGAGCGTCTAATTAACTCGTTGCGTTTTTATAGCCGCAACGTTGATTCTTTTCATTCATGGTGCGCCGGCCGCCGGAGCGGCGAAAGCGGCCCTTACGGAAACCTGGACATACGTATTTACGGAGCGGGATTTGCATAACAAATCGCGATAAAGCGGCGGCGTGACGGCAATCGGAGTAAATACACACAAGATGGTTTAATGGCGGGGGCCGAAACTTTCCGCCGACTGACAATAAAACTTGAATAACTTCAAAACAACTTCATCACGAGTGGATTTTAAGTAATCAATATGGGAGTTAAATCCGCTAGCTTTGTTTTGCTTGGCGAGGGGCTCGCACTAGACTCTAATTCCTTTTTCGTTGGGAGTGCACCTTCTCCGATTTCGCACTAGGTCGTCTTTAAAACCGTAAACAACGAATCGCGCCGTAATAACACTTAATACTTGTAAATATTTGGCCGACGACTATATCCGATTTATTCCGCGGATTTTTCGCTGCGAGGTTTTGATGTTTTCCAGATTTCTCACTAATTAAGTCCGGCATTACGACGAATCGTGATCATTCCACCGGGCTTCCGGAGGCTATTTTGAAGCTTTTTTCGCTCTTTGTAAAGCGTCGACAATAATGTAGCAATAAAAATTACAACCGATGAATTTCTCCACTGATAAATGTGTAATTAACATCGATTGTTTATGTTTCCAGATGGAAAGAATTCGACGATTAAGCAAACTACCATATACCGCGTGTCTGGAAAATGGCGGATTACTTTAGTACGTTATTTACGGGGATTTCGGGAGTCCCGAAAAAATAATAAAAAAATTCTTTATGATGTAGATTACGAAAAAAAATGTAATTTAATAAAAGTAAAATTGGCAACACTGCACACACCTAGTGCGTGAATACCTTCGAATTATTTTCTGGTTTCTTAGTAACGATTGTGACTGAAATCCACCTTCGCTTTATATCAGGCAAACATTGTTGTCAAATGGAATTTTATCAAATTATTACAAAAACAACATAGCCATATCTTTGTGCATTCTAACTGAAATGGTAATTAAACATGGTCATAGGCGAGAGAAATACTAACTAAAAGTTTTATTACTAGTTATTGTGATAATGAATGTATTGTTTAGTTGTTAACCGTAGCAAAAGAACCAATTTTAAAATCAGTATAACTCCACCAAAATGTGAGAAGGATTTTTTTACTATTTTTCCCAGACTCATCCAGTTGATTGTTGAGAGCGTAGCGGAGAGTTAATCCGCCATTTTCCAGACACCCGGTATAAATATCGAATTTTTTAATTTTTGATTTTTCAATTTGTCGTTTTCCAATTTTTCGATTTGCAGTTTACATCGTGTTAACTGAGGATTTTTAGTAGCACCATTTTCGAACTTTTCAAAATTATACCGTTTTTTGGTTTCACGATTTCTCAGTTTTCCGGTTTTTATTCTGCAATATTTTAATGCACAATGTTTCTATTTGCAAGTTTTTGAAGTTTCAATTTTTAGTTTTTCAAAATTTTGATTTAGCAACATTTCATTTTTTCAATTCTTTACTTTATAATTTTTCGATTTTACGGTTAGCTGGATTTGTAAATTTCTAGATCGTTTATCCAGCTTTTGGATTTTCCAATTTCTTTTTTTATACTATTTCAATCTTCAATTTTTCAGTTATACAATTTTTAAGTTGCTCTTGTATTTTCGAAAAATGGAAACATCCAAAATAAAAAATCAAAAAAGTGGAAATCTAACAAGTGAAAAACGAAAAACCCAAAGATCGAAAAATTAAAGTTGCAGATAAAAATATTAGAGAAAGAAAAAATAAAAATTCGAGGAACGGAAAATTCGAAACGGGACCTCCGAGAAGGTTTCACATTAAATAAGAGACATTCTTAGAGGGTATGTCATTTGTCAAAATCGCTCTTACTTTGGAAGGTACTAACTCCCCCACTCGCCCTCTGTTTTCATAGAAGGGTGTCATTTGGCAAAATCAGTCTTATCTGAGCAAGTACTAGCCCCGCCACCCACCCTCTCTTTTTTGGAAGATATGTTATTTGCCAAAATTATTCTTATCTTAACAGGTGTTAGCCCCGCCCACCCGCCCTCTATTTTTTCAGACGATATGTCATTTGCCAAAATCAGTCTTACCTTACGAAATACTAGCACCGCCCATCCACGTTCTTCTCATTCTAACTATTAACTTCGTTTCTGTTCAGTATAAGACCATTCATTTCATTCAGCTCGGATAAAATTAATCACCGAAAAGGAGACAGGGTGGGTGGGCGGGGCTAATTATTTTCTTCCGTCGAGGGGTAATGGTAATAATAGAATTTAGGATGTGAAAAAAATCGCTAATCGTAAATTTTTTGGTCAAAATCGGTCTTATTTTATCAAGTACTAACCCCGCCCACCCGCCATTTATTTTCTTGGAAATATGTCATATGCCAAAATCATTCTTATTTTAGCAAGTACTAGCCCCGCCCGCCCACCCACT
Source organism: Zophobas atratus (assembly GCA_022388445.1). NCBI lineage: Eukaryota > Metazoa > Arthropoda > Insecta > Coleoptera > Tenebrionidae > Zophobas > Zophobas atratus. The sequence goes on from CM039444.1 coordinate 2,451,390, forward strand.
ACTTTTTGGAAGATATGTTATTTGCCAAAATCAGTCTTATCTTAGCAAGTACTAGCACCGCCCACCCACCCTCTCTTTTCTTAGAATGTATGTCATTTGCGAAAATCAGTTTTATATTAGCAGATACTAGCCCCGCCCACCCAACCACCCTCTCTCTCTTGGATTTTGGCAAACCCATATCTTCTAAGAAAAGAGAGGGTTGGTGGGCGGCGTTAGTAGCTGCTAAGATAAAACTGATTTTGGCAAATGACATACCCGCTAAGAAAAGAGAGGGTGGGTGGGCGGGGCTAATGCTTGCTAAGATAAGAATGATTTTGGCAAAAATGACATATCTTCCAAGAAAATAAAGGGAGGGTGGGCGGGGCTTATTACCTGCTAAGATAAGACTGATTTTGGCAAATCACATATCTTCCAAGAAAAGAGAGGGTGGGTGGGCGGGGCTAGTACGACGGACAGACGGACAGACAGACGGAAACGGGAGACCTATTTCTTCGTCCTCTTGGGGTAATAATAATAATTGGATGTAAATTTCTAGATCGTTTATCCAGCTTTTGGATTTTCCAATTTCTTTTTTTATACATATGTGTTTCAATCTTCAACCAATTTTTTTAGTTTTTTTTTGTCTCCATTTTTCAATGTTTCGGTTTCATAATTTTTCGTTTTTTAAAACTTTTTTAATTGTCGACTTGAAAATTTTTCAATTTTTCGATTTGCAGTTTTTCAGTTTAGCAATTTTTCGATATTACAGTTTTTCATTTTCCGATTTTTCAGTTTATCTGTTTTTGATTTTTCGAGGTTTTAATTCTTCGTTTCCTCATTTTTTCAAATTTTGATTTTCAATGTTCATCGTCCCGATTTTTCATCACAATTTTTCGTTTCCTCGTTTCTTTTATTTTTCCATGTTCGTCTGGTTTTTTAATTTTTCGTTTATTCAGTTTTTCAAAAGTTCAAAATTCTTTGGTTTTCCAATTTCTAAATTTCCCAATTTTGCAATTTTTGAATTTCAAATTATTCGATTTTCTGATTTATTTAATTTTCAATATTTCGATTTTTCGATTTTGCACTTTTTCAATTTTGAAGTTTCTGAAGTTAAAATTTTTCGATTTTTCGGTTTCATAATTTTTCACTTTATTTTTATTAATTTTTCACTTTCTCGACTTCCAAATTTTTCATTTCTCCTTTCTTCATTTTTCCGATTTTTTTTTATTTTCATAATCTCGATTTTATATCACAATTTTTCGTTTCTTCATTTCTTTTATTTTTTCAATGTGCGTCCCGTTTTTTTATTTCAGCATTTTTTCAAATTCTTGGTTTTTATTTTTCATTTTCCCGTTTTTTTTATCACAATTTTTCGTTTCATTTCGTTTATTGTTTCAATATTCGTCTCGTTTTCTTAATTTTTCGTTAATCTAATTCTTCAAATGCTCAGTCTCTGATCCCAATTTTTCATTTTCCAATTTTTTCGGTTTATAAATTTTGGATTTTTCGATTTTTCAATTCTTCGTTTCCTCACTTTTTCAAATTCTTGATTTTCAATGGTCATTGTCCCGATTTTTGAATTTTCATTTTCTCGATTTTTCATCACAATTTTTCGTTTCCTCGTTTCTTTTATTTTTCAATGGTCGTCTGGTTGTTTAATTTTTCGTTTTATCCAGTTTTTTCAAAAGTCAAATTTCTTCGATTTTCCAATTTCTAAATTTTTCAATTTTGCAATTTTTGAATTTCAAATTATTCGATTTTCTGATTTATTTAATTTTCAATATTTCGATTTTTCGATTTTGCACTTTTTCAATTTTGAAGTTTCTCAAGTTTAAATTTTTCGATTTTTCGGTTTCATAATTTTTCACTTTCTCGACTTCCAAATTTTTCAGTTTTTCATTCTTCAATTTTTCAATTTAGCAATATTTCGATATTTCAATTGTTCATTTTCCGATTTTTCAGTTGATCAATTTTTGATTTTTCGATTTTTCAATTCTTCATTTTTCCTATTTTTTTTATTTTCATAATCTTGATTTTATATCACAATTTTTCGTTTCTTCATTTCTTTTATTTTTTCAATGTGCGTCCCGTTTTTTTTAATTCCTTGATTTTCCAGTTTTAAAATTATTCAATTTTTGGATTTCCGATTTTTCAGTTTATTTGTTTTTGATTTTTCGAGGTTTTAATTCTTCGTTTCCTCATTTTTTCAAATTCTTGATTTTAATTTTTCATTTTCCCGATTTTTTAATTTCATTTTCCCGATTTTTTATCAGAATTTTTCGTTTCATTTCGTTTATTTTTTCAATATTCGTCTCGTTTTCCTCAATTTTTCGTTTATCCAATTCTTCAATTGCTCAGTCTTTGATTCCAATTTTTCATTTTCCAATTTTGGATTTCTCGATTTTTCAATTTTTCGTTTCCTCAATATTTCAAATTCTTGATTTTCACTGTTCATTTTCCCGATTTTTGAATTTTTATTTTCTCTATTTTTTGTCACAATCTTTCGTTTCCTCATTTCTTTTATTTTTCAATGTTCGTCTGGTTTTTTTAATTTTTCGTTTATCCAGTTTTTCAAAAGTTCAAAATTCTTTGATTTTCCAATTTCTAAATTTTTCAATTTTGCAATTTTTGAATTTAAAATTATCCGATTTTCTGATTTCTTTAATTTTGAATATTTCGATTTTTCGATTTTGCACTTCTTCAATTTTGAAGTTTCTCAAGTTTAAATTTTTCGATTTTTGGGTTTCGTAATTTTTCGGTTTTTCAACTTTATTTTTACTAATTTTTCAGCTTCTCGACTTTCAAATTTTGCAGTATTTCTTTCCTCAATTTTTTGATTTGCAGTTTTTCAATTTAGCAATATTTCGATATTTCAATTGTTCATTTTCCGATTTTTCAGTTTATCAATTTTTGATTTTTTCGATTTTTCAATTCTTCATTTTCCCAATATTTTAATTTTCATGTTCTCGATTTCATATCACAATTTTTCGTTTCGTTTTGTTTATTTTTTCAATATTCGTCTCGTTTTCTTAATTTTTCGTTTATCCAATTCTTCAAATGCTCAGTCTTTGATTCCAATTTTTCATTTTCCAATTTTGCATTTTTCGATTTTTCAATACTTCGTTTCCTCACTTTTTCAAATTCTTGATTTTCAATGCTCATTGTACCGATTTTTGCATTTTCATTTTCTCGATTTTTTAACACAATTTTCTGTTTCCTCATTTTTGTTATTTTTCAATGTTCGTCTGATTTTTTAATTTTTCTTTTATACAGTTTTTCAAAACTCAAAATTCTTTGGTTTTCCAATTTCTAAATTTTTCAATTTTGCAATTTTTGAATTTCAAATTATTCGATTTTCTAATTTATTTAATTTTCAATATTTCGATTTTTCGATTTTGCACTTTTTCAATTTTGAAGTTTCTCAAGTTTAAATTTTTCGATTTTTCGGTTTCATAATTTTTCACTTTATTTTTGTTAATTTTTCACTTTCTCGACTTCCAAATTTTTCAGGTTTTCTTTCTTCAATTTTTCGATTTGCAGTTTTTCAATTTAGCAATATTTCGATATTTCAATAGTTCATTTTCCGATTTTTCAGTTCATCAATTTTTGATTTTTCGATTTCTCAATTCTTCGTTTCCGCATTTTTTCAAATTCTTTTTTTTTTATTTTCATTTTCTCGATTTTTTAATTTTCATTTTCGCGATTTTTTATCACAATTTTTCGTTTAATTTCGTTTATTTTTTTCAATATTCGTCGCGTTTTCTTAATTTTTCGTTTATCCAATTCTTCAAATGCTCAGTCTCTGATTCCAATTTTTCATTTTCCAATTTTTCGGTTTATAAATTTTGGATTTTCGATTTTTCAATTCTTCTTTTCAAATTTCAATTTATCGTTTCCTCGTTTCTTTTGTTTTTCAGTGTTCGTCTGGTTTTTTAATTTTTCGTTTATCCAGTTTTTCAAAAGTCAAAATTCTTTGATTTTCCAATTTCTAAATTTTTCAATTTTGCAATTTTTGGATTTCAAATTATCCGATTTTCTGATTTCTTTAAATTTCAATATTTCGATTTTGCACTTTTTCATTTTTGAAGTTTCACAAATTTAAATTTTTCGATTTCATAATTTTTCACTTTATTTTTATTAATTTTTCAGTTTCTCGACTTCCAAATTTTCCAGTTTTTCTTTCTTCAATTTTTCGATTTGCAGTTTTTCAATTTAGCAATATTTGGATATTTCAATTGTTCATTTTCCGATTTTTCAGTTTTTCAATTTTTGATTTATCGATTTGTCAATTCTTCATTTTCCCGATATTTTAATTTTCATTTTCTCGATTTTATATCGCAATTTTTCGTTTGTTCATTTCTTTTATTTTTTCAATGTTCGTCCCGTTTTATTTAATAATTTTTGGATTTCCAATTATCCGATTTTCTAGTTTTTTTTTTTTTATTTCAACATGCATTTCGATTTTTCATGTTATACTTTTTCGTTTGTTTATTCTTGATTTTTCAATTTTACATTTTGCATTTTTTTATTCGAAAAGTTGAAAAATCGGAAAATTAAAAATCGAAAATCAAAAATCGGAAAAAATTGAAAAATCGAAAAACTGAAAAAACGAGCAATTACAAAATGGAAAAAGTGGAAAATCGAAAAATTGAAACATTGAAAAACTAAAAATTTAGAGAAAATTTTAATCGAAATATTGAAGAAACGAAAAATGGAAAACTTGAAAAAATGAAAAATCGAAATAAGGGGAAAATTTAAAAATCCAAACATCCAAAGGTTGGAAAATCGAAACACGAGTGGAAATCCGGAGAACTGCATATCGTAGAAGTGAAGAAATCGCAAAACTGAAGAAATGAAAAATTGAAAAATTAAATATCGAAAAATTGAAAAATCGATTAAATGAAAAAATTCTAAAATCATAGAATTGAACGGGTGGAAAAATTCAAAAGATCATAAGTATTATTACACATTTAAAATATAAACTAGAAAAATTATAAATCAAAAATTGAAGAAGCGAAAAATTAAAAAAATCCAAAAACTGTGAATTCCAAAAGTTGTAAAACCAAAAAATTGCAAATCGAAAAATTGAAGAAATGAAAAATTTAAACTTGAAAATTCGAAAAATTGCAAATAGAATGACTGAATAAACAAAAAAAAAATATATACATTGAGGAACTGAGAAATTCAAGTTGAAAAAACTCAGGGAATGTTATTTACACTGAAAACCAAAATCGCAAAAAAATTTTTATAATTTTTCAAAGAAGTAGGGCCTAGTACTTGCCAGATAAGACTGATTTTGGCTAATCACGTATCTTCTAAGAAAAGAGTGGGTGGGCGGGGCTAGTATCTGCTAAGATAAGACTGATTTTTCAAAAAGTCGTCTAAAAATTGTCAAAAAATTCAGGGATGTAGACCTCCACATGCTGTTTCCAAAAATACAGCGTGTTTATGGTCACGAACAAATATTTTCGAAATATTGCGTATACCAATTTTTAAAAACCAACTCACTCCAGCACCAAATATTTGCCTCCATTTTTCGAATAATTACCGACTTACAAGTCATCAAAGCAAGCCCGCAGCACAACGTCGCATTCATCACCGATCTGTGCCATATTTGTTTTGTCGGGTATTTAAATCGCTCGTATCAGCTCCAAAGTAAACAAAATACATTTAAGGGAAACAGAACGCATTAAAACATTAATGCTGCTGGGAATTGGGATGAGCCGGGCCTGCCATTTATGAACAAGTGCAATTTATTTAATGAAGTAGGTACACTCGTTCCATTCATCATTCAAAATAAGAGAAAGAGTGCAATCCCCTAAACAAAAAAATGCTACTCTCGTATCGAAAAAAGTTCGCTGCGAGGTAACGATGTGATGGTCGGATTTACTAATCTGGGGCCCGAGGGCTCTTGGTTTCTCTCCCCCCGTGTTGTATTGTCGGTGATAATTACTCCACACTTTGTTGTTTTATTATTATTATTATTATTATTGTTATGTTTTATAAATAAAGCGTTAAAAAGTCGTATTTCGGCGTAATTTTTTGTTAATCCGTCATGTTTATCGCCTTTATAAATCGTTATTTTTTCCGATCGAGCGATTTACATTGTACACGTTGTGGAAGAAGAGGGGAATCGCCCGTTCCGATATCGAACGTCAAACAAGCGACACTTTAAAGACCGCCCGATGGAATTTTCATCCGAGTCCGTCGGTTCGAATCCCACTTCCTACACAACAAACCTACGTGCACCTACCCATACCGGTCCATTCATTAAGTCCACTTTGATGCTCTTTATGCAAAATACGTGTCAATCAATATCGCACAATATCGCTGCATCAAGCTACAAATGGGATTCCTCCCGTTCTAATCAACCCCGTCCCGTGACCGTCGAAAGCAACAAATGCCTCCCCGCCCCGATCGTCGACATCTAATTATAAATGAAATTACCAATAATCAATTTTAACTTTAGCGTAAAACGGGGGCCAAGTTATCGTGAACGATCTTCTGCATTCATATAACGGTGAGGTGAGTTCCAAGTTTACTGCACGGAGGCCGTCTCTCTCCGGCCAGTGCGCCAGTCCGCCCCTGTCTCCGTCTAAAGTAATATCTGGCGTAGGTTCGTCGGTCTCCGTCTGGCGCGTTGGCCGCGCCGGCGCTCTCTTTCTAACAATTACGGAGAATGTGCGCTTTATGTCCGACGCCATAAGTGCTGTTATCGCCCGCGTCTTTTATCTCTGTAGGCCGATAATTTGTAATGTCAGATCTGTTGTTAGGTGGCTCGTTTTTAGTTTATCAGTGAATTCTTGAATCACGAGATAAATAGAATTGTTCATAAGGATCGAGTTCTGGGTTTGCGGGCTGCGCTAAATTTATACAATTAAGTGCTACTAAGGTTTATTAATTTAATAATGTACCTTGTCGTCTAATTGGTAGAAAACGCTCAAATTAGGAGTAATGAAGGCATGAGCGTGTAATTTATTTATTCGCGGCTGGTCAACGCTGCGATTTTTGACCCAGACGCTAGAAGAGAAGACTTTGTCGTCGCTCGCTTCTTGTTGATAAAACAAATTAGCTTTCCGACACGAGTAAACTTCCGAAAGAGTCGCCATTGTACATTTTCAAACACGTTTGTTGTGGTGAAGTAGGTAATATATTAGGAGTGCGGGGCGATCGCGTGCTCGGAAAGTTTTATGGCGAGTCTGAGGGTGTTTTACACAACATCTGGTTTATTGGTGAAGATACAGACGTACGACAAAAATTAATAGCAGGTGGACGGCACTTCAAGACGAATTTATCAATCAAAAACGTACAAGAGCAACGGAATGGTCACTCAAATTTAAATGCACCTGGACTAATCTTACTCGAAACGAATAAAAATAAAATTAACTGGCTTTGTTGCCTTACCTTGAACCGCTTCTCATGTTTTTTAATAATCTCGGAAGATGAACTACACTGAGTTACTTCTTGGTTTAAAATTTAAGTTAGTAAATGAGCGATCATACGACACAGAACCGTACAACTTATAAAAAGTAAAAGTGTGTACACTAAAACTTTCAGCTTATTATATTTAATTTGCATAAGACTGAATCTTGAAAAATACCGGCTAAAGCACACATAATGTTAATTGTTAACTTTTGTTGCTTTTATAACGGCAATCTTTTGTGTTATCTCGGAAAGATCGACGAATCAGATACTCGCATTCACTGGAAAGACTCCTAAATTAGACGGTCACTGCTGACCCATAGTCGATCTGACGAAATTTTTTATTGATTTTAATTTAGAAAATGATTGCTCGGCAGAACTAACACGCCAAATGAGAAAGTTATTAAAGCTATAAAAAGATTTGATCTGTGGATTTCTGGACTGTTTTCAAAAATGCTTTTAAGTATAAAATCAGTTAAACTAATGTACTGATTCGATTTTTTCGAAAAGTTGGATAGCATTTTCGCTTGAAATGTTTCCAGGTGAGTTTGGGTGTAAATTGTGGCAATGTGGCAACAGTGCTTCAGAATTTATGGGTTTGATTTATTATTAATTTTTGCCTCCACGTTCAAAGAGGTGTTTGTTTGGGACTGCTTTATTTTTAATTTTTTGTTTTCTCGATTTTTCGTTTTTTAATTTTAACCGATCAATTTAAAAATTGAGAAATCGAAGAGAATTTTGCAATTTTTACTTCCCGAGCGTAAGCAAAGGAAGTATTGTAATCGAGTCCGTCGGCCGACTCTCTACTTTTACGTTTTCTCGATCTTTCATAACCCCTAGAAGACGAAGAAATAGGTCTCCCATTTCCGTCTGTCTGTCCGTCTGTCCGTCTGTCCGTCTGTCCGTCTGTCCGTCTGTCCGTCCGTCTGTCCGTCTGTCCGTCTGTCCGTCCGTCTGTCCGTCTGTCCGTCTGTTGTCACGGATTTTTATTAGACAGATAATCTCCGAAAGTACTCGACCGATTGTTGTGAAATTTTGTACTTATATTAAGAATATCATGTAGATGGTAAAACGCTAACCAAAATTTGTCGAATCATCCCCACCACTAAAGCGATGACGTCACTTCAAAATTGTACATAGTAAATGGGTATTCAGTTGTATAAAATAACATAGTCCTACACATGTAGTTTACAACTCTGAATCGATTTTTCACCCGAAACGTCCAGATTTTTGGAAAAAAAATCAAAATTATAAAACAACATTTTGAAATTTAATTTTTAATCTGCTAACCAGAATGCTTTGAAATGTTGCAGATGTTTTAAGGCTATAAAGAGCATCATAAATCTTTAGTCAAAAAATATTTGCTTATCCCCTCCAAAAACTTGATGACGTCAGCTCAAAAGTTTGTGGAATAAATCATATCTAAAATGTACAAAATATGATGAGTCTGTACTTGTGAACTATCACTCCATTCATATTTTTTGGATTTGCATATACAGGGTGACTCAAAAAAATTAATGAATGCGTAAATATATTTTATTGATTTAATCAGGAACTACAAAACCGAATGCTCTGAAATCTTGCAGATGTTTTAAGGTTATAAAGAGCATAATAAATTTTTAGTCAAAATATATTTGGTTATCTTCTACAAAAAACTGATGACGTCAGCTCAAAAGTTTTCCGAATAAATCGTATCTAAAATGTACAAAATATGATGAGTCTGTACTTGTGATTTATCATTCCATTCATATTTTTGGATTTGCATATGCAGGGTGACTCAAAAAAATTAATGAAGGCGTGAATTTATTTTATCGATTTAATCAGGAATTACAAAACCGAATGCTTTGAAATCTTGGGAATATTTTAAAGTTATTATAAGCATGGTAAACTTTTGTTCAAAATGTATTTGTTCATCCCTCCTAAAAAAATTGATGACGTCACCCTTAAATTTTGCTGAATAAATCCTATCTAAAATGCAAAAAATATGATGAGTTTGTACTTGTGATTTATCATTCCATTCATATTTTTTAGATTTTCTTAAGAGGTGGTTCAAAAAAATTAATGAAGTCAATTTATTTTATTGATTAAATTAAAGGCAACACTTATTATTAGTATTACACCCCAACCAACCCAATTTGGTAGACACAAAATTTGTTAAAGGAAAAACTCGGTTGAAACATAAGGGTAGCACGCTTATTTACATCGACTTTAACATTACAGACCTGCATTTGTTTTATGCGTTCACTTGATTCCGCGAATGTGAAATAGACATGTTTATAATCAACCAATTGTGAATTTCACCGTCAAGAATTAAAATAAAACCCAATGTTTTATATAATAAGCGGAAGTCGAAGCAATAAAACCGACGGTCGTTTTGTTTACAGTTTCTCTGTTTGGCTCTCACGTATGCTGTTACGCCTGTCATCTTAAATTAAGAATGTTTATACATACACGATTTTCAGTTGCCTCTGATACGTAGGTATACGTGAGTAAATTGTTTCGTTATTTTATTGATTATTACAAATCAATATTCAAACGACCCAATTCATTTTCCCGAAAATTTGAGAATATAATAATTTTATTCTTAGTATTACACTACATCTATCCCAACTGATATACGTGTCCTTGCAAAAATGTTGATGACGTCATCGCAATTTTTTTTTAAATTCCCACTACAAAAATGTAATGAGAAAAAAAACACAATAGGCATGCAGTCGTCAAGTTTCCGACAGCGAGGGAAGTACTGTCTAAACTCTTTAGACCAATTTTTCAATTTTAAAGTTTTTTCGAAAAATTATAAAATTGATAAAAAATTGAGGAGTCGAAGAATGGAAAAAATAAAGAAAAATTGAAAAAAACGAAAAAATAAGAATTAAACAAGTGAATAATTGAAAAAACAATTGAAAAATCGAAAAATTGTAATATAGACACTTGAAAACCCTGGTTAATTAAAAATAGAGAAATTAAAAAATTGAAAAAACGAAAAACAAAATCTTCTATAAATTAAACAATCAGAAATACAAAAGAAAAATTTCAATATTCAAAAATTTTACAATGAAAACCGAAAAACTAAAAAATTACGAAATTGTGACAATGAAACATCGAAACATTAAAAAATTGTAACATCGAAAAAACTAAACACTGAAAAACCGAAAAATTTTAAAGTTGAGAAATCCAAGAATAAAATACAGAAACTGAAAAATCGAAAAATGGAAAAGCCAAAAATTGAATAACAAAAACCCTAATAATTATTTGAAAAAAGTGAAAACTTAAAAATCGGCCAAATTGAAGCAATTACAAAATTGTGAATTTGAAAAAAAAATGAAAATGGAAAAATTGAAGAAATGAAAAATTGAAAATCAAAAATTGAAAAACCAAACTTGAAATATCGAAAAATTGAAAAAAATGGCAAACTGAAAATTGATTAACGAAAAAAGAATAAAAAAATGGAACAACTGAGAAAAAGATAGAAACTGTAAAATCTAGGAATTGAAAAATCGAAAAAACCAAAAATTGTAAAATACAACAGATAGAAAATCGAAAAATTGAAAAGCAAATTAGGAAATCGAGAAATTAAAATATCTACAAATTAAAAATCGAAAAATATAAAAAGTTTACTGAAAAATGCAGCAATTTCATAATGAAAATCGAAAAACCAAAAAATAGAGAAATCGAAATAGGGAAAAGTCGAAGAAACAAAATAATTTGGAATTACCTACTTGGAAGCACTTTATTTTTAGTTTTTTATTTTCTCAATTTTTCGTTTTTTAATTTTAACCGAACAATTTAAAAATTGAGAAATCGAAGAGGAAATTTTTGCAATGTTTCAATTTTAAAGTTTTTTCTAAAAATTATAAAATTGATAAAAAATTGAGGAGTCGAAGAATTGAAAAAATAAAGAAAAATTGAAAAAAACGAAGAACAAAAATTTCTATAAATAATCAAAAATACATAAAAAAATTAATTTCAAAATCCAAAGATTTTAAAATGAAACTTGAAATATCGAAAAATTGAAAAATCTAAAAATGAAAAAATTGAGAAATTGAATTGGATAATTGAAAAATCGAAAAATCGAAAAATTGTAATATTGAAACTTCAAAACTCTGATTAATTAAAAATCGAGAAATTGAAAAATTCTGCAATTTTTCGATATAAAATTATTCAAATTCTCGATTTAAATTTTTTTTTTTTCGATTTTTCATTTTTTAATTGTTCAACAAAGGACAAATTTATTCAGACTGAACTTTTGAAAAACCGAAAATTGTAACACTGAAACATCAAAAAACAAAACAATTAAAAATCGAGAAATTGAAAAATCGATAAAAAGAAACAATTTTGCATTTTTCGATATAAAATTTTTCAAATTCTCGATTTTTATTTCTTTATTTTCTCGATTTGTCATTTTTTATTTGTTCAGCAAAAGGACACATTTATTCAAACCTAAATTTTGAATTGAATTGAAAAATCAAAAAATTGCGAAATTTAAGAATTGAAAATTAAAGAAAACTTGAAAAAACCGAAAAATGAGACTTAAAAACTGAAAAATGTGACTTGAAATATCGAAAAATTTAAAAATTGAAAAATCGAAATATGAAAAAATTGAAAAATGGGGTAATGGAAAGTACAATTGAAAAATCGAAAAATTGTAATATTGAAAAACTTCAAAACGCTGATTAATTAAAAATCGAGAAATTGAAAAATCGACCAAACGAAGCAATTCTGCAATTTTTCAATATAAAATTTTTCAAATCTCGATTTAAAAAATTTTTTTTTTAATTGTTCAACAAATGGCAAATTTATTCAAACTGAACTTTTGAAAAACCGGAAAATTGTAACACTGAAACATCCAAAAACAAAACAATTATAAATCGAGAAATTGAAAAATCGACAAAAAGAAATAATTCTGCAATTTTTTGATATAAAATTTTTCAAATTCTCGATTTTTGTTTCTTTATTTTGGCGATTTATTTTTTTTTTTTTAATTGTTCAACAAAAGCACAAATTTATTCAAACCGAAATTTGAATTGAATTGAAAAATCGAAAAATTGAAAAAATAAATAAAACTTGAAAAAACCGAAAAAACGAAACTTAACTGAAAAATGAAACTTGAAATATCGAAAAATTGAAAAATTGAAAAATTGAAAAATTGAAAAATTGAAAAATTGAATAATGGGATAAATGAAAAAACAATTGAAAAATGGAAAAATTGTAATATTGAAACCTGAAAACTCTGATTAATTAAAAATCGAGAAAGTAAAAAATTGAAAAAAACGAAAAACAAAAACTTCTATAAATTAAACAATCAAAAATACAAAAGAAAAATTTTAAAATGAAAACCGGAAAACTAAAAAATTGAATAATAAAGACCCTAATAATTATTTGAAAAAAGTGAAAAATTAAAAATCGGCAAATTTAAAAATGAAGCAATTACAAAATTGTGAATTTGAAAAAAAAATTAAAAATGGAAAAATTGAAGAAACGAAAAATTGAAAAAATTGGCAATCTGAAAATTGGTTAACGAAAAAACAATTAAAAAATGGAACAACTAAGAAAAAGATTGTAGTAGAAACTATAAAATCGAAAATTTGTAACACTGAAACCTGAAAAAGTGATACATGAAAAATCTAGAAATTGAAAAACCGAAAAAAACGAAAAATTGTAAAATTGAACAGATAGAAAATCGAAAAATTAAAATATATACAAATCAAAAAATCGAAAAATACAAAAATTTTACTGAAAAATGCAACAATTTCATAATGAAAATCGAAAAACTAAAAAATGGAGAAATCGAAACACGGAAAAATCGAAAAATTATCAATTAAAAAAACGAAAAGTATAAAAATCTCGACCTGAGAAATAAAAAAATTTAAGAAACAAAACCAAAATACCGAAAACAAAATTTTCTAGAAATAGAAAAATCGACAAATTGTAAAATTAAAAAACCCAAAATTGAAAACAAAACTTGTGAAATTTAAAGATATTAAATTGCAAATTTCCATCGTTCTCAGAGGATATGTCATTTGCCAAAATCAGTCTTATCTTACCAAGTACTAGGCCCGCCCACCCGCCCCCTACTTTCTCAGAAGATATGTCATCAACCAAAATAAGTCTTATGTTAGCAAGTACTAGCCCCGCCCACCCACCCGTATTTTCTTAGCGGCTATGTGATATGCCAAAATTAGTCTTATCTTACCAAGTACTAAGGTCAATCAATCAATCAATCAATCAATCAATCAATCAATCACTTAGCTAGTACTTGCTAAGATAAATCTTAATTTGGCAAATGACATATCCCCCGAGAACAAAAGGGCGGGTGGGCGGGGCTAGTACTTGCTCAGATAAGACTGATTTTGGCAAACGTCATATCCTTTGAGAAAAATGGGGCGGGTGGGCGGGGCTAGTACTTGCTAAGATAAGACTGATTTTGGCAAATGACATAAACTCTGAAAAAGTAGGGGGCGGGTGGGCGGGGCTAGCATTTACTAAGATAAGACTGATTTTGCCCCTATTAAACTTGTAAAAACTTGGAAAATTTAAAAGGTGTTAAATTGCATATTTCCATAGTAACGAGTTAAATTCCTAAATCTGATTGGATACATATTTTTTAACTGCTCGGTTATTAATTTTTCTGAGACACCCTGTATAAGCAAATTTAAGAAATATTAATTATGTATTAACAATAAATCGCAGGTATTGACTCATCATTCTTTGCACATTTAAGTCTTATCTTAGCAAGTATTAGCCCCCCCCCCACCCACCCTTTACTTTCTTACAAGGTATGTCATCTGCCCAAATCAGTCTTATCTTAGTAAGTACTAGCCCCGCCCACCCGCCCTTTATTTTCTCAGAAGGTAGTACTTGCTAGTACTTGCTAAGATAAATCTTATTTTGGCAGATGACATATCCTATGAGAAAAAGGGGGTGGGTGGGCGGGGCTAGTACTTGGTAAGATAAGACTGATTTTGGCAAATCACATATCCTCTAGGAAAAGAGAGGGTGGGTGGGTGGGGCTACTACTTGCTAAGATAAGACTGATTTTGACAAACGCCATACTTTCTGAGAAACTAGAGGGTGGGTGGGTGGGGCTAGTACTTGCAAACGTAAAACTTATTTTGGCAAATGATAAACCCTGAGAAAGTAGGAGGTGGGTGGGTGGGGCTATTACTTGCTAAGATAGGACTGATTTTGCCCCTATTAAACCTGTAAAAACTTGTTAGATTGCATATTTCCATAGTAACGAGTTAAATTCCTAAATCTGATTGGATATTTATTTTTTAACAACTCAGTCATTAATTTTTCTGAGACACCCTGTACAAGCAAATTTAAAAAATATTAATTATATATTAAACATAAATGACAAGAATAAACTCATCATATTTTATACATTTAAGGATAGGATATATTCAGAAATATTTTGAGGTGACGTCATCCATTTTTTAGGGGGATGAGCAAATACATTTTGATTAAAAATTTACCATGCTTATGATAACTTTAAAACATCTCCAAGATTTCAAAGGATTCTCTTTTGAAGTTCCTGATTAAATCAATAAAATAAATTCACACATTCATTAAGAAAAAATAGAAATCGCTGACATTCTTTATGATTCTTAAAAAAAGATACTAGGAGCCCCTGAGATTCTTTTGTAATTTTATCGAAAAGACACTAGGAACCCCCGGGATTTTTTCCGATCTTTAAAAAAAACCTAGGGGCTTCTAACATCCTTTGGCATTCCTAAAAAATTGAGTATCCAAGCCTTCCGGATTGTCCATTGCCTCCAGAACCTGTTCTGGCAAGATGGGGTTTATAGATTGAAACGGAAATATATTATTGCGATCATTTTGCGATATAAAAAAGGTGCGTTTATGTATATAAGAGGTTAAACTTGATGTTGAGAGATCCTTCTCTATGTATGAAAACGTCCTAACAGACAAAAGGCCACAATCTCCCGTTTTTATTGTTTATTTGTTTATATTTTTTATCGCTCTTTGGTTATGATAGATCATGTTCGAGCCGATCCGTCATCAAAAATGCGCTCCTTGCCACCCCGACCTAAACTGTTCACTGTGTGAAATTAAATCGTAACACAAACGGATAATCCTGCAAACACCCTTAAGAAATAATTGACTCCATAAACTTTAAATTTATCCAGTAAACTCAACCTGCCCGCCATGCGCACTGTTCCCCCTTTATTCGCCTCGCAGAATCAGGTTATTTCATTTTCTATCCTCCCTGTTCCGTTCATGATTCCACATCGCTTTATGACAGGGATAAGAGAGTTTAGATAGATATGTCAGCTATAAAATGTTTGTTTCATTCCTTCGCGGCCGTATCCATCCAGCCCCGAAAGACACTTTGACCGTATTTGAATTTATCGCCGCGGAACGGTCAGTCGGCACCGGATCGCCAATCGATACCCGATCTAACAAGCAATTAGTGGTCCTTCGAGCCGGATCCGAAAAAGCCGCGCTCCTGCAGCGCCGGGACTACCTATAATTAGAATTCCTGCTATGTTAATCAGCCTGTTAACTAGTGACATAATTTACCACCTCCGAGCGCAAAATTGAATTGTGAGATAAGGGACGGATAATCTCGTCGCTCACTTATTAATAGACTAATCGTGAGCGGATAATTACATACGTATAAAGTGATAATCACACGATCGGGAAAAATCGACTCGGCTATCTATTAATATAGGAGCTCGCAAGATAAGTGTTGTAATCGTGCAGCTGTTTCCTGTTGTGACGTCACTTCCGAGTTACGCGCCGTTACAGTTTGTTGCCGAATTGAAATGTTGCTCGACATTGAGATACTCGCTACTTTAATAAGGCTGATCTTGGGTTTGGGTCGCCGTGGAAGTGGTTAAAAGTACATCCGGTAATCGAAATGGGGCCGTTTGGAGGGGCTGTGGGCGGAATGGGGATATGCTATTAGTCAAAACATTACGGTGTTAGAGCGTTATCTGCATTGTTTGCCAGATTATGCCTGTCTCGTTTGTCGCATATTAATTTTACGTACTTAACAACGGAAGATTGAGCGGGCAGACACCTGCTCGAAATGTCACAATTGTACAAATGTTTTAAATGGGGACAAACGGTCGGCTTGGCTAACTGGCAACCGTGTAACTTTACCTTTATAAAATAAGGCACTTCTGGACTTGTACTCGTAGTGTATGAATCTGTGTTGAATTTTCATCATAGACATTTTTGGAAAAAATCATAATTGTGAAATCGTGGTAAATGGTTAATCAAAATTTATTCGTTTATTCCCTCCCAAAAAAATGTTGATGTCATCACAAAATTTTGTAACGGAAAAACTCACTTCAAATGTACGCGTACCACTCTTCTGTACATTATTTTACTTTATCGTTACATAAATGTCTTTATTTTAATTTATTATAAATGTTATCGTAAAAAATAAAATTCGCAAAATCAAATCTTTTAATTTTTCGAAAAATCTGAATTTATTCACCTTCGACCAATTTTTTGGTGTCAGAATGCTTCGATTTTGCAATTTTTCGATATCCCAATTTTTTTTTTTAATTTTTCTTTTCCTAAATTTTTCAAGTTCTTGATTTTTATTTTTCATTTTCCCCAATTTTTTCAATTTCATTTTCTCGATTTTATATCACAATTTTTCGTTTTCTCATTTCCTTAATTTTACTCGAAATTTCTATTTCCATTCCTGGCTTTTTTGGATTTTTAATACATAGTTCGTTTATTCGATTTTCTACTTTTTCAATTTTTCCATTTTTTTGATTCGAAAAGTTGAAAAATTCCAAAGTCAAAAAAGTGGAAAATCGAAAAATTAAAAATCGAAGAACTCAAGAAACGAAATATTAAAACATTGAAAAACAAAAAATCGAGTAACAAAATTGAAAATAATGAATGAACCAAAAATTGGGGCAAACGAAAAATCGAATCTAATTGAAAAAATTGGAAAACTTAAAAATTGGAAAATCAAAAAATTATAGATTTGTTAAAATTGTTACATCGAAAAACTGTAATTTTGAAAGATTGAAAAATTGAAAAATGTAAAACTGTCAAACCAAAACCCAAAAATCCAAAATTTTCACATTGAAAAAAAGGAAAATTATGTAGTCAGAACACTGAAAAACTGAAAAATTAAAAAAAAAAGAATATAAAAACCGAAATGAAAAATTGCAAATCGAATTATTGAAGAAATAAAAATTGAAAAACCGACAAATTGGAAAATTAAAAATTGGAAAATGGAAAAAACTCGGAAATTGATACATTGTAAAATCTAATAAGTAATTGAAACATCTAGAAGTTGGAAAATTGTAGAAATGAAAAATTGAAAAATTCTGAAACTGAAAAATCTAAAATTGATAAAAAAAATTAAAGTGTGAAATTTGAAAAATCAAAAAATTGAAAAATAAAAATTGGAAAATTGAAAAATTGAGAAACTGATAAATTAAAAACCGAAAATTCGTGATATCGCAAATTGAAAAATTGCAAAATCTAATAACTCAAACAACCAAAAGTTGGAAAATTGAGGAAATGAAAAATTTTAAAAAGAAACCTAAAAAAATTGAAATTCAAAAATTAGAAGAAATGAGAAATTGAAGAAACGAAAAATTGAGAAATCGAATAAATAAAAAAGTTTTAAAATCCATTAATTTAAAGATGGAAAAATTGAAGAAGTAAAATATTTTAAAAATCATTATTATCATTACATATTTAAAATGAAAACTCGAAAAATTGCAATTCAAAAATTGAAGAAACGAAACATTGAAAAATCATGAAACTAAAATTGACAAAACAAAAAATAAAAAATCTGAAGTCGAAAAATCGAAAAATTGAAGAACCTAAAAATTAAAAATTGGAAAATTGAAAAATTGACAAATTAAAAACCGAACATTCGTGATATCGCAAATTGAAAAATTGCAAAATCTAATAACTCAAACAACCAAAAGTTGGAAAATTGACGAAATGAAAAATTTTAAAAAGAAAACTAGAAAAGTTTTCATTTTAAAACAGAGAGAAAATTATAAAATAGGAACATTTCGAAATCAAAAAATTGAAAAAATGAAGCAAATAAAATCCTAAACGAAAAATTGCAAATGGAAAATTTGAAGAAATGAGAAATTTAAAAATCTAAAAATTGAGAAGAATAAAAATTAAAAATTTTAAAATCGAATATATAATTGAAAAATGGAAAAATTGAAGAAGTAAAATATTTAAAAAATCATTATCATTACATATTTAAAACGAAAACTAGAAAAATTCACAATTTAAAAATTGAAGAAACAAAAAATTGGAAATTAAAAATTTAGAAACTGAAGTTAAAAACTGAAAATTCGTGATACTGCAAATCGAAAAATTACAAAATCTGATAATTGAAAGAACCAAAAGTTGGAAAATTGAAGAAATGAAAAATTTTAAAAAGAAAACTAGAAAAGTTTTCATTTTTAGACACAGAGAAAATTATAAAATAGGAACATTTCGAAATCAAAAAATTGTAAAAATGAAGCAAATAAAAACGGAAACGAAAAATTGCAAATCGAGAATTTGAAGAAATGAGAAATTGAAAAATCTAAATATTGATAAGAAGAATAAAAATTAAAAAAAATTAAAATCCAATATGTAATTGACTGAAGTTAAGAAATGAAAATTCGTGATTTTTTCAAACCGAAAAAATTACAAAATCTAATAACTGAAATAACCAAAAGTTGGATAATTGAAGAAATGAAGAATTTTAAAAAGAAAACTAGAAGAGTTTGCATGTTTAGACAAAGAGAAAATGATGAAATCGGAACATCGCGTAATCAAAAAATTGTAAAAATTAAGCAAATAAAAACCGAAACGAAAAATTACAAATCGAAAATTTGAAGAAATGAGAACTTGAAGAATCGAAAAATTGACAAGAAAAATGAAAATTAAAAATTTTAAAATCCAATGTGTAATTGAAACATGGAATATTTGAAGAAGTAAAATATGTATTTTAAAAATCATTATCGTTACATATTTAAAATGCAGACTAGAAAAATTCACAATTTAAAAATTGAAGAAACCAAAAATTGAGAAATAAAAAATAGGAAAATTGAAAAATTGAGAAACTGAAGTTAAAAACTGAAAATTCGTGAAAAATTTAAGAAGTAAAATATTTCAAAAATCATTATCTTTACATATTGAAAAATTGAAAACCGAAAAACTGAAAAATCCAAAAACTTACAAAATTCACATTGAAAAAAAAATTATGAACTCGGAACATTGAAAAACGGAAAAATTGAAAAAATAAAAACAATAAAAAACCAAAACGAAAAATTACAAATCGAAAAATTGGAAAAAATCGAAAATATTAAAAATTTTAAAATTGCAGAAACGAAAATTGAAGATTCGAAAGATTGAAGAAACGAAAAATGAAAGAATAAAAAAATAGAAGAATCGTAAATTTGAAGAAATGAAAAATTGAGAAGTCAAATAAATGAAAAAGTTTTAAAATCCAATAAACGAAAAATGGAAAAATTGAATAAGTAAAACATTGCAAAAATCATTATCATTACATATTTAAAATGAAAACTAGAAAAATTTCAAATCAAAAATTGAAGAAACGAAAAATTGAAAAATCATGAAACTGAAAATTCAAAAGTTGATAAAACAAAAAATTAAAAAGTTCGGAAAATCGAAAAATTGAAAAACCCAAATATTGAAAAATTAAGAATTGGAAAATTGATAAATTGAGAAACTGATTAATTAAAAACTGAAAATTCGTGATATTGCAAATCAACAAATTGCAAAATCTAATAACTGAAACACCCAAAGTTGGAAAATTGAAAAAATGAAAAATTTTAAATAGAAAACTAGAAGAGTTTTTTTTAGACGGAGACAAATTATAAGATCGGAACATTGCGAAAACAAAAAATTGTAAAAATGAAGCAAATAAAAACCGAAATGAAAAATGAAAAAATTGAAAAAGTAAAATATTTTCAAAATCACTATTATCACTATTTAAAATCAAAATTATAATCGAAAAATTGAAGAAACGAAAACTTGAAGAAATGAAAAATTGAAGAAATTGAATTTGGAAAAATAAAAAATTATAAAACCGAAAGACTGAAAAATCGAAAAATTGTAAAAGAAAATAAAAAACCGAAACGAAAAATTGTAAATCGAAAATTTGAAGAAATGTAAAATTAAAGAGTAGAAAACTGCTGAAATTAAAAAGTCGAAAAAAAAAGTTGTAAAACAAAAAATCCTGTCGCTACTAATGATAATAACATAAACACTGCACTCCGACACTTTTATTCCTTAACCAATTTAGCAGCAAACATTCCGCTCTCAAACATTGCAACCGATCAGTTTTCCGTTCACTTCTTGCAATTCACTCACTCTAAAACCCATTTTCCCGTCTCAACATTTTCATTTTAATCTTCGGCGTTTTCCATCTTTCAAAATTAGTCCGTTTCACGCAGGACTCCAAACTCAAATTACAACTTTTGCCAGCATCTAGCAAACATATAAAACGTGGTTTACGTCGCTTTTACGAGAGCTTTTTTTGTAGCGCGCTAAAACAAGATTTTATGTATATGATATATGCATAAAGAAGGTCGCAGCGCGCAAAATAAGAATTTCTTACATCGAATGAAAGTAAACACGGCCCGCTAAAAACTAAAAGAGCATTTCAACGTGCGGATATTCCTGGTATGGGTGGGTAACGCCGAAAAGATTTACTGCGGATTTACTTTCCTTTGAAGTGGTGTCGCGCAGCTTCCGTTTCGAAATCCGACTTAAATGTGAGAAGTAACGTTGGTAATATTAGCGGAATTTAATTAGTTGATATCGCAATTGATTTAGCGTGGGTGACAACAAGACGAGAAAGCGACAAATGAAAACATAAATAAAAAACGAAAATTGAAACGGAGAAGAAGGGAAAAATATTAGAAGAACCGGCGAAAACAAAAACAGCATTTCCGTTTTTATCCCTCGAACCATAAATCCGCCCAATTTTGAACCCATTCCATATCAGCGGAGCACATTGCGTTATACATTTTCCGCTTTCCGTGATTTACACACATAATAAAATCCGGCGACAAACCACCCTTCTAGTGACTTTATTTAGTGCAAGGGTACGCCGTATTACCAGCACTATCCAACTTGAAACTTCAAAGAATGTCTAGCAAGTTAAATTGCGAAATAATTGCTTTTCGAGCCGAACTTAAAACGCTTAATTTTTCTAATTGGGTCGAGAAAGATTGATATTGCCGACTGCTATGGAGGCTCAACATGTGGCATTAGATGTGTATTAAAATAAAAATAAAAGTAACACAGACGACAGCTGTTGCTGTGTATCAGCAACCACAGGTGAAAGCTGGGGTTCGACCAGTTCATGCACCCTTCGGTTATTGTCCTCTCCACGGCAAAACACCCTCATGGTTTTATTGGAGATGAAAGGCGCCTGTTTAGGAGGAATGAGATTTGCTCTACCAGACGGACATGACTCGAAACGTACTGTTACGAAATACACCCTTATGCCGCCCCAGTACGACGCCTATGGCGGTCGAGAGCCTTCTGGACGTACGCACGGCGCTGATGGGTGAATCATCGCTGTTGACGGCCGAGAGGCGGGCGCATAAAGACAGGTCTGGAGCGTCTCGAAGCGGCGTCCAGGGGAGTCTCGAAGCGGAGTCGCGATGGATGTTCGTGAAGGATCTCGATCAGAGACTATGGGTTTAAATAGAGGCGACCGTAGGTAATGGATTCATTCAGTCAGTGAAGACAGTCAAGAGCGCCGGATTAATTTCTGTACATATTCGTTGCAATAGATAGTGTTGTAATTCGAGCTAAAGAAATAAATATTTGAGTTTCACCAACGCCCGATTTATTATACGCCCGTCAATCGTAACACTGGTGTCAGGAGTGGGATTAATTGTGAAATAAATCGGGATTCGAATTTGTGTTGGTGCTACTAGGGGAGACCGGAACAAAGTGAACTTTCGAGAAAATTCTCTCGCGCGACGTCCGTCAAGACTCTAGAAGTTTCTAGAAGAAAATTTTATGCCGACTACCACAAGAGCGCAAACAGCCAACATGGAGGAACAACTGACCAAAATGATGAAAATGTTGAGCGAAAATCAAAGAATAATGGAAGAAAATAGAAAAGAAGATCGCAGAATAATGGAAGAAAATCAAAGAATAATGGAAGAAAATAGAAAAGAAGATCGCAGAATAATGGAAGAAAATCAAAGAATAATGGAAGAAAGTAGAAAAGAAGATCGCAGAATAATGGAAGACAATCGAAGAATAATGGAAGAAAATCAAAGAATAATGGAAGAAAGTAGAAAAGAAGATCGAAAAATAATGGAAGAAAATCTAAAAGCTATGCAAACTACACTTTTGAACAGCCGAAGTGAAATCCTCCAAGTCATGCGAAATGAAGTGGACGAGGTGAGAAATGAAATGGAAAACAAGATCAAGGAGCTCGAAGAAAGGTTGCAAACACCACGACCTACAATTACGACCCCTGCAGAATTCAGTCCGGTGAGAGTTCAACCCCCTATTTTCGATGGGCAGACGTCGTGGACTACTTATAAGAAGCAATTTGAAGCTGCGGCCTTGTCGAATAGCTGGAATGACCAACAGAAAGCGACCGCTTTGGTAGTAGCACTACGAGGTGCGGCCCTGGAGATTCTACAGACATTATCAGAAGAGAACCAGAAGGACTATACCGCCTTGACGACCGCCCTTGAACTCAGATTTGGAGATGAACACCTCCGGCAAGTTTTCGTAGCGCAGCTTAAATCTAGGATTCAGAAGAGTAGTGAATCTCTTCAGGAGTTTGCGGCTGATGTTAAACGCTTGGTACACCTCGCCTATCCTGAAGCTCCGCAAGACTTCCAAGACAGACTGGCAGCAGAAACCTTCGTAAACGGCGTAAGAGATAGTGAGGTAAGAAGAGTCCTGCAAATCTCTGGGTTCAAGAAACCATCCGAGGCGCTGATTCGAGCGTTAGAAGTGGACGCCGCATACAACAGCTCACCTCGTTCCAACGTTAAGATACGAGGCATTGGGGTTGAGGGCGAAGTAAACCCTATTCAAGAGAGTCTCGACAAAATGAGCGAGAACTTTGAGAAACTCGCCCGCGAAATAATTGCCGAAATCAAGACGGGCAGTTCTAGACAACATGGAGGGCGCCTAGAATGTTACAGGTGTGGGCGTCAAGGGCATGTTAGGAGGGATTGCCGTGTTAGATCGCCAGCGCCGATGAGGAGATCGCAGCCGCGACCTCCTCTACATCACGAGCAGGAAAACTAAAGGCAGTCGGTACCTCGGGGCGCGTACTGGCTGCTAAAAGAGAAGCCCCAACTACTATAATGGTTAGAAGTATCGCGGGGAGCGTCGACAGTCCGACAATCAGCGGAAAAATCAATGGACGGGAATCAAAGATCATCATCGACACAGGAGCCGAAGTGTCCCTTGCACGCAGATCCAGGTTACAAAATTGTCAGATTAAATCAGTATGTACCGCCACGAATGTGAAGACGGTCACGGGAGAAACAACACCGGTTCTGGGTACAGCGGTGGTGAATGTAGAACTCGGTCGACTCCGAATAAGGCATGAAGTTCTGGTGGCGGAAATCGCTGACGATTTCATTCTGGGAATGGACCTAATCAGCCGGTATGGTTTAATGATCGATCCAGAACAGAAAATTCTGCGTTTTGGAGCCGAAGAATTTGTGCTGGGACGTCCGAATGTGGAAGCTGCAACGGTCAGACTAGTGGTCTGTCAGACAACGAAGGTAGATGGTAATGCAGAAGTCATCGTTCCCGCCAGAGTAGAGACAAACCCCGGATACAGTTTGGGGATGGTGCAGCCGGCAAGTGACTCGACCCACAAGCTCCTGATCGCGAGCACCCTAATCAAAACCGATCGTGACATACCCTTACGTGTGGCAAACGTGTTTCCCAATGCAGTCAATATTAGAAAAGGGGAGATTATCGGAATGTGTGAGCCAGTCGCCCGAGTATTGAACTGCGAGGAAGAAGACGTTGAGAATGAGTCTAAGGAAGGGGATACCAAAGGCTTGGAGGTCAACTGGGACCAGCTGTCTGCTCGTGAGAGAAAACTGGCCAAAGGACTCATTCGTAGGCACCGTAATGTCTTCGCCTCAGAGGAGGAACCATTCGGGAAGACCAACATCGTAGAACACCGAATAAACACTGGTGACACGCAACCGATCCGTCAGGCTCCTCGAAGACTACCCCTAGCCAAACAAGAAGAAGCTACAAGACTCGTGGACAACATGTTGAGAGATGGGGTAATTGAAGAATCCAACAGCGCGTGGTCATCTCCAGTAGTCTTGGTTACCAAGAAGGACGGGACTACCCGATTTTGCGTCGATTACAGGAAACTGAACGACGTCACGAAGAAAGACAGTTACCCCCTTCCTCGAATAGACGATACCTTGACGACCCTATCCGGCTCGGCGTGGTTTTCGACCTTGGACTTGAAGAGTGGCTACTGGCAAGTAGGCTTGCACCCGGACGACAAAGAAAAGACTGCGTTCTCCACCGGAAGTGGCCTCTATCACTTCACCGTTATGCCCTTCGGGTTATGTAATGCGCCAGCAACATTCGAGCGGCTGATGGAGATGGTGCTAAAAGGGTTGACATGGAAGACCTGTCTGGTATACCTCGACGACGTCATGATTATGGGCAAAACGTTTGACGACCATCTGAAGAATCTCGAGGAGGTGCTAGAACGAATGGAAAAGGCTCGTTTGAAACTAAATCCCAAGAAATGCTCGCTCTTCCAGAAAAGAGTCGAATTCCTGGGCCATATCGTGTCGGAGTGAATAAGACTTTGTTGAAAATCCGGGAGAGGTTTTATTGGGTAGGCTATCGTGACGACGTCGAAAGTTGGTGTCGCAAGTGTACGACGTGTGCGGCCAGCCAAGGTCCTCATACCAGGGCGAGGGGAAAAATGAAGAAATATAATGTTGGGGCACCTTTCGAAAGAATCGCCATTGATGTGGCCGGTCCGTTCCCTGTAACAAACGACGGCAACAAGTTTATCCTGGTGGCTAGCGACTACTTCAGCAAGTGGCCAGATGCCTATGCCATTCCAAATCAGGAAGCCGTCACGGTCGCGAAAGTACTGGTTGACAATTGGATCAGTAGGTTT
Source organism: Zophobas atratus (assembly GCA_022388445.1). Classification (NCBI taxonomy): domain Eukaryota; kingdom Metazoa; phylum Arthropoda; class Insecta; order Coleoptera; family Tenebrionidae; genus Zophobas; species Zophobas atratus. The sequence goes on from CM039444.1 coordinate 2,476,933, forward strand.
GGCGTCCCCTTGGAACTTCACTCAGACCAGGGACGCAATTTCGAATCCAACGTCTTCCAAAGAGTGATGCAGCTACTGGGAATACGTAAGACAAGGACAACGCCACTACACCCACAGTCCGACGGCATGGTGGAAAGGTTCAATCGGACTATGGAGCAACACCTTTCGAAAGTGGTAGAAGAGCACCAAAGGGATTGGGACCAGCACCTTCCACTATTCCTGCTGGCCTACCGCGCAGCTATCCACGACACCACGGGCCAAACACCTGCTCACGTTGTATTTGGGAAGGAACTGCGGCTGCCCTGTGACCTAGTCTTTGGATTGGCATCCGAAGAACCAATGGAAGTACGTGACTACGTGGACGAACTGAAAGAGAAGTTGGTCAACGTGCATGAACTAGTGAGGGGCCGGATCAAGATTGCCAGTGACCGAATGAAGACCCGTTATGATGTGAAGGCCAACTGTGGCGGATTCCAGGAAGATGACTTAGTGTGGCTGTATAACCCCCGACGGAAGAAGGGACGTTGCCCAAAACTGGCTCCTGACTGGGAAGGTCCATACACTATCGTCACTAGAATAAATGACGTAGTTTATCGGATCCAACGTGGACCAAAGACGAAGATGAAGATCGTTCATCTCGATCGACTAAAACGGTACGAAGGAAACAACGAAGACGCTTCCGATCGGGACGATCGGATTTGAAGAGGGGGGCAGTGTTACGAAATACACCCTTATGCCGCCCCAGTACGACGCCTATGGCGGTCGAGAGCCTTCTGGACGTACGCACGGCGCTGATGGGTGAATCATCGCTGTTGACGGCCGAGAGGCGGGCGCATAAAGACAGGTCTGGAGCGTCTCGAAGCGGCGTCCAGGGGAGTCTCGAAGCGGAGTCGCGATGGATGTTCGTGAAGGATCTCGATCAGAGACTATGGGTTTAAATAGAGGCGACCGTAGGTAATGGATTCATTCAGTCAGTGAAGACAGTCAAGAGCGCCGGATTAATTTCTGTACATATTCGTTGCAATAGATAGTGTTGTAATTCGAGCTAAAGAAATAAATATTTGAGTTTCACCAACGCCCGATTTATTATACGCCCGTCAATCGTAACAGTACTTTAAAATGCGGCGTCCGTCGATACCGCGCCCTCAATTTTTAATCGCTTTGTTGTTTTTATTGGAGATTTTCAATTACGATGATTAGGGAGATGGTGGGTTTTCACGTCGCATGCAAGCAGGAATAAGTATATCGTATTGTACGCTTTGAGGAGAACCCTCAATCGATGTAACTAGAATTCAACTCACGCTGGAAAAATCCTTAAACTGCTGTCTCTGGTTAGCTACTGTTATCGCTAGACTCGGTAATAGCTTTTTCTTTCAGTAAATATTTTCAGCGTGTCACGATATTTTTGCGACGGATTTTATTATTCTCTGGACTGGATGAACGGTGTGCATACACACATCGTGATTAGAATTTATTCACACTTTCTATTATCACCGACGCTGTTTCACGCAACGGTGGAAAATATTTGCATTATAATTGTTTTCCTATCAACAAAAATTTGATCGTCTCAAGACGTGATTCCAAACCGTCGATTAAGAGTCTGCTCTAGTTTTAATTATTATTATTTAATATTGAGGACGAGGGAAGTTCTGTCTGAGCAACTTTAAACGAATTCTAGACGTTTAATATTCTCTAACATTATGTTTCCTTGTTGGTTATCTAATTTCATTTATTTTTTAACAAATTGGATTTTTTTCTGTATTGTCCTAGACAGTCATAAAAACACGATCAAACTGAAAACTAATGCAACTCGAAGATAATTTAAATCGATTCGAGAAAAATGGACTTTTTGGAGTTTTAACTCCTTGCTTGTCGTAATATAGAACACGTGTTAAGACGCGCGCCGGAGTGGGATGTCGAGTTTGAGCTACTGAGCTCGGTGTCGGTGTCGGTGTCGGTTTTGTTAAATTAAATTTAATTCTGGGTTTATTTGTCGTCTTTTTTTTGCTAATCTATATATCATGTGTCAATAGTGAATAGTTCTTTAATAAAATAACGATCAATAGTTACATTAATAATTTTTAAAGTTTGGTTTTGCGAAATTTTTCAGGGTGGCCGATTTTTTTTGCCAGTCAGTGTATTTTAAATCGAATAAGTTATAAATACTGCTCTAGTATTTGTAAATATTTACGTACTTGTTACTTTAGTTGGTAAATTACACATTAACTATTTCTATATGATAAATAGATACATTATTTATGTATATTTTATAATAAACAACAATTGACAATACATGGATATTTACTTTAATTAACCCAATCATCATCCTTAATCATAATTTTGTCAAAAAATACAAATGCAACATATTTTCGGTTTTTATTATTTTTTAATATAAAATTAATGACTTCGCCCCGTATATGTGTTTAATTTATATAAACTGACAACGCAAAGTTAAAACTCCAACCGTGCGTCCCTGGGTCGACGCACTCTTTTTTTTAATACTTAATAGAATTATCTGACGACTCGTTGATAAAACGTGCCACTGTTACATTATTGGTTTTTCCAAAATCTTTTGAGCTTTTAGTGTTTTATTTTTTACGAATTTGAAAAGTCTTGAGTGCCGCAGTGTCCCCATGGCGTATTATTTTGGGAGTCCATTGACTTTTTTTTGTAAATTATTTAAAAGAATTTTAGGGGACTTTGTGTTCTATTCTTGGAAAATTCTGACCTAAATTGTTTTTTAATTAACTGTCGGACTCCGTTATATTTTAACAATCTTGAAGTTCTAGGTATTTCTTATGTTTGGAAAGATTTTCAAAGAACTTTGCAGCCTCTAGTACCTATCTTTTCTTATAATAATTTAATTCCATTTTTTAGAGGATAAATCTTCTGCTAAAATCAGTCTTATCTTAACAGATACTAGCCCCACCCACCCACCCTCTTTTTTTTAGACGGTATGCCATTTGCCAAAATTAGTTTTATCTTAGCAGGTACTGGCCCCGCCCACCCACCCTCTCTTTTCTTAGAGGATATGTTATTTGCCAAAATCAGTTTTATCTTAGTAGTTCCTAGATAGGATAAGACTGATTTTGGCAAATCACATGCCCACAAAGAAAAGAGAGGGTGGGTGGGCGGGGCAAGTAGTTGCTAAGATAAAACTGATTTAATTTAATTAAATTTCTTAAAGGAAACGTCATTTGAAAATATCAGTCTTATCTAACCAGTTACTATCACGCCTAATCACCCTCTCTTTTCCTAGAGGATATGTCATCTGCCAAAATCACATTATCTTAACAGGTACTAGCCCCGCCCACCCACCCTCTGTTTTCTTAGAAGGTATGGTATTTGCCAAAATCAGTTTTATCTTAGTAGGTCCTAGATAGGATAAGAGTGATTTTGGCAAATCACATGCTTTCCAAGAAAAGAGAGGGTGGGTGGGCGGGGCTAGTAGTTGCTAAGATAAAAATGATTTAATTAAATTTTTTGGAGGAAACGTCATTTGATAATATCAGTCTAATCTAACCAGGTACTATCACGCCTAATCACCCTCTCTTTTCTTAGAAGGTATATCATTTGTCAAAATCAGTTTTATCTTAGCAAGTACTAGCCCCGCCCACCCACCCTCTCTTTTCTTAGAAGGTGTGTTATTGGCCAAAATCAGTTTTATCTTAGCAGTTTCTAGATAGGATAAGACTGATTTTGGCAAATCACATGGTCTTAAACAAAAGAGAGAGTGGGTGGGCGGGGCTAGTAGTTGTTAAGATAAAACTGATTTAATTTAATTAAATTTCTTAGAGGAAAGGTCACTTGATAATATCAGTCTTATCTAACCAGGTACAATCACGCCTAATCACCCTCTCTTTTCTTAGAGGGTATGTCATTTGCCAAAATCACCTTATCGTAGCAGGTACTAGCCCCGCCCACCCACCCTCTCTTTTCTTGGAGGATATGTTATTTGGCAAAATCAGTTTTATCTTAGTAGTTCCTAGATAGGATAAGACTGATTTTGGCAAATTACATGCTCACAAAGAAAAGAGAGGGTGGGTGGGCGGGGCTAATACTGCTAAGATAAGACTGATTTTGCCAAATGACATTCTTCTAAAAAAACAGTTACTATTTTAAAAATTTTCGGTTTTTCATTTCTCGTGTTAAAATTTTACTTTTTCCATTTTTGGAATTTTCAGGTTTTCCATCTTTAATTTTTCGTTTCCGCAATTTTTTGATTTGCAATTTCCAGTTTAGATTTTTTAATTTTTAGCTTTTGCACTTTTGAATTTTTCGGTTTTGAATATTTCGTTGCTTCACCTTTTAGATTGGTTATTTCTACTACTAGTGTTCGATTTCTCAGTTTTTCGATATTTTAGTTTTTCGTTTTTCAGTTGTTAGATTTCCAATTTTTTGATTCTTTATTTTGGATGTTTCAATTTTTCGAAGAAACACATCAAAACTAGAAGAGCAACATGAAAAAATCCTGCTTTACAATTTTTCAAAATTTCAGTTTTTTTTTTTGTACAAAATTTAAAAATTCCAAAATGACAACTTGATAAAAATCGAAACAGAGATTTTGAAAAACTTTAAACAAATTCGAAAAATTGTAAAATCGTGAAGATTTCAGATTTAATAAATTTGTTCTTTTTGAATTAAATTAAAAATTAGAATCTAAAAAAAATGAAACACTAAACAATTGAGAACATGAAAAATTTAAACGCTAAATTAAAATTTGAATTGGGTGGGACTAGTAGTTGCTAATAGAAAACTAATTTAATTTAATTAAATTTCTTATAGAATATGTCATTTGATAATATCAGTCTTATCTAACCAGGTACTATCACGCCTAATCACCCTCTCTTTTCTTAGAAGGTATGTTCATTTGTCAAAATCAGTTTTATCTTGGTAGTTCCTAGATAGGATAAGACTGATTTTGGCAAATCACATGCCCACAAAGAAAAGAGAGGGTGGGTGGGCGGGGCTAATACTGCTAAGATAAGACTCATTTTGCTAAATGACATTCTTCTAAAAAAACAGTTACTATTTTAAAATTTTTCGGTTTTTCATTTCTCGTGTTAAAATTTTACTTTTTCCATTTTTGGAATTTTCAGGTTTTCCATCTTTAATTTTTCGTTTCCGCAATTTTTTGATTTGCAATCTCCAGTTTAGATTTTTTAATTTTTAGCTTTTGCACTTTTGAATTTTCGGTTTTGAAAATTTCGGTGCTTCACCTTTTAGTTTGGTTATTTCTATTATTAGTGTTAGATTTCTCAGTTTTTCGATATTTTAGTTTTTCGTTTTTCAGTTGTTAGATTTCCAATTTTTTGATTCTTTATTCTGGATGTTTCCATTTTTCGAAGAAACACATCGAAACTACGAGAGCAACATAAAAAAATCCTGCTTTACAATTTTTCAAAATTTCAGTTTTTTTTTGTCCGAATTTTAAAAATTCCAAAATGACAACTTGATAAAAATCGAAACAGAGATTTTGAAAAACTTTAAACAAATTCGAAAAATTGTAAGTCGAAAAATTGTAAAATCGTGAAGATTTCAGATTTAATAAATTTGTTCTTTTTCAATTAAATTAAAAATTAGAATCTAAAAAACATGAAACATTAAACAATTGAGAACTTGAAAAATTTAAACGCTAAATTAAAAATTGAATTGGGTGGGACTAGTAGTTGGTAAGATAAAACTAATTTAATTTAATTAAATTTCTTAGAGGATACGTCATTTGATAAAATCAGTCTTATCTTACTAGGTACTATCCCCGTCTAAGCACCCTCTCTTTCCTTAGAAAGTATGTCATTTGCCAAAATCAGTTTTATCTTAACAGGTACTAGCCCCACCCACCCACCCTTTCTTTTCTTAGAGGATATGTGATTCGCCAAAATTAGTTTTACCTTACCAGGTACTAGCCCCGCCCACCCGTCCCCTATTTTCTCAGAAGGTAGTACTTGCTAGTTAGTACTTGCTAATATTACTATTACTATTAGTCTTATTTTGGCAGATGACATATCCTCTGAAAAAATAGGGGTGGGTGAAAAGATAGGCCTGATTTTGCCCCTATTAAAATTGTAAAATATTGTTAAATTTAAGAGATAGAAATAGAAAAATACGGAAAACAAACAATCTAGAAATAAAAAAATCGACACATTATAAAATTCAAAAGTTGAAGGATGTCAAAATAAACATTGAAAAACTGTAAAATTAAAAAATCGAAAATTAAAAAAAAAACTTGTGAAATTTAAAGGAATTAAATTGCAAATTTAATCGTTCTCAGAGGATATATCATTTGCCAAAATAAGACTCATGTTAGCAAGTACTAGGATTTTGTGTCACAGTTCTTTTTCATTTCCTTTATTTAAGTGTTTCAATTTTTAATGTCTCGATTTTTCAATTTTGCGGGTCTTCAGTTTTCATCAAACTCTTGATTTCCAATTTTTAGATTTTTAATTTTTTTTCTGATTTGAAAAGTTGAGAAAACGAGAAAATGAAAAACGGAAAAATTGAAAAATTGCAAAACTGAAAAAACGAAATGTCGAAAATCGAAAAATTGAAAAATCGAAAAACCGAAGAAACGTAAAAGTGAAACAGAAAAACTAAAAACGAGAAACTTAAAAATCGACAAAGTTAATGAATTGAAAAATTGTGACGAAAAAAAATACGTCAAAGCAAAAAATTGTCAAAATTGTAAAACGAAAGATTGCAACACTAAAAGACCGTGACTTTGAAAAAAAGAAATTAAATATAGAGGAATTGAAAAATTAAAAATCGAAAAATTAAAATTGAAAAAATTTGAAAACTATACTATTATGTATATATTTAAAATGAAAGCTCTAAAAATTGAAAATTTTCTCAATAAAAAAAAGAAAAACCATAAAATCAGAGCATTGAAAAACCGAAAAATTGAAAAAACAAAAAAAAATAAAAAACCGAACCGAGGAATTGATCGAAATCTGGATAAATCTAGAAACAATATTGCAATTCAGATAGGATCATACGGCAAAATTTTGAGCTGATGTCATCAATTTTTGGGGGGAATAAATGGATATATTTTGATTAACAATTTACCATGTTTACAATAACCTTAAAACGTAAGAAAATAAAGGGTGGGTGGGTGGGGCTAGTAGTTTCTAAGATAAGATCGATTTTGGCAGATGACATACCTTCTCAGAAAATAGAGGGTGGGTGGGCGGGGCTAGTACGTGCTAAGATAGGACTGATTTTGCCCCTATTAAAATTGTAAAATCTTGTTAAATTTAAAAAGTGTTAAAATGCATATTTCCATTCCACAGTAACGAGTTAAATTCCTAAATCTGATTGGATATTTATTTTTTAACAACTCAGTAATTAATTTTTCTGAGACACTCTGTATAAACAAATTTAAAAAATATTAATAACCTGTTAAAAATAAATCACAGGTATAGACTGATCATATTTTACACATTTAAGATATATTCAGCAATATTTTGAGGTGACATCAATTTTTTAGGGGACATGAGCAAATACATTTTGGCCAAAAATTTACCATTCTTATAATAACTATAAAACATCTCGAATGTTTCAAAATTAAATTGAATTTGGATTTTTTTTTCCAAAAATCTGGACGTTTTGGGTAAAAACTTAACGCATGGTTGTTTAGATAAATTTTGATCATTTACACGATAAGCCTAACATATACATGAAATTTAGCACAGATAGGTCCGATAGTTTCGAAGATTTTGTCCAATAAAAATCGACACAGATGCTAACAGGAGACCAATTTTTTCATACGCACAGGGTGATAAAACTTCAATAAAACATGAAAGTAGCCAATTAAAAAAGGTTTGACCTGACCTGACCCCCATCTATGTGATAAAAATCGACACTGATGACAGACGACAGCCGAACGTCAAAAAGGCGCCCGCTGATTAAAAATTAACAGGTGCCAGCACGCTTCCTTTTCTTGAATTAAAGTCAACTTGACATGTTTGTAACATTACCGAAGAAAAGTCCCTAACAAATGCGGGCCCCCTATATTCCGCGCCCCTAATAAGCGCAAACATCGCCTTCCAGTCATTAAAAATCGCAAAAACGGAACTCTACAACCCAGAAACACGTCCAGGTCTTTGCCTTCCTCGCAGCTTTACAGTGCTATGTATACACCATGAAGCGCATTAAAATTCTGTTCAAACTTGCCTACGACTTCATATTAGCGAATATTGTGCAAAGTGGGTTATGTGAAGCGTATGAGGAAGCTAGCGGTCGGTAAGTACAGTCGCGTGTTTACCGTTTCAACCGTAACGAAGAATGTGACAAGGAGACCCCGTAGTAGATCAGATGGAATGGCAGTGGAAGAGGGGTTGTTTGGAGCGCGGCACAAACACCCTCGTTTCGAAAAGACGGAAGACGCCCTTTTTATGGAGCGATTTTAAAATTATAATTCTGTGGGGGGTATTGATTTAGCCCATATGGATTTTGGTAATGCGTCGATAGACTTGACGTTCTATTGATATTCTAGGGGGATGGAGTGTAATGTTACCGTGAGGGGGAAGCTAAATTAACTTGAGGGTTGTTATATGATCGAGTCGGTGCCGGACTTATACAACTGTGGCTGGTTACGAAAGATTGGCAGGCGAGTTCCGCAGATAAAGGTTTACACAAATGAGGCTTCGCGAGATCTGTAATCAGGAATCGGATGCTGCTTTTCGAAAATGTGTTACGTGAAGGGCGATAAGAACAATACAAGAGGGGTTCAAATAAAAAGAAAAGTGGTAATACAATTTTCTCGGTTTCTGCTGTGAATCCTGACCTTTGGATTTGTCGGTATTGTCGTTATATGACCCAGCTAACTGACTGTTTGGGTTTTAACGATTTGTGTAATTTTTCTTTATCCGTTATGTTTGTCTTTCCGGTTTTGTTTATATCAGTTTCTATTTTTGTTTGCTGTTGCTTTACTTCATCTCGTAGGAAATTAAATAACGCTCTCAGTCCTTCCCATACCATTTTTAACACCACTTTTCCATTTATAATAATTAATGCATAAAATTAAAAAATTGGTCTAAAGAGTTTAGACAGTACTTCCCTCGCTGTCGAAAACTTGACGACTGCATGCCTATTGTGTTTTTTTTCTCATTACATTTTTGTAGTGGGAATTTAACAAAAAATTGCGATGACGTCATCAACATTTTTGCAAGGACACGTATATCAGTTGGGATAGATGTAGTGTAATACTAAGAATAAAATTATTATATTCTCAAATTTTCGGGAAAATGAATTGGGTCGTTTTGAATATTGATTTGTAATAATCAATAAAATAACGAAACAATTTACTCACGTATACGTATCAGAGGCAACTGAAAATCGTGCATATATAAACATTCTTAATTTAAGATGACAGGCGTAACAGCATACGTGAGAGTCAAACAGAGAAACAGTAAACAAAACGACCATCGGTTTTATTGCTTCGACTTCCGCTTATTATATAAAACATTGGGTTTTATTTTAATTCTTGACGGTGAAATTCACAATTGGTTGATTATAAACATGTCTATTTCACATTCGCGGAATCAAGTGAACGCATAAAACAAATGCAGGTCTGTAATGTTAAAGTCGATGTAAATAAGCGTGCTACCCTTATGTTTCAACCGAGTTTTTCCTTTAACAAATTTTGTGTCTACCAAATTGGGTTGGTTGGGGTGTAATACTAATAATAAGTGTTGCCTTTAATTTAATCAATAAAATAAATTGACTTCATTAATTTTTTTGAACCACCTCTTAAGAAAATCTAAAAAATATGAATGGAATGATAAATCACAAGTACAAACTCATCATATTTTTTGCATTTTAGATAGGATTTATTCAGCAAAATTTAAGGATGACGTCATCAATTTTTTAGGAGGGATGAACAAATACATTTTGAACAAAAGTTTACCATGCTTATAATAACTTTAAAATATTCCCAAGATTTCAAAGCATTCGGTTTTGTAATTCCTGACTAAATCGATAAAATAAATTCAAGCCTTCACTAATTTTTTTGAGTCACCCTGCATATGCAAATCCAAAAATATGAATGGAATGATAAATCACAAATACAGACTCATCATATTTTGTACATTTTAGATACGATTTATTCGGCAAACTTTTGAGCTGACGTCATCAGTTTTTTGTAGAAGAGAACCAAATATATTTTGACTAAAAACTTATTATGCTCTTTATAACCTTAAAACATCTGCAAGATTTCAAAGCATTCGGTTTTGTAGTTCCTGATTAAATCAATAAAATAAATTTACGCATTCATTAATTTTTTTGAGTCACCCTGTATATGCAAATCGAAAAAATTTGAATGGAATGATAAATCACAAGAAGAGACTCACCATATTTTGTACATTTTAGATAGGATTTATTCAGCAAAATTTTGTGGTGACGTCATAAAATTTTTAGGGGGGACGACCAAATACGTTTTGATCAAAAATTTACCATGCTTATGATAATTTTAAAATATCTTCAAGATTTCGAAGCATTCGGTTTTGTAGTTCCTGAGTAAATCAGTAAAATAAATTTACGCTTTCATTTATTTTCTTGAATCACCCTGTATATACAAATCCAAAAAATATGAATGGAGTGATAGATCACAAGTACAGACTGATCATATTTTGTACATTTTAGATATGATTTATTCGGCAAATTTTCGAGCTGACGTCATCAAGTTTTTGGAGGGGATAAGCAAATATATTTTGACTAAACATTTATTATGCTCTTTATGACCTTAAAACATCTGCAAGATTTCAGAGCATTCGGTTTTGTAGTTCCTGATTAAATCAATAAAATATATTTACGCATTCATTAATTTTTTTGAGTCACCCTGTATATGCAAATCCAAAAAATATGAATGGAGTGATAGATCACAAGTACAGACTCATCATATTTTGTACATTTTAGATATGATTTATTCCACAAACTTTTGAGCTGACGTCATCAAGTTTTTGGAGGGGATAAGCAAATATTTTTTGACTAAAGATTTATGATGCTCTTTGTAGCCTTAAAACATCTGCAACATTTCAAAGCATTCTGGTTAGCAGATTAAAAATTAAATTTCAAAATGTTGTTTTATAATTTTGATTTTTTTTCCAAAAATCTGGACGTTTCGGGTGAAAAGTCGATTCAGAGTTGTAAACTACATGTGTAGGACTATGTTATTTTATACAATTGAAAACCCATTTACTATGTACAATTTTGAAGTGACGTCATCGCATTAGTGGTGGGGATGATTAGACAAATTTTGGTTAGCGTTTTACCATCCACATGATATTCTTAATATAAGTACAAAATTTCACAACAATCGGTCGAGTACTTTCGGAGATTATCTGTCTAATAAAAATCCGGGACAACAGACGGACAGACGGACAGACGGACAGACGGACAGACGGACAGACGGACAGACGGACAGACGGACAGACGGACAGACAGACGGAAATGGGAGACCTATTTCTTCGTCTTCTAGGGGTCATGAAAGATCGAGAAAACGTAAAAGTAGAGAGTCGGCCGACGGACTCGATTGCAATACTTCCTTTGCTTACGCTCGGGAAGTAAAAAGTGAAAAATTAAAAATCGGCAAATTTAAAAATGAAGCAATAACAAAATTGTAAATTGAAAAAAAAAATAATAAAATGGAAAAATTGAAGAAATGAAAAATTGAAAATCAAAAATTGAAAAGCCAAACTTGAAATATTGAAAAACAAAAAAAAAACAATCAAAAAATGGATCAACTGAGAAAAAGATAGAAACTGTAAAATCGAAAATTTGTAATATTGAAACCTGAAAAAGTGATAAATAAAAAATCTAGGAATTGAAAAATAGAAAAAACGAAAAATTGTAAAATTCAACACATAGAAAATCGAAAAAATTAAAAAGTAATTTAGAAAATCGAAAAATTAAAATATCTACATATTAAAAAATCAAAAAAATACAAAAATTTTACTGAAAAATGCAACAATTTTATAATGAAAATCCAAAAACTAAAAACTGGAGAAATCGAAACACTGAAAAATCGAAAAATTATCAATTAAAAAAATGAAAGATATAAAAATCTGGAACTGAGAAATCAAAAACTTGAAGAAACAAAATAATTTGGAATTACCTACTTGGAAGAACTTTATTTTTAATTTTTTATTATCTCAATTTTTCGTTTTTTAATTTTTAAGCGAAAAATTTAAAAATTGAGAAATCGAAGAATTGAAAAAATAAAGAAAAATTGAAAAATGAAACTTGAAAGATCGAAAAATTAAAAAAAAAATCGAAAAATGAAAAAATGAGACATTAAGCAAGTGGATAATTGAGAAAACAATTGAAAAATCGAAAAATTGTAATGTGGAACCTGAAAACTCTGATTAAATAAAAATCGAGAAATTGAAACATTGAAAAAACGAAAAATAAAAATTTCTGTAAACTAAATAATCAAAAATAGAAAAAACTTTAATTTCAACAGATAGAAAACCGAAAAATTAAAATATCTACAAATTAAAAAATCGAAAAATACAAAAATTTTACTGAAAAATGCAACAATTTCATAATGAAAATTGAAAAACTAAAAAATGAAGAAATCGAAACACGGAAAAATCGAAAAATTATCAATAAAAAAACGGAAAATATAAAAATTGAAAATCAAAAATAGAAAAAACGAATCTTGAAACACCGAGAAATTTAAAAATTGTAATCTTAAAACTTGAGAAACTGAAAACTTCCATAAGTGAAAAAACAACTGAAAATTTGTAAAACTGAAAAAAAAGAAACCGTAAAATCGGAAAACTGATTAATTAAAAATCGGGAAATAGAAAAATACGGAAAACAAAATGTTCTAGAAATAGAAAAATCGACAAATTGTAAAATTCAAAAGTTGAAAAATGTCAAAATAAACATCGAAAAACTGTCACATTAAAAAATCGAAAACTGAAAAAATGAAATATTGAGAAACTGTCAAATCTAAAAATTATAACATTGAAACCTGAAAAAATCGACGAAATAAAAATCGACAGCAAAAAATTAAAAAATGCAAGAACTCCAAAATAAAAATCGAAAAACTGAGAAATCCTAAAATCGAAAAGCTAAGAATCTTAAAAATTTCAAAAATCGATCTGAATTAAAAAAAATGCTCATACCACACAGATGAAAGCAAATATTCGACTTTGGGCCAAAAAATTAATGACGTCAGCTTGTTGCCGTATGAATCCTATCTAAATTGTTTCTGGATTTATCGAAATTTCGATCAAATTCTCGGTTCAGTTTTTTGTTTTCTTTATTTTTTCAATTTTTCGGTTTTTCAATGCTCTGTTTTTATGATTTTTCTTTTTTTATTGAGAAAATTTTCAATTTTTGGAAATTTCAGTTTTTCAATGTTACAACTTTCAGATTTTTGTTTTCGTTTTTTAATTTTAGATTTTCAAGTTTTTCAATTTCTCAATTTTTCGTTTCTTTAATTTTTGATTTGTAATTTTTAGAGCTTTCATTTTAAATATATATGTACATAATAGTATAGTTTTCAAAATTTTTCAATTTTAATTTTTCGATTTTTAATTTTTAAATTCCTCGATATTTAATTTCTTTTTTTCAGAGTCACGGTCTTTTAGTGTTGCAATCTTTCGATTTTACAATTTTGACAAATCTTTGCTTTGACGTTTTTTTTTTCCTCACAATTTTTCAATTTATCAACTTTGTCGATTTTTAGGTTTCTCGTTTTTATTTTTTCTGTTTCACTTTTACGTTTCTTCAGTCCTTCAATTTTTCAATTTTTCGATTTTCGACTTTTCGTTTTTTCAGTTTTGCAATTTTTCCATTTTTTTCCGTTTTTCATTTTCTTGTGTTTTCAACTTTTCAAATCAGAAACAAAAAATAAAAATCTAAAAATTCGAAATCAAGAATTTGATGAAAACTGAAGACCCTCAAAATTGAAGAATTGCAACATTAAAAATTGAAACACTGAAATAAAGGAAATGAAAAAGAACTGTAATATAAAATCGAGAAAATGAAAAATAAAAATTGAAAATTTTTGAGAATATTTGAGAAATTAAAAAAATTAAAGTTGAAATAACGAAAAATTGTGAGACAAAAATTGTTGAATCCAAGAAAAAAGAAAAACGAAGAATTGTGATATCAAAAAATTAGTCGAAAGTAGATAATAAATCCAGGTTTTTCGAAAAATTTTGAGATTTGATCAAGAATTGCTAATCTGAATACTTTGAAATCTTGCAAACGTTTTAAAGTTATTGTAAGCATGGTAAATTGGTAATCAAAAAAAAGTTCCAGTAACTACTGTTAACATTGTTCAGTCGTATCTTGCCAAGTTTTAGCCCCGCCCACCCACCCTTTTTTTCTTAGAAGATAAGTGATTTTCCAAAATCAGTCTTATCTTAGAAAGTACTAGCCCCGCCCACCCACCCTCTATTTTCTGAGAAGGTATGTCATCTGCCAAAATCAGTCTTATCTTAGAAAGTACTAACCCCACCCACCCACCCTTTATTTTCTTACGTTTTAAGGTTATTGTAAGCATGATAAATTGTTAATCAAAATATATCCCCTCATTCCCTCCAAAAAATTGATGACGTCAGCTCAAAATTTTGCCGTATGAATCCTATCTAAATTGCACAATTGTTTCTGAATTTATCGAGATTTCGATCAATTCCTCGGTTCGATTTTTTATTTTCTTTATTTTCAATTTTTCTGTTTTTCGATGCTCTGATTTTATGGTTTTTCTTTTTTCTTATTGAGAAAATTTTAAATTTTTGGAAATTTCAGTTTTTCAATTTTACAACTTTAGATTTTTTATGTTTTCGTTTCTTCAATTTGTAATTTTTATAGCTTTCATTTTAAATATGTAACAGTATAGTTTTTAAAATTTTTCAAGTTTAATTTTTTGGTTTTTAGTTTTTAATTTTTCAATTTCTCGATATTTAATTTCTTTTTTTCAAAGTCACGGTCTTTAAGTGTTACAATCTTTTGATTTTACAGTTTTGACAAATCTTTGCTTTGACGTTTTTTTTCCTCACAATTTTTCAATTTATCAACTTTGTCGATTTTTAAGTTTCTCGTTTTTATTTTTTGTTTCACTTTTACGTTTCTTCAGTTCTTCGATTTTCAAATTTTCGATTTTCGACATTTCGTTTTTTCAGTTTTGCAATTTTTCCATTTTTCCGTTTTTCATTTTTACGTGTTTTCAATTTTTCGAATCAGAAAAAAAAAATAAATCTAAAAATTGCAAATCAAGAGTTTGATGAAAACTGAAGACCCGCAAAATTGAAAAATCGAAATATTAAAAATGAAAACACTTAAATAAAGGAAATGAAAAAGAGCTGTGATACAAATTCGAGAAAATGAAAAATAAAAATTGAAAAATTTTGAGAGAAGTCGAGAAATTGAAAAAATTAAAGTTGAGATAACGAAAAATTGTGATACAAAAATTGTTGAATCCAAGAAAAAAGAAAAACGAAGAATTGTGATATCAAAAAATTAGTCGAAAGTAGATAATAAATCCAAGTTTTTCGAAAAATGTTGAGATTTGATCAAGAATTGCAAATCTGAATACTTTGAAATCTTGCAAATGTTTTTAAGTTATTGTAAGCATGGTAAATGGTTAATCAAAAAAAAGTTCCAGTAACTACTGTTAATATTGTTCAGTCGTATTTTGCCAAGTTTTAGCCCCGCCCACCCACCCTCTAGTATCTGAGAAGGTATGTCATTTGCCAAAATCAGTCTTATCTTCAGAGAACACTAGCCCCACCCCCTCCTTTTTTCTTACCGTTTTAGGTAATTGTAAGCATGGTAAATTTTAATCAAAATATATCCTTTATTCCCGCAAAAAATTGATGACATCAGCTCAAATTTTGCCGTATGAATCCTATCTAATTGCAATATTGTTTCTGGATTTATCCAATTTCGATCAATTCCTCGGTTCGGTTTTTTATTATCTTTATTTTTTCAAATTTTTATGGTTTTTCAGTGTCGATTTTATGGTTTTTCTTTTTTTATTGAAAAATTTTCAATTTTTTTAAATTCTCAGTTTTTCAATTTACAAATTTCAGATTTTTTATGTTTTCGTTTCTTTAATTTTTGATTTGTAATTTTTATAGCTTTCATTTAATATGGTACTAGTATTTGGTTTTTAAAATTCTTCCTTTTTTCCGTGTAGCTTCTACAACCAATTAATCAGTTCTGCTATTATTAGTTCTAATCATCTTTACTACGAATTTCTAGTCTAGTCACGTCTGTATCTTTGATTCCTCTTCATTTAAATTTTTTTTTATTTCTTTTCTTCGTTTCATACTCTTCACCCTTTTTCTCCTAATTTTGTACCGCTTACCTTTTTCCAATTTCCACATCTACATTCCCTTATTTCCTTGCCTTTTTTCCTTCCATTTTTCCTCCTTTCTTCATTTTTTTTGGCTCTTTGGTAAAAATTTTCTAGCTTTTAAGTCTGCCTTCTTCGTTCATTACCATTCAAAATTTCTGCCGTCTACAGTTAACTTTTTAATCCCATTAACCATTTTTTCCTTTATTTCTCTCTTTTTTTGCCTGTTCTTTTCTTGTTTTGATTTTTCTTCCGAGCGTAAGCAAAGGAAGTATTGTAATCGAGTTCGTCGGCCGATTCTACTTTTTACTTTTCTCGATCTTTTCGATCCCTAGAAGACGAAAAATAGGTCTTCCCATTTCCGTCTGTCTGTCCTCTGTCGCTGTCGTCCTTTCCGTCTGCCCGTCCGTCTGTCCGTCTGTCCGTCTGTCCGTCTCTGCCGTCGTCTGTCCGTCTGTCCGTCCGTCTGTCCGTCTGTCCGTCTGTTGTCCCGGATTTTTATTAGACAGATAATCTCCGAAAGTACTCGACCGATTGTTGTGAAATTTTGTACTTATATTAAGAATATCATGTAGATGGTAAAACGCTAACCAAAATTTGTCTAATCATCCCCACCACTAATGCGATGACGTCACTTCAAAATTGTACATAGTAAATGGGTCTTCAATTGTATAAAATAACATAGTCCTACACATGTAGTTTACAACCCTGAATCGACTTTTCACCCGAAACGTCCAGATTTTTGGAAAAAAAAATCAAAATTATAAAACAATATTTTGAAATTTAATTTTTAATCTGCTAACCAGAATGCTTTGAAATGTTGCAGATGTTTTAAGGCTATAAAGAGCATAATAAATTTTTAGTCAAAAAATATTTGCTTATCCCCTCCAAAAACTTGATGACGTCAGCTCAAAAGTTTGTGGAATAAATCATATCTAAAATGTACAAAATATGATGAGTCTGTACTTGTGATCTATCACTCCATTCATATTTTTTGGATTTGCATATACAGGGTGACTCAAAAAAATTAATGAATGCGTAAATATATTTTATTGATTTAATCAGGAACTACAAAACCGAATGCTTTGAAATCTTGCAGATTTTGTAAGGTTATAAAGAGCATAATAAATTTTTAGTCAAATATATTTGGTTATCTTCTACAAAAAACTGATGACGTCAGCTCAAAAGTTTGCCGAATAAATCGTATCTAAAATGTACAAAATATGATGAGTCTGTACTTGTGATTTATCATTCCATTCATATTTTTGGATTTGCATATGCAGGGTGACTCAAAAAAATTAATGAAGGCGTGAATTTATTTTATCGATTTAATCAGGAATTAGAAAACCGAATGCTTTGAAATCTTGGGAATATTTTAAAGTTATTATAAGCATGGTAAACTTTTGTTCAAAATGTATTTGTTCATCCCTCCTAAAAAAATTGATGACGTCACCCTTAAATTTTGCTGAATAAATCCTATCTAAAATGCAAAAAATATGATGAGTTTGTACTTGTGATTTATCATTCCATTCATATTTTTACTTCCCGAGCGTAAGCAAAGGAAGTATTGTAATCGAGTCCGTCGGTCGACTCTCTACTTTTACGTTTTCTCGATCTTTCATGACCCCTAGAAGACGAAGAAATAGGTCTCCCATTTCCGTCTGTCTGTCCGTCTGTCCGTCTGTCCGTCTGTCCGTCCGTCTGTCCGTCTGTCCGTCTGTCCGTCCGTCTGTCCGTCTGTCCGTCTGTTGTCCCGGATTTTTATTAGACAGATAATCTTCGAAAGTACTCGACCGATTGTTGTGAAATTTTGTACTTATATTAAGAATATCATGTAGATGGTAAAACGCTAACCAAAATTTGTCTAATCATCCCCACCACTAATGCGATGACGTCACTTCAAAATTGTACATAGTAAATGGGTTTTCAATTGTATAAAATAACATAGTCCTACACATGTAGTTTACAACTCTGAATCGACTTTTCACCCGAAACGTCCAGATTTTTGGAAAAAAAATCAAAATTATAAAACAATATTTTGAAATTTAATTTTTAATCTGCTAACCAGAATGCTTTGAAATGTTGCAGATGTTTTAAGGCTATAAAGAGCATCATAAATCTTTAGTCAAAAAATATTTACTTATCCCCTCCAAAAACTTGATGACGTCAGCTTAAAAGTTCGTGGAATAAATCATATCTAAAATGTACAAAATATGATGAGTCTGTACTTGTGATCTATCACTCCATTCATATTTTTTGGATTTGCATATACAGGGTGACTCAAAAAAATTAATGAATGCGTAAATATATTTTATTGATTTAATCAGGAACTACAAAACCGAATGCTCTGAAATCTTGCAGATGTTTTAAGGCTATAAAGAGCATCATAAATCTTTACTCAAAAAATATTTGCTTATCCCCTCCAAAAACTTGATGACGTCAGCTCAAAAGTTTGTGGAATAAATCATATCTAAAATGTACAAAATATGATGAGTCCGTACTTGTGATCTATCACTCCATTCATAATTTTTGGATTTCTATATACAGGGTGACTCCAAAAAATTAATGAATGCGTGAATATATTTTATTGAGTTAATCAAGAACTACAAAACCGAATGCTTTGAAATCTTGCAGATATTTTAAGGTTATAAAGAGCATCATAAATCTTTAGTCAGAATATAGTTGGTTATCCCCTCCAAAAACTTGTTGACGTCAGCTCAAAAGTTTGCCGAATAAATCCTATCTAGAATATACAAAATATGATGAGTCTGTACTTGTAATTTATCATTCCATTCATATTTTTTGAATTTGCATATACCGGGTAACTCAAAAAAAAATATATGAAATCTACTGCGAAAAAAAACACAATAGGCATGCAGTCGTCACGTTTCCAACAGCGAGGGAAGTACTGGCTAAACTCTTTAGACCAATTTTTTAGATTTTCTTAAGAGGTGGTTCAAAAAAATTAATGAAGTCAATTTATTTTATTGATTAAATTAAAGGCAACACTTATTATTAGTATTACACCCCAACCAACCCAATTTGGTAGACACAAAATTTGTTAAAGGAAAAACTCGGTTGAAACATAAGAGTAGCACGCTTATTTACATCGACTTTAACATTACAGACCTGCATTTGTTTTATGCGGTCACTTGGTTCCGCGAATGCGAAATAGACATGTTTATAATCAACCAATTGTGAATTTCACCGTCAAGAATTAAAATAAAACCCAATGTTTTATATAATAAGCGGAAGTCGAAGCAATAAAACCGATGGTCGTTTTGTTTACAGTTTCTCTGTTTGGCACTTACGTATGCTGTTACGCTTGTCATCTTAAATTAATAATGTTTATACATAAACGATTTTCAGTTGCCCCTCATATTACTAGACAGCGGATTTCTGTCGGGCTACGTCACGATTATAGGGGGGGACGTGCTGGATTCCATAAATATAATTAACGATTTATTAATCAAACGGCTAAGTAAATGAGAACGGGAATTAACAGCAGAGTGCAACGAAACAACGTTATTCTAATCTCAAATAAACGAAGTGCAGTCCGCAACGGCAATGAATTCGCATCCCGTGCGAGCCGTACCGAGTTTGGCCTTGCCTAGCCCGACAGAAATCCGCTCTCTAGATATTACACACCGGCGCCGTATACGTGAGTAAATTGTTTCGTTATTTTATTGATTATAAGAAATCAATATTCAAAACGACCCAATTCATTTTCCCGAAAATTTGGGAACACAATAATTTTATTCTTAGTATTACACTACATCTATCCCAACTGATATACGTGTCCTTGCAAAAATGTTGATGACGTCATCGCAATTTTTTTTTAAATT
The DNA here is from genome assembly GCA_022388445.1 of Zophobas atratus. Lineage (NCBI taxonomy): Eukaryota > Metazoa > Arthropoda > Insecta > Coleoptera > Tenebrionidae > Zophobas > Zophobas atratus. The sequence continues at coordinate 2,497,087 of CM039444.1, forward strand.
CCCACTACAAAAATGTAATGGAAAAAAGAACATAATAGGCATGCAGTCGTCAAGTTTCCGACAGCGAGGGAAGTACTGTCTAAACTCTTTAGACCAATTTTTTTTTCTCTATTTTCGAATTTCACTTTATCCTACTAGAAGAGGAAGAATTCGGTCTGCTGTCTGTGGGCGATTTACTGGTTTAAAAAAGTTTCCCTTTTTAGTATTTAGTTTACGCTCAGGAAGTAAAAATCCAAAATTTCGCTCAATAAAGCCCCCGTCTGGAAACACCGAAATGCTCCACACAAAGCGAATTTCTTTATCAGAGTGGTGCAGCTGTTTAGAACACGCACGGTTTCATCTATACACAGAAGCAATTGCTTGTTTTCTCTCTTCTCCAGCCAGTCAAGAACCGTCATCTCCGCCACTATCGCACAAAATAATTTGAATGCGACGAGTTAAAAATAGGCTTTTTTTAAGACAGAAAAAGCGAGCGTGTGACAACAATAACGAGGTTAGTCAAATAACAGCCAGACTAATTACACGGCCCGTTTTCACTCCTGAATATCTGTTTTAAACAGAGAGGGCTTAAAGAGTCTTTAATTTAACCGTTCATGCAAACATGACGCCTATTTGATGGCTGGCGCGTGGCCAAGATCTCATGGAGCTTATTTCTGACACACCTGCATTAAGGTTTCCAATCTCCCGTGCATCGCTTTGCCTTTCCTGACAAGAAAAGAACACATCCTTCGCGCTTTGTCTGCTTACAGGTAGCGAGATGCGGATGAAAGGGGCCGAGACACAGCTGCGGGAGCGGGAGGACTTTTGCGGGACAAAAATGGAAACAAACACGCCGATTGCAGCGAAACTGCCTCATTGATACAGATTCGAGGGGGCGGAAGTATATATAGTGGCGGGTATAAGTTAAAAAAAAAAAAATTGGTCTAAAGAGTTTAGACAGTACTTCCCTCGCTGTCGGAAACTTGACGACTGCATGCCTATTGTGTTTTTTTTCTCATTACATTTTTGTAGTGGGAATTTAAAAAAAAATGCGATGACGTCATCAACATTTTTGCAAGGACACGTATATCAGTTGGGATAGATGTAGTGTAATACTAAGAATAAAATTATTATATTCTCAAATTTTCGGGAAAATGAATTGGGTCGTTTGAATATTGATTTGTAATAATCAATAAAATAACGAAACAATTTACTCACGTATACCTACGTATCAGAGGCAACTGAAAATCGTGTATGTATAAACATTCTTAATTTAAGATGACAGGCGTAACAGCATACGTGAGAGCCAAACAGAGAAACTGTAAACAAAACGACCGTCGGTTTTATTGCTTCGACTTCCGCTTATTATATAAAACATTGGGTTTTATTTTAATTCTTGACGGTGAAATTCACAATTGGTTGATTATAAACATGTCTATTTCACATTCGCGGAATCAAGTGAACGCATAAAACAAATGCAGGTCTGTAATGTTAAAGTCGATGTAAATAAGCGTGCTACCCTTATGTTTCAACCGAGTTTTTCCTTTAACAAATTTTGTGTCTACCAAATTGGGTTGGTTGGGGTGTAATACTAATAATAAGTGTTGCCTTTAATTTAATCAATAAAATAAATTGACTTCATTAATTTTTTTGAACCACCTCTTAAGAAAATCTAAAAAATATGAATGGAATGATAAATCACAAGTACAAACTCATCATATTTTTTGCATTTTAGATAGGATTTATTCAGCAAAATTTAAGGGCGACGTCATCAATTTTTTTAGGAGGGATGAACAAATACATTTTGAACAAAAGTTTACCATGCTTATAATAACTTTGAAATATTCCCAAGATTTCAAAGCATTCGGTTTTGTAATTCCTGATTAAATCGATAAAATAAATTCACGCCTTCATTAATTTTTTTGAGTCACCCTGCATATGCAAATCCAAAAATATGAATGGAATGATAAATCACAAGTACAGACTCATCATATTTTGTACATTTTAGATACGATTTATTCGGCAAACTTTTGAGCTGACGTCATCAGTTTTTTGTAGAAGATAACCAAATATATTTTGACTAAAAATTTATTATGCTCTTTACAACCTTAAAACATCTGCAAGATTTCAAAGCATTCGGTTTTGTAGTTCCTGATTAAATCAATAAAATAAATTTACGCATTCATTAATTTTTTTGAGTCACCCTGTATATGCAAATCGAAAAAATTTGAATGGAATGATAAATCACAAGAAGAGACTCACCATATTTTGTACATTTTAGATATGATTTATTCGGCAAATTTTCGAGCTGACGTCATCAAGTTTTTGGAGGGGATAAGCAAATATATTTTGACTAAACATTTAGTATGCCCTTTATAACCTTAAAACATCTGCAAGATGTCAGAGCATTCCGTTTTGTAGTTCCTGATTAAATCAATAAAATATATTTACGCATTCATTAATTTTTTTGAGTCACTCTGTATATGCAAATCCAAAAAATATAAATGGAGTGATAAATGACAAGTACAGGCTCATCATATTTTGTACATTTTAGATATGATTTATTCGGCAAACTTTCGAGCTGACGTCATCAAGTTTTTGGAGGGGATAAGCAAATATATTTTGACTAAACATTTATTATGCTCTTTATGACCTTAAAACATCTGCAAGATTTCAGAGCATTCGGTTTTGTAGTTCCTGATTAAATCAATAAAATATATTTACGCATTCATTAATTTTTTTGAGTCACCCTGTATATGCAAATCCAAAAAATATGAATGGAGTGATAGATCACAAGTACAGTCTCATCATATTTTGTACATTTTAGATATGATTTATTCCACAAACTTTTGAGCTGACGTCATCAAGTTTTTGGAGGGGATAAGCAAATATTTTTTGACCAAAGATTTATGATGCTCTTTATAGCCTTAAAACATCTGCAACATTTCAAAGCATTCTGGTTAGCAGATTAAAAATTAAATTTCAAAATGTTGTTTTATAATTTTGATTTTTTTTCCAAAAATCTGGACGTTTCGGGTGAAAAGTCGATTCAGAGTTGTAAACTACATGTGTAGGACTATGTTATTTTATACAATTGAAAACCCATTTACTATGTACAATTTTGAAGTGACGTCATCGCATTAGTGGTGGGGATGATTAGACAAATTTTGGTTAGCGTTTTACCATCTACATGATATTCTTAATATAAGTACAAAATTTCACAACAATCGGTCGAGTACTTTCGGAGATTATCTGTCTAATAAAAATCCGGGACAACAGACGGACAGACGGACAGACGGACGGACAGACGGACGGACATAAATCGTATCTAAAATGTACAAAATATGATGAGTCTGTACTTGTGATTTATCATTCCATTCATATTTTTGGATTTGCATATGCAGGGTGACTCAAAAAAAATAATGAAGGCGTGAATTTATTTTATCGATTTAATCAGGAATTACAAAACCGAATGCTTTGAAATCTTGGGAATATTTTAAAGTTATTATAAGCATGGTAAACTTTTGTTCAAAATGTATTTGTTCATCTCTCCTAAAAAAATTGATGACGTCACCCTTAAATTTTGCTGAATAAATCCTATCTAAAATGCAAAAAATATGATGAGTTTGTACTTGTGATTTATCATTCCATTCATATTTTTTAGATTTTCTTAAGAGGTGGTTCAAAAAAATTAATGAAGTCAATTTATTTTATTGATTAAATTAAAGGCAACACTTATTATTAGTATTACACCCCAACCAACCCAATTTGGTAGACACAAAATTTGTTAAAGGAAAAACTCGGTTGAAACATAAGGGTAGCACGCTTATTTACATCGACTTTAACATTACAGACCTGCATTTGTTTTATGCGTTCACTTGATTCCGCGAATGTGAAATAGACATGTTTATAATCAACCAATTGTGAATTTCACCGTCAAGAATTAAAATAAAACCCAATGTTTTATATAATAAGCGGAAGTCGAAGCAATAAAACCGACGGTCGTTTTGTTTACAGTTTCTGTGTTTGGCTCTCACGTATGCTGTTACGCCTGTCATCTTAAATTAACAATGTTTATACATACACGATTTTCAGTTGCCTCTGATACGTAGGTATACGTGAGTAAATTGTTTCGTTATTTTATTGATTATTACAAATCAATATTCAAACGACCCAATTCATTTTCCCGAAAATTTGAGAATATAATAATTTTATTCTTAGTATTACACTACATCTATCCCAACTGATATACGTGTCCTTGCAAAAATGTTGATGACGTCATCGCAATTTTTTTTTAAATTCCCACTACAAAAATGTAATGAGAAAAAAAACACAATAGGCATGCAGTCGTCAAGTTTCCTACAGCGAGGGAAGTACTGTCTAAACTCTTTAGACCAATTTTTAAACTGTTGTGCTAAATTTATTTCAATACGATAATCCGTTTCTGTTATTAAATCACACGCAGAGGAAACATGAATGGGCCATCTTTTATTAAATCAATTCAATTTATTGATTCATTTATTCGCATTTTTAAACATCCGGTATAAACTATTTATTCTAAAAAGTGAAAATATGTATGTATACCTATCACTAATGTGCAAACAACGCTGTCACTAAAAGTATGTTTTTTAACTTAATTACAGACGATGAATGGATAACTTCTATTTGCTGTTCTAAGTAAGATTTCAGTTATTATTAAAAAATTGAGCCAAGTTTATTTCCGCTCCTGAAGTACAAGTCCAACAAATCCCGCTTTTTTAAAGACTTTTAAAATTTGATTTTGCGATGTTTGTTTTGTGATAACCTATATAAAGAAAACACAGAGGGATGAATAACACCCCCGCAGCCCCTGTGGCGTGAGGGCGCAAATTGCAAGCGATTGTGCAGATTACACAAGTACAGACAACGTAAAATGCATTTCAAACTGATAACAACCAGGGGGGAAAATGGCCTCTCAGCAATAATAAGTTTTACCTTCAATTGTTTGTTCACACATCAGAAAAATTGGTCGAAAGTTGTTTCGATGTTTCAATTTTGCGGGTCTTCAGTTTTAATCAAACTCTTGATTTCCAATTTTTTGATTAAACATTTTTTTTCTGATTTGAAAATTTGAAAAAAACGAAAACAAAAATTAAAAATCGAAAAATTAAAGAAACGAAAAATTGGGACATCGAAAAACATAAAAAATCATAAAATCAGAGCATTTAAAAAGCGAAAAATTGAAAAAATAAAGAAAATAAAAAACCGAACCGAGGAATTAATCGAAATCCCGATAAATCCAGAAACAATTGGGCAATTTAGATAGGATTCGTACGGCAAAATTTTGAGCTGATGTCATCAATTTTTTGGGGGGAATAAACGGATATATTTTGATTAACAATTTACCATTCTTACAATAACCTTAAAACGTAAGAAAATATAGGGTGGGTGGGTGGGGCTACTACTTTCTAAGATAACACTGATTTTGGCAGATGACATACCTTCTCAGAAAATAGAGGGTGGGTGGGCGGGGCTAGTACTTGCTAAGATAAGACTGATTTTGGAAAATCACGTAAACCTGGATTTATTATTTACTCTCGACCAATTTTTTGATTTCACAACTTCTCGTTTTTCTTTTTTCTTGGATTCAAACATTTTTTGTACGGAGTGACTATTCGTACACACAGTATGTACGAATAGTACAAGAGCTATTCATACACACTGTGTGTACGAATAACTACAGCGCTAATCGTACATACAGTGTGTATGAATAGTACCCACGCTGTTCATACTCACATATAGGTACGTCCACATACAATTGATACTAACACCTGTTCACACCATTTGTTTACTCTCTTTACTGTGAATATTCTGTAGTTTGATTACGTTAAATATTTAATGATCATCGTCAAATGGATAGAGATTTTGTATATTGGTATCACTCAGTAATTAGGCGTACTAACACAAGTCGAACAATTGTTTTAAAAATGTAAGGATAACCTCAAAGCTTTTGGCGCCACAAATCTTCAACTTACCGTCAAACTCCAGTTCAAATTTAATGATTTTTGTGAGTGTTGCACATCTGTTCTAAAACAAAATGGTAAAGTTATGCTCTTACAAATCTGTGGCCACAAATCGCAAAATCGTAACCCTGACAGGCATTAGAAATAAATCCAAAAGACTAAGTGGTAGGTACTTCTATGTATTAACATAAGAAACAAAACACAACAAAACAGTGCTAACAGACTTAGCTTTTATTTTTTGTACACAATTTTTTTTTTCAAAAAAAAGAAAACTTTTAAACAAAATAATGGAATTATTTTTAAGGAGATTATAAGAACTAAAAAAAAGATAGTTTAATTAATTGAACATCTCCAAGTGTTCAGTATCATACTAAAGATTCTCGCTTTAACTGCAAACAGTACAAAACCAATCACCTTTCGGTTTTCGCCTGATATTGGCACATTTCTTATGACATCGAGACAGGTATGCGGCACAAGAAATATTTAGTACTGATTCCATCCGACATCTTGTTGCAAATTCTGCAGTGCAAGTTCTTGATTTTTTTATCAAAAAACGGAGTAGAGCGGAATAACCGCGTGCTGAAAAATCTTTTTGGACTAAAGATTCGAGTACACGCACTTCATTTTAAAAAAATTCTGATTTGATTAATTTTGGCTCAGTAGGTGAATGGCAATTACTTACTAGTGAATTCGTAAGATAAACCAATCTGTTCAAATATCAACTTCTTTTTTTCAAAATTTGATTTTAAACTATATTTTATTGGATTTATATTTGTTTTTTTCTTTTTATTTCTACAGCCGTTAACAAGTGACCTTTAGGGCGCCCACAACGAACCATTTTTGGAGGAAGTTTTGTTGCTTTTAATTCAAACAAAAGTTCTTCACTTAGGTTGGTTTTGGACTATGGAACAATATTTGTTTTTGGCAGAGTAGACTCATTCATTTTTTGTAAAGAGGAACTGGATAAAATATCACATTTTTCACTTTGATTCTACGAGATGGTATTACTAGTAGATTTCTGTGTATAGACTTTATTGTTAGCAAATATTTTTGCATTCGTTTATTGAACAGCATTCCCTACAGCCTTTATTTTGGGACATTAGTTTTTCTATTATTTCCTCATTTGTGTTTGTTGCAGTTTCTTGGTGTTCATTATCCTGATTATTTACATAGTGTACCACTGCATTTTTCATATTGGTATTTTCTATTACTCCTAGTTTTTTGCTGTTATTGTTTATTTCTTCCAATGAATTACTTTAATTTTCAATCAAGTCTTCATGGTAAATAATCTGTTCTTCCACATTTTTTTCACTATGTGAATTAACATTTACCTCTGTGAAATTCATTTCAATTTCTTCAATACCTGTATCAAGCATTTCGCTTTGTTAGTAACTGCATTTTCAGACGAACTTGCCACTTCACATATAAGTACCTCTTTATTCATTTCGTAATAATTAAGAAGCAATTTGGCCTCTTCCATTTTTTGCTTATATTTTTCAGTCCCGAACTCGGATATAACAACGGCAAGTCTAGAACATAATTTTGCTGCCTCTTCATATTTTTTTTAGCACTAACAGCTGTAGGTGTTGGAGATGCGAAATCCAATATTGTTACAATGTTTCCAAACAAAAGGAGTAATTAAGCTGTGATATTTCGTGAACTTTCTTTCTTTTTCAATTGGCAATGAAGATAACAGCTTCTGGAAATCAGTGAAAAACTGCTCCAAAGAAGACAGTTTTTCAATACCTGCTTTCAGCATTTTGATTAATATTTTCTAATCTATTGGTTGTATTGTTTCCAAATGTTAGGCAATGACGACAATATGCAGAGACCCACTGCTCCTTTATGTCGTGCCAATTTTTCTCATAGTATGCGGTAACTTTGGGAAAATTGAAACTTATTAAATTCGAGTTCTATATACTCTTCGTCACTATGGCTGTATGTTATTCTCTGTATCAAATTTAGGCACTGTTCTCTGTGAGCAGACGAAATCTTCATTTTATCCACAGTAATTTCCCTTAGAAACGTCTTTAGGGTCCTTCATGTCCTTATCAGCGAAAGTAGTTTTTGTTGGCTCCCAATTTGCATTTTCTTTTTTGAATAACTGTGTCACTTCGCGTAAAGTAATTTTGTCCTCATCAACCAACAAAAAAGAACACATAATTTCACTATGTCCATTTCCATCAACAGTGAGTACAACGGCATTCTCAGGTTATTGAGTTTGTAGGTGCCATCGCACATTAATATTTCCGGAAAGTACTTGAACATTTGTTTCATTGTCTTACTTTGCTAGTAAATTGCTCTTAGAAGTCTTAGAATGAAAAAAAAAGCTACGGAGTTTTTGTCGCTATTTCGGAAAATTTTTACTGAGTCTCCTTCTTGAATAGTTTTTCGGGATAATTTCTTCGAGTTTGTTTGTGTTTAATGGTGCTTTCGCAATTCACTTTATATTTCTAATGTCTAGGCTAGGATTTTGTTTGTTTTTGATATAATATAGTTTTGTGCGTCTTTTGAATTGGCTTTCATTTGCATAACATGCACCATTTCTTTTTCTTCTTTGTCGCTAGGACCCAGTTTGCGATTTCTATCCATAAATTCGTAAGATGATTCTTCAAGTCTGTGATTATGCTGATTGTTAATTTCTGTAATGTATAACTGATGATTATCGTTAATACTTATTTTTATCCTAGCTGGATCTTGCAAAGTTTTGTGTCTTCTTTCGGCGCATGATTTACTCTTAAAATTTTTCCCTCCTTTGGCGCATGCATAATCAATTTTATAAAATTGCACCTCATTAGTACAGTTAGAGGCCTTTTTCTTCCTCACTTCGGAAATTGTTATACTACTTCTTTTGTAAAAATATATATAATTCATGTTTTCGTAATTTTTTAAAGTTAGCGCCCACTCTTCGTAAGTTTCGAAAGTTTTTCCGACTGTTAACATATTGTAACTTTATTATCTTGTTATAGAAAAGATGTGCTGCACTTGTAAAAATTATTAAACTTGATCTGGAAAGTCTGGAGTTTGAAGGTACGTTGAGAACATTTGTGGCGGCAAAAGTTTGAAGTTATACTTATATCTGCAAAGCTATGATTGGAGTTGTGTTAGTACGCGTTATTACTGAATAGTACTGATATACATACACATACCTTTTATCTATTTGATGATGGTCACTAAATATTTAACGAAATCAAACTGAAAAATAGGCACAGTCAGAATCGTTTATGTGTGGGTGTACGAATAGCGCTGTAGGTATTCATACACACAGTGCGTATGAATAGCTCTTGTACTATTCGTACAAACTGTGTGTACGAATAGTCACTCCGTTTTTTGTATCACAATTTTTGGTTTGCTCAACTTTAATTTTTTCAATTTCTTAACATTTTCAATTTTTATTTTTCATTTTCTCGATTTTGTATTAGAGTACCTTTCCATTTCCTTTATTCCAGTGTTTCAATTTTTAATGTTTCGATTTTTCAATTTTGCGAGTCTTCAGTTTTGATCAAACTCTTGATTTCCAATTTTTAGATTTTTAATTTTTTTTCTGATTCGAAAAGTTGAAAACACGAAAAAATAAAAAACGGAAAAATGGAAAAATTGCAAAACTGAAAAAAACGAAAAGTCGAAAATCGAAAAATTGAAAATCGAAGAACTGAAAAAACGTAAAAGTCAAAACAGAAACACTAAAAACGAGAAACTTAAAAATCGACAAAGTTAATGAATTGAAAAATTGTAACGAAAAAAAAACGTCAAAGCAAAGAATTGTCAAAATTGTAAAATCGAAAGTTGGTAACACTAAAAGACCGTGACTTTGAAAAATTAAACATAGAGAAATTGAAAAATTAAAAATTAAAAATCGAAAAATTAAAATTGAAAAACTGAAAATTGAAAAACTGAAAATTAAAAACTGAAAATTGAAAAAACTGAAATTTCAACTTGAATTTTTTCAATTTCTCAAATTATCTCAAAATTTTTCAATTTTTGTTTTTTATTTTCTCGATTTTGTATTACAGTTCTTTTTCATTTCCTTTATTTAAGTGTTTCAATTTTTAATGTTTCGATTTTTCAATTTTGCGGGTCCTCAGTTTTCATCAAACTCCTGATTTCCAATTTTTGAATTAATTTTTTTTTTCTGATTCGAAAAGTTGAAAAAGCGAAAAAAAAACGGATAAATGAAAAAATTGTAAAACTGAAAAAATGAAATGTCGAAAATCGAAAAATTCAAGAATTGAAGAACTGAAGAAACGTACAAGTGAAACAGACAAACTAAAAACGAGAAACTTAAAAATCGACTAAGTTGATGAATAGAAAAATTGTGACGAAAAAAAAACGTCAAAGCAAAGAATTGTCAAAATTGTAAAATCGAAAGATTGTAACACCAAAAGACCGTGACTTTGAAAAAAAGAAATTAAACATTGAGGAATTGAAAAACTAAAAATTGAAAAATTTTAAAAACTATACTACTTATTACATATTTAAAATGAAAGCTCTAAAAATTACAAATCAAAAATTAAAGAAACGAAAAATTGAGAAATCGAAAAACTTAAACATCTAAAATTAAAAAACGAAAACAAAAAATCTGAAGTTGTAACATTGAAAAACTGAAATTTTCAAAAATTGAAACTTTTCTCAATAAAAAAAATTGGTCTAAAGAGTTTAGACAGTACTTCCCTCGCTGTCGGAAACGTGACGACTGCATGCCTATTATGTTTTTTTTTTCGCAGTGGATTTCAAAGAATTCGGTTTTGTAGTTCCTGATTAAATCAATAAAATATATTTACGCATTCATTAATTTTTTTGAGTCACTCTGTATATGCAAATCCAAAAAATATAAATGGAGTGATAAATGACAAGTACAGACTCACCATATTTTGTACATTTTAGATATGATTTATTCGGCAAACTTTCGAGCTGACGTCATCAAGTTTTTGGAGGGGATAAGCAAATATATTTTGACTAGACATTTATTATGCTCTTTATGATCTGCAAGATTTCAGAGCATTCGGTTTTGTAGTTCCTGATTAAATCAATAAAATATATTTACGCATTCATTAATTTTTTTGAGTCACCCTGTATATGCAAATCCAAAAAATATGAATGGAGTGATAAATTACAAGTACAGACTCATCATATTTTTACAGTTTAGATAGGATTTATTCGGCAAACTTTCGAGCTGACGTCATCAATTTTTTGAAGGGGATAAGCAAATATATTTTGACTAAACATTTATTATGCTCTTTAGAACCTTAAAACATCTGCAAGATTTCAAAGCATTCGGTTTTGTAGTTTCTGAGTAAATCAGTAAAATAAATTTACGCATTCATTAATTTTTTTGAGTCACCCTGAATATGCAAATCCAAAAAATATGAATGGAGTGATAGATCACAAGTACAGACTCATCATATTTTGTACATTTTAGATATGATTTATTCCACAAACTTTTGAGCTGACGTCATCAAGTTTTTGGAGGGGATAAGCAAATATTTTTTGACTAAAGATTTATGATGCTCTTTATAGCCTTAAAACATCTGCAACATTTCAAAGCATTCTGGTTAGCAGATTAAAAATTAAATTTCAAAATGTTGTTTTATAATTTTGATTTTTTTTCCAAAAATCTGGACGTTTCGGGTGAAAAGTCGATTCGGAGTTGTAAACTACATGTGTAGGACTATGTTATTTTATACAATTGAAAACCCATTTACTATGTACAATTTTGAAGTGACGTCATCGCATTAGTGGTGGGGATGATTAGACAAATTTTGGTTAGCGTTTTACCATCTACATGATATTCTTAATATAAGTACAAAATTTCACAACAATCGGTCGAGTACTTTCGGAGATTATCTGTCTAATAAAAATCCGGGACAACAGACGGACAGACGGACGGACAGACGGACAGACGGACAGACGGACAGACGGACAGACGGAAAGACGGACAGACGGACAGACAGACGGAAATGGGAGACCTATTTCTTCGTCTTCTAGGGGTCATGAAAGATCGAGAAAACGTAAAAGTAGAGAGTCGGCCGACGGACTCGATTACAATACTTCCTTTGCTTACGCTCGGGAAGTAACGAGTGGCGACAGTGATTCGATATTTTTTTTTAAAACTGTTGTGCTAAATTTATTTCAATACGATAATCCGTTTCTGTTATTAAATCACACGCAGAGGAAACATGAATGGGCCATCTTTTATTAAATCAATTCAATTTATTGATTCATTTATTCGCATTTTTAAACATCCGGTATAAACTATTTATTCTAAAAAGTGAAAATATGTATGTATATCTATCACTAATGTGCAAACAACGCTGTCACTAAAAGTATGTTTTTTAACTTAATTACAGACGATGAATGGATAACTTCTATTTGCTGTTCTAAGTAAGATTTCAGTTATTATTAAAAAATTGGGCCAAGTTTATTTCCGCTCCTGAAGTACAAGTCCAACAAATCCCGCTTTTTTAAAGACTTTTAAAATTTGATTTTGCGATGTTTGTTTTGTGATAACCTATATAAAGAAAACACAGAGGGATGAATAACACCCCCGCAGCCCCTGCGGCGTGAGGGCGCAAATTGCAAGCGATTGTGCAGATTACACAAGTACAGACAACGTAAAATGCATTTCAAACAGATAAGAGGGGAAAATGGCCTCTCAGCAATAATAAGTTTTACCTTCAATTGTTTGTTTACACATCAGAAAAATTGGTCGAAAGTTGTTTCGATGTTTCAATTTTGCGGGTCTTCAGTTTTCATCAAACTCTTGATTTCCAATTTTTAGATTTTATTTTTTTTTCTGATTCGAAAATCTGAAAAAACGAAAAAAAAAAATTTTAAATCGAAAAATTAAAATTGAAAAATTTTGGAAACTATACTATGTATGATGTATATATTTAAAATGAAAGCTATAAAAATTACAAATCAAAAATTAAAGAAACGAAAAATTGAGAAATCGAAAAACTTAAAAATCTAAAATTAAAAAACGAAAACATAAAAAATCAAAATCAGAGCATTTAAAAACCGAAAATTAAAAAAATAAAGAAAATAAAAAACCGAACCGAAAAATTGATCGAAATCTTGAGAAACAATTGTGCAATTTAGATAGGATTCATACGGCAAAATTTTGAGCTGACGTCATTAATTTTTTTGGGGAAATAAACGGATATATTTTGATTAACAATTTACCATGCTTACAATAGCTTTAAAACGTTTGCAAGATATCAAATTATTCAGATTTGCAATTCTTGATAAAGACTCATAATTTTTCGAAAAACGTGGATTTATTGTTTACTTTCGACCAATTTTTGGATATCACAATTTTTCGTTTTTTTTTTTTCTTGGATTCAACAATTTTTTGTATCATAATTTTTCGTTTGCTCAACTTTAATTTTTCAATTTTATAACTTTTCTTAAAATTTTTCAATTATTATTGTTCATTTTCTCGAATTTGTATTACAGTTCTTTTTCGTTTCCTTTATTCCAGTGTTTCAATTTTTCGTGTTTCGATTTTTCAATTTTGCTGGTCTTCAGTTTTCATCAAACTCTTGATTTCCTTGATTTCCAATTTTTAGATTTAATTTTTTTTTCGGAGTCGAAAAGTTGAAAAAACGAGAAAATGAAAAACGGAAAAATGGAAAAATTGCAAAAGTGAAAAAACGAAAAGTCGAAAATCGAAAAATTGAAAATCGAAAAACTGAAGAAACGTAAAAGTGAAATAGAAGGACTAAAAACGAGAAACTTAAAAATCGACAAAATTAATGAATTGAAAAATTGTAACGAAAAAAAACGTCAAACCAAAGAATTGTCAAAATTGTAAAAGGAGAAATTGAAAAATTAAAAATTAAAAATCGAAAAATTAAAATTGAAAAACTGAAAATTAAAACCTGAAAATTGAACAACCGAAATTTCCAAAAATTGAAAATTTTCTCATTAAAAAAAAAGAAAAACCATAAAATCAGCACTGAAAAAATAAAGAAAATAAAAAACCGAATCGAGGAATTGACCGAAATCTCGATAAATCCAGAAACAATTGTGCAATTTGAGCTGACGTTATTAATTTTTTGGGGGGAATAAATGGATATATTTTGATTACAATTTACCATGCTTACAATAACATTAAACCGTAAAAAAATCAAGGGTGGGTGGGTGGGGCTACTACTTGCTAAGATAAGACTGATTTTGGAAAATCACGTATCTTCTAAGAAAAAAAGGGTGGTGGGCGGGGCTAAAACTTGCCAAGATAGGACTGAACAATATTAAGAGTAGTCACTCGAACTTTTTTTGGGGGAAATAAACAGATATAATTTGATTAACAATTTTCCATGCTTACAATAACTTTAAAACGTTTGCAAGATTTCAAAGTATTCAGATTTGCAATTCTTGATCAAATCTCAAAATTTTTCGAAAAACCTGGATTTATTGTTTACTTTGGACAAATTTTCGGATATCACAATTTTTCGTTTTTCTTTTATCTTGAATTCAACAATTTTTTGTATCACAATTTTTCGTTTATTCAACTTGAATTTTTTCAATTTCTCAACTTGTCTCAAAATTTTTCAATTTTTATTTTTCATTTTCTCGATTTTGTGTCACAGTTCTTTTTCATTCCCTTTATTTAAGAGTTTCAATTTTTAATGTTTCGATTTTTCAATTTTGCGGGTCTTCAGTTTTTATCAAACTCTTGATTTCTAATTTTTTGATTAAACATTTTTTTTACTGATTTGATGAAAAGTTGAAAACACGAAAAAATGAAAAACGGAAAAAAGGAAAAATTGCAAAAGTGAAAAAACGAAAAGTCGAAAATGGAAAAATTGAAGAACTGAAGAAACGTGAAAGTGAAACAGAAAAACTAAAAACGAGAAACTTAAAAATCGACAAAGTTGATGAATTGAAAAATTGTAACGAAAAAAAAAACGTCAAAGCAAAGAATTGTCAAAATTGTAAAATTGAAAGATGGTAACACTAAAAAACCGTGACTTTGAAAAATTAAACATCGAAAAATTGAAAAATTAAAATTGAAAAACTGAAAATTAAAAACTGAAAATTGAAAAACTGAAATTTCCAAAAATTGAAAATTTTCTCATTAAAAAAAAGAAAAACCATTAAATCAGCATTGAAAAACCGAAAAATTGTAAAAATAAAGAAAATAAAAAACCGAATCGAGGAATTTATTGAAATCTCGATAAATCCAGAAGCAATTGTGCAATTTTTGGATATCACAATTTTTCGTTTTTCTTTTATCTTGAATTCAACAATTTTTTGTTTGTTCAACTTGAATTTTTTCAATTTCTCAACTTGTCTCAAAATTTTTCAATTTTTATTTTTCATTTTCTGGATTTTGTGTCATAGTTCTTTTTCATTTCCTTTATTTAAGTGTTTCAATTTTTAATGTTTCGATTTTTCAATTTTGCGGATTTTCATCAAACTCTTGATTTCCAATTTTTGAATTAATTTTTTTTTTCTGATTCGAAAAGTTGAAAAAACGAAAAAAAAACCGGATAAATGGAAAAATTGTTAAACTGAAAAAATGAAATGTCGAAAATCGAAAAATTGAAGAATTGAAGAACTGAAGAAACGTGAAAGTGAAACAGAAAAACCAAAAACGAGAAACTTAAAAAATCGACAAAGTTGATGAATTGAAAAATTGTAACGAAAAAAAAACGTGAAAGCCAAGAATTGTCAAAATTGTAAAATCGAAAGATTGTAACACCAAAAGACGGCGACTTTGAAAAAGAAATTAAACATTGAGGAATTGAAAAACTAAAAATTGAAAAATTTTAAAAACTATACTACTTATTACATATTTAAAATGAAAGCTCTAAAAATTACAAATCAAAAATTAAAGAAACGAAAAATTGAGAAATCGAAAAACTTAAACATCTAAAATTAAAAAACGAAAACAAAAAATCTGAAGTTGTAACATTGAAAAACTGAAATTTTCAAAAATTGAAACTTTTCTCAATAAAAAAAAGAAAAACCACAAAGTTAGAGCATTGAAAAACCGAAAAATTAAAAAAATAAAGATAATAAAAAACCGTACCGAGGAGTTGGTCGAAAACTCGATAAATCCAGAAACAATTGTGCAATTTAGATAGGATTCATACAGCAAAATTTTGAGCTGACGTCATCAATTTTTGGGGGGGAATAAACGGGTATATTTTGATTAACAATTAATCATGCTTACAATAACCTTCAATTTGAGCGGGAAAAAAGGGCAGTCATATAAAGAAGAACACACAGATTACGAATCTGACATTGCGGTTCCAATATATCCTTTAATAATAGGGAAAATCCATAACTAGTTTTCCAAAAAAACTCCAAAAAGGTAGTTAAAAGTGATTTCACTTGACTGGAAAAGTTGCTAAGGTATAATAAACACTCTACAGATTCTGAATCTGAAGTTATTTTGCCGAAACTAGTTTACCAGTTATACCTCTCCAAAACCTAGAAAAACTAAATATACATTTCAATAACGTAGTTAAATTAAACAGAACGAAAAGAAAACGAAAAAATGTCCATAAACACATCTTTACCATCTCGCACTTTATACAATTCGTTAGTTCAGCGTTTTTGCGCTCTCCCGTTTCCCTCCATCCTTTTTCTCCCCCGACCCATCACCTCTCCACCCGAGCGCACCATGTAACTACAATCTCCAAAATTAATCGACGTATGCATCTCGCTTCCTCTCCGTCCGGATTCCGGAATAATTAATGTTTAATCGACTTCTCTGCTCTCTAGCGGCTCCGTAAGCAACTAACTCACAATTTGCACTTAAATTACACAATCAATTAATCACTGGCAACTGGTAGTTCATATTTCATTGTAAACTGTTAAAACATGCATTACCGCAGAGCTGCTGTCAGTTTTTATAAGCCGCGTTCAGGCTCTTCCTCAAATTCTCAGGATTATGATGTGATGTTTTCGTACCTCGGGAACGATCCTTTTGAACTAGACTTTATACATGCGTCTGTCTTTTTTGCTGATGTGCGTCAAACCACAGAGGGGAGCTATTGAATTTTTTATCCATTAATAAGAGAGATAAGGTGTAAAAGGAAAACTGCGCCGAGCAGAGCGGTTTAGATAACTGGAGAAGTGTTTCATTTTTATTGTGGGTGTAGGATGAAGAGAGGAGGCTTTTCAATGTACATGTCAATACTTCTTTGTGATTGGAAATTTTCATCATTTTTATTCAACGAACGCGGACTGGAATAGTCCGGTTGACGGATGACCATTTCGTGCATTCTCGACGCTTTATACCTACTAGTAGTAGTATTAATTTATTATTTGCCTTACAGGCATAATAAAATAAATAAAATAAATAAAATAAAATAAATATAAAAGTTTTGATGGGTCTTACAAAAATAACTGTTCTATAATAAAATAACAAAAATTTCTGTAAATTAAGTAATCAAAAATACAAAAAATTTTAATTTCAAAATCCAAACCTTTTAAAATGAAACTTGAAATATCAAAAAACTGAAAACTCGAAGAATGAAAAAATTGAGAAACTGAATTGGATAATTGAAAAATCGAAAAAGTGTATCTAATATTACAACCCCAAAACCCTGATTAATTAAAAATCGAGAAATTGAAAAATCGACAAAACAAAGCAATTCTGCAATTTTTCGATATAAATTTTTCAAATTCTCGATTTTTAATTTTTCATTTTCTCGATTTTTTTAATTGTAAACAAAAATTTTCCGAAATTTTGATTGAATGAAAAGAAAAAGCCAAAATTGAATAACAAAAACCTAATAATAATTATTTGAAAAAAGTGAAAAATTAAAAATCGGCAAATTTAAAAATGAAGCAATTACAAAATTTTAAATTAAAAAAAAAATTAAAAATGGAAAAATTGAAGAAATGAAAAATTGAAAAATCAAACTTGAAATATCGAAAAATTGAAAAAATTGACAAACTGAAAATTGGGTAACGAAAAAACAATTAAAAAATGGAACAACTGAGAAAAAGATAGAGACTGTAAAATCGAAAATTTGTAACACTGAAACCTGAAAAAGTGATAAATGAAAAATCTAGGAATTGAAAAATTCAAAAAACGAAAATTTGTAAAATTCAACAGGTAAAAAATCGAAAAATTAAAATATCTACAAATTAAAAAATTGAAAAATACAAAAATTTTATTGAAAAATGCAACAATTCATAATGAAAATCGAAAACCAAAAATGAAGAAGTCGAAACACGGAAAAATCGAAAAATTATCAATTAAAAAAACGGAAAATATAAAAATTGAAAATCAAAAATTGAAAAAACGAAACTTGAAACACCTAGAAATTTAAAAATTGTAATCTTAAAACTTGAGAAACTGAAAACTTCCTTAATTGAAAAAACAACTGAAAATTTGTAAAACTGAAAAAAAAAACCGTAAAATCGAAAAACTGATTAATTAAAAATCGAGAAATAGAAAAATACGGAAAACAAAATTTTCTAGAAATAGAAAAATCGACAAATTGTAACTTCAAAAGTTGAAGAATGTCAAAATAAACATCGAAAAACTGTAAAATTAGAAAACCGAAAACTGAAAAATTGAAAAAATGAAATATTGAACAATAAAAAGAAATGAAAGACCGAAATAGCGAACGTAAAAAATCGGATAATGAAAAAATAAAAAAAAAATCTTAAAATGAAAAAATCGAAAAAACGAGAAACTGTCAAATCTAAAAATTATAACATTGAAACCTGAAAAAACGGACGAAATAAAAATCGACAACAAAAAATGAAAAAATGCAAGAACTCCAAAATAAAAATCGAAAAGCTGAGAAATCCTAAAATCGAAAAACTAAGAATCTTAAAAACTTCAAAAATCGATGCGAATTAAAAAACACCCAGATGAAAGCAAATATTCGACCTTGGGCCAGTTTGAATTTAGCGCCGATGGACTTTGCGGAATTGTCGACACGGGTAAAGTATGCTGTGGAAAATATGATCACTCTACACTTGTAATTTATCACTGCATTCATATGTTTTAGATTTGCTTATACAGGGTGAGTAAAAAAATTAATGAATCAATTTATTTTATTGATTAAATCAAGAATTGCAAAACTGAACCCTGAAATTTTGCAGACGTTTTAAAGTTATTGTAAGCATGGCAAATTGTTAATCAAAATATACCTGTTTATTCCCCCACAAAAAAAAGTTCCAGTGCCTATTCTTTATATTCCTCTATTGGCAAGTTTTAGCCCCGCCCACCCACCCTTTTTTTCTTCGAAGATACGTGATTTTCCAGACTCAGTCGTATCTTAGCAAGTACTAGCCCCGTCCACCCACCCTCTATTTTCTGAGAAGGTATGTCATCTGCCAAAATCAGTCTTATCCTAGAAACTACTAGCTAAATTTTAAATTAAATTTTTTGAAAATTTGGATTGTATTGTTGTTCATTATTTAAAAAGTTACCAAAAAAACGATTTATAATTCATAACTGCGCTAGCTGTTCTCAATAAGGTAGCACGATTTTCCGCTAGAATAGAACCACTTTTCACAATTTTTTGGAAATTTTATTCTTGTGTTTCTCCATTATTTAAAAAGATATTGGTACAATGACTTTATATTTGTAATCTGTACGCGATTCACGATATGATCACACGTTTTTTCGCTCAGGTGTTGCCACTTTCAATCTTTATTTCTGAAAAATTTATTAATTCTATTGAGTTATTTAATAAACTAGTTTCGGCAAAATAACTTCAGATTCGAATCTGTGGAGTGTTTATTATACCTTAGCAACTTTTCCAGTAAGTGAAATCACTTTTAACTTCCTTTTGGATATTTTTTTGGAAAACTTGTTATGGATTTTCTCTATAATTAAGGATATATTGGAACCGCAATGTCAGATTCGTAATCTGTGTGTTCTGCTTGATATGACCGCCCTTTTTTCCCCTCAAATTGGGCCACTTTTAATATATTTTGGAAATTTTTTGAAAATTTTGAATGTATTGTTGTCCTTTATTTAAAAAGTTACCAAAAAAACGATTTACAATTC
Source organism: Zophobas atratus (assembly GCA_022388445.1). Taxonomy (NCBI): domain Eukaryota; kingdom Metazoa; phylum Arthropoda; class Insecta; order Coleoptera; family Tenebrionidae; genus Zophobas; species Zophobas atratus. Next base: position 2,517,058 of record CM039444.1, read on the forward strand.
ATATTCCGTAAGCTTTTCTCAACATGGTAGCACGATTTTCCACTAGAATAAAACCACTTTTCACAATTTTTTGGAAAAATTTTGGAAATTTTATTCTTGTGTTTCTCCATTATTTAAAAGATATTGGTACAATGACTTTATATCCGTAATCTGTACGTGATTCTCGATATGATCACACGTTTTTTCGCTCAGGTGTTGCCACTTTCAATCTTTATTTCTGAAAAATTTATTAATTTTATTGAGTTATTTAATAAACTAGTTTCGGCAAAATAACTTCAGATTCCGAATCTGTGGAGTGTTTATTATACCTTAGCAACTTTTCCAGTCAAGTGAAACCACTTTTAACTTCCTTTTTTGATTTTTTTTTTAAAAACTTGTTATGGATTTTCTCTATTATTAAAGGATATATTGGAACCGAAATGTCAGATTCGTATTCTGTGTGTTCTTCTTTATATGACTACTCTTTTTCCCGCTCAAATGGTCACTTTTAATATATTTTGGAAATTTTTTGAAAATTTTGATTGTATTATTTTCGATTATTTAAAAAGTTATCAAAAAGAAACGATTTATAATTCATATTCCGCAAGCTTTTCGCAATATGGTAGCACGATTTTCCACTAGAATAAAACTACTTTTCACATTTTTCTGGAAAAATTTTGGAAATTTAATTGTCGTGTTTCGCCATTATTTAAAGAGACATCGGTCCAACGGCTTTACTTTCGTAATCTGTAGATGATTTTCTATGATCACACCTTTTTCGGCTCAGATGTTGCCACTTTCAACTTTTTTTTGAAAAATTTTTGGAAAATTGATTAATTCTACTGTGTTATTTAGAGAAGTTTTCGAAGATATAATTTCAGATTCTTCATCTATGGAATGTTTAATATATCCTAGTAACTTTTCCAGTCGAGTGAAATCACTTTTAACTTCCTTTTTGGATTTTTTTTGGAAAACTTGTTATGGATTTTCTCTATTATTCAATGATATATTGGAACCGCAATGTCAGATTCGAAATCTTGTGTGTTCTTCTTTATATGAATGCCCTTTTTCCCGCTCAAATTGAGCCACTTTTAATATATTTTGGAAATTTTTTGAAAATTTTGATTGTATTGTTGTTCCCTATTTAAAAAGTTACCAAAAAAACGATTTATAATTCATACTGCGCTAGCTGTTGTCAATAAGGTAGTACGATTTTCCGCTAGAATAGAACCACTTTTCACAATTTTTTGGAAAAATTTTGGAAATTTTATTCTTGTGTTTCTCCATTATTTAAAATGATATTGGTAGGATGACTTTATATTCGTAATCTGTACGTGATTCTCGATATAATCACACGTTTTTCGCTCAGGTGTTTCCACTTTCAATCTTTATTTCTGAAAAATTTATTAATTTTATTGAGTTATTTAATAAACTAGTTTTGGCAAAATAACTTCAGATTCGGAATCTGTGGAGTGTTTATTATACCTTAGCAACTTTTCCAGTCAAGTGAAATTACTTTTAACTTCTATTTTGGATTTTTTTTTGGAAAACTTGTTATGGATTTTCTCTATTATTAAAGGATATATTGGAACCGCAATGTCAAATTCGTTATCTGTGTGTTCTTCTTTATATGACTGCTCTTTTTCCCGCTCAAATTGGGCCACTTTTAATATATTTTGGAAATGTTTTGAAAATTTGGATTGTATTGTTGTTCATTATTTAAAAAGTTACCAAAAAAAAAAACGATTTATAATTCATACTGCGCTAGCTGTTCTCAATAAGGTAGTACGATTTTCCGCTAGAATAAAACCACTTTTCACAATTTTTTGAAAAAATTTTGGAAATTTTATTCTTGTGTTTCTGCATTATTTAAAAAGATATTGGTACAATGACTTTATATTCGTAATCTGTACGTGATTCTCGATATGATCACACGTTTTTTCGCTCAGGTGTTGCCACTTTCAATCTTTATTTCTGAAAAATTTGTTAATTCTATTGAGTTATTTAATAAACTAGTTTCGGCAAAATAACTTCAGATTCGGAATCTGTGGAGTGTTTATTATACCTTAGCAACTTTTCCAATCAAGTGAAATCACTTTTAACTTCCTTTTTGGTTTTTTTTTTTGGAAAACTTGTTATGAATTTTCTCTATTATTAAAGGATATATTGGAACCGCAATGTCAGATTCGTAATCTGTGTGTTCTGTTTTATATGGCTGTCCTTTTTCCCGCACAAATTGAGCCACTTTTAATATATTTTGGAAATTTTTTGAAAATTTTGATTGTATTGTTGTCCATTATTTAAAAAGTTATCAAAAAAACGATTTATAATTCATATTCCGCAAGCTTTTCTCAACATGGTAGCACGATTTTCCGCTAGAATAGAACCACTTTTCACAATTTTTTGGAAAAATTTTGGAAATTGTATTCTTGTGTTTCTGCATTATTTAAAAAGATATTGGTACGATGACTTTATATTCGTAATCTGTACGTGATTCTCGATATAATCACGCGTTTTTTCGCTCAGGTGTTGCCACTTTCAATCTTTATTTTTGAAAATTTATTAATTCTATTGAGTTATTTAATAAACTAGTTTCGGCAAAATAACTTCAGATTCGGAATCTGTGGAGCGTTCTTTATACCTTAGCAACTTTTCCAGTCAAGTGAAATCGCTTTTAACTTCCATTTTGGATTTTTTTTTGGAAAACTCGTTATGGATTTTCTCTATTATTAAAGGATATATTGGAACCGAAATGTCAGATTCGTAATCTGTGTGTTCTTCTTTATATGACTGCTTTTTTTCCCGCTCAAATTGAGCCACTCTTAATATATTTTGGAAATTTTTTGAAAATTTTGATTGTATTGTTGTCCATTATTTAAAAAGTTACCAAAAAAACAATTTATAATTCATATTCCGCGATTTTTTCTCAATATGGTAGCACGATTTTTCAATAGAATAAAACTACTTTTCATATTTTTTTGGAAAAATTTTGGAAATTTAATTGTTGTGTTTCGCCATGATTCAAGGAAATATCGGTGCAATGACCTCATGGTCGTAATTTGCAGATAATGATTTTCTATGATCACACGTTTTTCCGCTCAGATGGAGTCACTTTCACAATTTTTTTTTTTGAAAAATTTCTGGAAAGCTTTTGAAATTTGATGTTCTTAAATTTTCGTTTTGAACGTGAATTTTCTCATTTGAAACCTTTCTGGCGCCCTCATTGCTCCTCCCCCTCGCTCGTGCCATTTTGCGCCCCGAGCCGTCCAGTCTCCCGCCCCTCCCACCCACCCACTCGTCATCACCCCATTTATTTTTAATGTTCAGCTCGTCGACAAAGTCTCGCAACCGTACCCATTGTCTCGCAATAAAATAATGATGTAGATGATGTAATATTCGTAAGGGTAATAGAAGCCGCAGCGTAACATCAGATAAGCCGCCGTAAAATAAATATAAAACAGGCGTCCTTTTCTTAGATAACAGTTTTGTTTTGAAAGAAAAAATATTTGGCCAGCGGGATGCCGATAAGCGAGAGGACTTCATGAGGTTAACATTGTGTGCGACAAGGACGCCGCGTAATCGATAGCGGCTCGCAGCGGCCTGCGAGTGCGACAGAGACAGCTGCGACGACATGTTGATGCTGGAGAAAGACACGAACTGGCTCCTACCGCCGCACCAAATGACTGTTATTGAACACTAATGCATATACATTTATTAGATTAAAATATCTGTTACTTGCATGCCGGTTATGGATGGCAGTTGGAAGGATTTTCGGAGTCTTTTCTCCTCTGGTGGGTTTTATTTTTCTTTTGTTGGCGAGACGAGCGTTTTCGGGTGGCAGCAGACATCATTTGCCGCCTGTCACCCTTATTAGCCTTTACATTATCCGGACGACTTGTTAGTGAAATCATTTTGAGACGGCTTAATTCATTTGCACGTTGGAAGACAACATGGGGTGGATAAAGTGTGTTTAAGTTTTCGCTATTAGAGTCGGGTTGAAAAACTGGTGTTTATTGAGAATTCTGGTTGTCAGTGACGCGTGAAATCGCGCTATTGAAGTTGCTGCGCTTCCGACTGCACTGTTGAAGTTGAATTTGTAGCGATTCACAACTAGAGCGTAGGAATGTAATCTGTGTATTACACATAGGTTTGGTGATCGATTTATGTATTCGGGGTTTTTGCCGAAATGACGACACGCATTATCCATTACAATAACGATTTAGAACTATGTAGATAACTATTTATTTTTTTTTATAATTGTTGAATGCTTTTCAGACAGTCAGGAGCGTTCTAGAAAAAAAGGCTCCAAAACGGAATATTCTCGAATCGCTAATACTACAAAAGACAGACGCAGGAAAGGTATACAGAGGTTTAACTTGGCAGCGGATTGTGATTAAGAGCTAAAAAGTAGCAAGAAGTTGTAATTTGCGAGAGTTATCTTGTAAATAAAGTTGCAATTTTTAAAGTTCCTGGCATCATTGACGAGGATTCAAGCCAACACTCCTTGAGGCGTAACGGGGCTTTCAAAGGGTGATTTATTTTCAACTAGACCTATGCTCCAGTTTGACGAGATCGAGACTCTTAGCGTTTTTGCCGAAGATTGAGGCCCTCATTATTGGCTGAGATGTGTGACGATATTTTGCTCATTTTTGAATAATAATATATAGAATAAATTTAATGTTAACATTGCTTGTTTCATTTTATGTTTTTAAGAATTAATAGCAAGATCGGTGAAAATTTCTAGACGTTTTTGAAAGTTTAGAAATAGTTTGAACGGTAGAGTGTTCCACGCAGATGCTGGTCCTATTCCCTTTTTTCGGTCGTGCATACATGGTTGCGTCAGTCAAGACAATTAGTTTTTTTTCCTAGAAGATGCCAACATGGATGGCAAACTGGTCGAAAATTGCTTTCGATTTATTTTACTTTTCAAAATTGAAAATTTAAAATTGCCAAAAATCGAAAAATTGAAAAATCGAACAATTAAAAAACCGAAAATCGAAACGAAAAACCGAAAAATTTATGAATCGAAATGTTAAAAAATCAAAAAACTGAAATATCAAAAAATTGATAAATCGATAAATCGAAAAACTGGGAAATCGAAGAAAATTTTGACTTTTTTTTTATTTTAAAAATCGAAAATTAAAATATCGAAAAATTGAAGAATGGAAAAACTGAAGAATCGAGAAATCGCAACGTCAAAGAATAGAAAAATCGAATAATTGGAAAATCTAGAAATCGAAACTAAAAATCGAAAAATTGAAAAATCCGAAAACTGAAAGATCGAGAAATCAAAAAGTCGAGAAATCGAGAAATAGGAAAATCAAAAAACCGAAAAATATGAAAGTCGAAAAGTCAAAAAATCGAGAAATCGAAATTGAAAAGTCGATTAATCGAGAAATTGAAAATTTAGAAACGCCAATAAAATTGAAGAATGGCAAAACTGAAGAATCGGGAAATCGCAACGTCAAAAAATAGAAAAATCGAATACTTGGAAAATCTAGAAACGAAACTAAAAATCGAAAAACTGAAAAATCCGAAAACTGGAAGACCGAGAAATCGAAAAGTTGAAAGATGAAAACACCAAAAAGTCGGGAAATCGAGAAATGGGAAAATCAAAAAATCGAAAACTTGAAAGTCGAAAAGTCAAAAATTCAAGAAATCGAAATTGAAAAATCGATTAATCGAGAAATTGAAAATTTAGAAAGGCCAAAAATTGAAAAATTGAGAAATCGACACAAAAAAGTCTACAATTAAAAAAATGAAGATATCGAAACCTGAAAAAAATGTAAAACGTAAAAAATAGAAAATTCGAACCGAAAAATCGAAATATTTATGAATCGAAATGTTAAAAAATCCCAAAATTGATAAATAGATAGATCAAAAAATTGAGAAATGGAACAAAATGTTATAAAATTTTGATTTTTTCCGAAAGATCGAAAAGTCGAAAAATCGGAAGATCAAGAAAATGAAACAAAAAAATTAAAAATCTAATATTTAAAATTAGGAAAAATCGAAAAAACCCAAAAATTTTAAAAATCGAAAATTAAAATTTCGGAAAATTGAAGAATCGAGAAATTGCAACATCAAAAAATCGAAAAATCGAGTAATTGAAAAATTTAGAAATCGAAACTAAAAATCGAAAAATTTAAAATCGAAGTGTTAAAAAAATCCAAAACTGGATGAAAGATCGAGAAATCGAAAAGTCGGGAAATCTAGAATTGGGAAAACGAAAAATCTGAAAGTCCATAAGTCAAAAACTCGAGAAATCGAAAAATTGAAAAATCGATTACTGCAGAAATTGAAAATTTAGAAACGCCAAACATTGAAAAATTGAAAAATCGAAACACAAAAGTCGACAATTAAAAAAATGGAGATATCGAAACCTGAAAAAAATCCCGAAAAAAGTCGAAAAATCGAAGAAAAATTCAAGAATCCGAAATCGAAAAATCAAAAAATGGAAAGATCGAAAAACTAAAAAATAAAAAAAATGAGAAATCGAAAAAACCCAAAAATTTCAAAATCGAAAATCAAAATGTGAAAAATTGAAGAATCGAAAAACTGAAGAATCGAGAAATTGAAAAAAAGTTTTGAAAAATTACAAAATTGAAAATTTTAAAAATTGATAGGTAAATCAATAAATCAAAAATTGAAGAAAATTTGAAAAATCCAAAAACTGAAAGATCGAGAAATCGAAAAGTCGAAAAATGGAAATATCGAAAAGTTGAGAAAACGATAAATGGGAAAATCGAAGAGTCAAAAATTCGAGAAATCGAAAAAATTGAAAAATCGATTAATCGAGAAATTGGAAATTATTTAGAAACGCTAAAAAGTGAAAAATTGAAAAATCGAATAATAGTTGAAAAAATGTAGAACGGAAATATTGGAAAATTAAAAAATCGAAACACAAAACCCCGACAACTAAAAAGAGAGAAATTGAAACTTCAAAAATTCGAAAAATTGAAAAATCAAAAAAACTGGGAAATCGAAGAAAATGTTATAAGATTTTGATTTTTTCCGAAAGATCCACAAATCAAAAAGTTGAAAAATTGAAATTTAAAAAAATTAAAAAATCTAATATTTAATATTTCAGAAAATTGAAAAATCGAAAAACCTAAAACTTTCAAAAATAGAAAATTTAAATGTCAAAAAATTGAAGAATCGAGAAGTCGCAACATAAAAAATCGAAAAATCGGATAATTGAAAAATCTAGAAATCGAAACTAAAGATCGAAAAATTTAAGAATCGAAGTTTCGAAAAATTCCAAAACTGAAATAGGTATTAAAAAATTGACAAATAGACAAATCAAAAAATCTAAGAAAAATTGAAGAATCCGAAAATTGAAAGATCGAGAAAATGAAAAGTCGAAAAAACGGGAACTTCGAAAAGTCGGGAAAAGTTAGAAATAGGAAAATATGAAAGTCGAAAAGTCAAAGACTCGAGAAATCGAAAAATTGAAAATTTAGAAACGCCAAAAATTGAGAAATTGAGTAATCGAAACGCAAAAGTCGACAAATTAAATAAATTGAGATATCGAAACCTGAAAAAATCGAAAAGGTAAAAAAAAATCGAAAATTGGAACCGAAAAATCGAAAAATTTATTAATCGAAATGGTTAAAAAATCCGACGAATATATCAAAAAATTGATAAATAGATAAAGCAAAAACTGAGAAATTGAAGAAAATGTTACATAATTTTGATTTTTTTTCGAAAGATCGACAAACCGAAAAGTCGAAAAATCGGAAGATCGAGAATTTGAAATATAAAAAAATTAAAAATCTTTAAAATTTCGGACAATTGAAAAATCGAAAAAACGAAAAATTTAAAATCGAAGAAAGGAAAAACTGAAAAATCGAGAAATCGCAACATCGAAAAATCGGATAATTGAAAAATCTAGAAAACGAAATTAAAAATCGAAAAATTTAAATCGATAAATCAAAAATCTAGGAAAAATTGAAGAATCCGAAAACTGAAAGATCGAAAAATTTAGAAATGGGAAAATAAAAAAAAAACGAAAAATCTGAAAGTCAAAAAGTCAAAAACTCGATAAATCGAAAAATTGAAAATTTAGAAACGCGAAAAATTGAAAAATTGAATAATAGTTAAAAAATCGTTAAACGGAAATATCGTAAAATTGACAAATCGAAACGCAAAAATCGACAATTAAAAGATGGAGAAATCGAAACCTCAAAAAACTGAAAAACTACAAAATTGGAAAATCGAAAATTTAAGAATCGAAATGTTAAGTCCCAAAACCGAAATATCAAAAAAATTACTGATAAAATTGTTAATTGAATTTTGTTTTTTTTCCAACGATCGACAAATCGAAAAGTCGAAAAATCGAAAATTTTAAACAACGAAAGTTGAAAAATCCGGTACCAGAAAAATCGAAAAAGTGGAAAAACTGAAAATCGGGAAATCAAAACAGTATACAAAACTAAAAATTGAAAAATTGGAAATTTTAAAACTAAAAAAAATCTATAATCGAAACATAAAAAAATTTAATAACCGAACTCTACAAATCCAGAAATCAAAAAATTGGGAAATCGAAAAATCAAAAAATTAAAAAATCGGAACATTTAAAAACCGAAAAATTGAAAGATCGAAAAATAAAAAAAAACTGAAAATAAAAAAAATTTAAAATTCGAAAAATCGAAAATTTTAAGAATCGAAAAGTTGAAATCGAAAATTGAAGTTCTGAAGAATTGAAGAACTGAAAAATCGTGAATTCAAAACAGCGTAATTCCGTGGTAAATTGAAGAATCAATAAAAAAAAATATAAAAAAATCTGTAAAGCAAAAATTAAAAATCGAAAATTAACAAAAAACAAAAAATAAAATTTGAAAACGAAAAAAAAATTTAAAAAAAAAAAAAAAAAATTTAAAAAAAGAATCGAGTGTTGAAAAATTTAAAAATTGATAAATCGATACAGTTGAAAAATCGTTAAACGGAAATATGTAAAATTGAGAAAATGGAGAAATCTAAAAATCAAAAACTGAAAAATCGAAAAGTAAGAAATAGAAATAAATTCAAAACGAAAAATTGAAAAATTTGAGAATCGAAATGTTAAAAAATCCAAAAACTGAAATATCAAAAAATTAACAAACCGATAAATCGAAAAACTGAAAATCGAAGAAAATGTAATACAATTTTGATTTTGTTTCCTAAAGATTCGAAAATTTTAAGAACTGAAGAATTGGAAAATCAAAAACCTGAAAAATCGAAAAATTGAAGAAGATGGGAAAATCAAAAAAATGAAAAATCTGAAAGTCAGAAAATCAAGAAATAGGAAAGTCGAGAAATTGGATATTGGGAACGCCGAAAATCGAAAAATCAAAGAATCGAAAAATCGAAGATTTAAAAAATCAAGAAAATGAAAAAACGAAAAATTGATAATCGAGAAATTGAAAAATTGAAAATTCGAAAAATTAAAGAAACAAATAACTGAAAAATCGAAGGGTATTTCAACAGAACTTTCCTCCTCTGTGGAGTACAGTTCAATAAAACTAGGTTTTTCGAAAAATGATTCGATTTGATTTAGCGAATGGACACAGACGACAGACAGGCAGACGACAGATAGACGGAAACGGGAGCCTACTTTTTCGTCCTCGGGGGTCAACGTCGAGAAAACATAAAAGTGGCCATTCGTCTAATAGACTCGATTATCTACGCTTACACTCAGGAAATAAAAATCAGTTAAAAATAGTGAATGAAATTAAGGATCGCTCAGGAACAGAAACGTTTAATACCCAAACAGTCATTAATAATTAGGCGCAAAATAGGAATTCGGGAGCAGGAATCCCTCGCAAGCAACTCCATAATGACGAAAACAGCAGATACCGGTTCCTAGGGGAAGGAGAAGGAAGAAGAACTCGGCAGCGAGCGAATAACGCCGGAAGACGCTTCACAATTACAAAGCAAACCCAAGTAACATGTTTATCGATCGCTTCGATAACTCTATTTTACGAGCCTGCCCTACATAGTCAACTCCGTCGACTCTATCCGCCACCTGTTCGCCTCTTAATCGCCCGCACCGCCCATAATTGCCAAATTCCCTCCCACATGTGTCTAAGAAGTGCAATTAATCCAAACAAACCCACTTCCGTTCCAGTAGGCCGGAACGAAAAAAGCCCAGCTCCCGACATAATGTAAACATAATTAACATTTAAAACACTTAAAATCCACAAAACCGCCGTTGAAATCGGCTTTGCTTATCCGCAGTCGTCCAGTAACGCCCTCGACGAGAAAAGGAGAAACCCTAACTGGTCCACACGGCATAACCTGTTAGTAGGCAAATGCTGTTCGTGTTCTCGGCCAGTTCAATACTGGAACGTGTTGGCGAAGTACACAAAGAGGAAGAAGAGACGAAATGCGCGGGCTATTGCAGTAGATATTGCTACACAAACAGAGCTCAGTATGTTAGCACCAAGTTAGCGGGGATAGAATTACTAATGGATATTCACATGCATGTTTAATACGATACGAGGGATCGCCAACTTTAACGGTTCTAATAAATTAACCCTGCGAAAAGTTAACGGACACCCACAATTAGAAGAATTATTGGGGGGTGGCGAATCTTACGAATAAATCAGATCGAATTTGGGCCGGAGAATACTTACACAAAAGCGAAGAGCAGACGCTTAAATTTCGGCCGGCTTTTCATGCAGGGGGTGGGTGGAAGACGCGGTCCAATAACTTCCCCAAACGTACAAGTTTTAACATTTTAACGGTTTCATAGTCACAGAGAGGTGGAAAAAATACCATAAGGTTCACTCTCAAACTTATGTCGTCATTAATATTCAAACAGGTACTCTACTTTTTCATCATATTACAGTCCCCCTATATATTTATTATTTATTATATAAAATTCAAATAGCAATTATCAGGCAAAATTTTTAAATGACGTCATCAAATTATTAGTGGGGATGATCACACCAATTTTCGTTAGCGTTTTATCATCTGTGAATATATGTAGTACGAGTAATCAATCCAGTAGTTTCGAGATTATTAGTTTAATAAAACTGCCAACAGACTATTGATGTTCGACCAACGATGGACGGAAGGAAACAAGAAATTTATTTTTTCATAGTCTAGGAGTCATGAAACGTCGACAAAATATGAAATAACATAAAGGAGCCATTTATTATTTTCATTATTTGAAAAAAAGTCATATTTAAGAACTTTTAAAAAGAGTAAAAAAATAAAAAGACAGGATACTAAACTCTATGTAAACAGTTTGATAATTAAAAGTCTATTACTCTTGATGTGTCCAAAATGAGCAAAAAATATTATTCAGGCTTCTCTTGAAAGTCTTGAATGAAAGGAGACAACGAAAATGTTGTTAACAATAATCTTTTGCTTTCCCTTCATGTAAGTGGAAAAATCGCCGGTTGAATTGAAAAATGAAATAAATCGAACGCAATGTTCGACCAGTTTGCCAGTTATGTTGGCATTTTATATGATAAAATACTAAATATCTTAGGGTTTAGGTTAACATCTACATGGAACACTTTATTTTTTTTAAGTATTTCTAAACTTCCAAAGAAATCTAGAAATTCACGATTTTTCAATGTCTTATTTAATTTTCAATTTCTGGATGTTTCAGTTTTGATTTTTGAGTTATTCAATTTTTCGATTTCTGGATTTCGATGTGTTGATTTTTCGATAATTTAATTTCCCAATTTTTCGATTTACTTACCGATTTTTTTAATTTTAAATTTATGCTACGTATGCCTCGACTTTTCTATTTCTCGATCTTTTGATGTTTCGATTTCTCAGTTTTTCGAGATTTCAGTTTTGGGATTTTTCAATTTGTTTCAGTTTTTCACTCTCTAATTTTTCGATTTTTCGATTTATTGATGTTTTGATTTCTCGATTCTTCAGTTTTTCGACATTTTAATTTTCGATTTTTTAAATTTTAGGGTTTTTTCGATTTCCCAATGTTTTTGAGTTTTGAGTTTTTCGAGCTTTCAACTTTTCGAATTTTTTAATTTTTTGGTGTTCCGATTTCTCGATCTTTTTTAAATTTTATATGTTTAGAATATTTTTTAAATGTTTCAGTTTTTCGGTTTTTAAATGTTTCGTTTTTTGGATATTTCAGTTGTTCAATTTCCCAATTTTTCGATGTTTCAATTTTTTGTATTTTCTGATTTATCGATTTTTGTTTCAATTTTAAATTTTCAAATTTTTCAATTTTTAATTTTTCGATTCTTCGATTTTATGCTGTTTCGATGTTTTGATTTTTCGATTTCTAGGTTTTCACATTTTTCTATTTTTCAATTTTTCGATTTTAACGGTTTCTTGATATTTCGATTTAACTATATATTTTAATACATCAATTTTTCGATTTCTTAACATCTCGGTTTTTCAGTTTTTTAAATTTCTTGATTTCTAGAGATTTCAAGTTTTCGATTGTGGAGAATTTTCAATTCCTGGATTTTTCAATTTTTCAACATTTTGATTTTTCGATTTCCCAATTTTTCATGCTTCGATTTTTTGGTATTTCGATTTCTCAATTTTTATTTCTATTTCTGGATTTATAGAGATTTCCCTGTTTCGATTTTTTGATGATTTAATTTGACGATTATTATTTTTCAATTTATCGATTTTTTAAAATTTCAATTTTTCCAATTTTTCAGGTTTTAATTTTTCGATGTTTTCCATTTTCCGAATTTCGACTTTTTGGCTTTTCGATTAATCGATTTTTCAATTTTTCGAGATTTCAATTTTGAGATTTTTTACTTTTTCGATTTTTCGATTCTACGATCCTTCAATTTTTATTTTAAAAATTTCTGTTGTTTTTTTTTTAATTTTTCAATTTTTCGATTTCCCGAAATCTTAGTTTTTTGATTCTTAAATTTCCCAATTTAATAGAGATTTTGATGTTTCGATTTTTCGATTGTTCAATTTCCCGATTTTTTTATTTTCCAATTTATCGGTTGTTTTAAATTATTCGATTTTGGGCCATTTTAGATTTCCAGATTTATAGATATTTTTTTAAATTTTTGATATTTTCATTTTTTTTTTTCTTTAAAATTTTCCAGTTTTCAGGTTTTAATTTTTCGATTTTTCTGTTTCCCGATTGTTCGAGTTATCGATTCCAGTTTAACATTTTAATTGTAGAAAATTTTCAATTTCTGTACTTTTCAATTTTTCATAATTTTGATTTTGCGATTTCCTAGTTTTTCAATTTTTCAATTTCCGGATTTATGGACTTCGATGTTTCGATTTTTTTATTGTTCAATTTGACAATTTTTCGATTTTTTTTTAATTTTTCGATTTTGGGCGACTTCAATGGCTTGATTTTTCAGTTTTTTTTTTTGATTTTTCGATTTACTTATCGATTTTTTTTTTAATTTTAGATTTTTCAAGTTTTCGATTCAATTTTAATACATATTTCAGTTGGTAGAAAATTTTCAATATCTGTATTTTTCAATTTTTCAATATTTTCATTTTTCTATTTTCCAATTTTTCTATTTTTCTATTTCTGGATTTATAGAGACTTCGATGTTTCGAAATTTTTAATTTCCAATTTATCGATTTTTAAAATTTTTCGATTTTGGGCAACTTCTATTTCGCTATTTTTCGATTTTTCAATTTTCTGATTTTTCGATTTACTTACCGATTTTTTAAAATTTTAAATTTTCGAATTTTTGAAATTTTAATTTTTATTTCCCGATGTTTCAATTTTTTCATGCTTCGATTTTTTGGTTTTTCGATTTCTCAATTTTTCAACATTTCAAATTTGGCAATTTTCCAATTTCTGGATTTTTCAATTTTCCAACCTTTCTGATTTTTCAATTTCCTAATTTTCCAATTTTTCCATTTCTGGATTTATAAAGATTTCGATGTTTAGTTTTCTCAATTGTTCAATTTCCTGATTTTTCTGTTTTTATATTTTCCTGTTTATCCGATTTTTAGATTTTTCGATTTTTCGATTTACTCATTGATTTTTTTTAGTTTAAAATTTTCCAGTTTTTCAGGCTTTAATTTTTCGATTTTTCGATTTTTCAAATTTTCGATTCAAGTTTAACATTTCAATTGTAGAAAATTTTCAATTTCTGTAGTTTTGAATTTTTCAACATTTTGATTTTTCAATTTCCCAATTTTTCAATTTTTCTATTTCTGAATTTATAGAAATTTCGATGTTTCGATTTTTCGATTGTTCAGTTTGGCGATTTTCCGAATTTTTTGTTACCCAATTTATCGATTTTTAAAAATTTTCGATTTCGGACAATTTAGATTTTTTCGATTTTTTGAATTTTTAATTTTTAATTTACTTTATGGATTTTTTTTATTTTAAATTTTACAGTTTTTCAGGTTTCAATTTTTTGACTTCTGTTTCGCTATCTGTTGGTGTTTCGACTTCTCAATGTTTCAATTTTTCCATTTTTCGAGTTTTTAGTTTCTCGATTTGTCAATTTTTCAACATTTCAATTTTGGTAATTTTTCAATTTCTGAATTTTTCAATTTCTGGATTTTTCAATTTTTCGACATTTCTGATTTTTCAATTCCCCAGTTTTCCACTTTTTCTATTTCTGGATTATAAAGATTTCGATGTTTCGTTTTTTCGATTGTTCAATTTGGGTACATATTTTTGGAATTTTTTATTTTCCAATTTATCGATTTTAAAAATTTTTCGACCTTGGACAATTTCAATTTTCCGTTTTTTCAATTTTTGTTTTTCGATTCATTTATCGATTGTTTTAAATTTTAAATTTTCGAATTTTTCAAGTTTAATTTTTCGACTTTTTGGTTTCGCGATCTTGATATTTCGATTTCTCGATGTTTCAATTTTTCAACATTTCAATTTTAGCAATTTTTCAATTTCCGGATTTTTCAATTTTTCAACATTTTGATTTTTTAATTCCCCGATTTTTCGATGTTTTTTTTTTATTTTCCGATTTATCGATTTTTAAAAATTTTCGAATTTGGACAATTTTAATTTTCCAGTTTTCTAGGTTTTCATTTTTCGACTTTTCGATTTCTCGATCTTTTGATGTTTCTATTTCTCGCGTGTCTCTATTTTTCCATGTTTCGATTTTGCGATTTCTAGATTTCCCAATTTTTCGAGGTTTTGGGATTTTTCACTTTCTCGATTTTTCAGTTTTTCAGTTTTACGATTTATTGATTTCTCGACTTGGCTATTTTTTAATTTTTAGTTCTTCAATTTTTCGATTTCTCGATATCGTAGTTTTTCGATTTTTCAATTTTTGTTTTGTTTATATTTTCGAATTCTCAATTTTGTTGGTTACTTGCTTTAAATATACTTCATATTTCTACCAATTTTTTTTGTAGTTTATTCTGATGTTTTTCTACGGATACAGTTGCTCTCTAAATACCATGATACCAACGTCTTCATAATATGCGAAACGTAAAGCAGTCTGCTTTGAATGTGAGGGTTCCGGATTCGATTCCCCGCATCTGCAATTTTCTTTCTATTGTTTCAGAAATGGTCCATTTAAGAGCAACGTCGCTAGTGTTAGACTATAAGCTTACAACATGTTTGGTTGTGTTTTTGAGGCGAGGTAAATTCCATTTAAATCACTTCCAATTATATATTACATTAATTACATTAAAATACAGGTATAGTTCCCTCCGTCGAAAAATCCCTCGAACGTCTCGCCCCCACTTGACTCCACTTAGCGCTAACCGTAAAACTTCGCATTTAAACATTACGTAAAGGCCGAGCGGATGTTTTCATTCCAACTTCGCATAAACAATTATAAATTTCGTCTGCTCCCCCCCCCCCCCTCGCCACATTATCAACAGTTAACTCAGCTCTCGGCTAGTGTCTAGCACAAAAGAAAATCCGACGAACATCATCTGATAACTCACCTAATAAAACGATTACCGCACTGCCTGAAGGCAACGAACGACCTTCGCGATTTTTATACGCCGGTCGAAAACCCTGCTCTGGTTCAACGCTCAGATCTAGACCATAAGCAGCTACGAACCGGGAGAAAATAAAATAATTCGTACGACGAACCTGTGCTTAAATCTCGCTTGTTATTCGCAGGATTCCGCGAGGAACGAGCAACAAATACGTTTTTTAGCCGTTGATTGTGGCGATGTAAATGGCTTCTGAGTATGCTGTGGGACGCAAGTGCTTCGATTTATGATGGTCAAGGAATAACGGTTCCTGTACAGAAAGCGCGTATTTACTGTTGTTGAGTGACGAGCGAATAATCGAGTTTCAGTTCTTAGCTCTGACAGTCTAAGTACAGATCGATAGCGGGTTCAGACCTACACCATAATAATCTTTTCTGCTGTTGAGTTGAAATTATGTTCTCACCATCAGGCTGAATGCCGCCGAGGCAGGGAGAGAGTAATCAGAAGCTGGAATTTTAGACAAGATCGATGCAACAGTCGATCGCGTCTAAACACGAAAAGCCTGCACCTTCGAAAGAGACCGGTGACAAAAACGCAGACAAATTGTTGACCGGTCTAGGTAAACAAAAAACTAAACGAAAGTAGATAAATTGGAGCTTGTGTAATTAAAATTCGCAAACAAACAACTTCGAGAAGTGAAACTCGTGTTTAAATTAAAAGTGCGCTGGGAGTTGACACTCTTTCAAACCCGAGTGTGAAAAATAGTACATTACGTTACAAGGAAGGTAAATGAAATTTACTCCATCGAGCATGAAAATTTGTAGACCGAGAGCAGAGATCTGCAACCATGCGAGACCGACTAATCACTACTTCCCGTGGAATGGACGCGATTTTTTCCAAATCGATGAAATTTGCAATTAAAAATGGACTTAACAGTTGTATTAATTTATTGCACGGATTCGTTCGGTGCGGTATCTATGCTTGTGTAATGTACGTATTTCCCTTGGGAGGTAAATTGAGTTACTTCCCCCATGCTATCACAATATGAAATAAGTGGTCAAATCAGATTGTCTCCTTCGAATGTAATGCGGTAAAGCCACGGTTACACGGTCACAGGTTTGCGAGTCTGGGCTTGACAAAGCGAATCAAAATACCGCACTCGAATTATTTTTTCTCAAGGTTGATCGACAGGCTTGCGGCTGTGTAAGCGCCACTTACAAAATTAGTTTTGGTCGTGGAAAAATTGCTATAAAACGAATGAAGGAGTGAAGTCTAGATTAAATTTTTTATTAGTCGTAAAAACAGCGACAATTTAAGGTCAGTGTTTGACATTTAAAAAGCTTCGACGGTTTAAATTTTGAACCTTTCAGTCTTGAGGATTTAAAAGTTTTCTACCGTTTTTATAAGATAGCATTCGTTTTAACTAAGGTTTTGTCCCTTTGATTTTGTAACTTAGCATTTTAAATATGAAAATTCCAAGCTCCCCAAATTTTTGAATATTCAAATTTCGACTTCGTTTTGCTTTCAAGTTTGTCCGAAAAAATGCTAGCAATATTTGGACGTGGAAAATTTTAATTCAAATTTTGCAATTTTGTCTTCATTTTGGTTTTAAGTTTTTCCAAAATAGTTATCATTTTTTTAACCTAGAAGAACTGAATTTAAGATTATTTTTATTCTTGTCTTAAACACACAAAAAAACTTAAACAAATACTTAAAATACAACAAAAATTAATTAAAATTTGTTTCAATTAAAGTTTTTCCATAAAAAAGTTTTTGCATTTTGAATTATCCTTAGTCTTTCGTCCCCTTCATTTTTCATCCTTCGTCTTCTTGGTTTTTCGTTCTCTTTGTCCTTCGTTTCATTGGTCCTTCGTGGCTTTTGTGGCTTTGGTCCTTCGTTTTTTTCGTAGTTCGTGCCCTTCGTCCCATTCATCCTTCACGTCCTTCCTCCATTTCGTTCCAATCATTCTTCGCGTTCTTCGTTCTTGGTCCCTCGTTCTTCGTGTCCTACATCATTCGTGTCCTTCGTCCTTCGACCCCTCTTCGTCTTTCGTTCTTCGTTCCTTTCGTTCCCTTCGTTCCTTTGGCCCTTCGTTTTTTTTGTAGTTCGTCCCGTTCGTTCCATTCATCTTTCACGTTTTACATTCATCGTCCTTCGTTCCCTTTGTTTCATTCATCCCTCGCGTCCTTCGTCCTTCCTTCGTGTCCTTCACCCCTCCTATGCTCCGTTTTTCGACGCCTTCGTCCATCTCCATCGTTGCCTCGGTTTTTTCGTAGTTTGTTTCCTTCCTTCCATTCATTCTTCGCGTTCTTCGTCCTTAGTCTCCTTCATACCATTCATCCTTCGCTTTCGTCGTCCTTCGTGTCCTTCGTCCTTCGTGTCCTTTGTCTTTCGTGTTTTTCGTCCTTTGTGAACGTCGTCCAGTTCATCCTTAATCCTCTTCGTCCTTCGTCCTCTTCGTCCTTTGTCCTCTTCGTCTTTGCTCCTCTTCGTCCTTCATTTTCTTCGTCCTTCGTCTTCTTCGATTCTCGTTCTCTTCGTTTCTCGTCCTTTTCGTCCTTCGTCCTCTTTTTCCTTCGTTTCCTTCGTCCCTCGTCCCTTTTGTCCTTCGACCTTTTTCATTCTTCATCCTTTTCGTCCTTTGTCCTTTTCGTCGATCGTCCATTTCGTCCTTCGTCCTTTTCGTCCTTCGTCCTTTCCGTCCTTCGTCTTTTTCGTTCATCGTCCTCTTTTTCCTTCGTTTTTCTCTTTCTTCGTCATTTTCGTCCTTCGTGTTTTCGTTCTTTGTACTTTTCGTCCTTCGTCCTTTTCGTCCTTCGTCCTTTTCGTCCTTCGTCCTTTTCGTCCTTCTTTCATTCCTCCTTCGTCCTTTTCGTCTTCGTCTTCTCCTCCTTCGTTCTTTTCGTCCTTCATCCTTCTCCTCCTTCGTCCTTTTCGTTCTTCGTTCTTTTCGTCCTTACTCCTTTTCGTCCTTCGTCCTTTTCGTCCTTCGTCCTTTTCGTCGATCGTCCTTTTCGTCCTTCGTCCTTCGTCCTTTTCGTCCTTCGTCTTCGTCCTTTTCGTCCTTCGTCCTTTTCGTCCTTCGTCTTTTTCGTTCATCGTCCTCTTTTTCCTTCGTTTTCTTCTTCCTTCGTCATTTTCATCCTTTGTGCTTTTCGTTCTTTGTCCTTTTCATCCTTCGTCCTTTTCTTCCTTCGTCTTTTTCGTCCTTCGTCCTTTTCGTCCTTCGTCCCTTTTCGTCGATCGTCCTTTTCGTCCTTCGTCCTTTTCGTCCTTCGTCCTTTTCGTCCTTCGTCCTTTTCGTCCTTCGTCCTTTTCGTCCTTCGTCCTTCGTCCTTCGTCTCTTTTCGTTCTTCGTCCTTCGTCCTATTCGTCCTTCGTCTTTTTACGTTTTCTTCATCCTTCGTCATTTTCGTCCTTCGTGCTTTTCGTTCTTTGTCCTTTTTGTCCTTCGTCCCTTTTCGTCCTTCGTCCTTTTCGTCCTTCGTCCTTTTCGTCCTTCGCTTGTCTCCCTATTCGTCCTTCGTCCATTTCGTCCTTCTTCCATTTCGTCCTTCGTCCTTTTCGTCCTTCGTCCTTTTCGTCCTTCGTCCTTTTCGTCATTCGTCCTTCTCCTCCTTCATCCTTCTCCTCCTTCGTCCTTTTCGTTCTTCGTTCTTTTCGTCCTTCCTCCTTTTTATCCTTCGTCCTTTTCGTCCTTTGTCCTTCGTCCTTTTCGTCTTTCGTTCCCTTTTTCCTTCGCTTTCTTCGTCCTTCGTCCTTTTCGTCCTTCGTCTTTTTCGTTCTTCGTCTTTTTCGTTCTTCGTCCTCTTCTTTCTTGATCATTCGTGTCCTCCATTCTTCGACCCTTTGTCCTTCGTCCTTCAACCCCTTCGCCCTTCGTTCTCTTTGTACTTCGTCCTCCGACCCCTGCGTCCTTCGTCCTCTTCGTCTTTCGTCCTCTCCTCCTTGGTCCTTTTCATTTTTGGTCCCCTTCGTCCTTCGTGAAATTCGTCCTTCGTGTTCTCGACCTTCGTGTCCTTCGTCATTCGTGTCCTTCGTGTCCTTCGTCCTTCGAGTCCTTTGTCCTTCGTGTTTTTCGTCATTTGTGTCCTTCGTCCACTTCGTCCTTAATTCTCTTCGTCCTTCGTCCTCTTTTTCCTTCGTTTTCTTCGCCCCTCGTCCTTTTCGTCTTTCGTCCTCTTTTCTTCGTTTCTTCGTCCCTCGTCCTTTTGTCCTTCGTCCTTTTCGTCCTTCGTCCTTTTCGTCCTTCATCTTTTTCATCCATCGTCCTTTTCTTCCGTCGTCTTTTTCGTCCTTCGTCCTTTTTGTTCTTCGATTTCTTCGTCCTTCGTCATTTTTGTCCTCCGTCCTTTCGTCTTTTGTCCTTCGTCCTTATTCCTTTTCTTTTTTCGTTCTTTTCTTCCTTCGTCCTTTTCGTCCTACTCGTCTTTTTCGTAGTTCGTCCTTCTCCTCCTTCGTCCTTCGTCCTTTTCTTCCTTCGTCCTTCGTCCTTTTCGTTTTTAGTTTCTTTATTCTTCGTCATTTCCATCCTTTGTGCTTTTCGTCCTTCGTCCTTTTCGTTCTTCTTTTTCATCGTCCTTTGTCCTTTTCGCCCTTTGTCCTTCGTCCTTTTCGTCCTTCATCCTTTTCGTTTTCGTTTTTTCTTAATTCGTCCTTCGTCCTTTTTTTCCTTTGACCTTCGTCCTTTTCGTCCTTCGTTTTCTTCGTCCTTCGTCATTTCATCCTTCGTTCTTTTCGTATGTCGTCCTTTTCGTCCTTCATCCTTTTCGTTTTTCGTTCTTTCCTTGCTTCGTCCTCTCGTCTTTTTCGTCTTTCGTCCTTCTCGTCCTTTTCGTCCTTCGTCCCTTCCCTTCTTCGTCCTTCTTCCTTTTCTTCCTTGTCCTTCTTCTTCGTCTTTTCATCCTTCGTCCTCTCTTTCTCATTTTCTCCTCTCTCTTTTCGTCCTTCGTCCTTTTCGTCCTTCTTCTTTTCGTCTCCTTCTCTCTTTCTCCTTCGTCCTTTTCCTTCGTCTTTCCTTTTCGTTCTTCCTTTTCTTCCGTTTCCTTCGTCCTTCATTTTCTCCTTTTTCTTTTCGTCCTTCGTCCTTTTCTTTGTCTTTTCGTTCCTTTTCTTCCTTCGTCCTTTTCGTCCTCATCTTTTCTTTTTCGTTTTCTCCTCGTCCTTTCGTCCTCTCGTCCTTTTCGTCTTCTCGTCCTTTCGTTTTGTCCTTTCTCCTTTGTCCCTTGTCTTTTCGTCCTTCGTCCTTTCGTCTTTTTCTCGTCCTTGTCCTTTTCCCCTTGTCCTTCGTCCTTTTCGTCCTTTCCCGTTTTCTTCTTTCGTCCTTCGTCCTTTCGTCCTTTCTCTCCTTTTCGTCCTTTTTTTTCGTCCTTTACATCCTTCTGTCCTTTTCGTCCTTCTCCTTTCGTCTTTCGTCTTTCCTTCTCGTCCTTCTTTTCGTCTTTTCCTCCTTCGTCCTTCGTCCTTTTCGTCTTCGTCCTTCGTCCTTTTCGTTCTTCGTCTTCTCTTTTCGTCTTCCCTTCGTCCTTCGTCCTTTCGTCCTTCACCTTCCCTTTTCCTTCGTTTTCTTCGTCCTTCGCCCTTTCGTCCTTTCGTCTTTTTCGTCCTTTCATCCTTTTCGTTCTTCGCTTCTTCCTTCTCTCTTTCGTCCTTTTCGTCCTCTTTTCTCCTTCGTCCTTCTCCCTTCGTCCTCTTTCCTTTCGTCCTTCGTCCTTCGTCCTTCGTCTTTCTCCTTCGTTCTTCGTCCTTCTTCTCGTCCTTTTCGCCTTGTCCTTTTCGTTCTTTTCGTCCTTCGTCCTTTTCGTCCTTCATTCCTTTTTCGTGTTCTTCGTCTCTTCTTCGCCTCTCGTCCTTTTCGTCCTTCGTCCTTTCGTCTTCTCGTCCTTTTCGTCTTCGTCCTTTCTTCTCTCCTGTCCTTCGTCCTTTCGTCCTTCGTCTCGTCCTTCTTCGTTCCTTCGTCCCTTTCTCCTTCCTTCGCCTTCGTCCTTCGTCCCTTCTTCTTCCTTTCGTCTTCGTCCTTCGTCTTTCGTCTTCGTCTTCCTTCTTTCTCCCGTCCTTCCCTTCGTCTTCTCTCGTCCTTCGTACTCTTCTCGTCCTTTTCCTTCTCGTCCTTCTCCTATCGTCTTCTCGTTCCCTTCTCTTCGTCCCTTCTGTCCTTTCGTCTTCGTCCTTCGTCCTTCGTCCTTTTCGTCTTCTTCGTCCTTGTTTCCTTCGTCCTTCGTCTCGCCTTCGTCCTCGTCTTTCATGTCCTTCTCCGTGTCCTCCGTCCTTTGAATCTCTTCATCGTGTCCATTGTCTGTGACCTTTACCCTCTGTGTCCTTCGTCATTCGCATCGTTCATCCTTCGTGTCCTTCTTCCTTCGTGTCCTTCATGTCCTTCATCCTTCGTATCCTTCGTCCTTCATATCTTTCGTCCTTCGTGTCCGTCGTGTTTCGTGTTCTTCGTCCGTTGTGTCTGTCGTCTCTCGTGTCCTTCGTCCTTCGTGGCCTTCGTTCTTTTTCTCCTTTTACGCTTTATGAGCTTCAAAACCTGAACCCCGTTCAAAATTTCCACTTTTAGAATCGAATTCAAGTTTTAAATTTCGTAAAGTCCTTAAAGTTTTAAATTTGATTTTGTGAATTTTAAAACTAGCTTCCTTAGATTTGATTTTGTAAGCATTTTAAATATGAAAATTTCTGGCTATTTCAAGTTTTCCAAATTTTTTGAATTTGAAATTTTATTTTCCTTTTGCATTCAAGTTTCTCGAAAAATAGGATCATTGGACCTCGAAAATTTGAATTTAAATACACAGAAAAAAAAACGAAACGAGTACTTAAAATTAACAAAGATTAATTAAAATTCGTTTCGATAAAAGTTTTGTCAAAAAACCTTTAGTCCTTCAACTTTCGTCCTCCAAGTCCGTCGTCCTTTCGTCCTTTGTCCACTTCATCCTTCGTCCCCTTCATCATTCGTTCCTTTTTTTTTACAAACTCTAAAATCTGAACTCTCTTCAAAATTTCGACTTTCAGATTCGAACTCAAGGGTAACTAAATAAGTATGGAAGATTTTAAATTTCATAACACCCTTGAAGTTTTGTCACCATTTTTCCAAAAAAAAAGATCATTTTTTCGATCGTGAAAACGGAATTTAAGATTATTTTTATTCCTTCTTCTGTCTTAAATATTAAAAAAAAATACAAAACGAATATTTAAAATAACAAAAATCAATTAAAATTCGTTTTAATTAAAGTTATGTCTTTAAAAAGGCTTCCACTTTTATTTTAGTTTTATTCTATTTTTTCGAAAATTTAGCATTCAATTTTTGGTGTAACCGTTTTAAATTGTACAATAATACGAGTCCAAGCTTTACGCACAAGTAGATAAAAGAAACTCCTCGAAACGTGGTCATAAATAACCCAGTCGTGTTTGATTTAGAAGAATTAATAACACTTTCCGGAAAAGTGAGTCAAGTAGAATAAAAACGTGTGTACAATTATCTACACTGGAGTAACGTATAAAAATAGAACAAAAAACCACAGAAAGCATAATGGATTAAGACAGGGACTCTCCTCATCCCGGTTCTATTTCCACCTTTGTGGAAGCAACATTAAAAAAAATTGTATTCCCGCTCGTAATCCACCCCTTCCGCGTCTAACTTCCCTCACCCCTCGCTTAGTTATCAGCCTTCGTAGTACACCCATTTGATAACGGTTGTACTGTAAATTATTGTTAAAGGGATCATCATGTCAAAACCTCGGATCACATTACAGCACCAGTTGTTCGAGATCGATAAATTGTGGTGTAATACTCCCTTCCCAACTCTACACGCTGTTTTAGACACCGATATACACCAATCCAATAAAATTATATCAATTATCTTGATAGCTGTATTATCCGACATGAAACAATTAAAATAAGCTCTCGGTTTAAGTTTAGAAAACAAACTTACGGTTCTCGCGCGCTACCAAGTCGGGCCTTCAAGGCTGCTCAACTTAATTAATTTAATCCGACAATGTTTTGCATTTATCAGTTTATGAACTAGTTTCGTGGTCTGGGTTTTATTCGATAACGTTGTTTATGAGGCTCACCGCTGGCCGGAAATTGTCGTGAAAAATCGCCAAAACATCTTCACCAGATAGGCGTAATCGCTCTCTTATTTAAAAAGTCATTATCGCGGTGTGAATAATTTCACTCGTGTAAATGTTTGAAAAAATAAACGCCGGAACGATTCCGTTTAATTTCGGCCAAGTTGTGTTGGAGATAAAATTATTACGTTTGAGTTGCGGTAATTGTATCTCTCGACATAATTATTATTTTTTATTTACACGGTGATTTAATTAAAGTAGAATGGAGGAAAATGGGAGATGTGGCGCCACCGGGTGTTGAGTAGCGCAACTAGCGGAAGCGTGAAACTGCTACTTCAGGCTTATAGTAGAGCGTTGGTGTTGCCATCTCTCGACAACTTTTGCAACAGGAATATAATTCTCTGTTCTATATATTTTCATTTTGAAAGATTTTAAGGTTTCTGTTACATATTTAAATCAATTTTTACTTCCCCAGAATTATTGTAGTAGAATGACTATTTTCATGTTTTTTCGACGTCTGAGCCTTACAATACGAAAAAATGGGTCTCCCGTTTTCGTCTATTTTTGAAAAAAAAAAACTGACTTCGAAATTTCAAAATCGAATGCTTCGAAATCTTGTACACGTTTTAAAGTTATTGGAAACATGGTAAATCGTTATTCAAAACTTATCCATTCATGACCACCTGGATTTTTTGACGTTTCAAAATTGTCGACTTTTAGATTTTTACAGGTTTCTGGTTTCTTAATTTTTTGATTTTTTAAATTTTCAATTTTTCGACTTCGATTTTTCGACTTTCCGGTTTTTTTATTTTTTCGATTTTCAAAGGTTTCGAATCTTCAATTTAAATTTTGGATTTTTCGATTTCGCGATTTTTTAACATTTCAATTTTTCAACTTTTTCAGTTCTTCGATATACATATCTGATTTTCAATTTTTCGAATTTTCGAAATGTTTTTCGAAAAATTTTGATTTCTCTGTTTACTGATTTTTTTATTTTTCGTTGTTTTGATTTTTCAATTTCTCGAATAATAATTTTTTTGGATTTTTAACTTCTAGATTTCTCTATTGTTCGGTTTTTCGGTTCCTCAATTCTTCAGTTTTTCTGCTTTTCTGTCCCAGATTCTTAAATTATTCTTCGATTTTACAGTTTTTCGGTATTTCAATATTTGGATTCAGTTTTTCAATTTTTTGACTTTTCGATTTTTCGAATTTTTAAATTTTTGATTTCTCGATTTTTCAGTTTTTCGACATTTCAGTTTTTCAACTTTTTAAATTTTAGATTTTTCGATATCTCGAGTTCTCATTTTTTCGATTTTTCAGTTCTTCGAAATATCTATTTTTCGATTTTCCTAATTTTTCCAAACATTTTTCGAAACATTTTTATTTCTCAGTTTATTGATTTTTTAATGTTTCGATTCTACGATTTTTCAATTTCCCGATTAATCATTTTTTTTGTATTCCGACTTTTCGATTTCTCGGCGTCTCGATTTCTCGATTTTTCGGTTCTTCAATTCTTCAGTTTTTCGATATCCCAGATTCTTAAATTGTTCTTCGATTTTTGAATTTTTCGATGTTTCTATTTTGACATTTTTCGATACATATTTCGATTCAATTTTTGGATTTTTCGACTTTTTGATTTTTCGATATCTCGTTTTTTTAATTTTTAAATTTTAGGTTTTCAATTTTTCGGTTTTTCGTTCGATTTCACGATTTTTCAATTTTTTGAATCTTCACTTTTTCTTACATTTTTCAATTTTTTGATTTTTAAAATTTTTCAATTTCGTGCTTCCTCAATCTTTCGATTTTTTCGACTTCTCGGTTTTTTCAATTTTTCGATTTTTAAAATTTTTGATTTTTAAATTTTTCAGTTTTTCGATTTATCTCTCCTTCAATTTTTTGATGTATCGAGATTCCGATTTTTCAATTTTTCGAAATTTCGACTTCTGGATTTTTGATTTTTTTTGAAATTGAAATTTTTCGCTTCTTCAATTTTTAACTTCTCAGTTTTTCGATTTTGGGCTATTTTGATTACATATTTTTCGGTTTTTGGAGTTCTGGACTTTAGTTTCTCGATTTTTCGATCTTTTAATGATTCTTTTCGACTTTCCAATTTTTTCGATGTTCCGATTTTTAAATTTTTCGTTTTTTTGATATTTCAAATTTTGAATTTTTCAATTTTTGGCTTTTTCGGCATTTCGATTTTTTTTTAATTTCAGATTTTTTGATTGCTCGATTTTTCGGTACTTCCATATTTTTAGTTTTCAATTTTTCGAACTTCTGAGTTTTACGTTTTTCGGTTTTGCGATTTCTTGATCTTTAGATTTTACTCCTTGGTCTTTCAATTTAATTTTAAAGTTTTTGATTTTTCGATTTTTCAAATTTTTGATTTTTAAATTTTTCAGTTTTTTGATTGTTCAAACTTTCTATTTTTCACTTTTTCGGCATTTCGATTTTTCAATTTTTTAAATTTCAGATTTTTGGAATTCTCGATTTTACAGTTCTCCGATATTTTTAGTTTTCAAGTTTTCGAATTTTTGAATTTCACATTTCTAGGTTTTGTGATTTCTTGAACTTTCGATTTTTCGACTTGTTGGTCTTTCAATTTGACTTTTAAAATTTTTCAGTTTTTCGATTTTTCAATCTTTCTATTCTTGATTTATCGAGATTTCGATCTTTCGATTTTTTTATTGTTGAATTTTTTCAATTTTTCAGTTGTTCAAAATTTCAGTTTATGGATTTTTGATTTTTAATTTAAAATTTAAATTTTTCAATTTTTAACTTCTCCATTTTTCGAGTTTGGATCATTTCGATTATTTAGTTTTCCGATTTTTGGTCTTCTGGACTTAATTTCTCGACTTCTCGATCTTTTAATGTGTCGTTTCTTGATGTTCCAGTTTTTTAATTTTTCAATTCTCGGTTTTTCGATTTTTTACTTTTCGTTTTTTCGACTTTTTAAATTTTGGATTTTTCGCATTTCGATTTTTCAGTTTTTAAATTTTAGATTTTTGAATGTTTCAATTTTTACATATTTTAGTTTTTCGATTTCTCGATTTTTCGATGTTTCATTTCTCGATGATTCAGTTTTTCAATTTTTCAATGTTTCGATTTTTCAGTTAAATGATTTCACAATTTTTTTATATGTCAGTGTTTTTTGTTTTTTTTTTTCGATTTTTTAAGTTTTGGATATAAATTTTTTTACATTTCAGTGTTTTTTTATATTTTTTTTTCGTTTTTTTTTTTAAGTTTTGGACTTTTCGGTTTTTCTACTTTTGGTTTTTTCAATTTTCCGATTTTTAAATTTTAGATTTTTCAGTTTTTCGATTTTTGATGTTTTGATTTATCGATTATTCGATTTTCAGTTCTCTGATATTTCTATTTTTCAGTTTTTCGAATTTTTAAATTTTTGATGTTTCACTTGATTGATTTTTTAATTTACATTTTTCGATTTTTGAATTTTTCGAGTTTTGGTATCGATTTCTCGACACTTCGGTATTTCGATTTTTAAAATGTTTCGGCTCTTCAGGAGTTTTCAATTTTTCGATACTTGGTTTGCTCGATTTTCCAATTTTTCGAATTTTTGATTTGTAACTTCTCGATTTTTCAATTTTGGACTATTTCGATTACTCAGTTTTTCGATTTTTGGACTTCTCCACTTTTATTTCTCGATTTCTTCATCTTTCAATGTTTGGTTTCTTCATGTTTGATTTTTTAAATTTTCGATTGTTCAATTTTTCCATTTTTCGATTTTTTAATTGTAACTTTTTCAATTTTTCAGGTTTTAATTTTTTGATGTTTCAGTTTTTCAATTCTTCAATGTTTCGATTTCTCGGTTTTTCGAATTTTCGGCTTTACGAAAATATTCCAATTTTTCGAAGTTTCGATTTTCCAGTTTATCGATTTCCCAATTATTTTACATTTTAATGTTGACATTTTTTTCGATTTTTTAAATTTTGCATTTTCGGTTTTTCGACTTTTCGCTTTTCGTTTTTTCGATTTGTAAATTTTAGGTTTTTCAATGTATCGATTTTTTTTTCTGTTCCGATTTATCGATTTTTCGATGTTTTGACGTTTGATTTGCTCGATCTTTTGATTTTTCTGATTCCAATTTTTCAGTTTTTCGACTTTTAAAATACTTGACTTTTCGATTGCCCAAATTTTCGATTTTTACTTCCCGAGCGTAAGCAAAGGAAGTATTGTAATCGAGTCCGTCGGTCGACTCTCTACTTTTACGTTTTCTCGATCTTTCATGACCCCTAGAAGACGAAGAAATAGGTCTCCCATTTCCGTCTGTCTGTCCGTCTGTCCGTCTGTCCGTCTGTCCGTCTGTCCGTCTGTCCGTCCGTCTGTCCGTCTGTCCGTCTGTCCGTCCGTCTGTCCGTCTGTCCGTCTGTTGTCCCGGATTTTTATTAGACAGATAATCTCCGAAAGTACTCGACCGATTGTTGTGAAATTTTGTACTTATATTAAGAATATCATGTAGATGGTAAAACGCTAACCAAAATTTGTCTAATCATCCCCACCACTAAAGCGATGACGTCACTTCAAAATTGTACATAGTAAATGGGTTTTCAATTGTATAAAATAAAATAGTCCTACACATGTAGTTTACAACTCCGAATCGACTTTTCACCCGAAACGTCCAGATTTTTGGAAAAAAAATCAAAATTATAAAACAACATTTTGAAATTTAATTTTTAATCTGCTAACCAGAATGCTTTGAAATGTTGCAGATGTTTTAAGGCTATAAAGAGCATCATAAATCTTTAGTCAAAAAATATTTGCTTATCCCCTCCAAAAACTTGATGACGTCAGCTCAAAAGTTTGTGGAATAAATCATATCTAAAATGTACAAAATATGATGAGTCTGTACTTGTGATCTATCACTCCATTCATATTTTTTGGATTTGCATATACAGGGTGACTCAAAAAAATTAATGAATGCGTAAATATATTTTATTGATTTAATCAGGAACTACAAAACCGAATGCTCTGAAATCTTGCAGATGTTTTAAGGTCATAAAGAGCATAATAAATGTTTAGTCAAAATATACTTGCTTATCCCCTCCAAAAACTTGATGACGTCAGCTCGAAAGTTTGCCGAATAAATCATATCTAAACTGTAAAAATATGATGAGTCTGTACTTGTAATTTATCACTCCATTCATATTTTTTGGATTTGCATATACAGGGTGATTCAAAAAAATTAATGAAAGCGTAAATTTATTTTACTGATTTACTCAGGAACTACAAAACCGAATGCTTTGAAATCTTGAAGATGTTTTAAGGTTATAAAGAGCATAATAAATGTTTAGTCAAAATACATTTGCTTATTCCCTCCAAAAAATTGATGACGTCAGCTCAAAAGTTTGCCGAATAAATCCTATCTAAACTGTACAAAATATGATGAGTCTGTACTTGTGATTTATCACTCCATTGATTTTTTTTTGGATTTGCATATACAGGGTGACTCAAAAAAATTAATGAATGCGTAAATTTATTTTATTGATTTACTCAGGAACTACAGAACCGAATTCTTTGAAATCCACTGCGAAAAAAAAAACATAATAGGCATGCAGTCGTCACGTTTCCGACAGCGAGGGAAGTACTGTCTAAACTCTTTAGACCAATTTTTCGATTGGTTTTACGGAATTTGTTGGACTGCGCTCCAGGAGTGAGGGAAGTTCTGTTGAAATAACCTTCAACCAATTTTTTTTTTTTAAAGTCTGAAATTTGACATTTGACATTTGACATGAGGAACTTTGAAAAAATAATTTCTAGAGATCGAAAGTTCCATAATTATTAGATTAAACAGATCAAGTAAAAATTACATGGGTTAGAATACCAGGGGTAGTTAATAAATAAAACACCAGATTCATGTTTTTAAATATTTATTGCTCCAACATTAGAATACAAATTTGTTATAGTAATGTTCTTGTTGAAATACGCTCGAAAGCAACTCAACAACTTAAAATGAGAGCATAGAATGAGCAAAATCAGTGCTTTGTATCTCAACTGAATCTGTTACTTTGAAAGTCACAGGTCATTATGATCTAGAGATATATTTAGCTGTTGAGGGCGTGACTTTAAAGTAACCGACCCACAATGTCTTGGTATATAGGTATATATCTTTTATATACACATATACACTTTATTTGAATGAGGTGATCAACCTTGAAGGGACAGGACAATTTTATATATCTCGTTATATATATAAAATAAGACTAATGTTCCTTACAGATTTAGTAGATTTATACAATTTTTTGAGGTGGATATTTTTAACATAATATAACTCTGAGTAGTCAACGTAGTGTCATATATATAAATCTGTGATGTAGAATCTTTCATTTGACTAAACTTAAATATAATTTGTATCGTCGAGGAGAAAATGGTATTGCTAAATGAGTAAAGTGAAAACAGACTTCGTTGTAAAGACAGGGAGATGCGATCTCGGTCTTGGCGTCCGCCTCGACTTCGCCTCGCACCGAAAAACTGTACAATTCCGTCGCTTTAAACCCAAGTGAAAATATTCCACAGTTAGTTTTTGCAATATTTTGGTGTTTATAGATAGAGCGCTGCTATAGCGTGAACTTTACAAACTACTGTAAAAGCTCTTACTTGTAGAGCACAAGGCATGTGTGGCCAAAATTTGTAAATCTATAGATAGATGCAAAAGTAATGGCCGTTATAGTCTAAAGCTATTTTATTGTTAGGTACTATATGTACACGATGGTGATGCAGAATATGATCGAATGGAAACTTTTCGAAAATCAGAGAAACTGAGTGAACGAAACGAAACAATCTATCCTTAGTGGCAGGCGTCTATGACTTTCTAAGAAAATCTAAAAATTCTCTAGAGAAAGTCCTTAGGTTTTCGAGAGGACGGCGTGAGCACTGGCTCATCCAGCATTTTGCTAGTTTCTGTAGGGCTAGTAGCTGAACTTTCCGGTGAGGTGATTTTCCCACTGCTCGGTGTAGGTATCTGCGGCGCTGTCCCTTTCATCCGAGTTTTCGACCGTCTTTTCCTTAAAATTATAGGCCCTAAACCCGTACCTTCCGACGTACTGGGCTTCGTCAGCAATTCCGTTGGTCTCTCCATACTTGAGCCCGTGTTGGAAGACTTTTGTTTGGGTTCGGAGTCGCCCTGGGGCGAGCTGGAACCGCTCTCCGGACTTATGCGTTTCACCAGCTCGGAGAGCAACTCCTCCATGCGGTTCATCTTTTGATTGAGCCTCTGGATCTCCAGCTTCACATCCACCTAAAGAAAATATACTTTAGTACAGAAACTGTGAATCGGTTCAGTCAATCCGGAGCTAAAAACTGGGTAGGCTATTGCGACAGAACTTTCCTTGCCTAAGAAGTGCACCCAACAAATCCCCCTTTTGAAATACTTACTATAAAAATTTTTGAGATTCTGGTTTTAAGATAACCTCTATAATGTGGTGCAAATAAAACTCGCGTAACTTTTTTGACTTGAATTTTTCAATTCTTTATTTTTTTTTGTTTCTTCAATTTTAATTTTTTCCATTTTTTTGTTTCCTCAATTTCAGGAATTTTCAACTTTTAATTTTTCAATTTTTCGATTTTTCAATTTTTCTTGTCTTTAATTTTTCGATTTTTCAATTTTTTGTTTCGCTTCTTGATTTTCTTTGTTTTTTCCAATTTTTCGTTTTTTTTATGTAATAATTTTATAATATTTCTTTTTTTAATGTGAATTTTTTTATTTTTGGATTTTGCAATTTTCAGTTTTCAATTTTTCAATTTTGCAACCTTTAGATTTTTAAATTTTTCCTTTATTCACTTTTAGATCTTTGAGTTTCATAATTTTTCAAATTTTCATATCCCCAATTCCTTTTAAATATTTAACATATAATTTTTCAAATATTTTACTTTTTCAATTTCTCGATTCTTTAATTTTTAATTATTTCAAATTTTCGATTTGCTATTTATCGTTTCGGTTTTTTATTGTCTTTATTTCTACAATTTTTTGATTTTTCAGTACCCGATTTTATAATTTTTTGTTTTTCAATTTTACAGCTTTGGGATGTATCAATTTTTGGATTTTGCAATTTTTCGATTTGTAATTTCTAGAAATTTTAATTTTTCAAATTTTTTTGTCTTCAATTTTTCGATTTTCAATTTTTTGTTTCGGTTTTTTACTTTCTTTATTTTTTTTAATGTACTTAATGAGTTTATATTTCTTTTTTCAATGTATTTTTTTTAATTTTTGATTTTGCAATTTTCAATTTTATATTTTTGAGTTTCAAGATTTTTCCATTTTTCATATCTTCAATTTTCCTTCCAAATATTCAATATGATTATAATTTTTAAAATATTATATCACTTTTTCGTTTTTACGATTTTAGAATTTTTTAATTTTTTCAAATTTTCCTATTTGCAATTTTTCGCTTCGTTTTTTTCTTTATTTTTACAATTTTTCGATTTTTTCAGTCCGATTTTATAATTTTTGTCTTTCTTCAATTTAATTTTTTTTATCTTCTCAATTTCACGAATTTTCATTTTTAATTTTTTAACTTTTCAATTTTCAATTTTTCTTTTTTAATTTGATTTTAAATTTTTTTTTTTTTTTTTTATTTTTTTTTTTTGATTTTCATTTTAGTTTCAATTTGATTTTTTCTTTATTTTTTTTTTAATTTTTCGTTTTTTTGTTTCTTTTTTTAATTGATTTTTTTATTTTTTGGATTTTGCAATTTTCAGTTTTCAATTTTTGATTTTTCAACCTTTATTTAGATTTTTTAATTTTTTTTTATTTAATTAATTTTTGATTTTCGTGATTTTTCATTTTTCATATCCTTAATTCTTTGATATTCAATATTAATTTTTAAAATATCTAATTTTCAATTTTTCGATTCTTTAATTTTCATTTCTTCAATTTTTCGATTTGGAATTTATTTCGGTGTTTTAATTTTCTTCATTTTTACAATTTTTCGATTTTTCAGTACCCGATTTTTATTATTTTTTTGGTCTTCAATTTTAATTTTTTCAATCCATTTTGTTTCTTCAATTTTACAACTTTTGGTATATGTATCAATTTTTCGATTTTGCAATTTTTCAAATCTTCAATTTTTTGTTTCGTTATTTTTTAAACTTTTAGATTTTTTAATGTAATGATTTTTTAACATATTTTTTTTGTAATTTTTGGATTTTATAATTTTTTAAATTTCATTTTTTTGACTTTTCGACTTTAATTTTGTTAATTTTTTTCGATTTTTCAGTACCGATTTTATTTTTGTTCTTCAATTTTCATTTCTTCAATTTTTTTTCTTCAACTTTGCAGCTTTATTTTTGGATTGTGCAATTTTTTGTTTCGGTTTTTTAATTTTTATTATTTTTCAATTTCATTTTATTTTAATGTAATATTTAATTTTCTTTTTTTAATTTCAAAAATTTTTGAATTTTTGAATTTTCATTTTCAATTTTCAAATTTCGACAATTTTTTAAATATTTCACTTTTTGGATTTTACGATTTCGAATTTTTTTTCATTTCTTCAAATTTTTGATTGGCAATTTTTGTTTCGGTGTTTTATTTTCACCATTTTCACAGTTTTTGTTTTTTCAATTTCAATTAATTTTTTCGATTTTTTTCTTCAATTTTTCGGGTTTTCATTTAAAATTTTTTAATTTTTCAATTTTCCAAATTTTGGATTTTCAATTTTTAGATTTTGCAATTTTTCGAATTGTAATTTCACGGGTTTTTTCAGTTCTGAATTTTTAATTTTCACTTCTTTAATTTTTTGATTTACAGTTTCGGTTTATTTTTTCGGTTTTCAATGCTCTCTTTTATAATTTTTCTTTTTTTCAATGGGAAACTTTTCAAGTTGTGGAGTTTAATTTTTGATTTGTAATTTTTCGTTTTCAGTTATTCGATTTTTCATTTATAGATTTTCATTTTAGATTTTTATTTCGCGATTTTTGAATTTTTCGTTTCCTCAATTTATGATTTGCAATTTTTCAGTTTTCATTTTAAATATGTAATAATAATTATAATTTTTAAGTATTTCATTTTTCGACTTTTCAATTATTAATTTTACGTTTTTCATTTATTCGACTTTTCAATTTTTAGATTTTAATTTTTCAATTTTTGATTTTTCAATACTCATTTCTTCAAATTTTAGTTTGTAATTTTTTTCATTTCTTTTTTTTCTAAAATTTTTGAATTTTCAATGTTACATTGTCTAGTTTTTTGTTTTTTCAATTTCAATTATTACAATTTTTGGTTTCTTTAATTTTTCCATTTGTAATTTTAAAGTTTTACTGTTTTTCGGTTTCCCATTTTTCAGTTATTCATTTTTTTCAGTTTTTAGTTCTGATTTTTCTTTTTTCTTTCAATTTTTAGATTTTTCTTTTTTTCGATTTTAGAATTTTTCGTATTTAGTTAGAATTTTTTCGGTATTTAAGTTTAGAAATTTTTCAAGATTTCGATTCTTCATGTTAATTTTCACAATTTACTTTTTCGATTTTTCAACCTTTTGATTTTTAAAATTTAAATTTTGAATTTTTCGATTGCTTTTTTATTTTAAATTTCATTCTTCCATTTTTAACTTGATTTTCGATTGTGCCTATTCGACTACTCAATTTTCCGATTTTTACTTTTAGATTAATCAATTTGTTTTCAATTTTTCAATTCTCGATTTTTCAGTTTTTTTGGTTCTTGAATTTCCTGATTTTTCAATTTTTCGATTTTTCAACTTTTAGATTTTTAATGTTTTGTTTATTCAATTTTATATTTTTGAGTTACATGGTTTTTTCATTTTTTTATATCCTCAATTTTCCTTTCAAATATTTAATATTATAATTCTTAAAATATTTCACTTTTTCGTTTTTCTGAATTTTGATTTTGAATTTTTCAATTTTTCACTCTTTAATTTTTTAATTTTTCAATTCTCCAAATTGATTTCCTCGATTTTTCAATTCGATATTTTATTTATTAAATTTTTGTAAATTTTTGGTATTTCGATTTTCAGATTTTTGTTTTAATTTCAATTTATCATTTTTTCCATGTTCAACTTTATTCTGCGCTATTTCGATTACTCAATTTTTCGATTTTTCGACTTTTATTTTCTCGATTTTTCGATCTTTTGATGTTTCAGTTTTCAATTTTCGATTTTCCGCTTTTAAATTATTCAAGTTCCGATGTTTCATTTTTCAAGTTCTTGATTCTTCAATTTTCTGATTTTTAAATTTTTCGAATTTTAATTTTAAATTTTCCAATTTCTCGAATTTTCTATTTTTCGATCTTTTGATATTACTTACGTTCTTGGATTTTAGTTTTCAATTTTTCAATGTTCCGATTTTTAGGTTTTTCCGTTTTCCGACGTTTCCAATTTTTCGTCATTTTTGTTTTTCGATTTTCAATTTCCCGATTTTCAATTTGTTAAATTTTGGATTTTTAGATTTCTCGATTTTTCGATTTTTAGTATTTTTGTCTTTTCGATTATTCGTCCATTTTTTTAAATCCTTAAATTTACCGTATTTTATATTCAATTTTCCGATTTTTCTATTTTTCAATTTTTCGGTTTTTCATTGTTCTAATTTTATAATCTTTCTTTATTTCAGTGTGAAAAATTTCGGTTTTTGGATTTTTCATTTTTTCAATTTCAGGTTTGAAACTTTTTCATTTATTCGATTTTGCAATTTTCGTTTCGATTTTTTATTTTCCTAATTTTTACAATTTCTTGAATTTTCATTTTTTCGATTTTGGAATCCTTCGATTTTTCAATTTTTTGATTTTTCATTTTCCAGTTTTGTAATTTTACAATTTTTTTTTCATTTTTAATAGTTCAAAATTGCAGAATTTTACAATTTTTCTGACTTTTAGATTTTACATTTGTACGATTTTTGGATGTCTCCATTATTTCAATTATAGTTAATCAATTTTTAATCTCGTAATTCTGAGATTTTTGAGATCATTTGATTTTTGATTTTTCAAAAGTTCCCTTTTCAATTTTTCGAGTTTTCGATTTTTCAATTTTCTATTTCGTAATTTTTATTTTTTTTTAATTGTTCAAAATTCCAATTTTTATTTTTCAAGTTTTTGATTTTTCAATTTAATTATTATCCTACAATTTCTGGTTCTAATTTTACATTTTCACAATTTTTGGATGTCAATTAGTTGGGTTTTAATGAATCAATTTTCAATTCTATAATTCTCTCTTTTTAAAATTTTTTCATTCTTGTAATTATTCAATTTTTATTTTGCAAATTTCTGATTTTCAATTTTTCAAGCTCTTGCATAATTTTGCAGTTTTTCGCTTTTTAAATTTTGTAATTTTTCAGTTTTACAGTTTTTTTCGATTTCACAATTATCCAATTTTTCAATTTTGTAATTTGTACATTTTTTACTTCTTAGTTGTCCGGTTTTTTTTATATTTCTTCATTTTTTAAATTTCTCGTTTTTAAATTATTCCATTTTTGATTTTTCAATTATCCCGATTTCATTGTTTATATTTTCCAATTTCCTGATTTTTAATTTTTTTAAAATTCCGATTTTCAACTTTTCAAGGCTTTGATTTTTTAGTTTCATATTTTTACCCTTTGTCGACTTCTTTTGGTTTTTAAATAATCAGTTTTTCAATTTTATAATTTTACAATTTTTCAACTTTTTTATTTTTAATTCTTCAAAATTTCAGTTTTAATTTTTCAAGTTTTTGATTTTTCAATTTAATTATTTTAGAATTTTAGAATTTTTCTGACTTTTGATTTCACATTTCTACAATTTTTGGATGTTTCCATTATTTTGGTTATTATTATTTTTAATCTCGTAGTTCTGCGATTTTTTAGATCATTTAATTTTTGATTTTTTAATTATCCGAATTTCATTGTTTCGATTTTCCAATATTTTGATTTTTGATTTTTCAAAAGTTCTGTTTTCAATTTTTCGAGTTTTTGATTTTTCAGTTTTCTATTTTGTAATTTTTATTTTTTTTAATTTTTCAAAATTTCATTTTTAATTTTTCAAGTTTTTGACTTTTCCGTTTAATTATTTTTGAATTTTTCGTTTTAAAGTTAACCGATTTTTATCACTTAATCATTTAGATTTTTTAATGTTCCTATTTTGTAATTTTTTTTTAATTTGAATTTTTTCAATTTTTCGATTTTTCACTTTTCCATCTCTTCAATTTCTGGATTTTCAATTTTTCGTTTTGACTTTTTATTATTTTTAATCTTTATTTTTTCAATTTTTCGGTTTTTCAATTTTTCGTTTCATAAACTTTCATTTGCAATTTTTCTAGATTTCATTTCAAATGTTAACTCTTTTTCATTAATTCGATTTTTCAATTTTTCGATTTTAAATTTTGACGGTTCTATAATTTTTCCATTTTACAAATTTTGGGTAGGTAAGTATTCCAATTTTTCGATTCCGATCGTTTTTTCTTCTTTGAAGTTTTTCGATTCATTAATTTTTTTTTTATTTTTAAGGTTCTCGATTTTCGGTTTTTCAATGTTCCAATTTTTCGATTTTGCAACTTTTCGTTTTCAGTTTTTCTATTTTTCAACTTTTCGAATAAAAAAATGGAAAAGCTGCAAAATTGTAAAATTGAAAATTCAGAATTGAAAAACGAAAAAATATAAAATGAAAACTTCGAAAAACTCAAAAATGATGAAACCGAAACATTGTAAAATGGAAAAATAGAAAAATGAAAAAAATAAAGAGCGAAACATTGTGATTTTTTCGAAAAATTTGAGAAAAGTTTTTCCACTAAAAAATTTTGTGATGACGTCATCACATCAAAAATTGGCTTATTTATTAATTTTTTTGAGTCACTTTGTATAATTAATTGAGTGCGTTGAGTGCATTGATCACACAATAATTTATTATAATCACAATATTTTGCATATTTCAAAGAAGATTTATTTAGCAAAATTTTAATATGACGTCATCAACTTTTTGGAAGGGGATAAGCGATTTACCATTCGGTTTTTCAATTTCGAAGTAAAATTACAAAATGTTATACAATTTTGATTTTTGCTTCAAAAATCTTAATGTCTAGAATAAAAACTGTACACGGATTCATAAACCACATGTAGAGGAGTATCTTATTTTATAAAATTGAAATGATATTTTCTGATGTAATTTTTGAGATGACGTCATCTTATCGGTGGTGGGGATGCATTAGTCAAATTTGGTTAGCGTTTTACCATCTAGACAGACAGTCAGACAGACAGACGAAGACGGAAACGGGAGACCACTTTTACGAGGATAACTTGAAAAAATTGTGCCGATTGACTGCACTATATATCAAAAATTGAACATTAATAAAATTTTTTCAACGTTACAGAATTTGGAAAAACGTCTTCGTTGCCATTACTTTAAAATCCATAAGATTAGTCATAAGCTCCTTGTACTCCGGCGGCGCGATCGGGTCCGGGATGGGCGTCTGGTACATCGACGCCGTCGACGGGTCCCTCAACCCGCAATCATAACTCTGCATCTTCCTCAGACTCAGATTCCTCGAGTGCGGCGGCTCCACCTCCACCATCTCCTCGATCGTGTCCTGCCTCGTGATCCCCGGCGCCGCGTTCGTCGACACCTTCTGCAGCTTCGGGAACACCTTGTTCCCCGATCCCGGCGTCGGCTGGCTCCCCGAACTCCCCGACGACGACGAGCTCGGCCGCTCCTTCGCCGAGTCCTTGGCGCTCAGACTCCTCGTGAAGCTCTGCTGCGCCTGCGTGGAGCTCTCCGAGCCCGAGTCCAGGCTCGCCGAGCCCAGCAGCCGCCCCCACTTGCTGGCCCGGCCCGCGCTCGGCCGCGCCACCGTCGTCTTGACGCCGCCCCCGCCGCTGTCGTCCTTCTCCGCCACCGACGACAGCTTGGTGGTGGACAGCACCCGCGCCATGGGCTTGTCGCCGTTCTCCTCGCCCTTCTCCACGTCGGAGGACTGCTGTGACGTGGGCGCCGGCGGCTGCGTGCGGTCGCGCCGGAACTTCGAGAAGATCTTGCGCACGAGGTGGTCCTGGTTCTGGTCGAGCTGGGGCTCGTTCTTGCGCCGCTCGGCGAGCTCCTTCTCGCGCTTCACGTCGGCGACCTTGCGGAAGATGAGGCGGTGGCGCAGGTTGTAGGTGAGGATGAGGTTGCGGGCGAAGCTGTTGGCGAAGGCTTGGTAGAAGTCGAGGACTCGAGGAGCTTGTCCGCGCTTGATGGTGTGCAGGTCGCAGTAGGTGAGGGCGCGCACGTTGGCGGCGGATTGGCCCACGGCGTTGTCCTTCCAGAAGGAGTCGCCGAAGACGTCGCCCTTGCCTGGAATAAATAAATAATAAATGAATAAATTATTGTTATTTAGGTATCAAGGTAAAAAAAAATATTTGGGACCCTCGAGAAGGTTTTACACTTTTAAAACTCACATTTGGGACCCCGAGAAGGTTTGACATTAAAAAAGCATTTGGGTTCCGAGAAGGTTTTCACATTTCTTAAAAAGACATTTGGTGCCCCCGAGAAGGTTTTACATTTAAAAAAAGACATTGGGACCTCCGAGAAGGTTTCACATTAAAAAATGACATTTGGGACCCCCGAGAAGGTTTCAATCTAAAAAGACATTTGGGCCCCCGAGAAAATTTACATTTTAAAAAGACAATAGGGAACCTCGAGAAGGTTTCACATAAAAAAAAACATTTGGGACCCCGAGAAGGCTTCACATTCATAAAAAAGGCATTTAGCGCCACCGAGAAAGTTTATATTTTAAAAAAATCAGTTGGGACCCCCGAGAAGTTTTACAATAAAATAAAGATATTTGGGACCTCGAGCAGGTTTTTATCATAAATTATACATTTGGCCCCCGTGAAGGTTTCAATTCTTAAAAAAGACAGTTGGACCCTCGAGAAATTTTAATACTGTTTGTATTCTATTTTTCTCATTTTTAATTTTTCCTTCCCTCAATTTTCGATTTGAGATTTTTATTTTTTTGTTTTTTTCGTTTCCTCAATTATTAAATTTTGCATTTTGCGATTAAAATTTCGGAGTTTTCAACTTTTCATTTTTCAATTTTACGTTTCGGTTTTTTATTTTCTTTATTTTTGCCATTTATCGATTTTTCAGTGTTCAGTTCTTAGACTTTACAGCTTCTGGATTTTTTAATTTCAAGATTTTGCAATTTTTTAATTAGTAGTTTTTATAAGTTATTTGATTTTTTTTTCTGTTTGTGTGAATGTGAAAATTTTCAATTTTTTGGAGTTTGTTAATTTTTCGTTTTTTCAATTTTAGATTTTTTAATTTCTCGATTTTTCAATTTTTCGTTTCCTCAGTTTTCGATTGGGATTTTTCAATTTTTCGTTTTTTTCGTTTCTTCATTTATTTTTATTTCAATTATATTCAAGGTTTTCATTTTTTTATTTTTCATATTTTTTCGATTTATTTTTCGGTTTCTTTTTTATTTCTTTATTTTTTCCATTTCTTATCGATTTTGTAGTGTTCAGTATTTCGATTTTGACAACTTTCGGATTTTTTAATTTTAAGATTTTGCAATTTTTATTACATCACGAATTTCCATTTTTTTTTCTTTTCATCTTTCAATTTATTTGATCTTTGTTAAATTTTCGAGTTTTCCAATTTTTTTTTTTGATTTTTCGTTTCTTATATTTTTCAGTTTTTTTCAATTTTTCAATTTTCGGTTTTTTATTTTCAACTTTATTTTTTAATTAAATTTTTCGATTTCCACTGTTTTGATTTTATAATTTTTCGTTTTCTCAATGTGAAATTTTTCAATTTTTGAATTTTCAATTTTTCGGTTCTCAATTTTTCTGTTTCAATTTATTATTGTCCTTACTTTTTCAAATTTTCGGTCTTCCAATTTTTGATTTTATAATTTTTAGTTTTTTCAGTGTGTTTCAATTTTTGGAGTTGTTAATTTTTCGTTTTTCAATTTAGATTATTAATTTCTCGATTTTTCAATTTTTCGTTTCCTCAATTTTCGATTAGAGATTTTTAAATTTTTCGTTTTTTCGTTTCTTCAATTTTTAAATTTTGTAATTTTTTATTTAAATTTTCTCGAGTTTTCAATTTTTTATTGTTCAATTTTTCATTTCTTAAATGGTTCGTTTCGGTTATTTATTTTCTTTGTTTTTAAAATTTTTCGGTTTCCACTGTTTTGATTTTATAATTTTTCGTTTTCTCAATGTGAAATTTTTCATTTTTTGGAATTTTCAATTTTTCGGTTCTCAATTTTTCGTTTCTTCAATTTTTCGTTTCTATTTATTTTTTTCCTTACTTTTTCGTTTCTTCAATGTGGAAATTTTCAATTTTTCGGTTCTCAATTTTTCGTTTTTTCAATTTTCGATTTTTTAATTTCTCAATTTTTCAATTTTTCGTTTCCTCAATTTTCGATTTGAGATTTTTAAATTTTTCGTTTTTTCGTTTCTTCAATTTTTAAGTTATGCAATTTTTATTTAAAGTTTGTCGAGTTTTCAATTTTTTATTATTCAATTTTTCATTTCTTAAATGGTTTGTTTCGGTTTTTTATTTTCTTTATTTTTCCACTTATCGATTTTGTAGTGTTCAGTATTTCGATTTTACAACTTTCGGATTTTTTAATTGTAAGATTGTGCAATTTTTTAGTCAGCAGATTCACTAGTTTCCAATTTTTTGTTTTTTTCGTTTTTCATCTCTTCAATTTTTCATTTCGGTTTTTTATTTTTTTAATTTTTCGGTTTTCCACTGTTTTGATTTTATAATTTTTCATTTTGTCAATGTGAAATTTTTCAATTTTTGGGATTTTCAATTTTTCGGTTCTCAATTTTTCGTTTCTTCAATTTTCGTTTGGAGGTTTTTAAATTTTTAATTTTTTTTTTGTTTCTTTTTTTAATTTTGAGATTTTACAATTTTTATTAACAGTTGCAAAAGTTATCAATTTTTAATTTTTCAATTTTTCGTTTCGGTTTTTTATTTTCTTTATTTTTACCACTTTTTA
Source organism: Zophobas atratus (assembly GCA_022388445.1). Classification (NCBI taxonomy): domain Eukaryota; kingdom Metazoa; phylum Arthropoda; class Insecta; order Coleoptera; family Tenebrionidae; genus Zophobas; species Zophobas atratus. The sequence continues at coordinate 2,558,847 of CM039444.1, forward strand.
ATTAGTAGTTTCACAAGTTTTCATTTTTTTTTCTGTTTTTCATTTCTTTAAATTTTCGTTTCAATTATTTTCCTTACTTTTTCAAATTTCCGGTCTTCCGATGTTTCGATTTTATAATTTTTCGTTTTTTCAGTGTGAAAATTTTCAATTTTTGGAGTTTGTTAATTTTTCGTTTTTTCAATTTTAGATTTTTCAATTTCTCGATTTTTCAATTTTTCGTTTTGCTCAATTTTCGATTTGAGATTTTTAAATTTTTCGTTTTTTCGTTTCCTCAATTATTAAATTTCGCAATTTTTCGATTTAAAACTACTCGAGTTTTCATCTTTTTATTTTTCAATTTTTCTTTTCGGTTTTTTATTTTCTTCATTTTTACCATTTATCGATTTTTCAGTGTTCAGTTTTTCAACTTTACAACTATTGGATTTTTTAATTTTAAGATTTTGCAATTTTTTAATTAGTAGTTTTACGAGTTTTCAGTTTTTTTTTTTCTGTTTTTCATTTCTTTAAATTTTCGGTTCAATTATTATTTTCCTTACTTTGTCAAATTTTCGGTCTTCTGATGTTTCGATTTAATGATTTTTCGTTTTTTCAGTGTGAAAATTTTCAATTGTTGGAGTTTAATAATTTTTCGTTTTTTCAATTCTAGATTTTTTAATTTGTCGATTTTTCAGTTTTTCATTTCCTCAATTATTAAATTTTGCAATTTTTCGATTTAAAATTTCTCGAGTTTTCAACTTTTTATTTTTCAATTTTTCGTTTCGGTTTTTTATTTTCTTCATTTTACCATTTATCGATTTTTTAGTGTTTAGTTTTTCAACTTTACAACTTTTGGATTTTTTAATTTTAAGATTTTGCAATTTTTTAATTAGTAGTTTCACTAGTTTTCAATTTTTTTTCTGTTTTTCATTTCTTTAAATTTTCGTTTCAATTTATTATTTTCCTTACTTTGTCAAATTTTCGGTCTTGTGATGTTTCGATTTTATGATTTTTCGTTTTTCCAGTGTGAAAATTTTCAATTGTTGGAGTTTAATAATTTTTCGTTTCGGTTTTTTATTTTCTTCATTTACCATTTATCGATTTTTCAGTGTTCAGTTTTTCAACTTTACAACTATTGGATTTTTTAATTTTAAGATTTTGCAATTTTTTAATTAGTAGTTTCACGAGTTTTCAATTTTTTTTCTGTTTTTCATTTCTTTAAATTTTCGTTTCAATTTATTATTTTCCTTACTTTGTCAAATTTTCGGTCTTCCGATGTTTCGATTTTATGATTGTTCGTTTTTTCAATGTGAAAATTATCAATTTTTGGAGTTTGTTCATTTTTCGTTTTTTCGATTTTAGATTTTTTAATTTCTCGATTTTTCAATTTTTCGTTTTTTTCGTTTCTTCAATTTTGCAATATTTTATTCCAATTTTCTCCAGTTTTCATTTTTTATTATACAATTTTCCCTTGGTTCGTTTCGGTTTATATTTTATTTATTTTTACCACTTATGGATTTTGTGGTGTTCAGTATTTCGATTTTACAACTTTCGAATTTTTTAATTTCAAGATTTTGCAATTTTTTAATTAGCAGGTTTCTGAGTTTCCAATTTTTTGTTTTTTTCGTTTCTCAACTCTTCAGTTTTTCGTTTCGGTTTTTTATTTTCTTCATTTTTTTAATTTTTCGGTTTCCACTGTTTTGATTTTATAATTTTTCGTATTGTCAATGTGAAATTTTTCAATTTTTGGGATTTTCAATTTTTCGAGTCTCAATTTTTCGTTTCAAATTATTATTTTTCTTACTTTTTCAAAATTTCGGTCTTCCAACGTTTAGATTTTATAACTTTTCCTTTCTTCAATGTGAAAATTTTCAATTTTTGGAGTTTGTTAATTTTTCGTTTTTTCAATTTTAGATTTTTTAATTTCTAGATTTTTCAATTTTTCGTTTCCTCAATTTTCGATTAAAGACTTTTCAATTTTTCGTTTTTTTCGTTTTTTTGTTTTTTTCAATTTTTAAATTTTGCAATTTTTTATTTAAATTTTCTCGAGTTTTCAATTTTTTATTATTCAATTTTTCATTTCTTATATGGTTCGTTTCAGTTTTTTATTTTCTTTATTTTTACCATTTATATCGGGTTTTCAGTGTTCAGTATTTCGATTTTACAACTTGCGAATTTTTTAATTTTAAGATTTGCAATTTTTTAATCAGCAGATTCACGAGTTTCCAATTTTTTGTTTTGTTCGTTTTTCATCTCTTCAATTTTTCGTTTCGGTTTTTTATTTTCTTTATTTTTTCAATTTTTCGGGTTTCCACTGTTTTAATTTTCAATTTTTCGGTTCACAATTTTTCGTTTCTTCAATTTTCGTTTGGATGTTTTTAAATTTTTTATTTTTTATTGTTTTTTTTAATTCTGAGATTGTACAATCTTTGATTAACAGTTGCAGAGGTTGTCAATTTTTAATTTTTCAATTTTTCGTTTCGGTTTTTTATTTTCTTCATTTTTACCATTTATCGATTTTTCAGTGTTCAGTTTTTCAACTTTACTATTGGATTTTTTAATTTTAAGATTTTGCAATTTTTTAATTAGTAGTTTCACGAGTTTTCAATTTTTTTTCTGTTTTTCATTTCATTAAATTTTCGTTTCAATTTATTATTTTCCTTTGTCAAATTTTCTGTCTTCCGATGTTTCAATTTTATGATTTTTCTTTTTTTCAGTGTGAAAATTTTCAATTTTTGGAGTTTGGTAATTTTTCGGTTTTTCAATTTTAGATTTTTTAATTTCTCGATTTTTCACTTTTTCGTTTCCTCAATTTTCGATTTGAGATTTTTAATTTTTTTGTTTTTTTCGTTTCCTCAATTATTATTAAATTTTGCAATTTTTCGATTTAAAATTTCTAGAGTTTTCAACTTTTTTATTTTTCATTTTTTCGTTTCGGTATTTTATTTTCTTTATTTTTACTATTTATCGATTTTTCAGTGTTCAGTTCTTCGACTTTACAATTTCTGGATTTTTAATTTTAAGATTTTGCAATTTTTTAATTAGTAGTTTTACGAGTTTTCCATTTTTTTTCTGTTTTTCATTTCTTCAATTTTTCGTTTCAATTTATTATTTGTCTTACTTTTTCAAATTTTCGGTCTTCCGAGGTTTCGATTTTATAATTTTTCGTTTTTTTCAATTTTAGATTTTTTTATTTCTCGATTTTTAAATTTCTCGTTTCTTCAATTTTCGATTTTGAGATTTTTAAATTTTTCGTTTTTTCGTTTCTTCAATTTTTAAATTTTGCAATCTTTATTTAAATTTTCTCTATTATTCAATTTTTCATTTCTTAAATGGTTGCTTTCGGTTTTTTATTTTCTTTATTTTTTGAATTTCTCTTTTTCCACTGTTTTGATTTTATAATTTTTCGTTTTCTCAATGTGACATTTTTCAATTTTTGGAATTTTCAACTTTTCGGTTCTCAATTTTTCGTTTCAATTTATTATTTTCCTTACATTTTCAAAATTTTCAAATTTTCGGTCCTCCAATGTTTCGATTTTATAATTTTTTGTTTTTTCAGTGTGTTTCAATTTTTAAATTTTGCAATCAATTTTTCATTTTTATTTTCTTTATTTTTACCACTATCTTATCGATTTTGTAGTGTTCAGTATTTCGATTTTACAACTTTCTGTTTTTTTAATTTTAAGATTTTGCAATTTTTAATTAGCCGATTCACGAATTTCCAATTTTTTGTTTTTTCCGTTTTCCATCTCTTCAATTTTGCGTTTCGGTATTTTATTTTTTTATTTATTAAATTTTTCGGTTTTCCACTGTTTTGATACAATAATAATTTTTCGTTTTCTCAATGTGACATTTTAAAATTTTTGGGATTTTCAATTTTTCGGTTCTCAATTTTTCGTTTCTTAAATTTTCGTTTTGAGATTTTTAAGTTTTTCATTTTTTTTTTAATTTTGAGATTTTACAATTTTTGATTAACAGTCTGCACTAGTTGTCAATTTTTATTTTTTCAATTTTTTGATTTTTCAATTTTTCATGTCTTCAGTTTCTCGATTTGCAATTTTTCCTTTGGGTTTTTTGTCAATTTTTCGGTTTTCCAATGTTTTGATTTTATAATTTTTCATTATTTCAATGTGGAATTTTTCAAATTTAGGGTTCTCAATTTTCGATTTCTTAATTTTTGGTTTTTTCAATTTTAAGTTTTTCACTTTCTCGATTTTTCAGATTTTTGTTTCTTCAAATTTCAAATTATGAATTTCAAATTTTTCGTTTTTTCCTTTCTTCAATTTTTAAGTATTCCCGTTTTTCGACGTAAAATTTATCAATTTTTCATGCCTTTTCGGTTCTTTATTTTCTTTACTTTTTATCGATTTTTCAGTGTTCAGTTTTTTGATTTTAAAACCTTTGGATTTTTCATTTTTAAGATTTTGCAATTTTTCGATTTTCCAACTTTTAAATGGTTCCATTTTTAGATTTTTCAATTTTTTATTTATTCAATTTTTCGATTTCCAGTTTTTCGTTTTCTTTATTTTTTCAATTTTTCGGTTTTTCGATGTTCTGATTTTATAATTTTCCTTTTTTCACTGTAAAATTCTTCAATTTTTTGATTTGCAATTTTCGATTTTTCAACCAAGCTTTGGAAAAAAAAAATTGAAAAACTGCAAAACTAACTGAAAAATGAAAAAATGAAAAAGTATAAACTGAAAACTATGAATAATCTAAAAATTGGAAATCAAAAACTCGAAAAATTGAAGAAACAAAAAACTGAAAAATTGAAAGATTCCAAACTAAGAAACTTCTTAAGTACTGTAAAATCGAAGTATCGAAAATTTAAGAAATCGCGAAATTGGATAACTGAGAAATCCAAAAATTGATAAATTGAAAATTAAAAACTGGAAAAACGGTGAATAGAAAAACAAAGATGAAAAACTTCAAAAATTAAATAACAAAAAATTGAAGAATCGAAAAATTAAAAACTGAGAAATTGAAACATCTAAAAATAAAAGACTGTAATATTGAAAAATTGTAAATCGAGAAATTGAAAAACGAAAATTTGAAAAGTTTGGAAGACGAGACATTGTAATTGTAAATATATACAATCAATTGCTTTATTTATTATTTTTCTTGGATCACCCTGTATAAATAATTCTAAAATCTATCAGTGCACAATTATAAAGTCATAATATTATGCATATTTTAGAGAGGATTTATTCGGCAAAATTTTGAGATGTCATTTGCCAAAATTAGTTTTACCTTAGCAAGTACTAGCCCCACCCACATGGCCCTTGTTTTATTAGAGTATATTTTATTAGTGTCATTTGCCAAAATCAGTCTTATCTTAACAGGTACTAGCCCCGCCCACCCACCCTCTCTTTTCATGGAAGGTATGTCGTTTGCCACAATCACTCTTGTCCTAGCAAGAACTAGCCCCTCCCACCCACCCTCTCTTTTCTTGGAAGGTATGTCATTTGCCAAAATCACTCTTATCCTAGCAAGAATTAGCCCCGCCCACCCACCCTCTATTTTTTTAAAGAGTACGTTATTTGCCAAGATCAGACTTATCGTAGCAAGTACTAGTATATTCTTGTACTAATGACTAATTTTATTTCTAAAAAGATTTATATAAACATTTTAGTTGCTAATAATACCTCGATAAATTAAAGATTCATATTGTGACGTCGCGACGTATTCAAACAAAGGAATAGCTTCTCGAACATTCGCGAACGCCTTGTGACGTCAGCCAACCGGTATTTAACCGATTTTTAAGCCTGTACATTGTAAATTAACAAATATAAACAAACAATGTCTAATAAGATCTATATAAACATTTTAGTCGCTAATAATCCATTGATAAATTAAAAATTCACATTGTGACGTCGCGAATCGTGACATCACGACGTATTCAAACAAAGGAATAGCTTCTCGAACATTCGCGAACGTCTTGTGACGTCAGCCAACCGGTATTTAACCGATTTTTTAGCCTGTACATTGTAAATTAACAAATATAAACAAACAATGTCTAATAAGATCTATATAAACATTTTAGTTGCTAATAATGCGTTGATAAATTAAAGATTCATGTCGTGACGTCGCGAATCGTGACGTCACGACGTATTCAAACAAAGGAATAGCTTCTCGAACATTCGCGAACGTCTTGTGACGTCAGCCAACCGGTATTTAACCGATTTTTTAGCCTGTACATTGTCAATTAACAAATATAAACAAACAATGTCCGAAAAGATCTATATAAACATTTTAGTTGCTAATAATGCGTTGATAAATTATAGATTCAAATTGTGACGTCGCGAATCGTGACGTCACGACGTATTCAAACAAAGGAATAGCTTCTCGAACATTCGCGAATGTCTTGTGACGTCAGCCAACCGGTATTTAACCGATTTTTACGCCTGTACATTGTAAATTAACAAATATAAACAAACAATGTCTAAAAAGATTTTTATAAACATTTTAGTTGCTAATAATGCGTTGATAAATTAAAGATTCATGTCGTGACGTCGCGAATCGGACGTCACGACCTATTCAAACAAAGGAATAGCTTCTCGAACATTCGCGAACGTCTTGCTACGTCATCCAACCGGTATATATACAGGTCAGCGGCCACTGTTGGGCAGTTTGAGTCGAACGTTCAGCGTGTGAAGACGTCTATTCGCAATAAGGAGAGTAAGGAAACAATTTCGCAACTAAGTGGCGAATTCATTTATTTATTTTTAAAATTTGTCGTTGTGTATAATAACAAATTGCGACAAATGACAGATGTACAATTATTAATGAAATCAACTCGTGCAAGCGCTGCTAACAAACTATCACGACATAATTAAATGATATTTAAACAATTCAACTGAAAATCGTTTTCCCTCAAACACGAAATTATTAAAAACAATTCAATTTGTTTAAACATTGTTGAATTAGCCCCGAAAGTGTAATTTTCCGACCAAAGTATGAAAAATAATTTTAGCAATCTCATGCTGACGCACCATGACGTCACTGTCACTGTCACGTGACCAGCTTCGATCCTTTGTGTTTAGTTTTGATTTCGGTCTGGTGGCAGCAACGTCGGAGCATTCGGAGCGCGTTTCGCGAATTTCTAATTAATTGCTAATAAATATTAATGACAATATTCTGCATTAGCGCTGTGAACGCGGAACAAAGTGTGCATTTTTCCAGAAATGCCCGAAAACGGAGTAAATACGGTTGGAGTTTTAATTTTAAGTATTAATTAATATAATTAAAACCGTTTTCCTACAAACATAAACATATTAACAACGTGCAATTTTCCGATCAAAATATGAAAAATAACGTTTGCAATCTCATCATGATGTTCGATGACATCACTGTCAGGAAAGTCACCCGAACAAATATTGCGGTTTTCGGTTTGTTTTGATTTCGGTATGGTGGCAGCAACATCGGAGCTTTCGGAGCTCCGTTTTGGCTTAAAAGTAGCCCGTGTTCGCGAATTTCCAATTTATTGTTCTTCTCATGGCGAGACAAACTCCAGACCTCCTCGTATTGTTTGGTTCTCGCCGGGCAACAACAACGAGCGAGCACAGTCATCGCTCTTTGGTGGCAAACGTGGAGTATTGTGTATATTGCAACTTTTGTAATTCAACCAAATTGTAGTATATAGTATAGTTACTAACTTAACTTCGCAACAGTGCAAATGCTTTGTGGGTTTTCATGGTGCACTTGCTTGGGTATTAACTTATTAATTTTGCAACAGTGCATTCTTTGGTTCCGAGACTGAATTCTCCATGTCGTCAGACGCTCTGACCTGGGGGGGTTATGTTGGCCCTTAGACGATGGGTCATCATCCTAAAAGGATGAGGTTCATCATCCCAAAGGGATGAGGTCAGTCGGCCCTGTCTTTATGCGGCGCATTCTCCTTGGGCGTGTGAGCGCTGTGACCAATAGATTTCGTCCCGAGTTCCATCGTGTGCTTGCTTGGGTTTCTATTTGCAACAGTGCATCTTTTGGTTCCGGTCTGAATTCTCCATGTCGTCAGAAGCTCTTGGTCTGGGGGGGTTCTGTTGGCCCTTAGACGCTGGGTCGCATCATTCTTTAAGGATGAGGTCAAACGGCCTTGGATTTATGCGGCTTCCGTTCCTGCCTTGGGCGAAGGAGCACTGCGACCTATAGATTTCGTCCGAGTTCCATCGGTGTGCTTGCTTCTAACTTGGGTGCTTGGGTACTAACTATGCAACTGTATCTGTATCCTGTAATTGTATCTGTATCTGTATCCTGTAATGTAGCTGTATCGATCTAGATTGTAGGTTGTATTTCTATTGTATTAAATTGTACTGTACTGTATAACAGTTTCCTCCCTAATTAACAATTCCTAGCCCTCTCCTGTCCTGGCAAGACTTGCTCCAGACCTTCCCGTGGTTCTTGCTGAACATCAACAATCGCGGTCAAAGAATTCAAATATTATACCAAAGTTGCACAAAATTCACGAAATTCGCTAGTTGGTGACCAACGTGGAGCATATATCCAGTTTAAATATGTATTAACATGTCAAAATTAAAGTTATTAAAAACAATTCAGTTTGTCCAAAAATAACGAAAATTAACCCCGAAAATAAGCTTGACAAACTGTCACCCACTACATACATATTTTTGTTTGTTTTATTTAACACTCACCCAGGATTGCCACCACCTCGTCGTCCTGGATCACCTCCAGAGACCCCGTGACGATGAAGCACAGCGAGTCGATGGATTCGCCGGTGTGGTAGAGGAGGTCTCCCGGAGCCGAATGGGACATGGTAAAGTGCATCGCCAGAGCTCTCAAGCAGCCGTCGGAAGCCAGCCGGAAAGCGGGATGCTCATTGAACACTTTTCGATTTAAATGGACGCAAATATCAGCCTTCATGTCTTTCGGACAAAAATTCAGAACCTAAAACAAGGGCTTTTAGTGTGGGTGCGACATCTGCGTCTGAAAGCAATTCGCTTCGATGAAAATATTTGTCTTGTTTGAATGGTGACAAACAAGACTCGAAAACAGGAAAATAACGGAAAGATTGGTCGTTGTGTTCCGGGAAAATACCTTGTCTTGGTCTAGTCCCTTGGTCATGGCCCAGGTCGACACCACGTAATCCATTACACGTTCAGACAGGGCTTTGGGGACTTCGTGAAGTTTCATGAACTCTCTTACGTTGTTCAGCATGTCGTGGTATTTGGCGGTGGCCGAAGTCATTTGCTGGATTATTGTCGTTACGTGGCCGAAGATCGTCGCATACAAAAGAGCTGCAAAGAGAGAAAAATTGGTCGGGGGTTGTTTTGGCAGGATTTAACTCGGCGCTGAAGTGCATCCCAACAAATCCCGTTCTTTGAAAAGTTATACATTTTATTCCGCAGGTTTTTTTGAGTTGTATTTTTCAGGTCTTCAATTTTTAATTCACTTTGTTAATTCAGTTTTTCGGTTTGTAATTTTTCCAGCTTTAAGCTTAAATTTTTCAGTTTCTTAATTTCCAACTTTAGATTTTGCAAAATTTTCATTCTTATGTCTCAGTTTTTAGATTTTCAATTTTTCGCTTTACATTAAATTTTTCGTTTTTTTTTATTTACTTTCATTTTAAGATTTTCAATTTTCAGTTTATATTATACTATTTTTCAATTTTGATTTTTCCTGTTTTTTACATTTTTCACTTTTTCAATATTTATGAATTTTCAATTTTTTTATTTACATTTTCTCGCCTTTTTAATTTTTCGTTATCAATTTCGATTTGAGATTTTTAAATTTTTAATTTTTCTTTGATTCTTCAGTTTTACGGTTTTGCAATTTTTTGATTAGCAGTTTCACGAGTTTTCAATTTTTAATTTTTCAATTTTTCGTTTCAGTTTTTCACTGTTCTGATTTTATAACTTTTCAATTTTTTAAATTTAAAATTTCTGAAGTTATCGATTATTTATTTTTCAATTTTTCATTTCTTAATTTTTTTTTCAGTTTTTATTCTCTTCACTTTTCCATTTATCGATTTTTCAAGTGTTCAGTATTTCGATTTTACAATTATGGAATTTTTCAATTTTTGGTTCCGGTTTTTTATTTTCTTTATTTTTGTTTTTTCAACTTTAATTTTTTTCAGTTTGTCGTTTCTAGCAATTTTTCGATTCGCAATTTTTCAGTTTTTTATTTTCTTGTTTAATTGAAGTTTTTTTTTTTTCAATTTTTCGGTTCTCAATTGTTCGACTTTGAATTTTTGGTTTTTCAATTTAAGATTTTTCACCTTCTCGATTTTTAATTTTAGTTTGTTCAATTTTCGATTTGACATTTTTAAATTATTCCATTTTCCTTTGTTTTTTCAATTTTAAGATTTTGCAGTTTTTTTGATTACCAGTTTTCACGAGTTTTCAATTTTTATTTTTAAATTTTTTGATTTCTCAATATTTTGTATGTTCAATTTGCAATTTTTCGTTTTGGGTTTTTTATTTTTTCAATTTTGTAATTTTTTTCCGATTTTCAATTTGATTTGAATTTTAATTTAATTTTTCTTGTTCTTCAGTTTGAAACGTTTTTCAATTTTTTGAAATTTTCAATTTATTTTAGGTTTTCAATTTTTCGACTTCAGTTTTTCACTGTTCTGATTTTATAACTTTTCAATTTTTTAAATTTAAAATTTCTGAAGTTATCGATTATTTATTTTTCAATTTTTCATTTCTTAATTTTTTTTTCAGTTTTTATTCTCTTCACTCTTCCATTTATCGATTTTTCAATGTTCAGTATTTCGATTTTACAATCTATGAATTTTTCAATTTTTGGTTCCGGTTTTTTATTTTCTTTATTTTTTTCAATTTAATTTTTTCAGTTTGTCGTTTCTGCAATTTTTCGATTCGCAATTTTTCAGTTTTTTATTTCTTGTTTAATTGAAGTTTTTTCAATTTTTTGGGTTTTTCAATTTTTCGGTTGTCAATTGTTCGATTTGAATTTTTGGTTTTTCAATTTAAGATTTTTCACCTTCTCGATTTTTAATTTTACGTTTGTTCAATTTTCGATTTGAGATTTTTAAATTATCCATTTTCCTTTGTTTTTTCAATTTTTTCAGTTTTTTTGATTACCAGTTTCACGAGTTTTCAATTTTTAATTTTTCAATTTTTTGATTTCTCAATATTTTGTATGTTCAATTTGCAATTTTTCATTTTGGGTTTTTTATTTTTTCAATTTTGTCAATTTTTCCATTATTCAATTTTTGAAATTTTCAATTTTTTGGTTTTTGAATTTTTCGACTTTTTCAACTTTCGATTTTTCACTTTCCCGAGTTTTTGGTTTCGACAATTTTAAGATTTTGCAATCATTTGATTAGCAATTTCACGAGATTTCAATTTTTGATTTTTCAATTTTTTGATTTTTCGATTTTTCGTTTCGATTTTTTATTTTCTCTATTTTTTCAATTTCGGCCTTGCAGTGTTTTGATTTTATAATTTTTCCTTTTTCAATGTAAAATTTTTCGGTTTTCAATATTTCCACGTTTTAACTTTTCGTTTTTTAATTTTAGATTTTCTGCTTTCTAGATTTTTAAATTTTTCGTTTGTTTAATTTTCGATTTGAGATTTTTAAATTTTTCATTTTTTTTTGTTTCTTCAGTTTTAAGATTTTGCAATTTTTTGATTAGCAGTTTCACGAGTTCTCAATTTTTAAATTTTCAATTTTCTGAATTTTTCATATTTTTCGATTTGCTATTTTTAGTTTCGACTTTTTATTTTTTTTATTTTGTCAATTTTTCGGTTTTCCAATGTTTTGATTTTCAATGTGAAATTTTTCAATTTTAGGAATTTTCAATTTTGGTTTTTTACATTCTCAATTTTTAATTTTTCGTTCCTTCAATTTTCGATTTGAGATTTTTAAATTTCCTGTTTTTTTTGTTTCTTCAATTTTTAAATTTTGCAATTTTTCGATTTAAAATCTCTTGAGTTTTTTAGTTTTCAATTTTTCATTTCTTAAATTTTTCGTTTCAGTTTTTCATTTTCTTTACTTTTAAAATTTATCTATTTTTCAGTGTTCAATTTTTCGATTTTACAACTTCTGGATTTTTGCAATTTTTTGTTTTTTCAGTTTTTCATTTTTTCAATTTTTCGTTTCGATTTTTTTTTTTTTGATCAATTATTCAGTTTTTCAATGTTCCAATTTTACAATTTTTTGTTGTTTAAAAATCAGTTTTTTGAATAGCAGTTACAGGAGTTTTCAATTTTTAATTTTTCAATTTTTTGATTTTTCAATTTTTCATTTTCTCAAAAACCAGAAATTAAAAAGTCGGAAAATTGAGAACCGAAAAATTCCAGTTCTCAGTTTTCCGATTTTTTAATTTCTGTTTTTTTCAGATTTAGAATTTTCACTTTCTCGGTTTTTCAATTTTTCCTTTTTTCAATGTTCAATTTCAGATAATTAAATTTTTAATTTTTTTGTTTCTTCAATTTTAAGATTTTTGCAATTTTTTGATTAGCAGTTTTATGACTTTTCGATTTTTTGATTTTTCAATTTTTCGATTTACAATTTTTCGTTTCAGTTTTTTATTTTCTTTAGTTTTTCAATTTTTCGGTTTTCTAGTGTTTTGATTTTATAATTTTTTGTTTTTTTAATGTGAGATTTTTCAATTTTTCGGTTTTCCAATGTTTAGAGTTTATAATTTTTCGTTTTTTCATTTTGACTTTTTTCAGTTTTTGCGATTTTCATTTTTTCGGCTGTTAATTTTTCGTTTTTTCAATTTTAGATTTTTCACTTTCTCAATTTAAAATTTTCGTTTCTTCAATTTTCGATTTGAGATTTTTAAATTTTTCATTTTTTTTTTGGTTCTTCAATTTTAAGATTTTCGATTTTTTGACTAGCAGTTTCACGAGTTTTCAATTTTTTTATTTTTCAATTTTACATATCTTCGATTTTTCGATTTGCAATTTTTCGTTTCGGTTTTTTATTTTTTTTTTGTCAATGTTTCGGTTTTCCAATATTTTTATTTTATAATTTTTTGTTTTCTCAATGTGAAAATTTTTATGAATTTTTAGAATTTTCAATTTTTTGGTTCTCAATTTTTGGTCTTTTCAATTTTTCGTTTTTTCAACTTTGGATTTTTCACTTTCCCCATTATTTAGTTTTTCGTTTCTTCAATTTTAAGATTTTGCATTTTTTGATTGGCAATTTCACGAGTTTTCAATTTTTAATTTTATCAATTTTTTGATTTTTCAATTTTCGTTTTGTTTTATTTTCTTTTTTTTTTCAATTTTTCGGATTTGCAGTGTTTTGATTTTATAATTTTTGGTTTTTTCAAGGTGAAATTTTTCGACTTTTTAATTTTTCGTTATTTCAATTTTAAATTTTCTACTTTCTCGATTTTTCAATTTTTCGTTTGTTGAATTTTTTATTTGAGGTTTTCAAATTTTTCATTTTTTTTGGATCTTCAATTTGCGGATTTTACAATTTTTTGATTGGCAGTTTAACGAGTTTTCAATTTTTTGAATTTTTAATTTTCACAATTTCAGTTTTTCCATTTGTAATTTTTCGTTTCACTTTTTTATTTTCTGTATTTTGTCAATTTTTCGATTTTCCAATGTTTTGATTTTATAAATTTAATTTTTTTTAATTTTTCGTATTTTTAATATTAGTTTTTCATTTTCTCAATTTTTAATTTTTCATTCCTTCAACTTTCCATTTGAGATTTTAAAATTTCTCGAGTTTTCAATTTTTTATGAGCCAATTTTTCGGTTTTTCAATTTTAGATTTTTCACTTACTCAATTTTTCAGTTTTTTGTCTCTTTAATTTTCGATTTGGAATTTAAAATTTTTCATTTTTTAGATTTAAAATTTCTCGAATTTTCAGTTTTTCATTTTTTGTTTCGGTTTTTGATTTTCTTTATTTTTACCATTTATCGATTTTTTAGTATTTGCTTTTTACAACTTTTGGATTTTTTAATTTTAAGATTTTGCAATATTTTATCAGCAGTTTCACGAGTTTTCAATTTTTTGTCTTTTCGGATTTTCATTTCTTCAATTTTTCGTTTTTTCGGTGGCAGTGATTTCACATTCTTAATTAGAGAAAGATTATCTACAATTTGACACAAATTTTCAGTAGATTGAGCACATTTTAACCACTTTTTTGGAAAAATTTTGAAATTTTTAGACCCACTTTTTACGTTTATTTGAATAGATGAAGTGACATCCATTTCAGATTCTTGATTAGCGGACGATTATCTACAATTTGACACCAATTTTCGGTCGTTTGAACACATTTTAACCACTTTTTTGAAAATTTTGGACTCAGTTTTCGCGTTTATTTGAATAGATAGAATGATGGCGATTTCAGTTTCTTAATTAACGGAAGATTATCTACAATTTCACACCAAGTTTCAGTCAATCAAAATCATTCTAACCATTTTTTTGGAACATTTTTGAAAATTTTCGACTTACTTTTTATGGTTATTTGAATAGATGCAGTGTCGGCGATTTCAAATTCTTAATTAGCGGAAAATTATCTACAATTTAACATCGATTTTCGGTCGATTCAACACATTTGATCCACTTTTTTGGAAAATTTTGAAAATTTTAGACTCACTTTTCACGTTTATTTGAATTGATACAATGACGGCGATTTCACATTCTTAATTAGCGGAAAATTATCTAGAATATGACACCAATTTTCTTTTGATTGAACACATTTTAACCACTTTTATGAAAAATTTTTGAAAATTTTAGGCTTACTTTCCACGATTATTCGTATAGATGCAATGACGGCGATTCCATATTCCTAATTAGCGAAAAATTATCTAGAAATTAACACCAATTCTCAGTCGATTCAACACTTTCTAGCACTTTTTTAGAAAATTTTTGAAAATTTTAAAATTAATTTTCACGGTTATTTGAATAGATGCTGTAACAGCGATTTTAGATTTAGTTTCTTAATTAACGGAAGATTATCTACAATTTCACACCAAATTTCCGCCAATCAAAATCATTCTAACCATTTTTTTGGACAATTTTTGAAAATTTTAGACTTACTTTTTATGGTTATTTGAATAGATGCTGTATCGGCGATTTCAGATTCTTAATTAGCGGAAGATCATCTACAATTTGACACCAATTTTCGGTCGATTGAACACATTTTAACCACTTTTTTGGAAATATTTTGAAATTTTTAAACTCTTTTTTCACGCTTATTTAAATATATGCAGTGACGGCCACTTCAGATTCTTAATTATAAGTTTTAGATTCACATTTCTTATCTATTTGAATAGATAGAGTAACGGTGATTTTAGATTCTTAATTAGTGGAGGATTATCTACAATTTGCCACCAATTTTCAGTGGATTCAACACATTTTAACCACTTTTTTTTGGAAAAATTTTGAAAACTTTAGATTCACTTTTCATGGTTGTTTGAATGTTCCATTGACGAGGACTTCAGATTGCTAATTAGCGGAAGATTACCTACAATTTGACACCAAATTTCGTTGGATTCAACACATTTTAACCACTTTTTTGGAAATATTTTGAACATTTTTGACTCAGTTTTCGCGTTTATTTGATTAGATAGAATGATGTCGATTTCAGATTCTTAATTAGCAGAAAATTATCTACAGTTTGACACCGATTTTCGGTCGATTCAACATATTTGATCCACTTTTTTGGAAAAATTTTGAAAATTTTAGACTCAGTTTTCGCGTTTATTTGAATAAATAGAATGATGGCGATTTCAGATTCTTAATTAGCGGAAGGCTATCTAAAATTTGACACGATTTTTGATTGATTCAACAATTTTTTGGGAAAATTTTGAAATTTTTTTATTCACTTTTCACTTTTTTGACAAAAAATTTGGAAACATTTATACTCAGTTTTCACGTTTATTTGAATAGATGCAGTAACGGTGATTTCAGATTCTTAATTACCGAAAGATTATCTACAATTTGACACCAATTTTCAGACAATTAAGCACATTTTAAAGTCTTTTTTGGAAAAATTTTGAAAATTTTAGACTCTCTTTTCACGCTTATTTAAATAGATGCAGTGACGGCCACTTCAGACTCTTAATTATATGAAGATTATCTACAATTTGGCGGTAATTTTCAATGAATTGAACACATTTTAGCCACTTTTCTGAAAAAATTTTGAAAATTTTAGATTCACATTTCTTATCTATTTGGATAGATACAGTAACGGTGATTTTAGATTCTTAATTAGTGGAGGATTATCTACAATTTGCCACCAATTTTCGGTGGATTGAACACATTTTAATTTAAATTTTGGTTTTTTTCAATTTTAGGTTTATCACTTTTTCAGTTTTTCGTTTCTTCAATTTTCGATTTGAGATTTTAAAATTTTGCCTTTCTTCAATTTTTCTTCTTAAATTTTTTCAATTTATGATTTTTCGATCAGGTTTTCATCTTTAAATTTTTCGATTTCCCAACTTTTGGATGTTTCCATTTTTAGATTTTTCAATTTTTCCAATTGCTGTTTTTCGTTTTAGTTTTTTGTTTTCTTTGTTTTTTCAATTTTTTGGTTTTTCACTTTTTTCACTTCAGTTTTTCGGTTTTCAATTTTTCGATTTTTCAACTATTCGAATAATAAATAAAAAAACGAAAAAGTACAAACTGAAAACTATGAAAAATCTAAAAATTGGAAATCAAAAACTTGGAAAATTGAAGAAACAAAAAACTGAAAAATCGAAATATCGTAAACTTTAGAAATCGCGGAATCGGATAACTGAGAAATCCAAAAATTACAAAATTGAAAATTTAAAACTGGAAAAACGGTGAATGGAAAAACTAAGATGGAAAATTTCAAAAATTAAATAAACGAAAAATTGAGAAATCGAAAAATAAAAAACTGTAATATTGAAAAATTGCAAAATTGAACAATTGAAAAATGAAAAAATGGTAAAATCGAACAAGGAAAAACGAAAAGTGATACCAAAAATTAAGTAGGTTTTTGATTTTAATCAATACAATTAAAGTCATAATATTTTGCATATTTTAGAGAGGATTTAGTCGGCAAAATTTTGAGATTACGTCATCAGCTTTTTGCAAGGGGTTAAACGAATAAGCTTTGATTAACTTGAAAAATTTTGATTTTTTTTCCAAAAATGTTTATTAAAATTGGACGGAAACCGGAATCCATGTTTCGTACTCCAGTGGTCATGAAACGTGGCGAAAACATAAAAGTAGCCAGTCGTTCAATGGACTCGATTCCAATATTTTTAGCACGTGTAGACGGGACAAAGGTCGGGCGGCGACCATTTATCACACTTTATTAACACCTTCAAGATCAATACAACCACGAGCACTCCTAGTTCCGTAATCGAAAAATCGAAACGCGCATTTTCTCCGCCACGGTTAAGAAACGTGGCCATTCCGCACGGTTTCGTTCGCAACCGTAGGAAATGGCCATTGCGCACACCGCGTGAACGCTCCTTACCAGCGATGATCATCATGCAAATCGTGAAAATTCGTTCGTTGTCAGTTTCGGCGGCCACATTTCCAAATCCCACCGACGTCATGCAGGTCATGGTAAAGTACAAAGCCGTTACGTACATGGTTTTGCGTGAAGGGCCGTTTATCAGTTCTGGCGTGTTGGTGTCATTTGGCCAGACGTACGAGTACGGGCTTTGGGTGATATTGGCGAGCTTCCAGAGCCAGCTGTATTGGACGCCGTTATCGGCGTCGGAACGCCCGATGGAGTACCAAATGCACGCCAGCCAATGGGCGACGAGCATGTAGAAGCACAGGAGCAGGATCAGCATGGCCGCCCCGTACTCCAGGTACCTGTCGAGCTTGCGGACGACGCGGCCCAAGCGGAGCAGGCGCACGACTTTCAGGGCGCTGAATAGACTACCGATACCCTATAGATGTAAAAGCCGGGTTTAAAATAAGTTTAGACGCGTACAATCGCACGCAAATGTTTTGAGGCTATGGGCGGATCGTTTTTGCCTGCCCTCACCGAAGAAGGTGGTCCAAATCCTTCAAGGGCAGAATTTGTAGGTAGGCTCAAACTACAACGAAATTTACATTTGGTAAGAAATATTTATGGCTCACACCAGTTCTCTCGAATTTGTCGGAGAAGATTTAGCAGGTAGTTGTTCCCATAAAATAATGAATAATCGAATAATTTGAAATCTTGCAGATGTTTTAAAGTCATGACAAACATGATTTAATTAAAATATATTTGCTTATCCCCTCTAAAAAATTTATGACGTCACCTCAAAATTTTGCAGAATAAATCCTATCTTAAATGTATAAAATATGATGAGTTTTTATACTTGTGATTTATCACTGCATTAATATTTTTTAGATTTGATTATACAGGGTATCTCAAAAAAGTTAATGACTGAGTCAATTTATTTTATTGAAGAAATCAAGAATAGCAAAACTGAATACTTTGAAATATTGTAGATGTTTTGAAGTTTTTGTAAGCATGGTAACTTTTTTGATTAATCAAATATGCGCAAAATCAAAAATCGGAAAAACTGAAATTCACTAATGCAAAAAACAGAAAATCGAAAAATACAAATCGTAAAAATCGAAAATCTAAAAATGGCTAATCAAAAAATCGAAAATTCAATGAATCAAATACCTAGGTCGATCGAAAAGTGGAAATTCACAAACCTCAAAAATCGAAAAATCGAAAATTGAAAAACGGGAAAACCAAAAAATCGAAAAGTCAAAAATTTGTAGTATTGAAAATTAAAAAAATTGCAAAGCCTAAAAACTGAAGCGAACAGAAAATCTAAAAAGCAAAAAAGTGGAAAAACAAAAATTCGAAAAATCTAGAATCGAAAAAGTGGAAAATCGAAAATCTGAATAAAGAAACTCGGAAATTCTGAAAATTGGAAAATCGAAAACCAAAAAATCGGGAAGTAACAAAATTGAAGTCTAACAGTTGAGAATGGAAAAATTGAAAAACCGAAAATTCTAAAAATCGACAATGGACAAATTGAAAATCGGAAAATTTTAATTGAACAATTGAACATAGAAAAATCGATGAATTGAAAAATCGAAAAATCATAAAACTGAAAAATCCAAAATTCTAATGATCGAAAGTCTGAAAACTGAAAATCGAAAATTCTGAAAAGCGGAAAATAGAATATCGAAAAATTTAAAAGAAAGAAAATTGAAGTCTAAAAACCGAAGAATGGAAAAATTAAAAATCAAAAATTCGAAAAATCAAAACCGAAAAATTCATAGATTTAAAAAGAAAATCGAAAAATCAAAAATCTAAAAATCGAAAAGTAAAAAAATTGAAGTCTAAAAGCTGAAAAATGGAAAACTGAACAATCGAAAATTCGAAAATCAAATATCGAAAAATCGAAAAGCCGAAAAATCGAAAATTTGATAAATCAGATATGCGAAAAACAGAAAATCTGAAAATACAAAACTGGAAAATCAAAAATTTAAAAAATGGAAAAACCGAAAATCGAAAATTCAATGAATCTAATACGTAAGTCGATCGAAAAACTGGAAATTCACAAATTTGAAAAATCGAAAATTTGCAAAATTGAAAAACCGAGAATTGAAAAATCAAAAAACCGAAAAATGGAAAAATCAAAAATCGAAAAAATAGGAAAACCGAAAATTCAAAAATTCATAATATTGAAAACTCTAAAAGTCGACAATTCAAAAATCAAAACATTGGAAAGTAAAATAATCGAAAATCGAAAAGTAAACAAATTGCAAAGCCTAAAAACTGACGAACAGAAAAATTGAAAAATCGTAAAATCAAAAAGTGGAAAATCGAAAACTGGAAATTGAAAAATCGAAGATTGGAAAATCGAAAAATCGAAAATCGGAATATCGAGAATCGACAAATTAAAAAACCGAAAAACGAAAAATTAAAAAATCGGAAATCGAAAAATGAAAAAAAAACGAAAATTCAAAAATCGAATAATCCGAAACTAAAATAATAGAAAAGTGGAAAAGTAAAAATTGCAAAGTCTCAAAACTGACGAACAGAAAAATCGAAAAATAAAAAAAAATCGAAAAATATCTAAAAATGGAAAATCGAAAAATCGAAAATCGGAAAATGGAAAAACCGAAAAATCGAAAATCGAAAAATCGAAATTTCGATGAAACAAATACTCGAAAAAACGAAAAGTAAAAAAATTGCAAGGCCTAAAAATTGAAAAATCAAAAAATCGGGAAAACGAAAATCGAAAAAACGACGATCGAAAAAAAAATAAAAAAATCGAAAAGTAGAAAATCGGAAAGTAACAAATTTGAAGTCTAACAGTTGAGAATAGAAAAACTGAAAAAACCGAAAATTCTAAAAATCGACAATGGACAAATTGAAAATCGCAAAATTTAAATTGAACAATTGAACATAGAAAAATCGATGAATTGAAAAATCGAAAATTCGACTACTCAAATTTTCTAAAAATCGAAAAATCATAAACTGAAAAATCCAAAATTCTAATGATCGAAAGTCTGAAAACTGAAAATCGAAAATTCTGAAAAGCGGAAAATAGAATATCGAAAAATTTAAAAGAAAGAAAATTGAAGTCTAAAAACCGAAGAATGGAAAAATTAAAAATCAAAAATTCGAAAAATCAAAACCGAAAAATTCAAAGATTTAAAAAGAAAATCGAAAAATCAAAAATCTGAAAATTGAAACTCGAAAATTTGGAAATTCGAAAAGTAAAAAAATTGAAGTCTAAAAGCTGAAAAATGGAAAACTGAACAATCGAAAATTCGAAAATCAAATATCGAAAAATCGAAAAGCCGAAAAATCGCAAATTTGATAAATCAGATATGCGAAAAACAGAAAATCTGAAAATACAAGACTGGAAAATCAAAAATTTAAAAATGGAAAAACCGAAAATCGAAAATTCAATGAATCTAATACGTAGGTCGATCGAAAAAACTGGAAATTCACAAATTTGAAAAATCGAAAATTTGCAAAATTGAAAAACCGAGAATTGAAAAATCAAAAAACCGAAAAATGGAAAAATCAAAAATCGAAAAATAGGAAAGTAAAATAATCGAAAAATCGAAAAGTAAACAAATTGCAAAGCCTAAAAACTGACGAACAGAAAAATCGAAAAATCGTAAAATCAAGAAGTGGAAAATCGAAAACTGGAAATTGAAAAATCGAAGATTGGAAAATCGAAAAATCGAAAATCGGAATATCGAGAATCGACAAATTAAAAAAGCGAAAAATCGAAAAATTAAAAAATCGGAAATCGAAAAATGAAAAAAAAAAAACGAAAATTCAAAAATCGAATAATCAGAAACTAAAATAATAGAAAAGTGGAAAAGTAAAAATTGCAAAGTCTCAAAATTGACGAACAGAAAATCGAAAAATAAAAAAAAATCGAAAAATATCTAAAAATGGAAAATCGAAAATCGAAAAATCGAAAATTCGATGAAACAAATACTCGAAAAAACGAAAAGTAAAAAAATTGCAAGGCCTAAAAATTGAAAAATCAAAAAATCGGAAAAATGAAAATCGAAAAAACGACGATCGAAAAAAATAAAAAAATCGAAAAGTAGAAAATCGGAAAGTAACAAAATTGAAGTCTAACAGTTGAGAATAGAAAAACTGAAAAACCGAAAATACTAAAAATCGACAATGGACAAATTGAAAATCGCAAAATTTAAATTGAACAATTGAACATAGAAAAAATCGATGAATTGAAAAATCGAAAATTCGACTACTCAAATTTTCTGAAAATCGAAAAATCATAAAACTGAAAAACCAAAATTCTAATGATCAAAAGTCTGAAAACTGAAAATCGAAAATTCTGAAAAGCGGAAAATAGAATATCGAAAAATTAAAAATCAAAAATTCGAAAAATCAAAACCGAAAAATTCAAAGATTTAAAAAGAAAATCGAAAATTCAAAAATCTGAAAATTGAAACTCGAAAATTTGGAAAATCGAAAAGTAAAAAAATTGAAGTCTAAAAGCTGAGAAATGGAAAACTGAACAATCGAAAATTCGAAAATCAAATATCGAAAAATCGAAAAGCCGAAAAATCGCAAATTTGATAAATCAGATATGCGAAAGACAGAAAATCTGAAAATACAAAACTGGAAAATCAAAAATTTAAAAATGGAAAAACCGAAAATCGAAAATTCAATGAATCTAATACGTAGGTCGATCGAAAAACTGGAAATTCACAAATCTGAAAAATCGAAAATTTGCAAGATTGAAAGACCGAGAATTGAAAAATCAAAAAACCGAAAAATGGAAAAATCAAAAATCGAAAAATAGGAAAACCGAAAATTCAAAAATTCATAATATTGAAAACTCTAAAAGTCGACAATTCAAAAATCAAAAAATTGGAAAGTAAAATAATCGAAAAATCGAAAAGTAAACAAATTGCAAAGCCTAAAAACTGACGAACAGAAAAATCGAAAAATCGTAAAATCAAAAAGTGGAAAATCGAAAACTGGAAATTGAAAAATCGAAGATTGGAAAATCGAAAAATCGAAAATCGGAATATCGAAAATCGACAAATTAAAAAACCGAAAATCGAAAAATTAAAAAATCGGAAATCGAAAAATGAAAAATAAACGAAAATTCAAAAATCGAATAATCCGAAACTAAAATAATAGAAAAGTGGAAAAGTAAAAATTGCAGTCTCAAAACTGACGAACAGAAAAATCGAAAAATATCTAAAAATGGAAAATCGAAAAATCGAAAATCGGAAAATGGAAAAACCGAAAAATCGAAAATCGAAAAATCGAAAATTCGATGAAACAAATACTCGAAAAAACGAAAAGTAAAAAAATTGCAAGGCCTAAAAATTGAAAAATCAAAAAATCGGGAAAATGAAAATCGAAAAACGACGATCGAAAAAAAATAAAAAAATCGAAAAGTAGAAAATCGGAAAGTAACAAAATTGAAATCTAAAAGCTGAAGAAGGGAAAATTCTAAAAAGCAACAATCGAAAAAAGCAAAATTAAAAATTGAAAATTTGAAAAATGGAAAATCGAAAACACGAATATCGAGATTTTGAAAAATCGTAAAAATGATAATCGAAAAATCGAAATGCTCAAAAATCAAAAATTCGATTAATCAGTATTCTAAAAATCGAAAAAACGGACACAAATCCACAAATATGAAAAATCGAAAATCAAAATACGAAAAATTAAAAACCGAAAAATTGAAAAATCCCAAATCGAAAAATGGAAAAAACCGAAAATTCAAAAATCAAACTATCGGAAAGTAAAATAATCGAAAAATGGAAAAATAAAACAAAAGCGGAAAAACGAAAATCGAAAAATCGTAAAATCAGAAAATGGAAAATCGAATAATCGAAAGTTGGAAAAATCGAAGGTCGAGAAATAAAACAACCGAAAAATCGAAAAATTTAATGATTAATGGAAAATCGAAAACTCGGGAATAGAAGAATTAAAAACGTAAAATCGAGAATTCAAAAATCAAAAAGTCGGAAAGTAAAATATAATCGAAAAATGCAAAAAAATTGCAAAATCTAAAAACTGACGAACAGAAAAATCCAGAAATCTAAAAATGGAAAGACGAAAAATCGAAATTGAAAGAATGGCAAATCAAAAAATCGAAACATCGAAAAATCAAAAAACAAAAAATTAAAAATAAAAAAAAAAACGAAAAAACTAAAAACTCGAAAATTCAAAATACCGCAAATTTGAAAAATCAGAAAATTTGAAAGTAATAAAATCGAAAAGTTGATAGAAAAATTGAAACTGAAAAATCTAATTCGATGAAATGGTTGGTCGAAAAAACGAAAAATCGAAAATCGAAGTGATCCGGTGTTACACCTCGACTCAAGAGAGACCGCAATAAAGGATAACAAATGAAATGGATAAAGTCAAACATGATTGATAAACTTTAAACCAAATTTATGAAGTTTATAAACTGAACATTTTTTTTGTTTTTTGAAATGTAGTACACTTCAAAAAATGTCCGTGACTTAATTTAATGTGAATTTTATAACTATGGTTGGCACAATTAGACCTAATATTAGTGTGATTTTGAGCATATTCTCGATTTTATTAGAGCAGAATAGGTTTTTTTTTTGTAATTTTATAACTTACGGAAACTAATAGTACATCACAGATATTGCAAAAAAAAATTGGGCTCAGGGTCCAACTAATTGACAAGATTTCAAAGTATTCAGTTTTGCTATTCTTGATTTCTTCAATAAAATAAATTGACTCAGTCATTAACTTTTTTGAGACACCTCGTATAAACAAATCCAAAAAATATAAATGGAATGGTAAACCACAAGTATAGACTCATCATATTCTGAACATTTTAGATAGGGTATTTATAAAATTAAAACTAATTCAGAGTAAGAATTTGGTCAACACGTAAATTTCGTTGTAGTTTGAGCCTACCTACAAATTCTGCCCTTGGACGATTTGGGCCGCCTCCTTCGGTGACGACCGGCAAAAATGATCCGCCCATAGGCTCAAAACATTTGTGCACTTACGTCTTCGTCGTGATCAAAGGCATTGAAGACATCATAAGGCAAGCAGCTCAACAAGTCGATGATGAACCAACTCTTGAGGTAGTTCATCCGGATCACCTTCGGGTCGGACACCACTTCGCCCCCCGGCCCCACGAAAGTCGTATGAAAATTCAAAACAATATCAATAAAGAAAATAACATCAACAATCGAATCAACAACAAGCAGCGACACGTCTTCGGAGGTCTTGTTCTTGAAAGCCACGTTGTACGGGACCATAATCGCTGTGTAGAACGTGAGACACAGGATGATCCAGTCCCAGATGGCTTTGAAGGCGCAGTAGTGAAGCAAGATATGCGGCGGCGTCTTGGGGGCTTCCTGGCGGTACTGGGGCATGATGTCTGCGCTTAAACTCATCATCTATACATAACCCCAAAAAATCCGAACGCAGCGTGCAAGAACAACAGTTAGTACTTGCAGTACGACTGGTACTGGAACTGACTTGCGCCAGATGCGACTGCTTCGTGGTGTCTTTCAGGTTCGGCAGATGGGAAGAGAACTGCGACACCAGGACCGAGCGACTGCGGGTCACCGAGCGTGCCAACTTGGCGAATTTTGACAGACCTAGAAGTTTCGGGTTACTTCAAACCGAGAAACTCGTACTTCCAAAGTACCTCCTTTCGCATCGTCGGTTTCTATGGGTTGTTTCAGCGCTGTTATGTCCCGAAAAGTCAATAGAAAGAGGACTACCAAGTCGCGCTCGTTCTTTATGGGCGAAATCTGCAGGAGTAGCCATAGTGGTGTTTCTACAAAGAGAGAGTTTTTGAAGTTCGGGTCAAAACTGATGTCCAGTGATGCTTAAGCTTCAAACTAACTAAAGCTGTACTGGCTACTCTATTGTTGACTAACGGTGTTTCGTGCTGTGTACTCTGATATGGTGGCGCTGATGGTGCGTCATTTGACCCAAAATAATACAAACAAATCAAGGAACTAATCGTACTAGTTAAACGAACAAAACAAGCAGTGTTTCTCGGTACCTTGGAACACGAGCATGCCGAGTCGTACCAAAATGGTTGTTAATTTTGAAAAAATGTCACTGTGGAGCGAACGGGATACCTACCTAAGTACCTTCGCAATTTGGTGTGACACACATTTTTAATGAAAGTACCAAATACAGGTACCACGTTAGAATAGAGGGTGTAATGGAAATGGGCGCACAAGTTTGTTGTGGAAACCAAAATGAGAGAGTTATTTTTGATTTTTATGTCGATGGGTATTATTTATTTGCGTCAAAACAAAGAAGAAAATCAGAATGGAGGGGTGCTGGGTAGAATGATGAACGAAAAATCAGTAAAAAGCCATGTGATAGTGCACTTTTGAATCTGAAAATTTGGAAAACAATGTTTGTTTCGTTATTTTACGTTTTTGGAATTTACCAAATCTCAACCAACAATAGTCAAATTTGAGTAAAAAAACATGCCAATAATAAGAGAATAAGTAAGTATATATACAGCATGCCAAAAACACCTACCATCCAGCAAAAAACCGTCTTTTCATTAGTTGGCTAACTGAAGTAGTGTTACTTTCAGTGTCGGATTGAGGACATGGGGGTCCACCGGGAAATTTATATATATAACTAATGGGAAAAATGTGGACATTCCCAATTTCTCAGTATATGCTTAACTTCGACTGTTTATGTTTATACTTCGACCGAATTCGACTATTAACACATTATCACATGGTGATTTCTTATAGAAAAATAGGATTTTCAATTAAGCTCCACCCCTCGGCTTACGACGAATTAAAAAAATCATCAGAATTGAGATAGGGCGGGCGGGCGGGGCGTATATTTTGCCCTTTTTTCTTAGTATACGTAGCCATCTTTTCACAACAAAAAACTTAAAACATGGTTAAAATGGTATATTTTTCGGTTCTGATTTTATAATTTTTCTTTTTCTCAAATTAAAATTCCTGAAATTTTCAATTATTTATTTTTCAAATTTTTCATGCCTTAAATTTTTTGTTTCAGTTTTTATTTTCTTCATTTCTACCATTTATCGGTTTTTCAGTGTTCAGTATTTCGATTTTACAAGCTTTGGGTTTTTCAATTTAAGATCTTGCATTTTTTTGATTTTACAGTTTTTTCATTTCTTCAATTTTTGGTTCCGGGTTTTTATTTTCTTTATTTATTTGTTTTTTCAATTTAATTTTTTCAGTTTGTCGTTTCTGGAATTTTTCAGTTTTTCATTTTCGTGTTTAATGTGAAATTTTTAAATTTTTTGGATTCTCAAATTTTCGATTCTCAATTTTTCGACTTTAATTTTTCGTTTTTTCGATTTTAGATGTTTCACTTTTTCGATTTAAAATTTTACGTTTGTTCAATTTTCGATTTGAGATTTTTAATTTTTCAATTTTTCTTATCTTTGATTTTTCGATTTGCAATTTTTTCTTTCGGTTTTTTATTTTTTTTATTTTGTCAATTTTGCGGTTTTCCAGTGTTTTGATTTTATAATTTTTCGTTTTTTCAATTTAAAATTCCTTGAGTTTTCAATTTTTGATTTTATAATTTTTCGTTTTTTCAATTTAAAATTCCTTGAGTTTTCAATTTTTGATTTTTCAATTTTTCATTTCTTAAATTTTTGGTTTTGGTTTTTATGTTCTTTATTTTTACCATTTATCAAATTTTCTGTGTTCAAGTTTTCGATTTTAAAATCCTTGGTTTTTGAATTTTAAGATTTTGTAATTTTTTAATTAGCAGTTTCACGAGTTTTAAATGTTCGTTTTTTTTTTAATTTTCCAATTGTTCTGTTTTCCAATGTTTGATTTAATTATTTTTTCGTTTTGTTAATGTGAAAATTTTCTATTTTTGGGATTTTCAATTTTCGATTCTCAATTTTTCGACTTTAATTTTTCGTTTTTTCAATTTTAGATTTTTCACTTTTTCGATTTAAAATTTTACGTTTCTTCAATTTTCGATTTGAGATTTTTAAGTTTTTCATTTTTCTTTATTTTTAAAATTTTAAGATTTTGCAATTTTTTGATTAGCAGCTTCACGAGTTTTCAATATTTAATTTTTCAATTTTTCTTATCTTTGATTTTTCGGTTTGCAATTTTTTCTTTCGGTTTTTTATTTTTTTATTTTGTCAATTTTGCGGTTTTCCAATGTTTTGATTTTATAATTTTTCGTTTTTTCAATTTAAAATTTCTTGAGTTTTCAATTTTTGATTTTTCAATTTTTCATTTCTTAAATTTTTGGTTTTGGTTTTTATTTTCTTTATTTTTACCATTTATCAAATTTTCTGTGTTCAAGTTTTCGATTTTAAAATCTTTGGTTTTTTCAATTTTAAGATTTTGTACGAGTTTTAAATGTTCTGTTTTTTTAGTTTTTCAGTTTTTCAATTTTTCGTTCGTTTTTTGTTTTTTTTTTATTTTTTCAATTTTTCTGTTTTCCAATGTTTTGATTTAATTATTTTTTCGTTTTGTTAATGTGAAAATTTTCTATTTTTGGGATTTTCAATTTTTCGATCATTTCATTTTTTGGTTTTTTCAATTTTATTTAAAATTGCAAAAACTCACATTATATTTTGCCCTTTTTTCTTAGTATACATAACCATCTTTTCACAACAAGAAACTTAAAACATGGTTAAAATGGTACATTTTTGCATATATGGGGCGGAGCTTAATTGCAAAATCGATATTTCGTTACACAAATTTTCCATTATAAACATACATATTTTAAGTTTCATGTTCTGAAAGGAAGTCTACACATATTAAAACAAAAAGGCAAAATGCCAGCCCGCCCACCCACCCTATCTCGCTTGTGATGATTTTTTTTATTCGCTGTTAATCAAAGGGGCGGAGCTTAACTGTAGAATACTTATTTCTTTACAAGAAATTAAATACATGTTTTTGAGTATCGTGTTGTTTAAAATATACTATGTACATTAAGAAAAAAAGGCAAAAGATAGACCCCGCCCACCCACCCTATCGGAATTGTGATGACTTTTTTTATTCTTAGAAACCCAACATTGTAGGGAAATATGGATTTTACAATGCTCCTCCCCTAGGTCCGCCAACGAATGAAAACTTCATTACTATTTAGATCAGGGCTGGTATGGGTGGGGCTTAATCTTTGACTTCAATTTTTTTTCCTAATATACGTAGCAGTCTTTGAATAGTTCAATACTCAAAAACATGTCTTGGTAATTTCTTATAGAGAAATAATAAGGCTTTGGCAATTAATTCTGCTCTTTTGGCTACCGACGATTAAAAAAAATCGTCACAATTGAGATAGGGCGGGTGGGCGGGGCTTATATTTTGCCTTTTTTCTTAATATACGTGGTCGCCTTTTTAGAACAAGAAACTTAAAATATGTCTGTTTAAAATGGTAAATTCTTCTAGGCAAATATGGATCTTGCAATTAAGCCCCGCCCCTCGATCTTACAACGAATGAAAAATTCATCACAATTGAGCTTGGGACGGATATGGGTGGGTCTTAATCTTTGTCTTTTTTATTAATAAACATATTTTTTATTTCTTGTAGAGAAATACGGATTTTGCAATTAACCTCCGCCCTCCGTGGCGCACGACGAATAAAACAATCATCACAATTGAGACTGGGTGGGTGGGCGGGTTTATATTTTGCCTTGTTTTCTTAATATGTGCAGTCATCTTTTCACAACAAGAAACTTAAAACATGTTAAAGTGGTAAATTTGTATAAGGAAATATCGATTTTACAATTAAGCTCCACCCCTCCGCTTACGACGAATAAAAAAATCATCAGAATTGTGGTAGGGCGGGTGGGCGGGGCCTATGTTTTGCCTTTTTTTTCTAAATATCCATAGCCACCTTTTCAACAAAAGAAACTTAAAACATGGATAAAATTTTTGCAAGGAATTATGGATTTTGCAATTATGAGGCGGAGCTTAATTACAAAATCGATATTTCTTTATACAAATTTTCCATTTTAAACATATTTTAAGTTTCATGTTGTGAAAAGAAGTCTACACATATTAAAACAAAAAGGCAAAATGTCAGCCCGCCCACCCACCCTGAGTTAATTGTGATGAATTTTTTTATTCGCCGTGTGCCAAGAGGGCGGAGCTTAACTGCAAAATTATTCTCTACCAGAAATTTAAACATGTTTTTGAGTATAGTGTGGTTCAAAGAATACTATGTACATTAAGAAAAAAAGGCAAAATATAAACCCCGCCCACCCACCCCGTCTCAATTGTAATGACCTTTTTTATTATTAGAAAGTTAACACACGTTTAAAATGGTGAATTTTTGTAAGAACAAGAAACTTAAAACATGTCTAAAACTGTAAATACTTCTAGACAAATATGGATCTTGCAATTAAGCCCCGCCCCTCGATCTGACAACAAATGAAAAATTCATCACAATTGAGCTTGGGATGAATGGGTGGGGCTTAATTTTTGGCTTGTTTTTTTTTC
This sequence comes from Zophobas atratus, assembly GCA_022388445.1. Classification (NCBI taxonomy): domain Eukaryota; kingdom Metazoa; phylum Arthropoda; class Insecta; order Coleoptera; family Tenebrionidae; genus Zophobas; species Zophobas atratus. The sequence continues at coordinate 2,588,646 of CM039444.1, forward strand.
TTAATACATATACACAGTATTCTATGAACAACACGATACTCAAACACATGTATTCTATTTCTTGTAGACAAATACGGATTTTGCAATTAAGCTCCGCCCACTCTTGGCTCGCAACGAATAAAAAATATCATCACAATTGAGATAGAGTGGGTGGGCGGGGCTTCCATTTTGCCTTGTTTTCTTAATATGTGCAGTCATCTTTTCACAACAAGAAACTTAAAACATGGAAAAAATGGCACATTTTTTCAAGGAAATGTGGATTTTGCAATTATGGGGCAAAATCGTTATTTGCTTATCAAAGTTTCCATTTTAAACATATTTTAAGTTTCATGTTGTGAAAAAAAATTCTAGACATATTAAGACAAAAAGGCAAAATGTAAGCCCGCCCACCCGCCCTGTCTCAATTGTAATGTTTTTTTTATTAGCCGTGAACCAAGGGGCGGAGCTTAACTGGAAAATCTTTATTTCTTTACGAGAAATTTAAATATGTTTTTGAGAATCGTGTGGTTCAAACTATGTACATTAAGAAAAAAGGACAAAATATAAATCCCGCCCACCCACCCCGTCTCAATTGTGATGACCTTTTTTATTCCTAGAAAGTTTACGCACGGTTAAAATGGTAAATTTTTGTAAAAACAAGAAACTTAAAACATGTCTAAAATCGTAAATTCTTCTAGACAATTTGGATCTTGCAATTAAGCCCTGCCCCTCGATCTGACAACGAATGAAAAATTCATCACAATTGAGCTTGAGATTGATTGGGTGGGGCTTAATTTTTGGCTTGTTTTTTTCTTAATATATATATTTAATCTTCTTTGAACAACACGATACTCAAAAACATGTTTTTATTTCTTGTAAAAAAATACGGATTTTGCAATTAATCTCCGCCCACCCTTGGCTCACAACGAATAAAAATATCATCACAATCGAGATAGGGCGGGTGGGCGGGGCTTCCATTTTGCCTTGTTTTCTCAATATGTGTAGTCATGTTTTCACAATAAGAAACTTAAAACATGTAAAAAATGGTAGATTTTTACAAGGAAATGTGAATTTTGGAATTATGGGCAAAATCGATATTTCCTTTTCAAAATTTCCATTCTAAATATGTTTCATGTTACTTGTTATGAAAAGAAATCTGCACATATTAAAACAAAAAGGTAAAATGTAAGTCCGCCCACCCGCCCTATCCCAATTGTGATGATTTTTTTATTCGCCGTGAACCAAGGGGGCGGAGCTAAACTGCAAAATCCTTATTTCCCTACGAGAAATTAAAAACATGTTTTAGAGTATCGTGTGATTCAAAGAATTCTGTGTACATTAAGAAAAAAAGGCAAAATATAAACCCCGCCCACCCACCCCGCCTCAATTGTGATGTCCTTTATAATTCTTAGAACGTTAACACACGTTTAAAATGGTAAATTTTTGTAAGAACAAGAAACTTAAAACATGTCTAAACGGTAAACTCTTCTAGACAAATATGACTTTTGCAATTGAACCCCGCCCCTCCATCTGACAACAAATGAAAAACTCATCACAATTGAGCTTGGGATGAATGGGCGGGGCTTAATTTTTGGCTTGTTTTTTTTCTTAATAGTATCCTTTAAACAACACGATACTCAAACACATGTATTCTATTTCTTGTAGAGAAATACGGATTTTGCAATTAAGCTCCGCCCACCCTTGGCTCACAATGAATAAAAAAATCATCACAATTGAGATAGGGTGGATGGGTGGGGCTTCCATTTTGCCTTGATTTCTTAATATGTGTAGTCATATTTTTACAAGAAACTTTAAACATGTTTAAAATGGTAAATTTGTATAGGGAAATATTCATTTTGCAATTACGCTCCGCCCCTCGGTCTGACAACGAATGAAAAAATCATCACAATTGAGATAGGGTGGGTGGGCGGGGCTTCCATTTTGCTTTGTTTTCTTAATATGTGTAGTCATCTTTTCACAACAAGAAACTTAAAACATAGAAAATATGGTAAATTTTTTCAAGAAAATGTGGATTTCGCAATTATGGGACAAAATCGATATTTTCTTATCAAATTTTCCATTTTAAACATATTTTATGCTACATGTTGTGAAAAGAATTCTACAAATATTAGCACAAAAAGGCAAAACATAAACCCCGCCCACCCACCCCATCTCTATTGTGATGACTTTTTTTATTCCTAGAAACTTGACACAAGTTTAAAATTGTAAATTTTTGTAACGAAAATGGATTTTGCAATTGGGCTCCTCCCTAGGTCTTCCAACGAATGAAAACTTCATTACTATTTAGATCAGGGCAAGTTTGGGTGGAGCTTGATCTTTGGATTTAATTTTTTCTTAATATACTTAGTATTATTTGAATAACACGATACTCAAAACATGTTTTTAATTTCAAAAGTTGAACATCATAGTCACTATCAACGGCAATGACAATTTTCAGCTTTTATTTTATATGTAATTGGAACATCCTGTATATGTGAAAAATCTGTTGCATCAAAAAAAAATGAGCCCACCGGAAATTTCCCGGTATCTCAATCCGACACAGTGAACTAAAAAAACTCAAAAATGTAAAAGTTTTTGCTGGAGTCGGGCCCAAATTGCACAAAGTAATACGTGTAAGGAATTTTAGTAAAAAATGTTAAAAAGTCGTCAGTATTTTTTGTCCCTCGTGTCAACATGCAGTCGAAAGCATCCCTTTTCGAACTTGGTCTCGGTTACAATCGAAAGTCAAATTGCAAAAGCAAGAGACAAAACGAAAAAATTCCCCGTCAAGAGAATATACAAAACAAGTAGAAGAAGAAAACAAAACCTACAAAGCGTAAGGAGTAAAGTACAAATTTCATAGCTTTAGGAATTGAGAAATTATCGTAACTACATACCTTCTGGAGTGCCTGTAGAAAAAAATAAAATATGTTTAATAATTTTTTTAAAATACGGAGTTACTTAATCGAAATTTAAAGGAAATCAAGGAAATCAATCGAACACAAACAAAATGATTTACGGGTTGTTGTTTAGACGGTCTACGATTGTTCGGTTATGCCACGTGCAGATACAGCTATGACACAGTTTGCAATTTTGTGCATTTTTCGATTGACTGAGTCGTTTTAACACCCATTTTCACTAAAACCTCGATTTCGACGGTGTTCTGATCATGCACTCGTGTCTTCGTTAGATGGAAGCGACTATTGTTACTAACAAGACAACATTCAGCCAGTGGCAACGACATTTACTGCTAGTCATTCAATTTTGACTGATTTTGAAAAATTTGAAAAACACTGAACTACATACCTTTTGTTTCTATACAGAACATGCGCGGTGCAGGAGAACGGACCGGGGGAAACACATAGTTATATAGTAAGTACAATATAATTTTGAAAGGGAAAGAAAAACTTACTACCTATAACTTAAGAGTCATAATGAAAAGGTAAAGAAAAAAAATTGCGCTGAGGTACACAGAAAGTACGTTTTCGTTACTTATAAATATTTAAATATAAATATAGTATTTATCCATCTCGCAACCCGACGAAAACCTGCCAAAGCTAAACAAACAAAAGTGAAACTAGAAAAATTAAACAACTAAATAAACACTAACTAGCAAGCGGTGTCACGTGGACGTCTTCATTATTATTATTCGGGAAAGTTAAACCTGTAGTTATCCTAACAAAGCACCGACAGAAGAAATGAGATGATAGTTAGAAGGAGCTAGTAAGAGAGAGACAGATTGGACTATGAACGACTTACTATTTTTCTTGTAAAGGAGAATCTCAAACTGGTCGTGCAACTGATGCTCGAGGACATGGTCTACTCTACTGATTGTCTCCTTATCGGTAAGTTCGCCGAACATAAAGGCACACCTGCAGGATTTTTGCATTACTTCCGCCCTGTTGTAGCCGGAAATCTTGCAGAAAGACTCGTTGCAATAAACTATCGGGTAGTCGACGATCTGGGCGTTCGCCAGAAGGAAACTGCTGTCGGCTGCAACAAAAACACGTGCGCTCACCCCTCCGGACAATCACTGACGTCACTCGACAAATTATTAAACTTATGGATTCGTTGAACCTGAATAATTTGCTTATCGGTGAAATTAAAAAGATTACGTTACACGCTTGTTAGAAAGTGCGTTTTCTTTATTTCTTGTTAGATATTTCGAGAGATAGAAATCCAACGGAGCGATAACATTGGCGAGCGGAAGACGAATTCTAAGGTAAACGCAATGTTCAGCCTTGAGCACAACACGTAAGGTCGATTAATTATCGTAATTCTCTTGGTAACTAGCGAAAATAAATTCGTGTAACAGAGGTCTAAAAATACGGAAAATTGACCGGGGTTTATCGTAATTTGGAATAGTACAACGTGTGACGGTTGAAAGGACGCGAAAAATGAAAGTTGCGCTAAATCATAGTTCTGTGTTCGCTTACAATAAAGGGGGAAAAGGGACAAAGTTAAAGATAAGAGTCGGGACACAAAGGCAAGGATGTTCTTTGAGTCCTGGGTAATTCCATTTTGTGCCAACGATATGGGTTTAACGTGGATAATGCTTCAAAGTTATGAGACGCTTTTGTTTTAAATATTTATGGCTTGGCTAAGACGAAAAAGTGAAAATTAAGAATTGGAAGCAATGAATGAGGAAGCACTTGTTGCAGATTTGGCTTGTGCAGCAGCTGGAATTTTTGTGGACGTATTATTATCGATCGAACTACCGAAAGTTATGACGGAATTAAACGCTAAATGTGTGTTTGTTCTCTGTAAAAATTTGTGACCGTGTCGTTAAAATACTGTAAAATAAATGTCAACTCCGAAAAAACTGGGTGGTGAAAATTATGGAAAAAATCGTGCTTAACACGGGAAATAATTGGTGTTCGAATTATTCGACTTTGAAAATTTAAACGGACAATTTTTGTAAAATGGTAGTAATTTTCGAAGAAATTAAGCCAAAAACAAGTTCTGGAGATCGAAATCTACAGAAGAATAATTTTTGACGATGCTCGGAATAAGGTCAAAACTTTCATATTTAAAAATTGAACTTTTTTAGAAATTGCCCAAAAATTCGCAAACAAATCTGATGTATAGATTTCGACAAGCTAAATCGAGAAACAGATTATTTATCGTCCCGGAGTAAGATTTGCACAATTACCGGAATAATTTTTTTAATCTTAAAAATTCACTTGTTTTTATGCACTATTTTTGAAAAATAACGTAATAATTTTCGAAAAAAAAAACCAAAAACAATTGCTGGAAGTTGAAATGTAGAAAACTTTATGGTCGTGGAGCAAGATTTCCTAAATATTCAATTAGAAATTAAATTTATAAAAAAACCTTAAAAATTTTCATGTTTTTTTTGACGATTTTGGAAAAAATTGTGGACGTTTTCGAAGAAATTACTCCAAAAATAGCTTCTGGAAGTCGAAATCTAAAAAAAACCTCCTGTAATAATAATAGTTTTCTATGGTGTTTGGAAAAAGGTCAAAATTTTCATACTTATTTAAAAATTGAATTTTTTACAAAGTTGCCCAAAATTCCACGAAAAATTCTGAAAAAGTTTCATAATTAAAATTAAAGTATTTTAGAAATTGTTCAAAAATTTAAAAAAGATTCTGATGTATAAGAACTGAAAATGTAGAGTGTTTATCGTTTTGCAGCAAGGTTTTTGGAAATATTTAGCCTGAGATCAATTTTCTTAAATATCCTGAAAATTCAGATATTTTTTTATGGACGATTTTTGAAAAATGGATGTGATTTTCGAAGAAATTAAGCCAAAAACAAGTTCTGGAGATCGAAATCTGCACAAGAATATCTTTAACAATTTTTGGCGATGCTCGGAATAAGGTCAAAAATGTCATATTTAAAAATTGAACATTTTTAGAAATTGTTTAAAACTTCACAAAAAATCTGATGTATAGATTTCGACAAGCTAAATCGAGGAACAGATTATTATTTATCGTCCCAGACTAAGATTTTCACAATCACCAGAATAATTTTTTTTTTATCTTAAAATTTTACTTGTTTTTATGTACTATTTTTGAAAAATAACATGTAATAATTTTCGCAAAAATAAAGCCGAAAACAATTTCTGGAGGTCGAAATGTACAAAAGAATCTCTTTTAGTAAATTTCGGTGGTGCTCGGAAAAAAGTCAAAATTTTCATTTTTTAAAAATGAAGTTTATTCAAAGCTGCCCAGACTCTCAAAAAATGTTGATTTACTGATCTCGATAAGTTGAATCGAAAATTACAGCATGTTTATGGTCGTGGAGCAAGATTTCGGGAATATCCAATTAGAAATTACATTTATAAAAAAATCTTAAAAATTTCCTTGTTTTTTTGACGATTTTGGAAAAAGTTGTGGTCATTTAAGAAGACATTACTCCAAAAATAACTTCTGGAAATCGAAATCTGCAAAAAACTTCCTCTAATAATAATTTTCTATGATGTTTAGAAAAAGGTCAAAATTTTCATACTTATTTAAAAACTGAACTTTTAAAAAGTTGCCCAAAAATCCACGAAAAACTCTGATTTATATATCTCGACAAACTGAATCAAAAAACAGCGTGTTTATGGTATCGGAGCAAAATTTCCGAAATATTCAGTTTGACTGAACATATTTCTTATGCACGATTTTGGAAAAATGCTAGTAATTTTCGAACAAAGTAATCCAGAAACAGCTTCTGGAAGTCTAAACCTACAAAAGAACCTCTTTTAATAATAATTTTTCACGGTACTTGGAAAAAAGTCAAAATTCTGACGTTTAAAAACTGAAGTTTTTTCGAAGTTGCCCAAAAATCCACAAAAATTCTAGAATTAAATCTCGACGAGCTAGACCTAAAAAGTTAGTTTGTTGTTGTTCCCAGACTACAATTTTCCAAGTATTCGGGTTCAAATTCGAAACTTTGAAATAATATCCCAAAAATGATATATTTTATTTTGGTAATTTTAGAAAAATGGTACCAATTTTCGAAGAAATAAACCCGAAAATAACTTGTGCAGATGGACATCAACAAAAGAATATCTTTCAATAATAATTTTCGATGGTGCTCGGAAAAAGGACAAACATTTCATATTTAAAAATTGAACTTTTTTAGAAATTGCTCTAAAATTCACAAACAAATCTGATGTATAGATTTCGCCAAGTTAAATCGAGAAAGAGATTGTTTATCGTTCCGGAGTAAGATTTTCACAATCACCGGAATGATTTTTTTTAACTTAAAAATCTACTGGCTTTTATGCACTATTTTTGAAAAATAACATGTAATAAAAAAAATTCTGGAGGTCGAAATGTACAAAAGAATCTCTTTTAATAAATTTCGGTGGTGCTCGGAAAAAAGTCAAAATTTTCATTTTTTAAAAATGAAGTTTTTTCAAAATTCTGATTTACAGATCTCGATTAGTTGAATCGAAAATTACAGCATGTTTATGGTCGTGGAGCAAGATTTCCGAAATATTCAATTAGAAATTAGATTTATAAAATATCTTAAAAATTTCCATGTTTTTTTGACAATTTTGGAAAAAAATTGTGGTCGTTTTGGAAGAAGTTACTCCAAAAATAACTTCTGGAAGTCGGAATCTGCAAAAAACTTCCTCTAATAATAGTTTTCTATGGTGTTTGGAAAAAGGTCAACATTTTCATACTTATTTAAAAATTGAACTTTTTACAAAGTTGCCCAAAAATCCACGAAAAATTCTGAAAAAGTTTCATATTTAAAAATTAAACTATTTTAGAAATTGTTCGAAAATTCAAAAAAGATTCTGATGTGTAAGAATTGAAAATGTTGAGTATTTATGGACTTGGAGCAAGGCTTTTGGAAATATTCAGCCTGAGATTCAATTTTCTTAAATATCCTGAAAATTCAGATTTTTTTATGGACGATTTTTGAAAAATGGAAGTGATTTTTAAAGAAGTTAAGCCGAAAACAACTTCAGGAGATCGAAATTTACAAAGAAACTTTAATAATTTTCGTTGGAAAAAACCTGACCTGACCTGACCTGACCTGACCTGACCTGACCTGACCTGACCTGACCTGACCTGACCTGACCTGACCTGACCTGACCTGACCTGACTCGAAAAATGTAGAGTACTGATGATGATCTTGGAGCAAGATTTTCGAAATATTCAGCTTGAGATTAAATTTTTTTAAAAATCCGAAAAATCTAATTATTTTTAGGGACATTTTTTGAAAAAAGGTAGTGATTCTGATGTATAATAGATCTCGACAAGCTAAATCGAAAATTATATTTTAGCCATCTTTTTATAACAAGAAATTTAAAACATGGTTAAAATGGCACATTTTTGCAAAGAAATATGTATTTTGCAATTATGGGCGGAGCATAATTCCAAAATAGATTTGTCGTTGTACAAATTTTCCATTTTCGACATATTTTAAGTGTAATGTTGTGAAAAGAAGTCTACGCATATTAAAACAAAAAGACAAAATGTAAGCCCGCCCACCCGCCCTGTCTCACTTGTGATGATTTTTTTATTCGCCGTGAACCAAAGGGGCGGAGCTTAACTGCAAAATACTTATTTCTTTACAAGAAATTAAAAACATGTTTTTGAGTATCGTGTTGTTCAAAGAATTCTATGTAAGTTAAGAAAAAAGGGCAAAATATATACCCCACCCACCCACCACATCTCAATTGTGATGATTTTTTTAATTCATAGATTTTTGATCACTCATTTTATTGGACGAAAGGTGGATTCTATACTGATAAATATTCGAATCTATTAGACAGAAAAGTTAAAACTAACCCCACCCACCTTCAATTTTAAATTTCATTGGTTGGAGAACTGCAAGTAAGCTCCACCTCTCGACTCATGACAAATGAAAAAATCATCACAACTGAGATAGGGCGAGTGGGCGGGGCTTATATTTTACCTTTTTTTTAGTATAATGTAGTTCCTTTTCGCAACAAAAAATTTAAAACATGTTGAAAATGATAAATTTTTGTAGGCAAATATCGATTTTGCAATTATGCTCCGCCCCTACGTCTGACAACGAATGAAAAATTCCTCACAATTGAGATCGGGGCGGGTGTAGGTGGAGCTTAAATTTTTACTTTCTTTTTTACTTCATTCATATAATTTTCTTTGAATAACACGATTACCTACTATTATGGTCCTAGAGCAAGATTTCCAGAATATTTAATTAGAAATTAAATTTAGAAATAATTTTTTAAAAATTCACATGTTTTTTTTAACGATTTTGGAAACAATTGTAATCATTTTCGAAGAAATTACTCGATTTTTCATATTTTTATTTTCGATTTAAAATTTTTCGATTTCTAGATTTTTCATTTTTTTCATGTTTGATTTTCTGGATCTTGCATTTTTCGACTTCTCAGTTTTCAATTTTCCGGTTTTCCGATTTTGGGATTTTTAGAATCTTGATTTTTCGAGATTTTCGGAAATAAAAGTCAAATTTGAATAAAAACTTTGCGATTATTCGGTTTTTCGATTTCTAGATTTTCAGTTTTTTGATTATTCCATTTTTAGATATTTTAGTTTGCGGATTTTTCAATTTCTCGATTAATTGATTTTTTGATTTTTCGATTTTCTGATTTCTGGACTTTTCAATTTTTCCGTTTCTCAATTATTCAATTTTCCGTTTTGACATTTTTCAATTCCTGAAATTTTCGATTTTTCAATTTTGGTATTTTTAAATATATGTATTTCAATTTGGCGATTTATCGATTTTTGGTTTTTACTTGTATGATTTTGCAAAATTTTTCGATTTTTTAAAATATTGTATTTTTCAATTTTTCGATTTTTTCACGTTTTGATTTCTCAAGTTTTCAATTTTTCGTTTTAATTTTTTATTTTTAAATTTTTCGAGTTTTCAGTTTTTCCATTTTTCGATTTATCGAGATTTCCATGTTTCGATTTTTCGATTGTTCAGTTTCCCGATTTTTCGATTTTTTTTTTTTTTTATTTCAATATTTCAATTTTTAGCTTTCGATTTTTCGACTTCTTGATTTCTTTCTGAAGAAATGCTATAAAAATTATAAAATCGAAAGAAACACTGAAAAAATAAAGGAAATGAAAAACGAAGAATTGTGGCCTAAAATCGAGAAAATCAAAATTAAAAAACATTGGGAAAATGAAAAATAAAACTCAAGAAATTGAAAAATTGAGGAAACAAGAAATTTAAAATTTTAAAGATTGTAAAATCAAAATATTGAAAATTAAAGAATTCGGAAAATTGAGTAATTGAGAAATCCAAAGATCGCAAAAATTTAAAAATTGGAAAATCGAAAATTTAATTGAAAGGTAAAAAAACTAAATAACCGAAACATTATAAAATCGAAAGGAAACTGAAAAAATAAAGGAAATGAAGAAACGAAGAATTGTGGTATAAAATCTAGAAAATGAAAATTAAAACATCGGGAAAGTGAAAAATAAAACTCAAGAAATTGAAAAATTGAGGAAACGAAAAATTGAAAAATCGAGACTAAAAACTGGGAAACTTAAAAATCTAAAAATTGCAAAATCGGAAAAACGAAATATTGTTATATTATGTAAGAAAATTTTCGTGTATAATTCTAGCGATTCTGGAAAAATGGTACAAATTTTTGAAAAAGTGGTGTCGAAAACAACTTGTAAAGACTAAAATCAACAAGAGAATTTTTTTCAAATTTTCGAAGGAACTTTTAATCCTAAAAATTAACACATTTCTTATGAGCGATTTTGGAGAAAATGGTGGTAATTTTTGAGGAAATTGAGCCGAAAATAACTCCTGGAGGTCGAAAACTACAAAATAATCTCATTTAATAATTTTCGACGGTGCTCGGAAAAAGAAAAAAAAATCATGTTTAAAAACTGAACTTTTTTCGAAGTTTCCCAAAAATCGACAAAAAATTCTAGGACACAGATCTCAATCAACTAAATCCAAAATCTTAGCGTGCTGTTGTTCCCGGACTAAGATTTTCGAAATATTCGGCTCCAAATTCGGGTTTTTAAAAAAAGTACAAAAATAACATTTCATTTTGATAATTCGCAAAAATGATACCAAGTTTCGACGAAATGAAGCCGAAAATAACTTCTGGAAGTTGAAATTTACAAACAAATCTCTTATCATAATTTTGAAGTTGCCTTGGTAAAATTCAAATTTTATATACTTAATTGAAAAATTTAAGATTTCTGGAAGTTGCCCAAAAATCGACAAAAAAATCTAGGAAATAATTCTCAAAGAGCTAAATCCAAAAACTTAGTGGGGCGTTCTTCACCGGCCAGGATTTTCGAAATAGTCGGACTTCAAATTCGAATTTTTAAAAAAGTATACCAAAAATAACATTTCATTTTGACAATATTCAAAAATGGTACGAATTCCGACGAAACACCTTACATATAAAAAAATGTGTTCTCCTAAATGAGTTCCAGTTGAAGCCCCAAACATGTTAATAACGGTATTACAAAGCTAAGAATACCTCTGAGACCGCGGAAATGTCATCCATTTGTCTAAATAACCCGCCCCATAACAAAAACGAATTATAATTGGCCTAGCGCTCCGACTTCGACTCCTTCAAGATCTAAATCAACCCCTCGACATTTTAATTTCGGAATTAATCCCTCGCTTTTTCAATCTCCCACGCACCAAACAGAACAAAGCCCTAATCGCGCTCCTGCAAAAACTCCGCTTTATTAAAAATGCATCCTTTAATTCCTTATCCCGCTCCTCCGACCCGGCGCATTCGCCAGCCCTCCCGCATCCGGAAAAGCGTGTCGTTATCCTGCAACTAATAAATCTAGTTTTCCTGCTCTATTTTTAGCAGGGTGGCAGTTAACGAACCCATTCGTGCAGTCACGTCACCTTTCGGAATCCCCCACAGTTTTAGGCCGTTCCTATTTTGACTTATTGACTCGCTCCAATTTCCCTTTGTTTACGTACGCGTTTACGAGATGCGAAAAATACCTATTTATTGTTATGCCGGCAGTTGATGGAATTTATTATGACCCGCCGACGAGCGTTCGGTATATGTGTGTCTGAATTTTTAACTAGGTTCGGTTGGCGGGCGATTTTTAATTTAATTTAATTTGGCTTGTAACGGGTTTGGGTTGGTTTTTATTCATGCGGAGGCGAGGTGGGCGGCAGGTGGGGTGGGAGGGTTGGGCTGGAAATGCTGAAACGAGCTAGATGGAAAAATAACATTGGAGATAAGTGGCGGCGCGATGTGTGTTGAGGGTGGTTTGCATTGACAAAGGGTGTGCTTACTGTAAACAGTAGCACGCAGGGTAGAGTCATGCCAACTTTGCTGGTTATCGGTGGCGTGAAACGGGCGAAAGATGCGTTAAAAGAATTTTAATTCAGATTTGATTCGTTACTTATACCCCCCGGGAAATTGATGACGTCACATTAATTTTATTGGCTTCCATTCTCGAAGTAAACTTGTGTTTAAACTTTATTTCTCCAGATTAGAAATAATTTTTTTGTGTTTTTTACAGTGTTGGCACCCATGTAAATCGACTGTTTGTAAAATAATTTGACATAATATTATTAATATATAATATTTTAACATTACATAGATATATTTTTTTAACCTGTAAGGGTTGTCATAAAAAATAACATTCGACTTTTTTTTCAACTACAGTTTTTCATTTTTCGTTTTTTCAATTTTTTGTTTCCTCAATTTTTAAGTGCTGGGTTTTATTTTTCATTTTCATGATTTTTAAATTTTTATTTTCCCGATTTCATATCACAGTTCTTCGTTTTTTCATTGCCTTTATTTTTTCAATGTTTCTCTCGATTTTATCATTTTTCGTAATTCATTTTCCAGTCTTTGATTTTACAGTATTTCGTTTTTCCAATTTTGCACTTTTTCGATCTTTAAGTTTCTCATTTTTTTTTCTGTTTTTTTTTTCGATTTTATATTTTTTCGTTTATTCAATTTTTCTACCTTTCAATAAAATTTTCGATTTTCTAATTTTTAAATTTTTGTAATTTTTGGATTTCTCAATGACTCAATTTTCTGATTTCTTTATTTTTTAATATTTCCATTCTACAATATTTCGTTTCTCGGATTTTACACTTTTTCGATTTTTAAGTTTCTCAATTATTAATCTTCAAATTTTTCAATTTCTCGTTTCTTGAATTTTTCAAGTTCTTGAGTTTTATTAATCATTTTCACGATATTTTTTTAATTTTTATTTTCTCGATTTTATACCACGATTCTTCCTTTTTTCATTTCCTTTATTTTCTCAGTGTTTGATTCGATTTTATAAAATTTTTCGTATATACATCTTTTGGATTTCCCAATTACTCAATTTTCCGATTTCTTTAATTTTCAATATTTTGATTTTACAATATTTCGTTTTGCGATTTTACATTTTTTCGATTTTTAAGTTTCTAAATTTGTAATCTTTCGATTTTTCAATTTTTTGTTTCTTGAATTTTTCAATTTCTTGGGTTTTATTTTTCATTTTCCCGATGCTTTAATTTTCATTTTTTGGATTTTATGCCACAATTCTTCGTTTTTCCATTTCCTTTATTTTTTCAGTGTTTCTTTCGATTTTATAATGTTTCGTTTATTCGGTTTTTCTACCTTTCAATTAAATTTTTTTCAATTTTTGGATTTCTCAATTACTCAATTTTCCGATTTTCGATTTTTTAATTTTCAAATTTTTGCAATTTTTTTTCTGGATTTCTCAATTATTCAATTTTCCGATTTCTTTAATTTTCCATCTTTCCATTTTATAATATTTCGTTTTTTCCAATTTTACATTTTTTCGATTTTTCGTTTCCTCAATTTTTCAGTTTCTTGAGTTTTATTTTTCATTTTCCCGATGTTTTCATTTTCATTTTCTGGATTTTATACAAAATTCTTCATATTTTCATTTCCTTTATTTTTTCAGTGTTTCTTTCGATTTTATAATGTTTCGTTTATGCAGTTTTTCTACCTTTCAATTAAATGTTCGATTTTCCAATTTTTAAATTATTGCAATTTTTGGATTTCTTTAATTTTCAATATTTTGATTTTACAATATTTGGTTTTTTTCGATTTTGCACTTTTTCTATTTCCAAGTTTCTCAATTTTTGAAGTTTAGAGTTTTCAGTTTTTCGTTTCCTCAGTATTTCAACTTCTGTAGTTTTGTTTTCATTTTCCCAGATTTTTAATTTTCGTTTTCTCTATTTTACATCACAGTTCTTCGTTTCTGATTTCTTTAGTTTTTCAGTATTTTTTTTTTCGATATAATAATTTTTCGTTTATTCAATTCTTCTACCTTCCAATAAAATTTTCGATTTTCTAATTTTTAAATTTTTGCAATTTTTGGACTTCTCAATTATTCAATTTTCCGATTTCTTTAATTTTCAATATTTCCGTTAATCCGATTTTGCACTTTTTCGATTTATAAGTTTCTCAATTTTTAAACCTAAAATTTTTAAATTTCTTGTTTCCCTAATTTTTCAATTTGTTGCGTTTTATGATTTATTTTCCTACGTTTTTTTAATTTTCATTTTCTCGATTTTATGCCACAATTCTTCGTTTTTTTCATTTCCTTTATTTTTTCAGTGTTTCTTTCGATTTTATATTTTTTCGTTTATTCAATTTTTCTACCTTTCAATTAAATTTTCGATTTTTAAATTTGTAAATTTTTGCAATTTTTGGACTTCTCAATTACTCAATTTTCCGATTTCTTTAATTTTCAATATTTTGATTTTACTATATTTCGTTTTTTCGATTTTGCACCTTTTCTATTTCCAAATTTCTCAATTTTTGATGTTCCGATTTTTCAGTTTTTTGTTTCCTCAATATTTCAACTTCTTTAGTTTTGTTTTTCATTTTCCCGGATTTTTAATTTTCATTTTCTCTATTTTACATCACAGTTCTTCGTTTCTCATTTCTTTAGTTTTTCAGTATTTTTTCGATTAAATAATTTTTCGTTTATTCAATTCTTCTAGTTTTCAATAAAACTTTCGATTTTCTAATTTTTAAATTTTTAAAATTTTTGGAATTCTCAATTATGTATTCAATTTTCCGATTTCTTTAATTTTCAATATTTCCATTTTACAATATTTCGTTTTCCTGATTTTTCAAGTTCTTGAGTTTTAATATTCATTTTCGAGACGTTTTTTTATTCTCATTTTCTCGATTTTATGCAACAATTCTTCTTTTTTTCATTTCCTTTATTTTTTCTGTGTTTCTTTCGATTTTACTCCTATAATTTTTCGTTTATTCAGTTTTTCTACCTTTCAATTAAATTTGATTTTCCAATTTTTAAACTTTTGCAATTTTTGGATTTCTCAATGACTCAATTTTCTGATTTCTTTAATTTTCTATATTTCCATTTTACAATATTTCGTTTCTCCGATTTTGGAAGTTTTCGATTTTTAGGTTTCTCAATTTTTAATCTTTAAATTTTTTAATTTCATGTTTCCTCAATTTTTCAAATTCTTTCTTTTTATTTTTCATTTTCCCGATGTTTTTTAATTTTCATTTTCTCGATTTTATGCCACAATTCTTCGTTTTTTCATTTCCTTTATTTTTTCAGTGTTTCTCTCGATTTTATAATTTTTATAGTATTTCTTCAGAAAGAAATTGAAAAGTTGAAAAATCGAAAGTTAAAAATTGAAAAATTTAAATTAAAAAAAAAATCGAAAAATCGAAACATGGAAATCTCGATAAATCGAAAAATGGAAAAACTGAAAAATCGAAAAATTTAAAAATCAAAAAATTAAATCGAAAAATTGAAAACTCGAGAAATCCAAACATGAAAACATCGAAAAATTGAAAAATATAAAATTTAAAAAATGCAAAATTTTGGAAAATCATACAAGTAAAAAACAAAAAAATTGATAAATCGCCAAATTGGAATACATATATGTATTTAAAAATCCCAGAATTGATAAATCTAAAATTTGAGGAATTGAAAAATGCCAAAACGGAAATATCGAAAACTTGAAAAATTGAATAATTGAGAAATGGAAAAATTAAAAAATCCAGAAATCGGAAAGTGTTCTACCTTTCTTTATTTTTTTGAATTTTCAATATTTCGTTTTTTTCGATTTTTATTCTTTCGTTTATAAATTTTTCAAGTTTTTGAGTGTTGTTTTTCATTTTCTCTATTTTTAATTTCATTTTCTCGATTTTATATATCATAACTCTTCGTTTTTTCGTTTTCTTTATTTTTTCAATACTCCTTTCGATTTTTTAATTTTTCATTTTCCCAAATTGCAAACTGAAGAACTTAGAAAATAAAAATTAAAATATCGAGATATTATACATCGAAAAAAAAATGAAACGAAAAATTAGAAAGAAGAAAAAACGAATCAAATTGAAAAATTGAAAAATCGAATTCAAATCCTATAATTGACAAATTCTAAAATCGACAATTGAAAAAGTGATTTTTTTTTTAATTATATTTATTATTACATACAGGGTGTTAAAAAAATTGTAAACTATATTTAAAATGAAAACTAGAAAAATTGCAAATCAAAAATTGAAGAAACGAAAAGCTGAAAAATCGAGAAATTGAAAAATCTAAAATTGAACAACCGTTGCATATCGCAAAATTAAAGAAACAAATAAAAATGAAAAATTGAAAGATTCCAAATCGAAAAATTGAAGACACGGAAATTGAAAAAAACTAAAATTGGAATACAAAAAATTATGAAATCGGAACACTGAAAAATGGAAAAATTGTAAATATGAAGAAATTTGAGAAAACGAAAATTTAAAGAATGAATATCGAATAATTGCAAAACCTAAAAACTGAAGAAACAGTGAAAAATGAAAAATTGGAAAATCGGGAAATTCAAATCGAAAAATTTCAAAATCTAAAAACTGAAAAATTCAAAAGTTGAGAAATTGAAAAACTGTAAAATTTAAACCAAAAAGTGAGTGTTGTTTGCGACGGGATTTTGCTTTATAGAGGTTATCAGAAAACAAAAATTGCACAATTTTTTACAATTTTTCAAAGAAAAGGTAGTTGTTTTAGTGATGTTTTGGTGGTCGCAGTGTTAAAAAAAACGACCACCCTGTATATCTAAAATTTTTGATTTCAAAACTACTTCTTTGTTGTTTCCAAGGAAGTGGTAATCCATTCATGACGTGCCGCTACTTTCGAATACTAATCAACCTTCGATTTGTTTATTTGTTTATACGAAATATCGGCATTCTCAGAACCGTAATAAATGCTTATTCATTCATCCCCGCACACGCAATATTCCTCCACCGCCGAACTTTTCCGTAAAATTCGCACTTATCCCGCAAAACCCCAGAGCAGAATAATAAATAAACAAAGCACCCAAATCGGTAGCCATTTTAAATAATGGATATTTCAATCACACCGAAACCCCCTTTACGCCTTCTTCCGACCCCACCGCTAATAATTCTCGCCATAAACCCACCGCTCCCGCCCCACATCTACATCTAAAAACCCCTTACGTTGCGAATTGGACCTCCTGATAATATTTTCCAAAAACGTGTTCTGAGGGGCCACCAGGCCCCGTCTCCCTCCCGGCATGTCTCCTCTTCCTACCAAACGTCCTCAGCTATGTTCGTCATCTCGTAATTTCGATCATGCTGTCAGTCTTACACCCTTCTAAACAAACTAAAAGAAGCCATAACAGCGCACTTTAGCCCGAGTCTAGATGCCGCAGCTTGCACACCATATTGCAGAAGGAGTTGCTAGCACTAGTATGTAGCACATTATTTTCTCACGGATGCATTTTTCGAACACTGTGCCGCCCGCACCGACATTGTCGTCACACATGCTTCCATTACAGGAGACTCCAAGAATCGGGGAAGGTCTTCCGGGAGAGTCAATCAGGGCATTGCGGCGACGGTTTATTTATTTAGTTTACGTCCGTGTTGACGATTTTACGTTTCATTGTACTGGCGATTGTATAAACACTGCGCTAGACGAATGTCATCGTTGGCGTAACGAAAAATCGAAAACGACGGCAGCGCCGGCCGGCGGGACGCAACGGCGGCGGCGGGAACTAGGGGATCGAATTCGTAAGGGGGCTGCTGGCGGTAGAGAAACTTTCAAGGAAAACGACCGCAGAAGTGGCAAAGGGGCTGTTTTTCGAGCTGATTTTATTGGTACTGGGATGGAATCGAGAATCATATCTTGAAAAAAAAACTTTTTTGTCACAAGTTAGACATGCTTTAAGTTTCTTGTTGTCGAAATAAGTCTACACATATTAAGAAACAAAGGCAAAATATAGCCCCGCCCACCCACCCTGTCTCAATTCTGATGATTTTTCTATTCGTCGTGAGACAAGAGGGCGGAGCTTAACTGCAAAATCCTTATTTATCTACGAAAAATTAAAAATATGTTTTAGAGTATCGTATTGTTCAAAGAAACTGAAGACTGATTTTGGCAAATGATATACTCTTTAAAAAAAATAGAGGGCGGGGCTAGTGCTTGCTAAGATAAGACTGATTTTAGCAGATGACATATCTTCCAAGAAAGGAGAGGGCGGGTGGGCGGGATTAGCACTTGCTAAGATAAGACTGATTTTGGGAAATGATATACCCTCCAAGAAAATAGAGGGTGGGTGGGTGGGATTAGTAGTTGGTAAGATACAAGATTGTTTGACGTTAAGAAACCACTGGGGGAACCCAAAATTATTTTAAATTCTGTTAAAATCATCAGGAGTCCCCAAAAGTTATTCAAACTCTCTCACAAATCACAATTTTTCGATATTTCG
Organism: Zophobas atratus; assembly: GCA_022388445.1. Classification (NCBI taxonomy): domain Eukaryota; kingdom Metazoa; phylum Arthropoda; class Insecta; order Coleoptera; family Tenebrionidae; genus Zophobas; species Zophobas atratus. The sequence continues at coordinate 2,607,285 of CM039444.1, forward strand.
ATTTTTTGATTTCCCGCTTTTTCGATTTTTCAGTTCTTCAGTTTTTCGATTTCCCAATTTTCCGTCATTTGAGTTTTAGAATTTTTCAGTTTATTCATTTTTTAGTACATATTTTGACTCCTCAATTTTCCAATTTTTCAATTTTTCGATTTCCCCATCTTTCGATTTTTCGATTTCTCAGTTTTGATTTTTCGGTTTTTTAATTTTTCGATTTTAAAATTTTCAATCTCCAATTTTTTTCGATTTTCTAATTTTTCGATATTTCAACTTTTCGATTTCTCAATTCTTCGATTTCTGCATCTTCTGGATTTTTTATTTTTTTGATATTTCAATATCCCGATTTTTCAGTTTTTCTATCTTTCAATTTTTCAATTTTTTAAATTTTAGATTCTTCGATTTCTTGATTTCTCCTCGATTTCTCGATTTCCCGATCTTTCAATTTTTGGATTTCACAGCTTTTGATTTTTCGACTTCTGACTTTTGATTTTTCGGTTTTTTAATTTTTCGATTTTTAATAGTTTCGATTTTTCGGTTTTTCAATTTTTCAATTTTTCTCTTTCTCTATTTATCAATATTTTTTAAATTTTAAATTTTCTGATATTTTTCGACTTCTCGACCTTCCAATTTTTCGATTTCTCGAGTTTCTTCAATTTTTGGATGTTTCGATTTTTTGATTTCTCGTTTTTTTCGATTTTTCACTTTTCCAGTTTTCCAATATCCTAATTTTTCGTCATTTTAGTTTTGGAACTTTTCAATTTGTCGATTTTTTAGTTTTAATTTTTTTAATTTTTTGTAATTTTTAGTTTTCAATTTTTCATTTTCAACTTTTCGATTTCCCGATTTTTCGAAGCCTTGAATTTTCCGTTTCTCAATTTTTCGATGCTTCAGTTTTTCAATTTTTCGATGTTTTCATTTTGCAGTTTTCCAGTTTTTCGGCTTTCCGTGTTTTAAAGTTTTAGATTTTTCGAGTTTTCCTGATTTCAGTATGGAATTTTTTAATTTCTCGATGGTTCAGATTTCCAATTTTTAGATTTCTCAATTTTTTGATGTTTTAGTTTAGAATTTTTCAGTTTTTAGGTTCTCCAATTTTTTTCGATATTTTCACTTTTCGATTTCTCAATTCTTCGATTTCTGCATCTTCTGGTTTTTCTATTTTTTTGATATTTCAATTTCCCGATTTTTCAGTTTTTCCATCTTTTAATTTTTCAATTTTTTAAATTTTAGATTCTTCGATTTCTTGATTTCTCCTCGACTTCTCCAATTCCCGATCTTTCGATTTTTCGATTTCACAGCTTTTGATTTTTCGACTTCTCAGTTTTGATTTTTCGGTTTTTTAATTTTTCGATTTTGGAAAGTTTCGATTTTTCGGTTTTTCAATTTTTCTCTTTCTCTATTTATCAATATTTTTAAAATTTAAAATTTTCCGCTGTTTTTCGACTTCTCGACCTTCCAATTTTTCGAGTTTTTTCAATTTTTGGATGTTTCAATTTTTTGATTTCTCGCTTTTTTCGATTTTTCACTTTTCCAGTTTTCCAATTTCCCAATTTTTCGTCATTTCAGTTTTGGAATTCTTCAATTTGTCCAATTTTTTTAGTTTTAAATGTTTTAATTTTTATAATTTTTACTTTTCACTTTTTCATTTTCAACTAAATTTTCGAGTTTCGATTTCTCGATTTTTTTAATTTGTCGAATTTTTATGTTTTTGATTTTTGGAAATCTCCATTTATCAATTTTACGATATTTAATGTTTAAATATTTTAAATTTTCCATTTTTCGATTTTTCTTGAATATTTTTTAATTTTTCAATATTTTAAATTTTACATTTTTCGATTTTGTTCAGTTCTTCAATAATCTTAAATTTTTAAAATTTTGACGTTTCTGAATCTCCAGTTTTCTGATTTTTCAATTAATCAGTTTTTTATTTTTCCATTTCTCGACTTCCCAGTTTCGATTTTCAGTTCTTCAGTTCTTCAATTTTTCGATTTTTCAGTCATTTGATTTTTCAATTTTTGCAATTTTTAAGTTTGTGATTTTTCTTCAACTTTGCTTTTTTGATTTTTTGATTTCTCAATTTTTCATTTTCCCGATTTTTGGATATTTCGTTCAATTTTTTGATTTTTCAGTTTTTCGATTCTTCAATTTTTTCTTTCGATTTTTTAGTATTTCGACTTTTTGATTTTTAAAGTTCTGGATTTTCAATTTTTCGTTTTTAAAGCTTTAAATTTTTCGTTTTTAAAACTTTAAATTTTTCAATTTTTCGACTGTTTTATACTTCGATTTCTCAATTTGTCAAATTTTGGATATTTTAACTTTTCAATTTTTAAAATTTTAGATTTTTCGATTCCTTGAGTTTTCAATTCTTCTATTTATATTTCAATTTTTCAATTTTCGGAATTTTTAAATTTTCGATTTTCTAATTTATTTTTTAATTTTTCGATTTTTGAAGAATATATTTCTTATGTTTTATATTACAGTCAAAAAAATGGAAAATATAAAATTTAGAAAACGAAAAACTGAAAATCCAAAACTAAAAAATCGAATAATCCAGAAGTCGAAAAATCGAAAAGTCAAAGTATGGAAATATTGAAAAATTCCAAAAATTGAGAAATTAAAAAATTGGAAAATTAAGAAATCAAAAAACCAAAAGGCAAATTTGAAAAATTGAACAATTGAAGAACTGAAAAATCGAAACATTGTGAAGTTAAGAAATTAGAAAAACAAAAATAGATTAATTGAGAAATCGGAAAAATGAAAATTTAGCAACGTCAAAAATTGAAAAATTGAAAAATTTAAATTCAAAACATTGAACAATTAAAACATCCCAAAATTTGAAAAATCGAGAAATCCAAACATCAAAAAATCAAAAAATAAAACTTCGAAAATCTAAAAATTGGAAAATCAAAACATCGAAAAATATGTATTGAAAAATCCCAATACTGAAAGAAATATCCAAAAAATTGAGAAATTAAGAAATCGGATAATTGAAACAACGAAAAACTAAAGAAGCAAAGTCGAAAACCTGCAAAATCGAAAAATTGAAGAATTGAAAATAAAATCAAAACTTTGGGAAGTCGGAAAATGGGAAAACACATATTTTGGTGGTTTTTTATTTTTTATACTTCCTCAATTTTTCGATTCGACGGTTTTTTGAGTTTTTATTTTCGGCCGATTTTTCGATGTTCCGATTTTTCAATTTTCCAATTTTTAAAATTTTCGAGTTTCGATTTCTCGATTTTTTTTAGTATGTTTACGATTATTTTTTGATTTTTTGATGATTGGAAATCCCCATTTTTCGATTTTACAATATTTTAATTTTTAATTGTTTTAAATTTTACATGTTTCGATTTTTCAGTTCCTCAATATTTTTAAATTTTTCAAATTTTGACGTTTCTGAATGTTCAATTTTTCAATTTCTCAATTAATCAATTTTTTTATTTTTCCATTTCTCGACTTCCCAAAGTGTCGATTTTTCAGTTCTTCAATTTTTAGATTTTTTAAGTTTGTGATTTTTCAACTTTGCTTTTTTGATTTTTCGATTTCCCAAATTTTCAGTTCTTCAATTGCCCGATTTTTGGATATTTCGTTCAATTTTGTGATTTTTCAGTTTTTCGATTCTTCAATTTTTCTTTTTTCAAGTTTTCGATACTTCAGTTTTGGGATTTTTTAGTGTTTCGACTTTTCGATTTTTTTAAGTTCTGAATTTTTCGATTTCTCGATTTTTTACTTTTTGGATTTTCAATTTTTCGTTTTTAAAACTTGGATTTTTTTGTTTTTCCACTATTTTCAACTTCGATTTCTCAATTTTCAATAATACTCAAGAAATCGAAAAACCTAAAATTGAAAAGTTAAAATATTTTCAATTTTTAAATTTTTAGATTTTTCGGTTTCTTGAGTTTTCAGTTCTTCTATATTTCAATTTTTAATTTTCGGAATTTTTAAATTTTCGATTTTCCAATTTATTTTTTAGTTTTTCGATTTTTAAGAAATATAAAACTGTCGGAAAATTGGAAAATCTAAAGTTTCAAAAACCAAAATCTAAAAATCCAAAACTAAAAAATCGAAAAATCCAGAAGTCATAAATTCGGAAAGTCGAACTATCGAAATATTGACAAAATCCAAAACTGAAAGAAAGATTCAAAAATTGAGAAACTAAAAAATTGAAAAATTGAGAAATCGAAAAGCCAAAAAAGCAAAGTCGAAAAATCAAAACTTTGTGAAGTCAAGAAAAGAGGAAAATCAAAAATAAATTAATTGAGAAATCGAAAAATGAAAATTTAGCAACGTCAAAAATTGAAAAATTGAAATACTGAAGAACTGAAAAATCAAAAATCGAGATATCGAAAAAGCTAAAATTTAAATTGAACAATTAAAATATCGCAAAATTGAAATGAATTTAAAAAATTGAAAAATTAAAAAATCGGATAACTAAAAATCGAAACATCGAAAAATTGGAAAATTCAAAAATTCAAGTCGAAAAACCGAAATATTGAGAAATCTCAAAACTAAAAGAAATATACAAACAATTTAGAAATTAAGAAATAGGAAAATTGAGACATCGGAAAACTAAAGAAGCAAAATCGAAAAATTGATAAAAAAAATTGAAATTTTGGAAGTCGGAAAAAGGGAAATACATATTTTTAGTCACAGTTTTGGTGTTTTTTATGTTCCATACTTTCTCAATTTTTCGATTTGTCGATGTTTTTTGGAATTTTGTTTTTTTTATTTTTTGATGTTTGGAATTCTCCATTTTTCGATTTTACGATTTTTAATTTCAATTAATCATTTTTTTTAGTTTTCCATTTTTCGACTTCCCAAAATTTCTATTTTTCAGTTTATCAGTTCTTCAATTTTTCGAATTTTCAGGTTTTTGATTTTTCAATTTTTCAATTTGTTAAGTTTGTGCTTTTTGACTTTTCGAATTCTCATGATTTTTCAGTTTTTCGATTCTTCAATTTTTCTTTCTACATATTTTTCAATTTTTCGATACTTGAGTTTTGGGAATTTTTAGTATTTCGACTTTTCAATTTATTAAGTTCTGGATTTTTCGAATTTCTCGACTTTTTATTTTTTGATTTTGAATTTTTAGTTTTTAAAACTTTAGATGTTTCAATTTTTCGACTGTTTTCTACTTCAATTTCTCAATTTTTCGACTTTTGGATATTTTATTTTTTTAATTTTTAAACATGTGTATTTTTCGATTTCTTCAGTTTTCAGTTCTTCTATATTTTAATTTTTATTTTTAAATATAAGTAGGCCAAAATCGAAAAGTTTAAAAACGGAAAAATTGATTAAATCGAGATTTCAAGAAATTGAAAAATCGAAAATTTAAAAAAACGAAAAATTGAAAAATTAAAATATGTATAAAAGAACTGAAAATTCGAGAAATCGAATATAAAATAATAGAAAAATTGAAAAATCTAAAGTTTAAAAACAAAAACTGAAAATCCAAAAAATAAAAAATCGAGAAGTCGAAGAATCGAAATATTGAGCAATTCCAAAACTGAAATAAATACCGAAAAATTGAAGAATTGAAAAAAAATAGAAACTTCGGGAAGTCGGCTAAATAAAAATCAAAGAAAATTTAGAAACGTCAAAATTTGAAAGATCGAAAAAATCGAAGATTCTCTTCAAATTTTCTCCCATCTAAATTAAAAACAGTAATGCCACCTATACAGCGTTAGCTATAGCCAACTCTAAGTCAAAATGTTTTTCACCACATGTATTTATTGTATCGATTTATAAAAACACACTTTTAATAAATATTTGAAACACAGATTCTTCAGTTTTAACTTTGTAATTGATTTTTTCATTTTACCACATTTAATTCTCTCCGTCAATCTAACCTCACAATTTTTTTCTTTTTTTTTTCATGTTGGCAATATTTTCTGTTCTTTTTCGTAGTTTTGTTTATCATTCCACTACCGAAAAATATGTACATACATCAATTTGTAAATTTGCACAGGTCAGTTCTAATATAATTTCTAGACATCTTTTCCGTTCTCTTTTTGGTAAGCTTTTCCATTAATCATATATTAGGTCGAAACTTTTCTCTATTTTTTTCCTCAAATTTTTCCCATCTAAATTGAAAACAGTAATAATGCCACCTATGCTATAGCCAACTCTAAGTCAAAATGTTTTCCACCACATGTATCTGAATATTTGAAACGCATATTCTTAGCACTATTTAGAGCCAACTCTAATCCAACATTTTTTTCAACCACCCGTCGACAAAAAAAAACATACTTTATTTGACAATATATAACTCAGATAAATAAATTTAAAAGTCAATATATTCCAACTAGTTTAGTTTTATTATAAACAACTATTCAGAAAGCACAGCGTAATATTTAATTACTTAATACTGCCACACATGGTTCAACAAAGCTTTACTTCTCAACTCCACGTTCTTATCCCATCATCACACTCTCGTCCAAACCCATCTACAGAAAAAAAATCAATAAAAACAAACACAAAACATCCAAAAACTCACAGCTTCGGCCTCGTTTTTCGCACATTCGGCCAAAGCGGACGCCGTGTCGCACGGTCGGGCAACGGTTTTACTACAACACCCTGTATTACACACGAACTTTCGTCCGAAAAAATTACCTCTCATGCCGCAAGTCACAAACAGCTTCAGGACTTTTTGGTACAACTGAGGGTCGGCTTTCTGCAGGGGCTTGAGGGCCAACATCGCCCCCGCTCTGTCGATGGATCCGTCAGCCTTCATCTAAGATTCCTCTTTCTTTTTGTCTTTAATCGAAAAACACAGAAATACTTACCACTTTGAAATTTGTTTGGATGCAGAAAATCATACATTTACCTTCGTGGGTGCTAGGGGGGATCTGGCGGGCGAGCAACTCGGCGATGTCATCTAGGTTTGATTATTTTTGATTTGTGCTTTTTTTGGGAAATATTTACCTGAAGTGGCATGCGTCTCCTCGGCACACACGGTTCCGATTTCTTGGATTTTTTCCATAAAATCGTCGACGAAATCTTGGTCCAGCTGCGCAGACGCTGTTATTGGGGGGAGGTTAAGGTTGCATACTTACGGCATTAGTGAGGGTTAGAAGTGCTAGGAAAGCCGGCCAAATACTCATGGTGTGGGTTTCAGGTGAACTACAAGTCCAAATTTTGCGACTTTTTTATATAAATCGCGACGGTCGAGGCCAATCACAAATTGAGTAAATTAGATGGTAGGATGGATTTATTTCTTTTTAATTATGTATTAGCGAAAACCAAAGCATAGCATAATAAGGAGGTTGTGCATTCATTAATTTTACAGGAAATAATTTAAAAGTGTTCACTGATGCTTTTGATTCGCAAAACTACAATTTCCTGATGGTTCGACCGAAAAGTGCGTCACCCACGTCTAGCTACTTTTTTTTTCAAAATTGATTTTTTTTTTGTTTTGATTGAAAAGTCAAATTTCTCAATTAATTCTTAATACGAACCAAAATTTTCCCAATATTCCACTTTGGCGAAAATCAACGCGAAAATTTGATTCAACCATGCGATGACTAAGATTTATTTGTTTTTAATTAGGTCTGGGTTCGATTTAAGGTTTCCATTTTGGTCCAATTAAAATACGATTTGAAGTGCAACAGAAAATGATTAATTTAATGCGTTTTTGATTAATGGAGTTTTGGTATGGTAATTGGGTTTGTGATAGAGGTAGAGGCGTTTTTGCTAATTTATTTATTGATGGATTTTCCTAAACTGGAGAAGAGGATATAAATAGAGCAGATATTGAGTGAGGAATTTATACGCTGCTCGGCTTACGCTTTGTGGTGAGTCCCCTCTTCTGCACCACACGCACTTGTTAAATATTTGTTTTGTTGTACGACGAATTTCACGCATTTCAGAGAAGTACATGTAGAGAGAAGTTGACATGACATAAATGTAAATTGTTTCGTTGCTATTTTTCCCGGATTTTATATGGTTAATTTAGTCCAGTCTCAAAAATAAATGAAAATGATGTTTAAAGGAATAAGACATCTGAGTAAAGGACGAGAAAATCCACAGGCTTAAATTAACCTTTCCACATTAAAAAATTTAATAGTGAAGGCTTGTTGATAAATCTGGAATTTAATTTAAAAATTTAAATTTGGCGCTAAGAATTTGCGGTTAAGTTCGACGCTAACGAAATTAAAAACATGTTTTAAGGATCGTGTTCTTCAAAGAACTCTATGTATATATATTAAGAAAAAATTAAAGCCACAGGTAAGCCCCACCCATACCTGCCCTCATCTAAATAGTATTGAAGCTATTATTCGTTGATAGACCTAGGGGAGGAGCCTAATTACAAAATCCATATTTTCTTAAAAAAATCTCCATTTTAAATGTGTTTTAAGTTTCTAAGAATTAAAAAACATCATCACAATTGAGATGGGGTGGGTGGGCGGGCGGGGTTTACATATATATTTTTTCTTAATGTACAATTTACCTAGGCAAATTTTTAACCAATCACGGGCTCATATTCCACATTTCAATCGTCTGAATTTAATAAATTCTGAAAGAGTCTGAAACAAGATGAAAAAATCTGGAAGGGTTTTAAAGGAGCTGAATGGATCTGAGAGAATTTGAAAGAATCTGAAAGAATCTGAAAGAATCTGAAACAATCTGAGAGAATCTGAGAGAACGCGAAAGAGCTCAGAAGAACCTGAAAGAATCTGAAAGTATGGAAAGGCCTGGAAGAGTCTAAAGGGGTCTGAGAGAATCTGAAACGATCTGAAAGAATTGGAATGAACATAAAAGATCTTAAAAGAACATGAAATAATCTGAAAGAATTTGGAAGGATCTGGAAGCATCTGAGAAAATCTGATAAGACCTGAGAGAATCTGAAAAGATCTGAAAAGATCCAAAAGGATCTGAGGGAATCTGAAAGAATTAGAATGAATATGAAAAAGCCTGAAAGAACATGAAATAATAAAAAAATATGGAAAGGCCTGGGAGGGTCGTCTGAAGGGATCTGAGAGAATCTGAAAAGATCTGAAAGGATCCAAAAGGATCTGAGGGAATCTGAAAGAATTAGAATGAATATGAAAGAGCCTGAAAGAACATGAAACAATCTGAAAGAATTTTGAATGGTCTGGAAGTGTCTGAGAGGATCTGATAGGAACTGAGACAATCTGAATGAATCTGAAAAGATCTGAAAGAATAAGAGAGAATCTGAATGAATTCCAAAAACATAAAAGGACCTGAAGAACATGAAAGAATCTGAAGAAGTTTGAAAAGATCGAAAAGAATCTGAAAGAATCTGAGAGAATCTGAAAGAATTTAAAAGAATCTGAAAGGATCTGAAAGAATTTGAAATAATCTGAAAAGATCTGAAAGAATCTGAAAGAACGCGAAAAAGCCTGGAAGAACCTGAAAGAATCTGAAAGTATGGAAAGGCCTGGAAGAGTCTGAAGGGGTCTGAGAGAATCTGAAACGATCTGAAAGAATTGGAATGAACATAAAAGAGCTTGAAAGAACATGAAATAATCTGAAAGAATTTGGAAGGATCTGGAAGCATCTGAGAGAATCTGATAAGACCTGAGAGAATCTGAAAAGATCTGAAAAGATCCAAAAGGATCTGAGGGAATCTGAAAGAATTAGAATGAATATGAAAGAGCCTGAAAGAACATGAAATAATCAAAAAATATGGAAAGGCCTAAGAGGGTCTGAAGGGATCTGAGAAAATCTGAAAGGATCTGAAAGGATCCAAAATGATGTGAGGCAATCTGAAAGAATTAGAATGTAATATGAAACAGCCTGAAAAAACATGAAACAATCTGAAAGAATTTTGAATGGTCTGGAAGTGTCTGAGAGGATCTGATAGGAACTGAAGCAATCTGAATGAATCTGAAAAGATCTGAAAGAATAAGAGAGAATCTGAATGAATTCCAAAAACATAAAAGGACCTGAAGAACATGAAAGAATCTGAAGAAGTTTGAAAAGATCGAAAAGAATCTGAAAGAATCTGAGAGAATCTGAATGAATTTGAAAGAATCTGAAAGGATCTGAGAGAATCTGAAAGAATTTGAAAGAATCTGAAAGGATCTGAAAGAATTTGAAATAATCTGAAAGGATCTGTAAGAATCTGAAAGAACGCGAAGAGCCTGGAAGAACCTGAAAGAATCTGAAAGTATGGAAAGGCCTGGAAGAGTCTGAAGGGGTCTGAGAAAACCTGAAACGATCTGAAAGAATTGGAATGAACATAAAAGAGCTTGAAAGAACATGAAATAATCTGAAAGAATTTGGAAGTATCTGGAAGCATCTGAGAGAATCTGATAAGACCTGAGAGAATCTGAAAAGATCTGAAAAGATCCAAAAGGATCTGAGGGAATCTGAAAGAATTAGAATGAATATGAAAGAGCCTGAAAAAACATGAAATAATGAGAAAATATGGAAAGGGCTGGGAGGGTCTGAAAGGATCTGAGAAAATCTGAAAGGATCTGCAAGGATCCAAAATGATCTGAGGGAATCTGAAAGAATTAGAATGAATATGAAAGAGCCTGAAGGAACATGAAATAATCTGAAAGAATTTGGAGTGGTCTGAAAATGTCTGAGATGATCTGATAGGAACTGAGAGAATCTGAATGAATTTGAAGGGATAAGAGACAATTTGAAAGAATTCCAAAAACATAAAAGGGCTTGAAAGAACATGAAAGAACCTAAAGAAGTCGGAAAGAATCTTGGAGGTTTTTAATGTTTTTTTTTTTTTAATAATTTGGAAGTATCTTTGAGACCCCTAGTGCTTTTATGAAAGAATTTAACTAATTCTCAGGCCCCTCGTTGTTTTATTTTTGAAACATTTGAAAGAATTTGAAAAGATCTACAAACATCTGAAAGAATCTGAAAACAACATGAAAAAGTCTGAAAGGACATGAAGAATCTGAGACAGTCTGGAAGGATCCGAGAGGATCTGAAAGGATTCGAAAGGATATGAAAGGGACCTGAGAGGTTCTGAAGGGATCCGAAAGGATCTAAAAGCATCTGAAAGGATCTGAAAGAATCTGAGAGAATCTGAAAGAATCCGAAAGCATCTCAAAGGATCCGAAAGGATCTGAAAGAATCTGAAAGGTTCTGAAAGGATCTGAAAGAATCCGAAACCATCTGAAAGGATTTGAAAGGATCCGAAAGAATATGAAAAGATCCGAAAGGATCAGAGAGGATCTGATGGGATCCGAAAGGATCTGAAAGAATCTGAGAGATATGAAAGTATCTGAAAGGACCTGAAAGATCTGAAAGGATCTGAAAGTATCTGAAAGGATCTGTAAGAATCTGAAAGAACATGCAACACCCTTAAAGAACTTGAAAGAATCAGAAAATATGGAAAGACCTCGGAGAGTCTGATGGGTTCAAAGAGAATCTGAAACGATCTGAAAGGATCCAAAAGAATCTGAAGGCATCTGAAAGAATTAGAAAGAATATGAAAGAGCCTAAAAGAACATGAAATAATCTGAAAGAATTTGGAATAGTCTGGAAGTGTCTGAGAGGATCTGAAAGGATAAGAGAGAATCTGAAAGAATTCCAAAAACATAAAAAAGCCTGAAGAACATGAAAGAATCTGAAGAAGTTTGAAAAGATCAGAACGAATTTGAAAAAATCTGAAAGAATCTGAAAAAATCTGAAAGGGTCTGAAAGAATCTGAAAGAATCTGAAAGAATCTGAAAGAATCGGAAAGAATCGGAAAGCATCTAAAATGATCCGAAAGGATCTGAAAGGATCCGAAAGGATCTGAAAGGATCCGAAAGCATCTGAAAGGATCCGAAAGGATCTGAAAGGATCTGAGAGATATGAAAGGATCTGAAAGGATCTGAAATATATGAAAAGATTTGAAAGGATCTGAGGGCATCTGAAAGAATTTGAAATGGTCTGGAATTTTCGGTGAGGATCTGATAGGAACGGGGAGAATCTGAGTGAATCTGAAAAGATCTGAAAGGATAAGAGAGAATCTGAAAGAATTCCAAAAACATAAAAGGGCCTGAAGAACGTGGAAGAATCTGAAGAAGTTGAAAAGATCGGAAAGAATCTGAAAGAATCTGAAAGAACCGAAAAGCATTTAAGAATCATTTGTTGTTTTCAACACTTAATAATATATTATCTACTTGTAATTCTATTTATAGCAGAATTGATTTTTATACAGAAACATTTCCTAAATTTCATACTAAGTTAAAGCAAATCTTATTTTAAAAATATTGTAACATTCTCATGTGATTTTATTATTTTTTCTTTGTGTTGTTTAAGGATATTTTTCCGTCAATAAAGTAAGTAAGTAAGTAAAAATGATCCGAAAGGATCTGAAAGGATTTGAAAGGATCGGAAAGCATCTGAAAGAATCTGAAAGGATCTCAAAGAATCCGAAAGCATCTGAAAGTATCCGAAAGGATCTGAGAGATATGAAAGGATCTGAAGGGATCTAAAATATATGAAAAGATTTGAAAGGATCTGAGGGCATCTGAAAGAATTTGGAATGGTCTGGAAGTGTCTGAGAGGATCTAATAGGAACTAAGAAAATCTGAATGAACCTGAAAACATTCTGAAAGGTGCTAAAAGGATAAGAGAGAGGCCTGAAAGAACCTAAAAAATTCTGAAAAGATCGGAAAGAATTGGAGGTTTTTGATTTCTTTTTTTTATTTGAATAAATCTTGGAGTACCAAGTGTTTTTTTTTAATAATTTGGAAGTATCTTTGAGACCCCTAGTGCTTTTATGAAAGAATTTAATTAATTCCCAGGCCCTTAGTCGTTTTATTTATGAAACAATTTGAAACAATTTGAAAGAATCTACAAAAATTTGAGAGAATCTGAAACAACATAAAAGAGTCTGAAAGGACATGAAGAATCTGAAACAATCTGGAAGGATCTGAAAGCATCTAAAAGGATAAGAGATGGTAAAAAGGAAAAATTTGTATAGCGAAATATCGATTTTGCAATTAGACTCCGCCTCATAATTGCAAAATCCATATTTCCTTGCCAAAATGTACCATTTTAACCATTGTCTAAGACCAAATATAAGCCCCGCCCGCCCGCCCTAACTCAATTCTGATGATTTTTTTATTCGTCGTAAGCCAAGAGGCGGAGCTTAATTGTAAAAAGCCTTAATCTTCTATCAGAAATTACCATGTAAAATATGTTCTTAAGTAGTCGTGTTATAGAAAGAAAACTAAATGTCGTCTTATCCTATAATAGGTACTAGCCCCACCCACCCTCTCTTTTTTTAGAGGCCTAAATCAGTCTTATCCTATCTAGTTAAATGTACCATTTTAACCGTGTTCTAAGTTTCTTGTTATGAAAAGATGACTATGTATATTAAAAAAACAAGGCAAATATAAGCCCCGCCCGCCCGCCCTATGTCAGTTCTGATGATTTTTTTATTCGTATTAAACCGAGGGGCGGGGCTTAATGCAATAATTGTATTTGTCTACAGGAATTTACCATTTTAAACATGTTTTAAGTTTCTTGTTCTGAAAAGACGACCACGTATATTAAGAAAAAAAGCAAAATATAAGCCCCACCCACCAACCCTATGTATATTCTGATGATTTTTTTTATTCGTCGTAAGCCGAGGGGCGGGGCTTAATGCAAGAATCGTATTTGTCTGCAGGAATTTACCATTTTAAACATGTTTTAAGTTTCTTGTTCTGAAAAGACGGTCACGTATATTAAGAAAAAAGCAAAATATAAGCCCCACCCACCCGCCCTATCTCAATTCTAATGATTTTTTCTGCAAGTTAAGAAAAGAAACACTATATTTTTTGCTCAATACGTTTGAGAAAATAACCTTAAAAGTATTGAAATAATTGTAAAAGCAGGGAGTCAAGATAAAATCTGCATCACCGATGTACCAAAGACCAACACAAAAGAATTAGAACGAAATACCAAAACATTAGATAATTCAATAAAGAATGGAAAAATCCACTAATTAAAATTAAACTTTTTAATGTATGTAGTAGTCAAGTTGTTGATAAGTTTAAATTCCGCGCCAAAAATTTGAGGTTAAGTCCGACCTATTTTAGCGCCAATTTCGAAAACGCGTTAAACAAGATCAATAAAAACCAAAATACAATGCACATGCACTTTATTTCTAAACATAACTACAACGACAACAAGACAACGACAAATTCACTATGATTCAGACACCAAAAAGGCTTCCTTGGTCACACCCAGCTGAAACACAAAATACTTTGTCTAGACATTCACACTCAAGACAGACTTACAGCTTCGGCCTGATTTTTCACACAGGTAGCCATCAGGGACGCCGTTTCGCACCGATCATCCGTAATTTTTTCTAGTATAAAAAAAAACAATAAAAATCAAATTGAAGAAAACCCCAAGAAAAACGTACTTTGCTCTTCACAGGTGTCGATAATTTGCAAAATTTTTCCGTACAAATCCGCATCCATGGCCTTAATCTCGTGGAAAGCGTCAATTGCTGCTTGTTTATCGAAAGTGCCATCGGGTTTCATCTACAAAACCAAGCTAAATTTAGACACACAAAAAAAATTAAAAAAATTCACAGACCATTTTGTAATGTTCGTAGAAACAGGCGAGGATGCATTTTGCGGTGTGAGTGCTGGGAGGAATCTCATGGGCAATGAGTTGAGCCATGTCCTCTAAACAACAACAACAACAACAATAATAAAAAATAAAAAAAAATTGATTGGTTTACCAGGTGTGGCGTTTTCTTTCTGGACACAGCCGTTTCCAACTACACTGACTTTCTTCATGATCTCTCCATACTGCTCTTGAGTTAGCTTCAAGACAACGTTTTATTAACAAGAAAATTTCGGCACAACTTACCACTTACAGCGTTAGCTCCGAAAACGAAAGCACAAATAACCACAAAAGTTTTCATTTTGTTCGATCTTCTTGACTCGACGACTGTGCAAACCCTGGCGCACTTTATATAGCAAAATTTTTGCAACGTAATTTTTTATTCGTTTTTAATTGACGATAATCAAAAAGTATTTAGAGGCGCTTTTAATTTTTGATGAATCACGTTTATTTAACATCATCTAGCCTTATAAAACTAATAATTATAGTATTGGCTACCTTCCCAGCGTACAACTATGATTTTAGGACATTAAAACCTAATTAATTGTCTAAAATTAGGGAGCACAGTGAGTAATTACGATCTACAAGCCAAGTAATCGACTACGAAGAATGTATAGTTGGTGATTTTGACTACGCGGTTTAGATATAATCGGCAACCATGATCCAGTACGTGCCGTTGAGGACCGTGAACAACAAAGGGAAGAAAATTCGGCTAAATCGGTCTATGTTAATGGCCCTATTTCTGGCCCTTTGGGCTGGAGTTTCCACCGGTGGCGGCTTGGGGACCCCACTTAACAAAAAAGAGTTTTCTTTGGCGGCCATGTCGAAAATGGTTTCAAGTTTTTTTGGTGGTGGTGGGGGTTTGGGTAGATCCGAGTCGCCTAGGACAATGTTCACCAAACAATATTCCATTAGTGCCATGAAAACGAATCTAGAAAACAAATGTCAAATTTGAATTTGGCGCCAAATTCAAACTCACATCGTGCACACTGACATGAAGGCATCGACTGCTTTTAAATACGAAACTGGTGGAAGAGCGGCTTGACTTTTGGCGTGCTGAGTCGACAAAGTTAACAAAGATGTCACTCCAAGCGTCACTCTAGCGGGAGCCGCTTCTGGTTTAATCCAGAACGAAATCCACTAAAAAAAAAACGCTATAGCAACGATTTTATAAAAAGAGGTCCTACTTACTGACATGATCACAATGAGACAGGTGGGTATATACGTATGAAAAAGATAGTACCCTAGGCGACGCTTTAGTTCGAAAACTACCTCCAAACAGGTGAAGTTCCCGGTGGAATAGACTTGAGTACAGTCGGCTGTGTGGTTATGGAGAAGAGCTAGCTGGGGTAGTTCAATGTTTTCGTCTACCACTAGTGGTACATCGGGGTCCCATTGGAAGATCATGTCGTCGGTAGTATGGGACACTATATACCATATGGGTTGAAGTGTGTAAATAAATATGTATACATAGTTCTTACAACTTTCCATCTGCAACTTGCACTCCTGCGTATCATGTGGATAAATCATAAAATTCATAGCACAGCTCAGCCGCAACGTCAATCTAAAACCCACCAATCAGACACCGCCACGTCCCCCGACTCCGCCCTTACTTCACCATATACAAAATCGTCTTATCCTTATACAGCCACATGTAATGATTCGGAATCGTCATAGTCTGAAACGTCACCGATTTCGCGTTCTTAAAGAACGAATCCGGCCTCCACATATTCTTCAGCCAATCCACTTCCAGCAACCTGTACTCTGACGTCATATTCTCCGGTAGTCTCAACCGGTGGTCTTTCCAGGTCTGCGCGAAGAAAATGTCCGCCGCGTACGTCATCGAGCCCTCGTCGATGCTGTCCAAGCCCATCACGGTCACATGGAAGTAGACCTTGGTGGGGTTGCCGTCCTTCTTGGGCGGGCGCATTTTGTCGTACTTGATGGGGTCCTCGGGGAGGATGTCATTGATGGTTAAGCCGGTGCTAAAAATAACGATGTAGGGGTAGATTTTTTACGGGGAAACACATACGTTGATTCTTCACGCTCTAGTTCCGCTCGTTCCGCAAATTGCTCGTGGTAAAAATCTAGAGGGCAGAGGCTGGAAATGGTAGAAAATGTCTCTAAAGTTATGCTGTCGGGGACTAAAAGGGTAATTGATGCGGGTGTTATGCTAAGTGGCGGCGGCTAAATGGGGAAAAAATTCCGATACCGGGAATTGAACCCGAATCTCCTGGGTGAAAGCCACTAGACCATATCGGATGTGAGTGACGTAGTCTGGTGCCATTTGTCCAGAAAAATGTCTAGCACGCTTGGAAATTTAGTGTGAAAAATTGTGTTGGCAACGCGGCTGTCAGTTTTAAATAGCTGCAATGCCAACATGATTATTTTAAAAATAAATTTCGTGGACTACGAGAGGAATTTCTTTGATTGATCTGACTAATAATAACTACGATAGGTCAATCCTGTATAGTTACAATTTTTAATCCGTAAAAAACAAAAAAAAAATAAATAATAAAAAGGGAATTCCGATACCGGGAATCGAACCCGAGCCTCCTGGGTGAAAGCCAGGTATCCTAGCCACTAGACCATATCGGATGTTGGGAAGGATAGCCAGATGCTAAGAATTCTTTTTCAAACTATTTTATTTACGGAAATAGATTATACAAAAACTAGTGAATATTTTTATAGTCTTAAGTGGGATTTATAAACTTGCTGCATTAAAGTTCCCGTTGCAATTGCTGTTCCCGCTGACGTTGCTTTTCGAGCTGAAAGTCGTCATTTATAAATTCCATTGCCAAAAAAGCAAAATGTAGCCCCGCCCACCCGCCCTATCTCAATTGTGACGATTTTTTTATTGGTCGTGAGCCAAGAAGGCGGAGCTTAACTGCAAAATCCTTATTTTTCTACGAGAACCCACCCCTACCTGCCCTGATCTAAATAGCAATTAAGTTTTTATTCGTCGACAGACCTAGGGGCGGAGCCTAGTTGCCAAATCCATATGTTCTTAAAAAAAATCTCCGTTTTGAATGTGTTTTGAGTTTCTAAGAATTAAAAAAATCATCACAATTGAGATGGGGTGGGTGGGCGGGGTTTATATTTTGCCTTTTTTTCTTAATATGTAGTATTCTTTGAACAATACGATGCTCAAAAATATATTTTTAATTTCTTGTAAAGAAATAAGTATTTTGCAATTAAGCTCTGCCTCCTTTGTACATGGTGAATAAGAAAAATCATCGCAATTGAGATAGGGTGGGTGGGCGGGCTTACATTTTGCATTTTTGTTTTAATATATGTAGACTTCTTTTCATGAAACTCCGCCTTATAATTTTAAAATCCATATTTCCTTACAAAAATGTACTATTTTTACCATATTTTAAGTTTCTTGTTCTGAAAAGATGTCTATGATATTTAGAAAATAAAAGGCAAAATATATGCCCCACCCACCCACCCTATCTCTATTCTGATGATTTTTTTCATTCGTCGTTAGCCGAGGGGCGGAGCCAAATTGCAAAATCCATATTTTCTTTAAGAATTTCTCCATTTTAAATGTGTTTTACGTTTCTAAGAATAAAAAAAATCTTCACAATTGAGATGGGGTGGGTGGGCGGGGTTTATATTTTGTTTTTTTTTTTTTCTTAATATATGTAGTATTCTTTGAACACGATACTCAAAAACATGTTTTTAATTTCTTGTAAAGAAATAAGTATTTTGCAGTTAAGCTTAGCCCCATTGGTTCACGGAAGATAAAAAAAAAATCATCTCAATTGAGATAGGGCGGGTGGGCGGGGCTTATATTTTGCCTTCTTTCTTAATATACGTAGTCGTCTTTTCACAACAAGAAACTTAAAATATGTTTAAAATGAAAAATTTGTATAGGGAAATATCGATTTTGCAATTAGGCTCCGCTTCATAATGGCAAAATTCAAAAAAACAAAAGAAAGCCCCACCCATCCATCCCAAGCTCATTGTTGTGAATTTTTTATTCGTTGTCAGATCGAGGGGCGGGGCTTAATTGCAAAATCCATATTTATCTAAAAGAATTTACCTTTTTAAACATATTTTACTTTTCTTGTTGTGAAAAGAAGACTATACTACACATATTAAGAAAAAATGGCAAAATGACAGAAAATTTCAGTGTTTAAAATATGAGGGTTTTGGTTAACAGGTGATTAAATAAAATTAGTGGACCTCATTATCTCTACTAAAATTTTATTTTCGTGGAATTAGTGCTGTCAACCAGAAAAATGTCACCCCTAATTCAGGGGATTTTTCTTCAAGTTGGCAGCTCTGCACACTACTGCAGTTTGATTGGTTGAAAACCCAACGGTAACGTAACGGTGAACAGCAACGTCAGCGACAAGTTTATAAATCGACCTTTAGTAAAAATACTGGCGACATAAATATATTTTTTAATTATTGTTGTATGATTTATTGATTCTAAAACTGTTGACATCCTACAAAAAATTTTGATAAGAAATTGCAGAAAATAATAACAATGTTGATTGCATCAATGGTTTATTGTTTATTGATGATTAAAGTTGGAACTTCTAGGGGACAAACCCTATATACAAGGTGAGCCACTAAGTGCGCTGTCCAGTTTTCTTGAAATTTTTGAGCAATGGAATGATTCACAAAAAAAACAGAAGGATTATTTTTAAAATCTGTGTTATAACATTTATGTGGTAAAATGTAATTAAATTTTCATATACATGTTTACAAAATGTTTTCAGTTTTTTCAAATATTAATTAATTAATTAATAATAATAATATATTTTCTATATTTACAGCACTAGATTAGAACCAATTACAAAAAAAACGTTTCCGATACCGGGAATCGAACCCGAGCCTCCTGGGTGAAAGCCAGGTATCCTAGCCACTAGACCATATCGGATGTTGAAGATTATAGCCAGACGCTGAAAGTTCTAGCTTTTGTCTCTAGATTGATAACATTTATCAATTTAGGTATTTAATCTCAACTCATAAATCAAATTACCTTGGAAGAAATGTTCACCGAATATTTCACTTGTCTAACTTTTTTATTTATGGAGATAAATTGTAAAAATCTGTGTATATTCTATATATGTGGTGAATATTCTTAGTGGGTATTTTTTTTAAATGATTGTTGAATTATTTAGTTGTTTATGAAACTGCTGACTTCATTAAAAAAAAAAGGAAAACAATTTACATAATAATAATACGACTAATCTGCTCGATGGTGAATAATTAATGAAAAAAGTGGGAAGTTTTAGGTGAAAAACGCTGTATATTAATAAATATAGTAGCCAACAGAGAATTTACAAAATAAAATACACTTAGATCTTAGATATAATAACTTTTTTCGTGTCTTAAAAAGATAATTCATTTCAGAATTTATAAAGAAAACTCATTTTAAAATTAAATTTTCTGGCGAACTGGATATTTTAAATTTATGGTATTTAAGCACAATACATTTTTAATCAAAGTATATTCGCCTATTTTGCCAGATAAATCCTATTTAAAATGTACAAAATATGATGAGTTTATACTTGCGATTTATTTTTAATATAAGTATAATAAATATATTTTAAATTTACTGATACAGGGTGTCTCAGAAAAATTAATGACTGAGTTGTTAAAAAATAAATATCCAATGAGATTTAGGAATTTAACTCGTTATAACACCTTTTAAATTTAACAAATTTTTACAAGTAGGGGCAAATTCAGTCTTACCTTAGCAAGTGCTAGCCCCCCACCACCCGCCCCCTACTTTCTGAAGGTTTATGTTATGTGCCAAAATCAGTCTTATTTTAGCAAGTACTAGCCCGCCCACCCGCCTCCTACTTTCTGAGGGTTTATGTTATTTGCCAAAATCGGTCTTATCTTAGCAAGTACTAGCCCCGCCCACCCGCCCTCTATTTTATCAGAGGGTGTGGCATTTGCCAAAATCAGTCTTATCTTAGTAAGTACTAGCCCCGCCCACCAGCCCCTTACTTTCTGGGACTTTATATCATTTGCCAAAATCAGTCTTATCTTCGCAAGTACTAGCCCCGCCCACCCGCCCCTTACTTTCTGAGAGTTTATATCATTTGCCAAAATTACTCTTATCTTAGCAAGTACTAGCCCCGCCCACCCACCCTCTATTTTCTTAAAAGATTTATCATTTGCAAAATCAGTCTTATCTTAGCAAGTACTAGCCCCGCCCACCCGCCCCTTACTTTCTGAGAGTTTATATTATTTGCCAAAATCAGTCTTATCTTATCAAGTACTAGCCCCGCCCACCCGCCCCTGCTTTCTGAGAATTTATGTTATTTGCCAAAATCAGTCTTATCTTAACAAGTACTATCTTCTGAGAAAATAAAGGGCGGGTGGGCGGGGCTACTAGAATTTATGTTATTTGCCAAAATCAGTCTTATCTTACCAAATACTAACCCCGCCCTCCCGCCCCCTATGTTATCAGAGGGTATGGCATTTGCCAAAATCAGTCTTATCTTAACAAGTACTATCTTCTGAGAAAATAAAGGGCGGGTGGGCGGGGCTACTACTTGCTAACATAAGTCTTATTTTGGCAAATCACATATCCTTTGGAAAATAGTGGGTGGGTGGGTGGCACTAGTATTTGGTAAGATAAGACTGATTTTGGCAAATCACATATCCTTTGGAAAATAGTGGGCGGGTGGGTGGGGTAGTATTTGGTAAGATAAGACTGATTTTGGCAAATCACATATTCTTTGGGAAAATAGTGGGTGGGTGGGCGGGCGGGCCTAGTATTTGTTAAGATAAAACTGATTTTGCCCCTATTAATCTTGTAAAAATTTGTGAAATTTAAAGGTGTTAAATTGCAAATTTTCATAGTAACGCGTGCAAACAGACACACCTTTAAAAATCCATGGGTGTCTTTGATCGTGATTTTTATTGATGTCTGTATAAAAGACCGATTTGAATTTAAATTTGTACACCGAGAAATACGCCAGTCTACAAAAAATTGCCTGATGAAACAAACCGGTTTAAAAAAATTTTAATCACTGGATTAGAAGCAACCATAAAAAAAGATTCCGATACCGGGAATCGAACCCGAGCCTCCTGGGTGAAAGCCAGGTATCCTAGCCACTAGACCATATCGGATGTTGAACCGTGTAGCCAGACGACGAAAGTTCTAGCTTTTATCTCTAAATTGATAAGAATTATCAATTTAGGTATTTAATCTCAAGTCATAAATCAAATTACCTTAGAAGTAATGTTCACAGAATATATCACTTTTCTTTGTAACTTTTTTATTTATGGAAATATATTGTGCAAAATCTATGCATATTCTACATATGTAGTGAATATTGTTGCCGTGTTACTAAAAATAATGGAAATATTTTAAAAAATTATTGCTAAATTATCTAGTAGATTACAAAACTGCTGATCAACAAGACGAAAATTCTATGTATGTATTTCAATTTTTTTATTGCTTTCTTGGAATAATCCATTGCTAAAAAATAATTTCGTTTGTTAAATAAATAAATGGTTTAAAAGTACAAAAAAAAAGCTTCCGATACCGGGAATCGAACCCGAGCCTCCTGGGTGAAAGCCAGGTATCCTAGCCACTAGACCATATCGGACTGTGCTTGTACGTAGTCCTGCATACCATGTGCGAGAAGTTACGCCTTTATTAATATAAAATTAATCACCTGTCTACACTCACTTGTGAATGCACCTTTAGTTCATTAACACTGATGACTTCATTGGAAGAAATTTAGAAAAAAAAATTCCGATACCGGGAATCGAACCCGAGCCTCCTGGGTGAAAGCCAGGTATCCTAGCCACTAGACCATATCGGATGTTATTTCTACGTATGCTACTAATACTATTTCTAGTCAATGATTTTGATCTACACCACACACACCTATACCCCTTTTCTACTTACGCTATATCCGCATTTAACACATCGCAAACAATAACAAAAACAAAAATTAACAATTTCGAGCGCATTTGCCTCAGTGCACTAACGCATTTTATCGTAAAAATTTAACCAACACCCGCCAAACTTCCCTTTTTTACATGGTTCGCTTAAGCTTGCGTCTCGGCATCTGCCAGAATAAAGGAGTGAAAATAGCCGACTAAGCGATAAAAAGGTTGTGAAGCCTTCTTATGCACTTTGAACCACCCCTCTCACCACCCCAAATTACCGGATGCGGAGGATCGAGCATCATTATCGTCCCAATCAAGTCCTTTGTTTGACTTGCGCAAGTTATAAAGAAGCAGATGAAAGTCTTTACGAGACGGTTATTTACTTTAAGTTCTATAGAGTACGACGAAATAGGAGGAATTATCGTGAACAGAGCTAGAGTTAGTGCGCATCTCTGGGGTACACCTACGTTTTTATTTTTGTGCTGACTAGAACTACCTACTGCTTTATGGAATAATTAAAACACCGTAATTATAGCAAAAAGTCGCCCATTAAAGGTTAATGGAAAATCGTTACTCAAACGCCTTTCTTTGTTAGTTAAAAAGCCCTCAAGCACGATTTGGCGTCAGCACTTTTTCAAGAATTCGTCCTTTAGTGGTGGAGTGGCGACAAAGACAACTTAAGCTATAAAACTCATTTATTATAAAATATCACAATATACAGGAATAAATATTCTAGCAATAGGGAAGTACATTACTGGTTATAGGCACCACCCAAAAACCTAAAGAAAATGGGGGCAGTTCCACATAGGGGTTTGCTATTACAGTCTTTGGTAGCAAATCTGGCACGTCGTTTGTTTGAGTCAGCTCGAGAAGTTTATCATTCAGGTAGATAAACCTAGAACGAAACACATGTAATTGTGGCTGCAATTTACGTCCACCCACCTCGAATCGATGCGATCCACAGTCGACAAAATGTAAGCGTGCACTTTAAATTTCTGCATTTCTTGAGGGTCGCTAAAAACCGTAATTCCTTCAAAACGGATTCTCGCTCGACGGTTGCTGATGTTGACTCCGAAAACTAAGAATAGTTACAAAAAGGGAAAACGATATAGTTACAGTAGTACCAGTGACAGATGACATGTTGTTATAGTAACTTTTGGAATTCGTGCAGTGGCAATACAGTCGGACTTTATCCGACTGCGACAACCGACAATCCACAACTTTATTACCAACTAGTTTTTTGTACAAAACGCTCACCCACCAATCCTTAAAATCGCACAAATCAGACAACAAAAACACACTCGTGGGGAATATACAGGAGTCGGGAAATAGTAATTGTTAATTAAAGCGTAGTGCCCTTGGAAAATCGACTGTCTAATCACCAAACTCAAACCACTCCTAGCAGCCATCCCTAGCTTATCCAACCAGATAAATGTGGCGATGTAGCGATCTGAAAGGTGCGGAGCCCCACCACCGTACGCAGAGGAAGTTTCGCCTTAAAGTCAGCGTTAGTACCACCTTAACAAAAACCAAAATCGTGCTAACCCAACCAAATTGGCTTATCCACACCCGCCTGTGCAACAATATCCTTAACTATGTTAATCTGCCACTGCAACATATCAAAGTTGTCAGGATCTAGAAAGTCTGGGATTTTAGCGACAGCCCCGTTGAAATAATATCTATAAGAGTGAAGTTAGTCACGTTAAGACAGACGGACCACGGCCAACTGTATTAATACATATGGCCATCCCAATTCGTATAAAAAGTTGATTCTTTGACGTTTCCAGAATCGTTAATCAGGCAACGACATCTGTTGAGTACAATTATGAACTTGGTTGGCAACTAATTGTCAAAATGACGTTTTAAAATATCACGTTTTTCTGAAAGTGTAGATAATGGCACAAGAACATTAACGATATTACTCCTACTATTTAGTTTTGAAATAAGATAGATATATTTTTACAAAACGAAAATTATTTAACAAAAAGGAAGGTACATATTCATAATTTTAAAACTTTTCTGCTGGTAGGTTTGTTACAGATCGTTATTTTCTTCAACCAGTCTGTTTGTTCCAAACAAATAAACTGGTTTCACTGTTGCTCGAATAATTATATCACAAACTCTTGATTTATGTTCCAAGCAACAAAATCATGGATTTTGGTCCAAAGAAGGATGGAGTAGATTACATATTTGTTGACATGTCTTTTTGGAGTTTAAAAACGCCAACATTTTTTGAGTGACATCACTTAACAATTCCGCAGCGGAGGATTTGACACATTGCATATTCTGCCGCTCTGGTATCCGTTGCATCATTGGAGCCTCCTTTTAATCTCACGTGTGAGAACGTTGCTTCCACCGCATCGGAGCTAAAGGAACGCGTAAGAACATAGTAAAAGCCTGCTTGTTCTAATAAAAACTTAACACACAAATATGTACTTCTGGCAATAAATTTTAAAGCATGTGCAGTCTCTTGAGTGAAACCACGAAAACCGGTGCTAGCAGTATTTGATAAGATAAAACTGATTTTCGCACTTTTGACATTTTCAACTATTTTTCATTTATTTTCGAAAATTAGCGAAAAAAGTGACAACAATTTTTCGTAATTTCCAGAAAATTTTTGTCTGAAACAGTTAAAAGACGATCTGATCCACCGGAAAATATGTAGTTGACTTATAAATAAAATATTTTTTGACGATTCGTCTTCAAATAACTGAGAAATGCGAGGAAAGGACTCCAAAAATTTCCAAAATTTCCAAAAAATTTGAAACCGTTCCAAATGGCTTTATTTCAGAGAAAAACATTGACTTTCTAGTTTTATAGAATACTAATCGCAAATTTACCTTATGAAATACTAGCCCCGCCCACCCACTCACCCTCCATTTTCTTAAAGAGTATGTCGTTTGCCAAATATTGTCTTATCTTAGCAAGTACTAGCCCCACCCACCCACCCTGTATTTTCTTAGGGATATGTTATTTACTAAAATCAGTTTTTTTCTTAGCAAATACTAGCCCCGCCCACCCGCCCTCTCTTACCTTGTAGGATATGTCATTTGCCACCATTAGTCTTACCTTAGCAAGTACTAGCCCCGCCCACCCGCCCTCTAGTTTCTTGGAAGGTATGTGATTTGCCAAAATCAGTATTATCTTAGCAAGTACTATATTGTATATTGAAATGGCAAAATAAATGATTAAACAATAATTAAATAGTACTTGCTAAGATAATACTGATTTTGGCAAATCACATACCTTCCAAGAAAATAGAGGGTGGGCGGGCGGGGCTAGTATTTGATAAGATAAAACTGATTTTCGCACTTTTGACATTTTCAACTATTTCAGATAATTAGTTGAAGACATTTTTTTGTAATTTCCAAAAATTTTTTGTCTGAAACAGTTAAAAGACGATCTGATCCAACGGAAAATAGTTGGCTTATAGATAATTTTTCGCAGATGACGAATCTAAAATATTTTTCACGATTTCTCTTCAAATAACTGAGAAATGCGAGAAAAGGAGTCCAAAAATTCCCAACATTTCCAAAAAATTCTAAAACCGTTCTAAATGGCTTTATTTGAGAGGAAAACATTGACTTTCTAGTTTTATAGAATACTAATCGCAAATTTACCTTATGAAATACTAGCCCCGCCCACTCACTCACCCTCCATTCTCTTAAAGAGTATGTCGTTTGCCAAAAATTGCCTTATTTAAGCAAGTACTAGCCCCACCCAGCCACCCTGTATTTTCTTAGGGATGTTTTTTACTGAAATCAGTTTTTTTCTTAGCAAATATTAGCCCCGCCCACCCGCCTTCTCTTACCTTGCAGGATATGTCATTTGCCACCGTTAGTCTTACCTTAGCAAGTACTAGCCCCGCCCACCCGCCCTCTAGTTTCTTGGAAGGTATGTGATTTGCCAAAATCAGTATTATCTTAGCAAGTACTATATTGTATATTGAAATGGCAAAATAAATGATTAAACAATAATTAAATAGTACTTGCTAAGATAATACTGATTTTGGCAAATCACATACCTTCCAAGAAAATAGAGGGTGGGCGGGCGGGGCTAGTATTTGATAAGATAAAACTGATTTTCGCACTTTTGACATTTTCAACTATTTTTCAACTATTTCAGATAATAATTAGTTGAAGACATTTTTTTGTAATTTCCAAAAATTTTTTGTCTGAAACAGTTAAAAGACGATCTGATCCAACGGAAAATAGTTGGCTTATAGATAATTTTTCGCAGATGACGAATCTAAAATATTTTTCACGATTTCTCTTCAAATAACTGAGAAATGCGAGAAAAGGAGTCCAAAAATTCCCAACATTTCCAAAAAATTCTAAAACCGTTCCAAATGGCTTTATTTGAGAGGAAAACATTGACTTTCTAGTTTTATAGAATACTAATCGCAAATTTACCTTATGAAATACTAGCCCCGCCCACCCACTCACCCTCCATTCTCTTAAAGAGTATGTCGTTTGCCAAAAATTGCCTTATTTAAGCAAGTACTAGCTCCACCCAGCCACCCTGTATTTTCTTAGGGATGTTTTTTACTGAAATCAGTTTTTTTGTTAGCAAATATTAGCCCCGCCCACCCGCCCTCTCTTACCTTGTAGGATATGTCATTTGCCACCGTTAGTCTTACCTTAGCAAGTACTAGCCCCGCCCACCCGCCCTCTAGTTTCTTAGAAGGTATGTGATTTGCCAAAATCAGTATTATCTTAGCAAGTACTATATTGTATATTGAAGTGGCAAAATAAATGATTAAACAATAATTAAATAGTACTTGCTAAGATAATACTGATTTTGGCAAATCACATACCTTCCAAGAAAATAGAGGGTGGGCGGGCGGGGCTAGTATTTGATCCAACGGAAAATAGTTGGCTTATAGATAATTTTTCGCAGATGACGAATCTAAAATATTTTTCACGATTTGTCTTCAAATAACTGAATCTAAATGTTACCCTTTTTAAAAAAACTTTCTAATACCACCGTTTTTAAACTCTAAAAACACATGTCAACAAATATGTAATCTGCTCCATCCTTCTTTGGACCAAAATCCATTATTTTGTTGCTTGGAACATAAATCAAGAGTTTGTGATATAATTATTCGAGCAACAGTGAAACCAGTTATTGATAATATTTGTTTGGAACAAACAGACTGGTTGAAGAAAATAACGATCTGTAACAAACCTACCAGCAGAAAAGTTTTAAAATTATGAATATGTACCTTCCTTCTTGTTAAATAATTTTCGTTTTGTAAAAATATATCTATGTTATTTCAAAACTAAATAGTAGGAGTAATATCATTAATGTTTTTGTGCCATTATCTACACTTTCAGAAAAACGTGATATTTTAAAACGTCATTTTGACAATTATTTGCCAACCAAGTTCATAATTGTACTCAACAGATGTCGTTGCCTGATTAACGATTTTGGAAACGTCAAAGAATCAACTTTTTATACGAATTGGGATGGCCATATGTATTAATACAGTTGGCCGTGGACGGACACACTTACTGGTGCCACGTGATTGCATTAACTATGTCATGCGCAGCACCAGTGAACGTTTTTAAGTAGGTTTCACTAGCGTTTTTTCCACGTTGGGGTCTGGTTACATCCGGACCCACCAACAAAGAGTTAGCATATTTTGGATATTCATTTAGAATTTTTCTGAGTGTGTGAAAATCTGCAGCCATTTGAGACGGGGTGACGTCATAGTTGAACTGGTGACGAAACGAGTTTGGCTCTATAAGTACAAAATGAACTTCAGTTGTGACTCTATATTGTAAATACCGTTTCCTAGCTCCCAGTTTATGTTCAAGTTAAAGTTGTTTGAAAAACTGATTAATTTTTCCGCATTTGTGGGG
Source organism: Zophobas atratus (assembly GCA_022388445.1). Taxonomy (NCBI): domain Eukaryota; kingdom Metazoa; phylum Arthropoda; class Insecta; order Coleoptera; family Tenebrionidae; genus Zophobas; species Zophobas atratus. The sequence goes on from CM039444.1 coordinate 2,635,562, forward strand.
TCCCAGCTGCCGTTGTCGAACCGTTTGAGCGAATTTAAGTCAAATATCATGTCTAAACCCGTATTTGCTGCTAATTGGTTCAGTTGTAGCCACTCATGTTCGTTCATTGTGAAGTTAGGTTTAGCCAAATAGTCACAGTGTCGCGGTCCATATGAACACACCCCTCCATCCATATCGCCCCGTAAATGCTTAAAATGGAACGTTTTCGACGTGAAGAAGGTCAGCCGGTCTGCCATTGTCCCCCTACGCGCAAATACCCCGGCGCCAGAGCCCCCATCAACTTCAAAACCCTCTGATTTCTACAAATTGCGGTTAAGTACGACAAGAATCAAGTTTTGCGTTTACTTTAAATCGAAGTGCTTGAACCCGCTTGCAATCAACGACGAGTCCAAAGCCACACTCAGAAACTTCTCATCTGTCACAAACTTCGGCTGGGTGCCCTCCATGTACACCACGTGCACCTTCTGGGTCATATCGAGCGCGAAAATCGCCAGGATTGTCATCACTGTGACGAAAAACACAGTCACGGAAATGACGGTGCACAAGTTGCCGCATTTTCTCACTGCAAAGGGGGTTGAGACACCTGATCGGGGTTACAATTTTTACTTACGTCTCGGCCTGTGGGTCTGTATGGCGCTATCGTCGAACAACACCAACATAGTCCGCGGATTTTTCCTAAAAAATACTCAAAATAATTGACAAAAATCAACAAAAACATAACCTCACTTTTTTTGTTTGCGCTGTGCGGAGAGCGGTGCGGTTTTTCGTGAACGGTAATTTCAGAGGTACTGGACCCGAAAACTGGTGGTTTTTGATTCAACTTGTGTCGATTTGATCGTGATTTGGGAGAAACGTGATGAAAAAAACAAACTTCAAAATAAACAGGGTCACGTGACGGGAGTGCGCAGGGCTGCAAATATGAAAGAGCCAATTGAGGGAGGTGTTGGCAGCGGCACGACTTGTAAAAAATTCAAATCGCTAACCAAAAAGCTCGACAAGTCACCGGCGGCCAACAAATCGTGTTTTTACCCAATTTAAGTCGTAATTATATTTTTTCAACTACTAAAAATAAAATACAAATTTTTGTGTAACAGTAAAACATAGTGAGCTGTGACAGTCGTGATCACTGGTGAAAAATGGCGTTATGTTAGTGCGCGCTTTTGGGAAAATTTTCAATAAAAAAAAAGTAAAAAAGACAAAATCGGGGTGAAAACGCAACAACTGGATCGTCCTTAACTGGTAAATATAAATTCCGTTTTTCGCGCGCTATTAATCGTTTCAGATTTGCCACTCGACATTGCAGGTATTGAGCAACTAAAATAACATAGTCGCCTGTGGGACGCCATTTAATAATCACAAACGCCGTTATAAAATTATGAAAATCCCGTTTTTCCTCACGAAAAATGTCGATCGTGCACGTTCTACGTGGAAAACCTCTCCAATCCTACCTCCTGACTCGCTTCAACCGGAAAAACTTCGCCAATGACTCTACAAAGACATCTGCCACTTCCGCCTCAACCACCGCAGGAACGACGCAGCCACAGGGGCGCGCCCCCTTCATAACTGGTACTTTACCCCCACTTTTCCGTTTTCGTTATCATTTTTACCATCCTAGGCCAAACCAAAATTTCCGCCTCTTCAGACCCACAGGTTAAAGTGGTGCAGAAGCCCGAGCTGAACGTGGTTGTTGATACCACAACAATCAAGAGATCGGTCGTTGCAGACCATATTACTAAGGCGATTTCGTTTGACAACATCCCAGGACCCATCAGTTTGAGAATAATCCACAGGATCTGGGGGCTGCTGCCCATTATTAGCACCCAGATTACGGGAGGGGCGATTCAGTATTTGTTGGCTGTCGGTAAGTTGGGGGGGGTTGTGTAAGTATGGAAGCGACTTTGTTGTATATGTAGGAAGTTTGTTGAGCTGGAGTGGCAATATGGCACTCTTTAAGCGTTTTTTTGACCATTATGGGCCTGTTGTTCGCTTGCACGGCCCGCTGGGGGGCGACATCGTCATGGTAAGTCGACCGGAACACGTAGCCGCCGTTTTTAAGAACGAGGGGCCTTATCCGATCAGGTCTAGCCTCGACTCGGTGGAAAAGTACCGCCTACAGCACCGGAAGTTGCGACATTCAGGTCCCTTTCTTATGTAAGTTTCTTTTCTGCTGCTTAGTATGAATTTCGGGCACTATATTTTGTCGTGTGGTTGCGTGAAGAAGCGTCCCCACTTCCTGTAGGGAATCTGATACTTCCAGGTTCGGTCCTGAATGGGAGAAGTTTCGCAAATCCGTCGAGCAACCTCTACCCCAACTCATCGCCAAGCAGTACGACAAAATGGAGGACACGTGTGATAAATTCATCATGCGCATCGCCACTATAAGAAACCGTCAAGAGGAAGTCCCTGGGACTTTCCAGAAGGAAATTTACAAGTGGTGTCTGGAATGCATGTGCTTGGTCACACTCGACAAAAGATTGGGTTTTTTGGACCCTTGTGGTCTCAGTTCCACGTCCGACCCGGAGTACTACTCGACGGGTTGATTAAAGCGACTAAAGCGATCCAGAGGTGCGAGTACGGTCTTCACTTGTGGCAGTTTTTCCCGACTCCTGCCTGGAAATCTTTAGTGGAACACTGCGACGCTATTGATAGTGTCCTTAGTAAGTACGTGCGCAGAATCCAGGCGCTGATTAAAGAGAAAAAGGAAGCTGGAGATAAACCCGTCAAAGAGGTGTCATGTCTTATGGAAAACGTCCTCTTGAAACCTGGAATAATGGCAGAAGACGCTATGACGATCTTGCTTGATATGATGTTGATTGGAATCAACGCGACGACTCACACTGTGGCTTTCATGTTGTACCACTTGGCGAGAAACCCGAGGTGTCAGGTCAAACTATACAACGAAGTGGCGCGTCAACCAGGAAAGCTATCCAAAGACGCTTTGTTAGCTATGCCGTACCTCCAAGCTTGTATTAAAGAAACGCTAAGACTTAAACCCCCGATTCCTCTCTTGGGGCGTATTTTGCAGAACGATCTTTCCGTTTATAATTACCATATTCCCAGAGGTACTTACCTTTTGATGGTGACCAGTCTGTCGAGTTGGCGGGAGGAGTATTTCGAGGACGCGCACAAGTTCATGCCCGAGCGTTGGATGAGCCCTCTCGACGAAATGCAAAGTTTCGCGTCGATTCCATTCGGTTATGGAGCCAAGGCTTGCTTAGGCAAGGAGTTAGCGGAGATGCAGATCGGGATTTTGATAACAAAGGTAACGTAGTGTTGGTTAAGGCGCGTGGACACCATTTGGGTGTGTACAATCGCACGCAAATGTTTTGAGCCTATGGGCGGATCATTTTTGCCGATCGTCACCGAAGGAGGCGGTCCAAATCGTCCAAGGGCAGAATTTGTAGGTAGGCTCAAACTACAACGAAATTTACGTGTTGACCAAATTCTTACTCTGAATTAGTTTTAATTTTATAAATACCCTATCTAAAATGTTCAGAATATGATGAGTCTATACTTGTGATTTACCATTCCATTTATATTTTTTGGATTTGTTTATATATACAGGTGACTCAAAAAAATAATGACTGAGTCAATTTATTTTATTGAAGAAATCAAGAATTGCAAAACTGAATACTTTGAAATCTTGTCAATTAGTTGGAACCTGAGTCTATTTTTTTTTGCAATATCTGTGATGTACTATTAGTTTCCGTAAGTTATAAAATTACAAAAAAAAAACCTATTCTGCTCTAATAATATCGGGAATATGCTCAAAATCACACTAATATTAAGTCTAATTGTGGCAACCATAGTTATAAAATTCATATTAAAATAAGTCACGGACATTTTTTGAAGTGTACTACATTTCAAAAAACAAAAAAAAATGTTCAGTTTATAAACTTCATAAATTTGGTTTAAAGTTTATCAACCGGACCGAACGTTCTTCGACCGACATCTTTTCGGTGACAAATTTAATCTTCGCATACTTCAGCGTAGTTAGTGAACTCGTTGTGACCACTGAAATATACAAAGAGTAAATTTTGAAATGGAACGAAAGTCGAAGAATAATTTCAAAGCCACGATCAAAATGTATTTGCTTATCTTCGCCAAAAAATGCATGACGTCATCGTAAAATTTGATATGATGAGTCTATACCTGTGATTTATCATTGCAGTAATATTTTTTAGATGTCTTATACAGCCTGTCTCAAAAAAAGATCACTTCGATTTTCGATTTTTCGTTTTTTCGACCAACCATTTCATCGAATTAGATTTTTCAGTTTCAATTTTTCTATCAACTTTTCGATTTTATTACTTTCCAATTTTCTGATTTTTCAAATTTGCGCAATTTTGAATTTTCGAGTTTTTAGTTTTTTCGTTTTTCGATTTTTTAATTTTTCGTTTTTTTGATTTTTCGATGTTTCGATTTTTTGATTTGCCATTCTTTCAATTTTCGATTTTTCGTCTTTCCATTTTTAGATTTCTGGATTTTTCTGTTCGTCAGTTTTTAGATTTTGCAATTTTTTTGCATTTTTCGATTATACTTTACTTTCCGATTTTTTTGATTTTTGAATTCTCGATTTACGTTTTTAATTCTTCTATTCTCGATTTTCCATTAATCATTAAATTTTTCGATTTTTCGGTTGTTTTATTTCTCGACCTTCGATTTTTCAACTTTCGATTATTCGATTTTCCATTTTCTGATTTTACGATTTTTCCATTTTCGTTTTTCCGCTTTTGTGGTTTTTCGATTTTTCTGTTTGTTTCAGTTTTTAGGGTTCTGTGTTTTGTTTTATTTTTCCATTTTTCGATTATTTTACTTTCCGATAGTTTGATTTTTGAATTTTCGGTTTTTCCATTTTTCGATTTGGAATTTTTCCATTTTTCGGTTTTTTGATTTTTCAAATCTCGGTTTTTCAATCTTGCAAATTTTCGATTTTTCAGATTTGTGAATTTCCAGTTTTTCGATCGAGCTACGTATTAGATTCATTGAATTTTCGATTTTCGGTTTTTCCATTTTTAAATTTTTGATTTTCCAGTTTTGTATTTTCAGATTTTTTGTTTTTCGCATATCCGATTTATCAAATTTTCGATTTTTAGAGCATTTCGATTTTTCGATTATCATTTTTACGATTTTTCAAAATCTCGATATTCGAGTTTTCGATTTTCCATTTTTCAAATTTTCAATTTTTAATTTTGCTTTTTTCGATTGTTGCTTTTTAGAATTTTCCCTTCTTCAGCTTTCAGATTTCAATTTTGTTACTTTCCGATTTTCTACTTTTCGATTTTTTTATTTTTTTTCGATCGTCGTTTTTTCGATTTTCATTTTTCCGATTTTTTGATTTTTCAATTTTTAGGCCTTGCAATTTTTTTACTTTTCGTTTTTTCGAGTATTTGTTTCATCGAATTTTCGATTTTTCGATTTTTGATTTTTCGGTTTTTTTCCATTTTCGATTTTCGATTTTCCATTTATAGATATTTTTCGATTTTTCTGTTCGTCAATTTTGAGACTTTGCAATTTTTACTTTTCCACTTTTCTATTATTTTAGTTTCGGATTATTCGATTTTTGAATTTTGGTTTTTTTTTTCATTTTTCGATTTCCGATTTTTTAATTTTTCGATTTTCGGTTTTTTAATTTGTCGATTCTCGATATTCGCGATTTTCGATTTCATCTTCGATTTTTATTTCCTGATTTCGTCGATGGTTTTTAGGCTTTGCAATTTGTTTACTTTTCGATTTTTCGATTATTTTACTTTCCAATTTTTTGATTTTTGAATTGTCGACTTTAGAGTTTTCAATATTATGAATTTTTGAATTTTCGGTTTTCCTATTTTTCGATTTTTGATTTTTCCATTTTTCGGTTTTTTGATTTTTCAATTCTCGGTTTTTCAATCTTGCAAATTTTCGATTTTTCAGATTTGTGAATTTCCAGTTTTTCGATCGACCTACGTATTAGATTCATGAATTATCGATTTTCGGTTTTTCCATTTTTAAATTTTTGATTTTCCAGTTTTGTATTTTCAGATTTTCTGTTTTTCGCTATATCTGATTTATCAAATTTTCGATTTTTCGGCTTTTCGATTTTTCGATATTTGATTTTCGAATTTTCGATTGTTCAGTTTTCCATTTTTCAGCTTTTAGACTTCAATTTTTTTACTTTCGATTTTCCAAATTTTCGAGTTTCAATTTTCAGATTTTTGATTTTTCGAATTTTTGATTTTTAATTTTTCCATTCTTCGCTTTTTAGACTTCAATTTTCTTTCTTTTAAATTTTTCGATATTCTATTTTCCGCTTTTCAGAATTTTCGATTTTCAGTTTTCAGATCATTAGAATTTTGGATTTTTCAGTTTTATGATTTTTCGGTTTGTAGAAAATTTGAGTAGTCGAATTTTCGATTTTTCAATTCATCGATTTTTCTATGTTCAATTTAAATTTTGCGATTTTCAATTTGTCCATTGTCGATTTTTAGAATTTTCGGTTTTTCAGTTTTTCTATTCTCAACTGTTAGACTTCAATTTTATTACTTTCCGATTTTCTACTTTTCGATTTTTTATTTTTTTTTCGATCGTCGTTTTTTCGATTTTCATTTTCCCGATTTTTTGATTTTTCAATTTTTAGGCCTTGCAATTTTTTTACTTTTCGTTTTTTCGAGTGATTTGTTTCATCGAATTTTCGATTTTTCGATTTTCCATTTTTAGATATTTTTCGATTTTTTTTTTATTTTTCGATTTTTCTGTTCGTCAGTTTTGAGACTTTGCAATTTTTACTTTTCCACTTTTCTATTATTTTAGTTTCGGATTATTCGATTTTTGAATTTTCGTTTTTTTTTTTCATTTTTCGATTTCCGATTTTTTAATTTTTCGTTTTTCGGTTTTTTAATTTGTCGATTCTCGATATTCCGATTTCGATTTTCGATTTTCCAATCTTCAATTTTTCAATTTCCAGCTTTCGATTTTCCACTTTTTGATTTTACGATTTTTGATTTTTCTGTTCGTCAGTTTTTAGGCTTTGCAATCTGTTTACTTTTCGATTTTTCGATTATTTTACTTTCCAATTTTTTGATTTTTGAATTGTCGACTTTTAGAGTTTTCAATATTATGAATTTTTGAATTTTCGGTTTTCCTATTTTTCGATTTTTGATTTTTCCATTTTTCGGTTTTTTGATTTTTCAATTCTCGGTTTTTCAATCTTGCAAATTTTCGATTTTCGGTTTTTTCCGCCCCATTTTGTTTAATAATTTTTGATTTTCCAGTTTTGTATTTTCAGATTTTTGTTTTTCGCATATCTGATTTATCAAATTTTCGATTTTTCGATATTTGATTTTCGAATTTTCGATTGTTCAGTTTTCCATTTTTCAGCTTTTAGACTTCAATTTTTTTTACTTTTCGATTTTCCAAATTTTCGAGTTTCAATTTTCAGATTTTTGATTTTTCGATTTTCTTTTTAATCTTTGAATTTTTCGGTTTTGATTTTTCGAATTTTTGATTTTTAATTTTTCCATTCTTCGGTTTTTAGACTTCAATTTTCTTTCTTTTAAATTTTTCGATATTCTATTTTCCGCTTTTCAGAATTTTCGATTTTCAGTTTTCAGACTTTCGATCATTAGAAATTTGGATTTTTCAGTTTTATGATTTTTCGATTTTTAGAAAATTTGAGTAGTCGAATTTTCGATTTTTCAATTCATCGATTTTTCTATGTTCAATTGTTCAATTTAAATTTTGCGATTTTCAATTTGTCCATTGTCGATTTTTAGAATTTTCGGTTTTTCAGTTTTTCTATTCTCAACTGTTAACTTCAATTTGTTACTTCCCGATTTTTTGGTTTTCGATTTTCCAATTTTCAGAATTTCCAAGTTTCTTTATTCAGATTTTCGATTTTCCACTTTTTCGATTCTAGATTTTTCGAATTTTTGTTTTTCCAATTTTTTGCTTTTTAGATTTTCTGTTCGCTTCAGTTTTTAGGCTTTGCAATTTTTTTATTTTTCAATACTACAAATTTTTGACTTTTCGATTTTTTGGTTTTCCCGTTTTTCAATTTTCGATTTTTTGAGGTTTGTGAATTTCCACTTTTCGATCGACCTAGGTATTTGATTATTGAATTTTCGATTTTTATTAGCATTTGTATTTTCGATTTTCGTTTTGCATTATGAATTTCGTTTTTTCCATTATGAATTTGCGCGATATTTGATTAATCAAATTTTCGAAAAAGTTACCATGCTTACAAAAACTTCAAAACATCTACAATATTTCAAATATTCAGTTTTGCTATTCTTGATTTCTTCAATAAAATAAATTGACTCAGTCATTAACTTTTTTGAGACACCCCGTATAATCAAATCTAAAAAATATTAATGCATTAATAAGTATAAAAACTCATCATATTTTATACATTTAAGATAGGATTTATTCTGCAAAATTTTGAGGTGACGTCATAAAGTTTTTAGAGGGGATAAGCAAATATATTTTAATTAAATCATGTTTATCATGACTTTAAAACATCTGCAAGATTTCAAATTATTCGATTATTCATTATTTTATGGGAACAACTACCTGCTAAATCTTCTCCGACAAATTCGAGAGAACTGGTGTGAGCCATAAATATTTCTTACCAAATGTAAATTTCGTTGTAGTTTGAGCCCACCTACAAATTCTGCCCTTGAAGGATTTGGACCACCTTCTTCGGTGAGGGCAGGCAAAAACGATCCGCCCATAGGCTCAAAACATTTGCGTGCGATTGTGCGTGCTTTAATTATAATTTTTATCCAGATTTTGAGGAGCTTTAAGATTGAGTATCTCTACGGTGATATCAACAGTACCAATAAGCTGTGGGCTGCACCAAACAAGAAACTTAGATTTAGATTCGCGGAACGAGCTTGAGTTTGTTCGATTTCTTTGCGTGTGTGTTAATTTGCGTTGTAGTTGGTGATGATGATGATAATAATAAAGTTACTTGAAAGCTTACTTTAATTCTTAACAATTTACGAAGTCACACAAACCTTGCAAGACGATCTAAAAAGCATTTTACTGAATCTGTACTAGTAAACACCAAACAGCTAACGTAACTAAGTCATTAAACATGAACAAACGTAGTTACGTTAACATTTACGTTTATACGATATAAAACTGAACACTGCAATATTCGTGAACGTCGTGACAATTCTTAAAATACATTATAAAACGAAACGTCAATAAAAATCGAGATACATAAAGAACTAAACGATTAGGCCATAAATCTCAAACAGGTAAAAAAATAACAATAAAATTCGAGAACTCAGTCTAAATGACAAAAATAATTAAAATAGACGTGGCATATGCAGCCCGCTAGTCTGATAATCCAGCTCTGGATCGTGACAAGTGCCAGAAGGCCCCCAATCATATAAACCCTGTGAATTAGCAAGTCTATGTGTAAGTCTATGAGCTATGGAAAAACCGCCACTACCCTCGAGTTGCGTCAAAACAATAATAACTTGTCGCGTCAAAGGAGGCACAGAGTCGACAGTTTTCAGCGTGCCGCGCGTGGACACCACGTTATAACTCTCCTGGCAGTCGCATTTCACGTGAATCCACTTGTTCTCGTGCCGGTTTTCCACCATCACCACCAACCCGGCCCATCCTTTCGTCAAATAGTACGCCGTCATGCCTTCGCGGCCCTCGTGCCTCTGCCCCCGAGCCAGCGTCAGCGAGATTATGGAGTCCGCCAGGATGCAGTCGGGAGGGGTCAGCTGCTCGGCCAGAAGTTTCTTGGAACTGTGGATGGCTAAAACATACCTACGAACACACAGTGCGGACACCGTCGCTGAAGCGACCTACCTGGGGTAGGCTGTGAAGTCCTCCAAGCCCGTGTGCCAATGGTTGAAAGCTAAGGTACAACAACATATTCACCAGCTTCTAACATCTTGTTACAACCTACGAAACCACGAACTTGTCTTTTACTGTGCTCTACTAAACTACCGATTGTTGAACCGTTCCGTGCTTTGAAAAGAACAACACACAAATCTAATTGAGATCGTTGCGATTTTTCAGACTTTCGTTGGCCCTCCTGTAACAATAAAAATGGTTAGTTGGACCGCTACAACACTCCCACTGAATTTAATAAAATTTAAGACGTACTTGAAACAGTGTGAAATCCACTTCAGTTGGTTCCAAAATGGTGAGCAAAATGCAAGATAAGTGTTTCTGTGACGAAAGCGGTGGTAAAATTCCGGCCAACCTGACTTCGTTCCACCCATTCCGGGCTTTACAAATGTCGATGCAGTCGAAATATTTCAAAACGTCGGCGAACGATATCCAGAAGGTGCCATCCTGCGGCCCTTCCGGCATCAACTCCACGCGCAAGTACCTCGTCCACTTCTCGAAGTGTCCGACCAGTCGCCCTTCCACACAAAATGGCCTACAAAAAGCGATTAATCACACTTTTAAGTCGTTTCAAAGCGACTCACCCCACGGGTTTCTTAATTTCAACAGTCTATGTCCGTCTATATCTCTCACATCTAACAAGGAATAAGCGTGCCGGGGTCTCAGACCCTTGTTCTGGTATTCGACTTCGTCGACTTTCATGTTGCCGCCACCACAAGACGCCCCCATTAAAAAAAGTGCTTGACGTGAAGACAAAAGTCTGAAACGAAAGATTAGCGGGTTTAGCTGGAGTGGGAACGAACGTACTGTGCCCAAATGAGATCAGTGTCGAGTTCCTCTTCAGCGGGAGCGGGAATAGACGACGCTTGAAGAGGTATAGATTCACAAGGTGCTCCAGTCAGTGTTGCTAAACCCTCTATTGCACGACCAGAAACTAGCGCTTCGTAACAACCGTGGATCTTGGCGACCGCTTTTTCGATTAGCGGGACCCAAAGTTGCTTCCTTTTCGCCTGAAATGTCGGTGATAATTTACACACCTGGGGTGCGATTTTGTTTCTCGATCGAAGTGATAAATTATCACTTGCGATAAATGTAATTGCGTATTAAATGCTCAAAGTTACAACTACCTTGATTTAAGAACTTATTACTCAAAATTACGATTTTGAACTTCTATTTTGACGTAAATTTCGAGGTTATGGGTAGGATTTTGTTTCTATAACGATAAAATATCGGTACCTGATAATTTACGATATAACGCACATGCAGATGTAAAGGTCGATTTATAAACTTGTCGCCTACGTTGCCGTTCGCCGTTACGTTGCCGTTGACGTTAAGTTTTCAACCAATCAAATTACGGTAGTGTGCAGCCCACCCACCCCATCTCAATTGTGATGATTTTTTTTATCTTAGAACGTAAAACACGTTATAATGGTAAACTCTTATAAGGAAATATGGATTTTGCTATTAGGCTCCGCCCCCAGCTCTGCCAACGAATGGAAACTTTATCACGATTGAGATCGAGACGGATGGGTGGGGCTTCTTTTCTAGTTTTCTTTTTTAATTAATACATTTTGTTTTTTTTTGTATAACACGATTACTTCACGATTATTATTTAATTTTTCAGGTTCCTTATTTTCCAATTTTTCGATGTTGAGTTTGGGATTTTCGATATTAGATATTTTGATTTTTAGATTTTTCTATTTTTACTTTTTCCATGTTTCAATAGTTAGATTTTTTAAATTTTGGTGTTTTAAATTTTTATTTTTTTTTCAATTTTTTGATTTCTCGATTTTCTGTTTTTTGATCTTTCGACGTCATCTTTCGATTTTTCGATTTCAATTTCTCGATTTTTCAATTTTTCAAATTTTCGATTTAATTTTTTTATTTTCAATTTTTAACGTCTCGATTTTGGGCTCTTTGGATTTAATAATTTTTTGATTTTTCGACTTCTGGATTTGTCGATGTTCCAATTTTTTAATTTTTCGGTTTTTCAACTTTCGATTTTCCAATGGTTTGATTTTTCCATTTTTCGTCATTTCAGTTTGGAATATTTTGATTTCTGAATTTTTCGATTTTTAAAATTTTTTACATTCAAAATTTTCGATTCCTCGACTTTTCAGTATGCAATTTTTCAGGTTTTTGATTTTTAAATTTTTCGATGTTTTAAATTTTCGACGATTTTCTGACTTTTTGATTTTTCAATTTTACGATTGTTCGCTTTTCGATTTTCTATTTTTTCGATTTTTAAATTTTTCAATTTTTGACGTTTCTAAATTTTCGATTTCTCGACTTCTAGATGTCTCGATTTTTCAGGTTTCTGATTTTCCAATTCTTCGATGTTGAGTTTTGGGATTTTTCAATATTTCGATATTTTGACTTTAAAATTTTTCGATTTTTTACTTTTTAGATGTTTCAATTCTCAGATTTCTAAATTTTAGAATTTAAAATTTTTCGATATTTTAATTTTTCAACATTTTAAATTTTCGATTTTTTAAATTTTTTTAGTTTTTTAATGTTTCTATTTCCAATCTTTCAATTTTTCGGTATTTCAGTTTGGTATTATTTCGATTTCTCAATTTTTGAGCTTTCAATTTTACGATATTTCAGTGTTGCGATTTTCAAATTTTTTATCTCTTCAAATTTTCAATTTCTCGATTTTTTCATTTTTCAATTTCTCAATTCTTCGATTCGATTTTTCAATTTTTTACATTTCTAAATTTTCGATTTTTCGATTCCTCGAGTTTTCAGATTTTTAATTTTTCAATTTTTGATTTTTCAATTTGACAGTTTTTGATTTTTCAATTTTTCGATCTCTTAAATTTTTCAATTTTTGACGTTTCCAAATGTTCCTTTCTAATATTTCGATGTTTCAGTTTTTTAATTACTCAATTTTTCGATTTTTCAATATTTCGATATTGAAAAATTGACTTTTAGATCTTTCGATTTTTTACTTTTTTAATTTTTAATGTTTGGTTTTTCGATATTTTAATTTCACAACTTTTAAAATTTTAGATTTTTTGATTTTTCAGTATTTTGATGAATCGATTTCCCAATCTTTCGATTTTTCGAGTTCTCGATTTTTTAATTGTTCAATTTCTTGATTTTTCACTTTTTGGATTTAGATTTTTTTTTAAATTGTTTATTTTTTCAAATTTTTGATTTTTCAATTTTTCAATCTTTTAAATTCTCTCCATCGATTTTCCGATTTCCCAATCTTTCGACTTCTCCATTTTAGATTTTTCGGTTTTTCGATTCAGTTTCTCAATTTTTCGATTTACCGAATTTTCGATTTAGATTTTTTTTATTTTAAATTTTTCATTTTTTCAATTTTTAACATTTCGATTTTCGGCTATTTAGATTTCTTAATTTTTTTAATATTTCGACTTTCGATTTTCCAATGGTTCGATGTTTCGATATTTCAATATTTCGTTATTTCAGTTTGGGAATATTCGACTTCTCAATTTTTCGAGCTCTCAAGATTTCGATATTTTATAATTTTTAAATTTTTTTGTTCTTCAATTTGCTTCAAATTTTCGAATTCGCGATTTTTTCATTTTTCTATTTCTCAATTCTTTGATTCAAATTTTCAATTTTTTGCATTTCTAAATTTTAGATTTTTCGATCCCCCACCTTTCAGTTTCTCAATTCTTCAATTTTTGATTTTTCAATTTTTCAAATTTTTAATTTTTCAATTTTTCGATCTTTCAAATTTTCGACATCGATTTTCCGACTTTTCCATTTCCCAATCTTTCGACGTCTCCATTTTAGATTTTCCTGTTTTTAAATTTTTACGTTTTTCGGTTTTTCGATTGTTCAATTTCGCGATTTTTCAATTTTCCGAATTTTCGATTTAAATTTTTTTTATTTAAAATTTTTAATTTTTTCAATTTTTAACTTTTCGATTTTCGGCTACTTAGATTTCTTAATTTTTCTGTTTTTCGACTTTCAATTTTCCAATGGTTCGATGTTACGATATTTCAATTTCTCGTTATTTTAGTTTAGGAATATTTCGATTTCTCAATTTTTCGAGTTTTCATTTTTTCGATATTTCAGTGTTGCGATTTTTCAATTTTTAATGTATGCTTCAATTTTCGATTTTTCCATTTTTTCATTTTTCGATTTCTCAATTTTTCGATGTTTCAGTTTTACGACTTTTTAATTTTTCAATTTTTCGATCTTTTAAATTTTCGACATCGATTTTCTGATTTTTCAATTTCCCAAACTTTGGACGTCGCCGTTTTAGATTTTCCGGTTTTAAAATTTTTAGATTTTTTGGTTTTTCGATTGTTCAATTTCTCGATATTTCAATTTCCGAATTTTCGATTTAGAGTTGTTTTATTTTAAATTTTTCATTTTTTCAATTTTTTAACTATTCGATTTTCGGCCGTTTAGATTTCTTAATTTTTCGATTTTTCGACTTTCGATTTTTCATTGTTTTACATTTTCTAAATTTTCGATTTTTCGATTCCTCGAGTTTTCAATTTTTTAATTCTTCAATTTTTGATTTTTCAATTTATCGATGGCTTAAAATTTTCAGTTTTTGACGTTTCCAAATTTTCCTTTCTAATATTTCGATTTTTCAGTTTTTCAATTATTCAATTTTTCGATTTGTCAGGTTTCTGCTTTTCAATTTTTCGACGTTGAGTTTTGGGATTTTTCAATTTTTCCATTCTTCAATTTTTCGATATTTCAGTTTTGGGATTTTTCAATATTTCGATATTTTGACTTTTAGATCTTTCGATTTTTTCCTTTTTTAATTTTTTATGTTTGGTTTTTCGATATTTTAATTTCTCAACTTTTAAAATTTTAGATTTTTTGATTTTTCAGGATTTTGATGATTCGATTTTCCAATCTTTCGATTTTTCGTTATTTCAGTTTGGTATTATTTCGATTTCTCAATTTTTTGAGATTTCAATTTTACGATATTTCAGTGTTGCGATTTTCAAATTTTTTAACTCTTCAAATTTTCAATTTCTCGATTTTTTCATTTTTCAATTTCTCAATTCTTCGAATCGATTTTACAATTTTTTAATTTTTCAATTTTTGATTTTTCATTTTTTTTTCTAATATTTCGATGTTTCAGTTTTTCAATTACTCAATTTATCGATTTTTCAATATTTCGATATTGAAAAATTGTCTTTTAGATCTTTCGATTTTTTATTTTCAATTTTTCATGTTTGGTTTTTCGATATTTTAATTTCTCAAACTTTTAAAATTTTAGATTTTATGATTTTTCGGTATTTTGATGATTCGATTTCCCAATCTTTCGATTTTTCGACTTCTCGATTTTTCAATTTCTCGACTTCTGGATGTCTCGATTTTTAAATTATTTAATTTTTCGATTTTTCAATATTTCGATATTTTAACTTTAAAATTTTTCGATTTTTAAATTTTCAATTTTTGGATTTTTTTAGTTTTTTGATGATGTCTCGATTTCCTAATCTTTCGATTTTTCCACCTTTCGATTTAGATTTTTTTATTTTAAATTTTCATTTTTTCAATTTTAACTTTTCGATTTTCGGCTATTTCGATTTCTTAATTTTTCGATTTTTCGATTTCTCGATCTTTTGATGTGTCATTTGTCGTGTTCCATATTTTGAATTTTTCGATGTTTCGATGTTCCGATATTTAAATTTTTCGTTATTTCAGTTTGGTATTATTTCGATTTCTCAATTTTTTGAGTTTTCAATTTTACGATATTTCAGTGTTGCGATTTTCAAATTTTTTAACTCTTCAAATTTTCAATTTCTCGATTTTTTCATTTTTCAATTTCCCAATTCTTCGATTCGATTTTTCAATTTTTTACATTTCTAAATTTTCGATTTTTCGTATCCTCGAGTTTTCAGTTTTTTAATTTTTCAATTTTTGATTTTTCAATTTTTCGATCTCTTAAATTTTTCAATTTTTTTTCTAATACATATTTTGATGTTCAGTTTTTCAATTATTCAATTTTTCGATTTTTCAATATTTCGATATTGAAAAATTGACTTTTAGATCTTTCGATTTTTTACTTTTTCAATTTTTTATGTTTGGTTTTTCGATATTTTAATTTCTCAAGTTTTAAAATTTTAGATTTTTTGATTTTTCAGTATTTTGATGATTCGATTTCTTCCCAATCTTTCGATTTTTCAGTTTTCGGTTTTTAAATTTTTCGATTTTTCAATTGTTCAATATTTGGATTTTGTTTTCTTTTATTTTAAATTCCATTTTGCCTTTTTTTATTAAAATGTGTAGTTATCTTTTCACAACAAGAAACTTAAAACACGTTTAAAATGGAAAATTTGTATAAGGAAATATCGATTTTGCAATTAGGCTCCGCCCCATAATTGCAAAACGCATATTTTCTTACATAAATAATTTTAACCATGTTTTAAGTTTCTTATTATGAAAAAATGGCTATGTATATTAAAAAAAAAGGTAAAATATAAGCCCCGCCCACCCGCCCTCGATTTTGCAATTACGCTCCGCCCCTCAGTCTGACAACGAATGAAAAATTCATCACGATTGAGATCGAGACGGATGGGTGGGGCTTCTCTTCTAGTTTTCTTTTTTAATTAATACATTTTGTTTTCTTTGTATAACACGATTACTTAAGAACATGTTTCACATGGTAATTATATAACTTACTTGAGAATAAAACAAATGCCCCTTTTTATCACATGGAAAGTAATCGTCTACGAGAACAGTGGTCCAGTTGCCGTCCTTACACAACCTAACTTGATACACCCCTGCGGGCAGAAATCCCTCGTGATTAGCACCGCCCTGATCAGGTCCTCCCTTTCCGCCAACACGGCTAAGGCACTCAACAGCCAGCAGTTGCCCAAAACCCCTTGCGAAATATCCGAGGGGTGTGGTTTCCTGAAAACCGCCCAAGCCAATTCGGAGT
Source organism: Zophobas atratus (assembly GCA_022388445.1). NCBI lineage: Eukaryota > Metazoa > Arthropoda > Insecta > Coleoptera > Tenebrionidae > Zophobas > Zophobas atratus. The sequence goes on from CM039444.1 coordinate 2,652,300, forward strand.
CCGGCCCATCGTCCACCGTGATGTCCCTCAGCCGCTTCCACTTGACCGTGTGGGCATCTTTCACCTCCGACGGATTGTAGTAAAGACTGTTCGGCGACGGCGGAAAGGAATCGTCCACGTAACTCTGCTTCTTCAGCTTGCAGTACCTACAACAAACTCGTCAGACCCCGCCTTCTCCTAGCCCCGCCTCCTGACCTTACGATGTAATTCCAATGCTTATTCGCTAACTCCTCCTGACTCAGCCGCGCCGGCTCGTCGGGAGGCGTGGTCCTGACGTCCTCTCGGATTTTCTGGCACATATCACAGATAATATGAGATTTCGTGTTTTCGAAAGTACAGATCATGCATTGCCACTTCGCCGCGCTCGAGTTCGTCGGCACGGTCTGGTCCAAGTCGGTCACCAGGTTGATGCGGGGCCGACCTCTGCTCACCACCTTCTGGTTGTTCACCTTGGAGTACGAGCTCTTCGTGTACTTCTTGGATGAACCGTGTCTCGGGGATGGATTGCGGTTGCTCAACGCCACGTCTAAGCTATTTTTGTCAGTCTTACAGGCTTTGCAGATCGGCGTCGTCAGCGGGTTTTTCAACGTGCACTTGGTGCACGACCAGAACTCGCCCTTGCGGAGGGTCATGTCGTTGGTCGAGGACAACGAGCGCAGCTTGGAGCCGCAACAGGCCTCGCAGATCAAGGAGCGGCCGCTGTTCACGAGGGTGCACTTCTTGCAGGTCCATTTCTGGTCGTCGACGGGGCTGTCCTCGCCCGGGAGGAGCTGGAAGTCGTCGTCGAGGTCCTGTTCCAGCGTCGCCAGAGGGACCTGGAGCTCGACGGAGTCGTTCCAGTTTAAAGGCCTTGAAACGGGAAATTATCATGACGGGTCTTTCGTGGTATCGATTTGAGTGGCGGTAGGTCGCGACCGTGGAGTAGGCCAAGCGACGCCCACTTTCGCATTGTAGATAAGCTCCGCCCACGCGATTACTCATACACTTATTACTTATTAACCGTCCAATAAAGGAATGACATGTCAATACGAACAAAAAGTGGGATATTCAGGGGCGGGTCTGCATTCGGTGAGGAGGAGCTTCGTACAATGATTGACTTTGTGGTGATTTTGTTTATTTTAGTTAAGTAAGCGTACGAATTAAGTAGATCGGAACGACCTTTATTTAATAAATTTGATAAAAATATATTTGCGAACCACTATCTAATTTTCCTTTAAATATCAACGACCAAATAAAGTATGTAAATATTGAAATAGTACGGAAATTACAGACTACAACTCAGAGAAATTACCAAGAATTCTAGCCTCTCAAAAAGAACTAAGAAAATTCGATATAGACGTTTATAAAAAAAGCAATTTTGCCGGCATACAAATATTCACAGACTATAAAACCCCCTAAAAAGCGTGTCTGACACATTTTCTCGGGCATAAAATTCAAGCGAAAGCGATTATTTAACGTTACCTGTAGAATGTGCTTTTGCTCATGTCACTCGACCTTCTATCACCGCATTAAAACGAATTATGATAAGATCGGAATCGAGGCCGCATTATCGTTAGTTTTTTTGATACTTACAGCGGTGTCGACGCACTACTCCTGTCTTCGGTAACTGTGACCGTGCACGGCTCATTCAAACTAGGACGCATCCTTGGCCCCTTACAAATATCGCACTTGAAATTATTAAAATCGTTATATGCAAATGAACACTGGCGGCAAGTCCACTTTCTCTTATCAAAGGGCCAGTTCGTCGCAAAGCTCGAGCTGCTGGTCTTGAGGGCCTGGAGTCTAAACAAAACGAAATACAAAGTTAATCGTTGATGCTTAAGTTGAGGTTTGTTGTCTGGGTAAATACGTACGTGTGGATAGTGAGTAAACAAATCACAAAATAATGCAATTAAGGGTAAAATGTTATGTTTAACACACAATATGGTTAATTTACATACGACATGAACCCGCTGGAATTAAATGTCGGTGAAATATTCATGCGGTGAATAAACACAGTACTTGGGTGAAATTGCTTAATTTAATTTTAGTTAATTTTGTGTGCAAGTATTGTAATCGAGTCTATTACGGCTATTTTTATGTTTTCTCGACGTTTCATGACCCCTACAGTACGAAAAAATCGGTCTCCCTTTTTTATTTAAGAACTGATGATTTCATCTTACAATTTTATAGAGTAAATCTTAAAAAGTAACATGTCCTGAACTTGTGGTTTATGAATCCGTGTTGAATTTTTATCCTAGACATAGATTTAAAAATAGAATTCCAGATACATAATTTTTCGAATTTTCGATTTCTCAATTTTTCGAGTTTTCAATTTTTGATTTTTCAATTTTTCAGGTTTTTAATTTTTCAATTTTTCGATTGTTCGTTTTTCGATTTTTCAATTTTTGACGTTTCTAAATTTTCGATTTCTTGACTTTCGAATGTCTCGATTTTTCAGTTTTTTAATTCTTCAATTTTTCGATGTTTCTAAATTTTCGATTTCTTGACTTTCGAATGTCTCGATTTTTCAGTTTTTTAATTCTTCAATTTTTCGATGTTGAGTTTTGCGATTTTTCAATTTTTCCATATTTCAGTTTTGGGATTTTTCGATATTTTGACTTTTAAATTTTTTACTTTTTCGATGTTTCAATTGTTAGATTTTCTTATTTTAATTTTTTCAATTTTTAACTTTTCGGTTTTTGGGCTATTTTGGGTTCTTAATTTTTCAATTTTTCAACTTCTCGGTTTCTCGATGTTTTTGACTTTTCGGGTTTTCGACTTTCCATTTTCCAATGGTTCGATTTTCCGATTTTTCCTCATTTCAGTTTGGGAATATTTCGATTTCTCAATTTTTCGATATTTCAGTGTTGCGATTTCTCAATTTTTTAATTTTTCAAATTTCTTTCATTTCTTCAAATTTTCGATTTCTCGATTTTTCATTTTTCGATGATTCAGTTCTACGATTTTTGATTTTTCAATTTTTCGACTGTTCACTTTTCGATTTTTCAATTTTTGACGTTTCTAGATTTTCGATTTTTCGATTTCTTGACTTCTGGATGTCTCGATTTTTCAGTTTTTCAATTCTTCAATTTTTCAGGTTTCTGATTTTCCAATTTTTCCATGTTGAGTTTTGGGATTTGTCGATATTTCGACTTTTAGATTTTTCTATTTTTTACTTTTTCGATTTTTCAATTTTTGATTTTTAATTATTCAACTTTTAAAATTATAGTTTTTTCGATTTTTCAGTTTTTTGATCTTTCGACTTCCCAATCTTTCGACTTTTCGATTTTAGATTTCCCGGTTTTTTAAATTTTCTATTTTTTGATCGTTCAATAATTTCTCGATTTTTCAATTTTTCGAATTTTGGATTTATTTTTTTTATTTTCAATGTTTAATTTTTCGATTTCATAATTTTTCGACTTCTCGATTTGTCGATGTTCCAATTTTTTAATTTTCAGTTTTTCGACTTTCGATTTTCCAATGGTTCGATTTTCCGATTTTTCGTCATTTCAGTTCAGTTATTTTGATTTTTTAATTTTTCGAATTTTCATTTTTTTTGATACTTCAGTTTTACCATTTTTTAATTTTTCAATTCTTCGATTCTATTTTTCAATTTTTTTATATTTCTAAATTTTCGGTTTTTCGATTTCTCGATTAATCGAATTTTTGATTCATCGAATTTTCGATTCCTCGACTTTTCAGTTTTTCAATTTTTCGATCTTTTAAATTTTCGACGATTTTTCGACTTTTCGATTTTTCAATTTTTGACGATTCTAAATTTTCAATTTCTCGACTTCTGGATGTCTCGATTTTTCAATTATTTAATTTTTCGGTTTTTCAGGTTTCTGATTGTCCAATTCTTCGATGTTGAGTTTTGGGATTTTTCAAATATTTCGATATTTTGACTTTAAAATTTTCATTTTTTTTTCTTTCGATGTTTCAATTCTCAGATTTTTAAATTTTAGAATTTAAAATTTTTCAATTTTCGATATTTTAATTTTTCAACATTTTAAATTTTCGATTTTTGGATTTTTTTAGTTTTTTGATGATGTTTCGATTTCCCTCTTTCGATTTTTCCACCTTTGGATTTAGATTTTTTTATTTTAAATTTTTCATTTTTTCAATTTTAACTTTTCGATTTTGGTCTATTTCGATTTCTTAATTTTTTGATTTTTCGATTTCTCGATCTTTTGATGTTTCATTTGTCGATGTTACAGTTTTTGAATTTTTCGATGTTTCGATGTTCCGATATTTCAATTTTTCGTTATTTCAGTTTAGGAATATTTCGATTTCTCAATTTTTGGAGTTTTCATTTTTTCGATTTCCAGATTTTTTCATTTTTAGATTTCTCAATTTTTCGGTGTTTCAGTTTTACGACTTTTTAATTCTTCGATTCGATTTTCCAATTTTTTACATTTCTAAATCTTAGATTTTTCGATCTTTTAAATTTTCGACATCGATTTTCCGACTTTTCGATTTGGACTTTTCCATTTAGAATTTCCGGTTTTTAAATTTTTAGATTTTTTCGATTGTTGAATTTGTGCATTTTTCGATTTTCCGAACTTTCGACTTAGATTTTTTTTATTTTAAATTTTTCATTTTTTCAATTTTTAACTTTTCGATTTTCGGCCATTTAGATTTCTTAATTTTTCGATTTTTTCATTTTTCAATTTCTCAATTCTTCGATTCGATTTTTCGATTTTTTACATTTCTAATTTTCGATTTTTCGATTCCTCGAGTTTTCAGTTTCTTAATTCTTCAATTCGACAGTTTTTGATTTTCCAATTTTTCGATCTCTTAAATTTTCAATTTTTGACGTTTCCACATTTTCCTTCGATTTTTCAATTACTCAATTTTAGATTTTTCAATATTTCGATATTTTGACTTTTAGATCTATCGATTTTTTACTTTTTCAATTTTTTATGTTTGGTTTTTCGATATTTTAATTTTTCAAATTTAAAATTTTTGATTTTTTGATTTTTTCAGTATTTTGATGCATCGATTTCCCAATCTTTCGAATTTTCGAGTTCTCGATTTTTAGTTTTCGGTTTTTAAATTTTTCGATTTTTTAATTGTTTATTTTTTCAGATTTTTTATTTTTCAATTTTTCAATCATTTAAATTTTCGACATCGATTTTCCGATTTCCCAATCATTCGACTTCTCCATTTTAGATTTTCCGGTTTTTAAATTTTTAGATTTTTCGATTGTTCAGTTTCTCAATTTTTCAATTTTCCGAATTTTCGATTTAGATTTTTTTTTTTTAATTTTTCATTTTTTTTATTTTTAACTTTTAGATTTTCGGCTATTTAGATTTCTTAATTTTTTGATATTTCGACTTTCGATTTTCCAATGGCTCGATGTTCCGATATTTCGTTATTTCAGTTTAGGAATATTCGATTTCTCAATTTTTCGAGTTATCAATATTTCGATATTTCATAATTTTTAAATTTTTTAATTCTTCAATTTGCTTCAAATTTTCGATTTCGCGATTTTTTCATTTTTCCATTTCTCAATTCTTTGATTCGAATTTTCATTTTTTTGCATTTCTAAATTTTAAATTTTTCGATTTTTCGATTCCTCGACTTTTCAGTTTGTCAATTCTTCAATTTTTGATTATTTCAATTTTTAAGATTTTTAATTTTTCAATTTTTCGATCTTTTAAATTTTCGACATCGATTTTCCGACTTTTCAATTTCCCAAACTTTGGACGTCTCCGTTTTAGACTTTCCGGTTTTAAAATTTTTAGATTTTTCGGTTTTTCGATTATTCAATTTCTCGATCTTTCAATTTTTCGAATTTTCGATTTAAATTTTTTTTATTTTAAATTTTTCATTGTTTCAATTTTCAACTATTCGATTTTCGGCTACTAGATGTCTTAATTTTTTGGTTTTTCGACTTTCGATTTTCCAATGGTTCGATGTTCCGATATTTCAATTTTTTGTTATTTCAGTTTGGGAGTATTCAATTTCTCAATTTTTCGAGTTTTCAATTTTTCGATATTTCATAATTTTAAAATTTTTTAATTCTTCAATTTGCTTCAAATTTTCGATTTCTCGATTTTTTCATTTTTCCATTTCTCAATTCTTCGATTCGATTTTTCAATTTTTTGCATTTCTAAATTTTAGATTTTTCGGTCTCTCGATTAATCAAATTTTTGGTTTTTCGATTTTTCGATTCCTCGACTTTTCAGATTGTCAATTCTTCAATTTTTAATTTTTCAATTTTTCAGATTTTTGATTTTTCAATTTTTCGATCTTTCAAATTTTCGACATCGATTTTCCGACTTTTCGATTTCCCAATCTTTGGACTCTCCATTTTAGATTTTCTCGTTTTTAAATGTTTAGATTTTTCGACTTTCGATTTTTCATTGTTTTACAGTTTCTAAATTTTCGAGTTTTCAGTTTTTTATTCTACAGTTTTTGATTTTTCAATTTGTCAGTTTTTGATTTTTCAATTTTTCGATCTCTTAAATTTTTCAGTTTTCGACGTTTCCAAATTTTCGTTTCTAATGTTTCGATTTTTCAGTTTTTCAATTATTCAATTTTTCGATTTTTTAGGTTTCTGATTTTTCAATTTTTCGACGTTGAGTTGTGGGATTTCTCAATTTTTCCATTCTTCAATTTTTCGATATTTCAGTTTTGGGATTTTTCAATATTTCGACATTTTGACTTTTAGATCTTTCGATTTTTTACTTTTTCAATTTTTTGATGATTTTGTTTTTCGATATTTTCATTTTTCAGCTTTTAAAATTATAGATTTTGGGCTATTTCGATTTTTTAATTTTTCGATGTTAATTTTTGAATTTTTTGTCACTTCAGTTTTCCGACTTTTCGATTTTTCGACAATTTACTTTTTCACTTTTTTAAATTTTAGAGTTCCCGATTTCTTGACTTTTCGATTTTTCAACTTTTCAATTTTTGATTTTTCAAATTTTCAATATTGCAGTTTTGGGAATTTTTCGATTTCTGTATTTTTCATTTTTTAAATTTTTTGTTTTGACTGCTGGATCTTTCGATTTTTCGACTTTTTGATTTCCATCTTTCAATTTTCCGTTTTTTACAAGTCGAAAATTCCAAAATCGAAAAACTGAAGAAACGAAAAACTGAAAAATCAAAATTTTGAAAAATCGCAAAGTTAAAAAATCGAAAAATATATACTGCAAAATAATTGAAAAACTAAATGAACGGAAAATGTAAAATCAGAAAACTTGAGAAATCGTAAAATTGGAGAAATGAAAAATTAGAAAATAAAAAATTTGAAAAATTGAAATCGAGAAACTAAAAAATTTTTCAATTTTTCGACATTTTACTTTTTCACTTTTTTAAATTTTAGAGTTTCCGATTTCTTGACTTTTCGATTTTTCAATTCTTCGATATTTCAATTTTTGATGTTTCAAATTTTCAATATTGCAGTTTTGGGAATTTTTCGATTTCTGTATTTTTCATTTTTTAAATTTTTTGTTTGCTGGATCTTTCGATTTTTCGACTTTTTGGATTTCCATCTTTCAATTTTCCGTTTCTTACAAGTCGAAAATTCCAAAATTGAAAAATTGAAGAAACGAAAAATTGAAAAATCAAAATTTTGAAAAATCGCAAAGTTAAAAAATCGAAAAATATATACTGCAAAATAATTGAAAAACTAAATGAACGGAAAATGTAAAATCAGAAAACTTGAGAAATCGTAAAATTGGAGAAATGAAAAATTAGAAAATAAAAAAATTTGAAAAATTAAAATCGAGAAACTAAAAAATTTTTCAATTTTTCGACATTTTACTTTTTCACTTTTTTAAATTTTAGAGTTTCCAATTTCTTGACTTTTCGATTTTTCAATTCTTCGAAATTTCAATTTTCGATTTTTCAAATTTTCATTATTGCAGTTTTGGGAATTTTTCGATTTCTGTATTTTTCATTTTTTAAATTTTTTGTTTGACTGCTGGATCTTTCGATTTTTCGACTTTTTGGATTTCCATCTTTCAATTTTCCGTTTTTTACAAGTCGAAAATTCCAAAATCGAAAAACTGAAGAAACGAAAAATTGAAAAATCAAAATTTTGAAAAATCTAAAAATATAGACTGCAAAATAATTGAAAAACTAAATGAACGGAAAATGAAAAATCAGAAAAGTTGAGAAATCGTAAAATTGGAGAAATGAAAAATTAGAAAATAAAAAAATTTGAAAAATTGAAATCGAGAAACTAAAAAATTTTTCAATTTTTCGACATTTTACTTTTTCACTTTTTTAAATTTTAGAGTTTCCAATTTCTTGACTTTTCGATTTTTCAATTCTTCGATATTTCAATTTTCGATTTTTCAAATTTTCATTATTGCAGTTTTGGGAATTTTTCGATTTCTGTATTTTTCATTTTTTAAATTTTTTGTTTAACTGCTGGATCTTTCGATTTTTCGACTGTTTGATTTCCATCTTTCAATTTTTCGTTTTTTACAAGTCGAAAATTCCAAAATCGAAAAATTGAAAAATCAAAATTTTGAAAAATTGCAAAGTTAAAAAATCGAAAAATATAGACTGCAAAATAATTGAAAAACTAAATGAACGGAAAATGTAAAATCAGAAAACTTGAGAAATCGTAAAATTGGAGAAATGAAAAATTAGAAAATAAAAAAAAATTTGAAAAATTGAAATCGAGAAACTAAAAAATTTTTCAATTTTTCGACATTTTACTTTTTCACTTTTTTAAATTTTAGAGTTTCCGACTTCTTGATTTTTCGATATTTCAATTTTTGATTTTTCAAATTTTCAATATTGCAGTTTTGGGAATTTTTCGATTTCTGTATTTTTCATTTTTTAAATTTTTTGTTTGACTGCTGGATCTTTCGATTTTTCGACTTTTTGATTTCCATCTTTCAATTTTTCGTTTTTTACAAGTCGAAAATTCCAAAACCGAGAAATTGAAAAATCAAAAATTTGAAAAATCGCAAAGTTAAAAAATCGAAAAATATAGACTGCAAAATAATTGAAAAACTAAATGAACGGAAAATGTAAAATCAGAAAACTTGAGAAATCGTAAAATTGGAGAAATGAAAAATTAGAAAATAAAAAAATTTGAAAAATTGAAATCGAGAAACTAAAAAAATTTTCAATTTTTCGACATTTTACTTTTTCACTTTTTTAAATTTTAGAGTTTCCGAATTCTTGATTTTTCGATTTTTCAATTCTTCGATATTTCAATTTTTGATTTTTCAAATTTTCAATATTGCAGTTTTGGGAATTTTTCGATTTCTGTATTTTTCATTTTTTAAATTTTTTGTTTGACTGCTGGATCTTTCGATTTTTCGACTTTTTGATTTCCATCTTTCAATTTTTCGTTTTTTACAAGTCGAAAATTCCAAAACCGAGAAATTGAAAAATCAAAAATTTGAAAAATCGCAAAGTTAAAAAATCGAAAAATATAGACTGCAAAATAATTGAAAAACTAAATGAACGGAAAATGTAAAATCAGAAAACTTGAGAAATCGTAAAATTGGAGAAATGAAAAATTAGAAAATAAAAAAATTTGAAAAATTGAAATCGAGAAACTAAAAAATTTTTCAATTTTTCGACATTTTACTTTTTCACTATTTTACATTGTAGAGTTTCTGATTTCTTGATTTTTCAAATTTTCAATATTGCAGTTTTTTGAATTTTTCGATTTCTGTATTTTTCATTTTTTAAATTTTTTGTTTTGACTGCTGGATCTTTCGATTTTTCGACTTTTTGATTTCCATCTTTCAATTTTTCGTTTTTTACAAGTCGAAAATTCCAAAATCGAAAAATTGAAGAAACGAAAAATTGAAAAATCAAAATTTTGAAAAATCGAAAAATATAGACTGTAAAATAATTGAAAAACTAAATGAACGGAAAATGAAAAATCAGAAAACTTGACAAATCGTAAAATTGGAGAAATGAAAAATTAGAAAATAAAAAAATTTGAAAAATTGAAATCGAGAAACTAAAAAATTTTTCAATTTTTTGACATTTTGCTTTTTCACTTTTTTCAATTTTAGAGTTTTTGATTTCTTGATTTTTCAAATTTTAAATATTGCAGTTTTGGGAATTTTTCGATTTCTGTATTTTTCATGTTTTAAATTTTTTGTTTGACTGCTGGATCTTTCGATTTTTCGACTTTTTGGATTTCCATCTTTCAGTTTTCCGTTTTTTACAATTCTAAGATTACTCTAACCACACCCAAGTTATTTTTGGATCAAAACAATGGTAATAACACGACAAACAAGAAACCCGACAGAAGTTTTACCAAGTTCGTCTACCTGTACTTCCCAAATCAAATATAGACACTTAAATCTGACGCTATGAATACAAAAGCAGGTATTTATTGCTTATTGCTTCCGCTTAGTCTGTTTCATCGGCATTGACACATAATTCGTTCATTAACATATTATAATTCTAATTTTAGGATAGAGTAAACTTATATACATTTTTGTCAAGATAAACGTTGATTGTAAGGTCGTTCTATTCTTATATGTCAACAAAATATGAAAGCGGTGGCCTCAAAATAGACATATTCAAGTTTAAGTAAATGGTGAAACAAATTGTGAACAAAAATTTTTAGTTTAAAATAGACACGTAAATTATTTTTATAACCCATTATAAAATGTCAAAGATAGGTCGTATATTTCATTCGTTTAAGGAGCTTTAGTTAATTCTGATATCACGTATTTATTGTTATATAACATATTTCATATCAACTGATCGATAAAATTTAATTCTATTTAAGTATGTTTACAGGAAATGAATCGAGTAGTAAGAACTCTACCACCTTGGGGCCAAAAACAGCGGCGTTTGCCGATTTTCGCGCTCACATCCAACTTACATCTTTTCGTGCTGGTCGTTGTCGAAGTCGCCCTTCTTGCTGTGGGCGTTCACGATCCCTGGTTCTCGTAGATGTGCTTCTCCTTGTCCGGTTCAGAGATTCCGATGTAGGTGTAGAGGGTGGCGGCGGCCCCCTCATTCGTGATATCGCTCGTGCTCCTGTTGAGATTCAAGTTACTATACCTAGCCGTAAGACTATCGAAGGAATGTTGCGAGGACTGGATGTCCGTCATGGAGGTGCTCGACTTGGGGAAGGCGGCTTCGAGGACTTCGTTGCCTAAGCTTCGGCGATTGATGTTGGGCACGTGGAGGTTCTGCGACGTGGGCAGTTCGGAGAAGGAGCGTCGATACGAGGGCTTCTGGCTGTGGCTAGGGTTTCTCAACGCCTCATTATCCGCCCAATTGTCAACCTGTAATATAAAAGAGCGGCTGAAAGTTTTATTAGGGAATCGATAGGGGTTAATAATTCACGCGTTTCCCACCGTCGCGTTATGCTTTCACTGGAAATTTTATGCTATTTATAGGGTTTAAAACGCCGGAGTGTTACAACATTAGCGGTGCGTGCGTGTCCACTTGGCAGAAAAACTATTAAATATCTTTGTTATTGAACGTTTGATTTTGTTGCGGAGAAGCGAGGTGCCACTGCTCGGAAAAGCGTTTGTCTGCTGTTACAACCTCCGAAAATAGTTTCTATATTCGAGCGAAAACAAAAAAGCGTCCAAGTCCTGGACACCGACGACACTCACGATTTTCGATACAACCTTCACCTGTAATTAAATACCCGATAGATCGCTTTAAACTTTAGCTTTTGTGTCGGGTTTAATCGCAGAAACGAAATGTCACACTTTTTGAGATCGGTACATTGCATAATGTAATGGACGAGCTGGGGATCGTAATTTTATGAATTAAAAGAGGAACTGTTGGAATACATTAGTTCGACATAATTTATTTAATCCATTAACTCGGCTGAAGATAATTAGAGAACGCTCCTTAAAAATTTAACGGCCGAAATTCGATTTGTGGCTGGATGGGGCCTGCTGAAGATGACGAGCTAAAAGGTACCATGCTAACAGCGGGTAATACCGCAATAATTACGGGCTAGCTGACGAAATAAATCGGAAAACCCCAACCGCGAACACGCACTTTTTGTAAATTTTTAACGACCTGGAAAAGGGTGTTTTCTTTTATTTTTATATTTTAAGGTGGGTTTTTGCAGTACTTCACAGGTGTCGAACAACAAAGAAGGCGGAGGTGTGGATGACACAAATTTTTCAATTCAACGTACGATTTTTCTAACAACAACATTGATCGAAGGTTATTTCATCATTTGAATTTTTTCTCAAACCCTGGATATCTAGGCGAAAATTCAACACGGATTCATACACCACAAGTACACGAATTTCATAAAATTAAACACAAATTTACTATTTTACGTAAATTTTGGAGATAACGTCATCTCTTTGGTAGTGGGGATGATTGGCTAAATTTTCGTTAGCGTTTTATCATCTACATGGTAGCCCCAATATACCTTGCATCAAAATTTTACAACAATCGGTCGGTAGTTTCGGAGATTATTTGTCTGATTAAAATTGACACAGACACACAGACGGAAACGGTGGACTACTTTCTTTCGTACTCTAGGGGTCATGAAACGTCGAGAAAATCTGAAGCTGGAAAATCAAAAAATTGCAAAATAATAATCAAGAAGAATAAGAATCGCTCAAAAATTGAAGAAATGAAAAATTCTACATTGAAAAATCGAAAAGTCAAAAATTGAGAAATTAGAAAATCGAAAAATAGTAAATCAGAGAAAAACTACAAATCGAGAAACTAAAAATCGATAAGTCTAAAATCGAAAAAGAAAAATTGCAAAATATTAATTGAAAAACTAACTGATCAGAAAATGGAAAATTGAGAATTCGAAAAATTAAAAATTGAGAATCAAAAACAGAAGTGAAAATCTAGAAATTGAAGGAACGAAAAATTTAAAAATCGAAAAATGAAAAACAGAAATTGAAAAATCGAAAAATCTGAAAAATTGCAAATTGAAACAACGAAAAATCGGAGAAATGAACAATTGAAAATTGCAATTCGAAAAATTGATAAATCGAAAAGTAAAAAATTGAGAAATGAAAAAAAAATTGCAAAATAATCAAAAACTAATTAATCGGAATATGGAAAATTGAAAAACCTGATAAATACAGAAAAATTTTGAAACCGCAAATTTAAGAAACAAAATCCGAAAAATTGAAAATTAAAAATGAGAACCTGTAGAATCAAAAGTCAGAAATCGAAAAAACGAAACTCTGAAAACTAAAAATTGAAGAAAATAAAAATAAAACACAAATCGAAAAAATCGGAAAAGTCAAAAATCGAGAATTTAGAAATTGAAAAATTGATGACACCAAAAAATAAAATATCTAAAATTTGAAAAAACGATAATTACAATTCGAGAAACTATATAGAAAAATTGGGAAACTGAAACTTCGAAGAAATGAAAAATTGAAAAATAGTGAAATTGAGGAAATGAAAAACTGTGAAATCTAAAAATTACAAAATAATCAACAAATGAATTAATCGAAATATGGAAAATTGAAAAATCACAAAAATACAGGGAAATCTTGAAAACGCAATTAAAAAAATAAAAAACTGAAATATTGAAAATTAAAAATGAGAACCTGAAAAATCGAAAAAGTCAGAAATCGAAAAACCGAAAATTTGGAAATTGAAAAATTGAAGAAACGAAGAATTGGAAAATGAAAAATTTTAAAAACCGAAAACTACAAATAGAGAAACTAGAAATCGATAACGTCAAACATCGAGAAAAAAAAATTGCAAAATAATTAAAGACTAATTAATTAGTAAATGGAAAATTGAGAATTCGAAAAATTAAAAATTCAAAAAATGGAAAACAGAAAAAGTGAAAATGGAAAAATTGAAGAAACGAAAAAATAGGACGAACATAAATCGAAAAATTGGAAAACTGATTGGAAAATGAAAAATTGAGATCTCGTAAGACTGAAGAAACGAAGAAGTGAAAAATCAACAATTAAAAACTGAGAAACTGAGAAAATGAAAATCGAAGAAACGAACAATTCAAAATTGCAAATCGAAAAACTGAAAAATCGAAAAACAGTAAAACTAGGAAAAATAAAAATTGCAAAATAATCAAAAAACTAATTAGTCGGAAAATGGACAATTGAAAAACGGGAAAAATATAGGGAAATTTTGAAATCGGAAATTGAATAAACAAAAAACTGAAAAACAGGAAATTAAAATTGAGAACTTGAAAAATCGAAAAAGTCAAAAAAAATTGATGAAACGAAAAAATAAAATATCTAAAATTTGAAAAAACGAAAATTACAATTCGAGAAACTATGTACATAGAAAAATTGGGAAACTAAAAAATCGAAGACATGAAAAATTGAAAAATAGTAAAATTGAGGAAATGAAAAATCGAAAAATTGTAAAATCTAAAACTTACAAAATAATAAAAAAATTAATTAATCGGAATGTGGAAAATTGAAAAACCACAAAAATATAGGGAAATCTTGAAAACTCAAATTAGAAAAACAAAAAACTGAAAAACTAAAAATTAAAAATGGGAACCTGAAAAAACGAAAAAGTCAGAAATCGAACAAACGAGAATTTGGAAACAGAAAAATTGGAAAATCAAAAATTTTAAAAACCGAAAACTACAAATAGAGAAACTAGAAATCGATAGTCAAACATCGAGAAAAAAAAATTGCAAAATAATTGAAGACTAATTAATCAGTAAATGGAAAATTGAGAATTCGAAAAATTAAAAATTGAAAAAATGGAAAACAGAAAAAGTGAAAATGGAAAAATTGAAAAATTGAAGAAACGAAAAAATAGGACGAACATAAATCGAAAAATTGGAAAACTCATTGGAAAATGAAAAATTTGAAAAATTGAGATCTCGTAAGACTGAAGAAACGAAGAAGTGAAAAATCAACAATTAAAAATGAGAAACTGAAAAATTCCAACTCGAAAATCGATAAAACGAACAATTCAAAACTGCAAATAGAAAATTTGAAAAATCGAAAAACAGTCAAACTGGTGAAATGAAAATCTAAAAATTGCAAAATAATAAAAAAACTAATTCGTCGGAAAATGGACAATTGAAAAATCAAAAATTTGAAAAACCGGAAATTACAAATAGAGAAACTATAAATCGATAAAATCAAAAATTGAGAAAAAAAAATTGCAAAATTATTAAAAAACTAATTGATCAGAAAATGGAAAACTGAGAAACTGAAAAATCGAAGAAATGAAAAATCAAAAAATTATAAAATCTAAAAATTAAAAAATAAACAAAAAATTAATTAATCGGAATATGGAAAATTGAAAAATCACAAAAATATAGGGAAATATAGAAAACACAAATTAAAAAAACAAAAAAT
This sequence comes from Zophobas atratus, assembly GCA_022388445.1. Taxonomy (NCBI): domain Eukaryota; kingdom Metazoa; phylum Arthropoda; class Insecta; order Coleoptera; family Tenebrionidae; genus Zophobas; species Zophobas atratus. The sequence goes on from CM039444.1 coordinate 2,667,530, forward strand.
TGAAAATTAAAAATGGGGACCTGAAAAATCGAGAACTTGGAAATTGGAAAATTGAAGAATCGAAAAATTACAATATCTAAAAATCGAACAAGTCGAAAATTCCAAAATCGAAAAATTGAAAAACCAAAATTTTGAAAAATCGCAAAGTTAAAAAATCGAAAAATATGGATTGCGAAATAATTGAAAAAGTAAATGAACGGAAAATGGAAAATCAGAAAACTTGCGAAACCGTAAAATTGGAGAAATGAGAAATTGGAAAGTAAAAAATTTGAAAAATTGAAATCGAGAAAACAAAAAATCGTAAAATCGAAAAATTGCAAATATGTAATTGAAAAATTAATTGATCAGAAAATGGAAAATTGGGAAAATGGAAAAATTGAGAAATCGTAAGAAGAAAGAAGAAACGAAAAATTACAATTTGAAGAATTGAAAATTCAAAAAATTAATCAGGGAAGAACTGAAAAATCGAAAATTGGGAATTGAAAAATTTAAGAAACGAAAAACTGGAAAATCAAAAATTTGCAAAACCGGAAATTACAAATCGAGAAATTAGAAATCGATAAAGTCCAAAAAATGATAAAAAGAAAAATTGCAAAGTAATGGAAAAACTAACTGATCAGAAAATGGAAAATTGAATTGAATGAACGAAAAATTTAAAATTGAGAAACTGAAAAATCGAAGAAATTAAAAATTGAAAATTTGCAAATCAAAAAATCGAACAAATGTAAAATTGAAAATAGCAATTCGAAACATTGATAAATCGAAAAGTCAAAAATTGAGAAACTGAAAAATCCAAAAATGGCAAAATCAAAAAACTAATTAATCGGAATACGGAAAATTCAAAAATCTGAAAAATATAGGGAAATTTTGAAATCGCAAATTAAAGAAACAAAAAACTGAAAAATTGAAAAATTGTAAAATCAAAAATTGTTGCAAAACAAACAACTGAAAAAACGAAAACATTAAGAAATCGTAAAATTGAAGAAACAAAAAGCTGAAAAATCAAAAAATTAAAGGAACTGAAAAACCGAATAACGAATAACAAAAAATAGAAATTCAAAAAATTGGTTTAAAGTTATTTAGACAGAACTTCCCTCGTCCCTAAAGTACAATACAACAAATCCAGTTTTTTGGAAAAATTATAAAATTTAATTTTGCGAATTTAATTGTATGATGACTCGTATAAATTTAAACTAGAAATTTACCATATCTTCGACAAGTTTAAAACGCCTGTAAGATTTTAGCGCATTCTAATTTGCAGTTTAAAAATTAAAATGCACAATGTCATTACACAATTTCAATTTTTCCAAAAATCTGGATGTCTCGTGTAATAACTGAAGACGGATTCGTAAACTACACCTGTCGGAGTATGTTACTTTATAAAATTTAAAACCCATTTACTATGTAAAATTTTGGGGTGACGTCATCGCATTGTTGGTGGGGATGGTTAACCAAAATTCGATCAGTTAGCTTACGTCTAGCAAGTAAAAGTCGTTAATATTTTAAGAATCTAGATTTGTGTGAGTAAAATTCCAAACCTTTGTGGGTATTTTGGCCATGGAAACACTTTTCGTCGTCGGACTTTGATTTTGATGGTGATGTTTTCGGTTCGAGAGCTTGTCAAGAAGAGGGTGATTAAGAAATTCCAGGCGAAAAGAAAGTTCGGTTGAAGAGTGGTGGAAACAAATAGAAAGTTTTGGGAAAGACGAGGAGAGGGTTGGCCAAAGCCAATCAAAGACGGATTAGGGATGAACAGGTAGGAAAAAGAGGGTTCAGGGGTGGGATTTTGTTTCCACAACGATAAAATATCGGTACCGATAAAATGTGGTCGTCTTTTTCTTTCGCATATGAAATTTATATTTTCGTCCTTGTCATTTATCGCTTCGTATCGTATCGGTAGAAACAAAATCCCACTCGGGCGCCAGTTTTTTAACGTGCTCGCTGGGGTTTCTCGGCGCGGGAACAAAAATCTCCAGGGTCGCACTATTTCGAGAACGCTCTACCTACCAAAACCAACATTAGTGACCATCCCATTACCTTTATTATAACTCCCGGGTTAAAATTGCTGTTGAGGTCCGACGAATACGGCGCCTCGCACGCCTCGCAGACGTCCCTGTTAGGTCCGTTGAGCAACGTGCACCGCTTACACGTCCACGAATTCGCCATCGCCCCCTTAACCTTCCACGTGTAGCTCGGACTGTGGCCCGTGTTGATGCCGCTCGCCGTCGTCCTGACATTCGTGGGTATCAACGGATCACAGTGAATCTGCTCGGCCACCGAACAGCTGAAGCTCTGGATGCTCGACAGCGAGATGAAGCTGTTCTTGGCGCGCTGGCACATGCACGTCAGCGGCCTATCGCAGCTCAGGATGTCGTAGTTCCGGAAGTTCGGCTGCTCGATGGGGGTCAGAGAGGCGCAGTTCTTGCACGGCGACTGGGCCACGTTCATCATTGCCTCGGCGCCGCCGCACACCAGACACGTCTCCGACACCGACACGAAGAGGACGCGGCACGTGCGGCAGAGGCTGCAGCCGGCCAGGTTCGGTAAGCTGCGCGACTTGAGGCGGGACTCGAGCCGCTTCTTCTGGGGGCTCCGCACCGAGGCGCTCCTCTGCAGCACCGCCACCGAGCTGAGGACGGTGGCCCGCACCAGCGTGGCTGTGTCCCTAAAACGAAAAACGACAATTCAAAAAAATACAGAGAATCTCGGGCACCAGTTTTTCACGAGGTGTGCGCGTGTAGAAAACAATCTGTTTTCCATTCTGTTATTATTATTATTATTGTTTTCTCGGTTTTTAAATTTTTCGATATTTTAATTTTTCAGTTTTTAAAGTTTTAGGTTTTTAGATTTCTCACTATCGCGACTTTTCGATTTTTCAGTTCCATGATTTTTCAATTTGTCGAATTTTTAAATTTTAGATTTTTTGTTTTCTTTGATGTTTTGAGTTCTCGATCATTCGATTTTCTGAGTTTTCAGGCTTAGATTTTTTTGTTGTTCAATTCTTGGATTTTAAAAATTTTTGTTTTTCAAATTTTCCTATTTATCAACTTTTTGAATTTTTGATTGTTCAATTTCTCGATTTTTTAAATTTTTAGTTTTTGATACGATTTTTTTTTCAAAAATTTTCAGTTTTTCAATTTATTAACTTTACGATACTTCAGTTTTGCTCGATTTCGATTTCCCAATTTTTCGACATATTACTCTTGGGATTTTTCAATTTATCGATTCTTCGATTTCTCGATTCTTCAAATTTTCGGTTTCCAGAATTTCTTCATTTTTCGATTTGTTAATTTTCCGATGTTTCAGTTTTACGTTTTTTAAATTTTTTTATTTTTCAGTTTTCAATTTTTGACGTTTCTAAATTTTTGGATTTCTCAATTTTTCGGTTAACTGATTTTTTTGATTTTCCCATTTCTCTATTTCTCGATTTTTCAATTCTGTCTTCAATTGTGATTTTTCAATTTTTCGATTTCTCAATTCTTCAATGTTTCAGTTTTGGATTTTTTCACTTTTCCGATTCTTCAATTTTCTTTCCATTTTTCAGTTTTTCAAGATTTCAGTTTTGAATTTTTTCACTTTTTCGATTTTTCAATTTTCCTTCCATTTTTCAGTTTTTCGGTATTTCAGTTCTGGGATTTTGCAATGTTTCGGTTCTTCAATTTTTCCATTTTTTGATGTTTTGATTTCTCGGTTTTTCAATTTTTCGATAGGTATTTTAATTTTTCAATTTTTAAGTTCTAGATTTTCCGTTAATTTTTTTGTTTTTCCTTGATGTTTTGATTTCTCGATTATTCGATTTTTCAAGTTCTCGGTTTAGATTTTTTGGTTTTCCAATTCTTCGATTTTTAAATTGTTTAATTTTTAGATTGTTCAATTTTTCGATTTTTTGATTTTTCAATTTTTCGGTTTACCGATTTTTTTTAATTAAAATGTTTCAATTTTTCAATTATTAACTTTTCAATTTTTCAATTTTGGTCAAATTCAGTTTTTGAACGTTCCGATGTTTCGATTTTTCGGCTTTTCGAGTGTTCAATTTTTTGATTTTTGAATTTTAGATTGTTTTTTTGATTTTTTTGGTGTTCGATTTCCCAATTCTTCAATTTTTCGATATTTTAATTTTTCAATTTTTCGAATTTTTAAATTTTTTATGTTTCTTTTCTTTTATTTCTCAATTTTTGGATTTTTTAAATTTTACATTTTTCGATTTTACTATTTTTTGATGCTTGGATTTCTCAATTTTTCAAGTTTTCAACACTCAATTTTTCAGGATTTGAATATTGAGAACTTTTCAATTTCTGGATTTTCAAATTCAGATATTTTATTTTTTTGATTTTTTAATGTTTCGATTTTTGGGTGTTTTGATTTTTCGATTTTTAAAGTTTTTGATTTTTTCGATTTTTCCGATTTGTTGTCTAAAAGCGTATAAAAGATGGCAAAAAAATAACTACTTAAATACGAAAAAAGGTTAAAAAACAATAAAAATGGCGAGAAAAGGGGCAAAAAAGGCGGCTAAAATAGTTATAAAAAAGGGTAAGGGCAATTAAAAAAAAATGACACAAAAAGCGACTTAAAAAAGTAACAAAAAAACAAAAAAAGGATGATTAAAAAAAGACGATAAAAAGGGGAACAAAAAATTTAATACAAACGCCCACCAAAAAAAGGGGCAAAAATGACAAAAATATATATGTATGAAAAAGGGTAAAAAAGGGCGACAAATAAACAAGATGAAAAGAAGGCAACAAAAAAGTGATCAAAAAATAGGGACAAAAAAAGACGAATAAAAAAACGGAAGACAAAAATGCCATAACAAAAAAGGCGACAAAAAATACCAAAAAAAAAAAAAAGAAAAAAAAGGGGGTTAAAAACAACAAAAACCTAAAAAAAAAAATGGGATTAAAAAAAGGCAATTAAAAAGCGACAAAAAATTAAAACGAAAAAGTGTAAAAAAGTCGAGAAATAAAAAGGTGACGAAAAAAGTGATACAAGAAGTCGAAAAAAATTAAGATAGAAGATGCGACAAAAATGCGGGACAAAAAAAAGGATTAAAAAACGAGACAAAAAGAAATCATAAAATAAAAGGAGAATAAAAAAAGAAAGACAAAAAGGGGAGATAAAAATGGAGCACAAAAAGTGCGACAAATAAAAAAGGTGAGAAAAAGACGACAAAAAAGTGATAAAAAAAAGGATACAAAAAAGGCGATAACAAAAAGGACTAAAAAAGATAAAAATGGGGGTCAAAAAAAAGCTATAAAAAATGTGGACAAAAATGCAACAAAAAAAACGACCAAACAAAGATCAAAAAGAAAAAAAATAGCGAAAAAGCTGCAAAAAAATAAAAAAAGGTAATGAAAAGATGACACATAAAAAAGGTTGACGAAAAGGCGCCAAAAAAATTATAAAAAAAAGTCCAAAAAAATAAAGATAAAAAAGGGACCAAAAAATGACAAAAAAGGGAGTCAAAAAAATTGTAAAATTATAAAAAAAGTGAGACACAAAATATAAAAAGGGGGACAAAAAATATCAAAGAAAGACCAAAAAAGCGATAAAAGTGGACTACAAAAATAAGCGATAAAAAAATGGGACAAAAAAACCGATAAAAAAAATGGGACAAAAAAAAGCGATCAAAAAATGGGCATATAAAAGGTGATAAAAAAAAAGGAGGACGCAAAAGACGATAGAAGGAGGTGGACTAAAAAGGTAATTAAAAAAAGAGGGACAAAAAAAGATGATAAAAAGGGATAACAAAAAGGTTATAAAAAATGGGAACAAAAATTAAAAACGAAAAAATCGGGACAAAAAAGGAGCAAACAAGTGGATAAAGGGGAAAAAAGACATAAAGACGACCAATAAAACGACAAAAAAAGAGAAAAAAATGTAAAAAGTAACCAATTTTTTAAACAATAACAATAAAAGTTACAAAAAAAACCAATGAAAAAAGACAAAAGTGAGCGAAGAAAAGTCAATGACAAAAAGTGATAAAGAGTGACAAAAAAAAGGAAGCAAAAAAAATAAGGACAAAAAAAGCGATAAAAAATGGGACACATAGGGGATAAAAAAATCAAACAAAAAAAATCGAGCAGAAAAGAGGACAAAAAAAGATGATTTAAAAAAAAAGCGATAGAGGGGGACAAAAAAAGCTGATAAAAAAGGATTGAAAAGGTGATATGAGTGGGGGGAGATTAAAAAACATGATTAAAAAAGAGGAATAAAAAAAGGATATGAAATAATGGAGACAAAAAATGAATACGATAAAAAGGAAGGCAAATAAAAAAAGGTGAAAAAAGCGCGACAAAAAAGTGATAACAAAATTGAAAAAAAGAGGATTAAAAAGCGAACAAATAGGGACAAAAGAAGGGGCAAACAAATGCATAAAGGATAAAAGAAAAACAAAAAAAAACGATTGAATAAAAAGACGACCAATAAAACGACAAAAAAAGGAACAAAAAAATGTAAAAATTAATCTTTTTTTTATGCAATAACAATAAAAGTTACAGGGGGACAAAAAAAGGCGATATTAAAATTGCGAGAAAAAAAGGGGAAAAAACAAAAAAACAAGGATAAAAAATGACAAAAAGAGGGACAAAAGAGCGATAAAACGGAAGACAAAAACGGTGCTTAAAAAAGGGGGCAACAAAACCCGATAAAAAATTAAGAACAAAAAAGGTGATACAAAATGGGACAAAAAAATCAAACAATTTAGACAAAAGACGGCACAAAAAAGGTGATAAAAATGGACTGAAAAGGTGATGGGGGGTGTTAAAAAAAAGAGAATAAAAAAAGACGGTAAAAACAATAGCGACAAAAAATTAAAACAAAAAAAAGGTGACAAAAGGATGATAAACAAAACGCCAAAAAAAGTCATAAAAATTCATTTTTTTTTGAACAATAACAATAAAAGTTACAAAAAAGTAACGAGACGAAAAGACAAAAACGAGGGAAGAAAAGACAATAAAGTAGGGGACAAAAAAGCGACAATTAAACAACAGAAAACGGGAAGATAAAAAAGGTGCTAAAAACGGATATAAAAAAGTAGTCAGAAGTAAAAATGATAAAAAAGCGACAAAAAAACGACTAAAGTGTGACGATAAAAAGGGCGATAAATAAGGAGATACAGAAAAAAAAAATGCATCATTAACAATAACAAGTAAAACTATAGCGATAAAAAAGGTTAAAAAATGGCGACAATTAAAAAATGCGACACAAAAGTCATACATAAATTTAAAGAAATATAAAATAATAATATTTTTTTTGTCGCCCTGTATAAATCAGTCTTTAAAAAACCCGAAACACTGAGAAACCACAAGCATAGCTCATAATATTTTACACATCGTAGCAAAATTTTGAGATGACGTCATCAAGTTTTTGCAGGGGATAAACAGACAAATTTTGATCAGCGATATCATGTTTACGACAACGCAAGGTTTCAGAATACTCAACTCTGCGAACGGCTACTTTCATGGTTTCTCGACGTTTCGTGATCCCTAGAGTTGGAAAAAACAGGTCTTCCGTTTCTGCCTGCCTGCACCAACTGTCAGGAATATCGTGTTCATGGTAAAAAGTTAACCTCAAACACACAGTAAATGTTACTTAAATTTTAACAATCAGTCCAGTAGTTTCTCAAATTAGCTGTCTAACAAAATCGCCAACAGATGAAAACAACACTTACTTTTCCACAGTCTAGTGGTTGTAAAACGTCGAGAAACACCGTTGCCAATTGGAGAAAAAGAAATAAGTCAATTGAATGTGAAATATGACACTATTTTCAGAAAAACAAAATCTGGTTGTTGATATTGTGCATAGTTGGTTGCATACCATCTCAATCAAAAGAAGGTTTCCTGATTTATGCAACTTTGCCTACATTAATATCGTTGTCAATAACCATTTTTTTTGTGTCTGTGTTCTTGCACCTTGTATTTTAACACTCAAGCAACACCCTACAATTTTCCGACCAATTTAACCCACAAATGTTAAATTTATTTAAAAGCGACCAATAACCTCACTTTCCAGTTTGCTTTGTCGCAAAAACTTAAATCTCAGGTCAATACTCTGTGGTCACGTCTTAATTTCGTCAATTACTTGTTGTTCACGACTTGAGTCACTTCTATCTCTGAACCCTTTTGTTGTCCACCAGCTGTCATCTCTTGCGTTCATTCTTAAAACCCCCCTTGTTTCTCGGCACAAACCGCCAATTCCGTCGCCCCCCCTGACAACCCCCATCGCCGTCCTCCCCACTGCACCCGCCAATTCGCGCCTCACTTCTCCACCACCCCCGATTCACTCGGCGGCCTCGCGCCGCCACAAGCCGCCCCCCGACACGCCGAAACCACGATAATTTGCATACACCAGATTCGATTAATCGGATTTCATTCACTTTTTAGCGTTTATTGATCTTCCAGTGGGACGCGGATTTGTCGGAATTACCTGCGGGCGGTTGGGTCCGGGTCGGCGGAGCGGAGGCGCCGGATCACTGTGCACCTGGCGCTGGAGAGCCCGTCGTCTTCATGGTCCTTGTGCTGGGTCTGCCTGGTGGTGCCGCAGCGGATGCATCGCACTTGCTCGGTGGGGTTGATTAGGCTGCACGATCCGCAATGCCATTGCAGCACCGAGGCGATGGCACCCATGGCAGATGGCACATGGCTACGACACCCATCAAAACACCGAAACTGTGTCAACGGAACGCGACGAACAGCTGATGCCTCGATGGGGCTATTTTCAAATTTCTGCCATATTGGTGGCGGCAGAGCGCAGGTGCGTGGGTAGGCAACCAGTTATACGGGAAGAGTCAATACGTGGTGAAGGACAAAGGGTTCGATTTTAATATTTTAGTGATGGAATGATGGATGGATTCTTCAAAGTTTGACTTTATAATTCGTTGCAATTACTTGACTAACATGATAATAAATTTTGTCTGTTATTTACAAGAAATATGCATTATTTAATATTGTTTGGTAATGAATGTATCTCAGAATATGAAAAAAATGGGTGAAAAAATGAATCGATGAAAATTATTACGTATGCATAAGTTACAGTTTAAAAATAAATTTCAATGTTCTGATTGATATTGCCAGAGACTGATTTCTGCCGTTTCTTACAGATTTTTGTCCCTTTTTATCGCCATTTTTTATCTTTTTTTGCGACCCTTTTTGGCGCCTTTTTGTATTTTTTTGTAAGTTTTTTGTCGCCTTATACCGTTTTTTTTGTGGCGTTTTTTGTATCCGTTAGTCGCTCTTTTTTGTGATTTTTGCTGTCTTACTTTTGCAACTTTTTAAGTCGCATTTTTGTCCCTGTTGTTTTTGCCCTCTTTTTTATAAACTATTCTTTGATAGTCATCTGTCGTTCTTTTTCGTTGTTGCTCTCTGTTTCATTTTTTATCGACTTTTTGTTACTCTTTTTTTATACTTTTTTATATCACCTATTTTGTCATTTTTGGCGCTTTCTTTTTGTTGTTGTTTTGTCACTTTTTGCTGTTTTTTTGCTATTCGATTTTTCAGGGTTTCGATCAATTTTCGAATGTTCAGTTGTTCAATATTTCAGTTTTGAGATGTTTCAATTTTTCCATTTTTAAAATTTACGGTTATTTAAATTTTACATTTTTCGATTTTCAGTTATTTTTCAATTTTTCGATTTTTATTTACAATGTCTGATTTCTCGATTTTTAATTTCGGTTTCTACATTTTTCAGTTTTTAAGATATCGATTTTTCTAATTTTGAATTTTTCTGGTTTCAACGTTTCGATTATTCGATTGTTCAATTTTTAGATTTTCGGTGTTTAAATTTTTTAATTTTTCAAATTTTAATTTTTCGCGTTTAGGCTCTTTCGATTTCTCGGCTTCTCGACTTTTCAATTTCTCGATTTCTCTGTTTATCTCTTTCTCTTTCATGTTTCGATTAACTAATTCGAAATTTTTTCAGTTTTTCGATGTTTCGATTTTTCAATTTTTCGCTTTCTTAGATTTTTGATTTCCCAATTTTTCGGTTTTTTGGTTTTGTCCACTTTTTTCAGATTCAAAAATTTTTCAAATTTTAATTTTTCACATTTGGGCTCTTTCGATTTCTCAACTTTTCGACTTTTCGACTTTTCGATTTCTCGATTTCTCTCTCGATCGTTTCATGTTTTTCCATGTTTCGATTTTTCCATTACTTAGTTTTTCAATATTTCAATTTTGAGATTGTTCACTTTTTCGATTCTTCACTTTCTCAAGAAATTGATTTTTTCGGTTTTTCGACTTTTTGGTTTCTTGATATTCGCCATTCTCGATTTCATGACATTTTGACATTTCGATTTCACGGTTTGGATTCTCCAATTTTTCGATTTCTTAATTTTTCAGTTTTACGAACTTTCAAATTTTCGATTTCTTAAATTTTTAATTTGTCAATTTTTTTAAAATTTCACACATTTCGATTTTCTGAATTTTCGATTTTTCAGCTTTTCGATCGTTCAATTTTTCAATGTTTCAGTTTTTCGATTTTTAAAATTTTTGGTATTTTAATTTTTTTGATTTTCAATTACTTTTCGTCTTTTTATTGTTTCGATTTCTCGATTTTTCGTTATTTTGACCTCTCGGTTTTTCAATTTTTCATTTTTTGCAATTTCTGATTTTTCGATTTTTCATTTCGGATTCTAAATTTTTTGGTTTTTAAATTTAGCTAGCGATTTTTTGATTTTTTGAATTTTCAATTTTTCTAATTCTCGATTTATCAAGGTTTCAACGTTTCGATTATTCGATTGTTCAATTTCCTGATTTTTCAATTTTTAGATTTTCGTGTGTAGGTATGGATTTTAAATTTTTTAATTTTTCAATTTTTTTTGCGTTTAGGCTCTTTCGATTGCTTGACTTCTAGACTTTTCAGTTTCTCGATTTCTCTGTCTCTGTTTCTCTTTCATGTTTTGATTTAGCAATTCGAAATTTTTTCAGTTTTTCGATGTTTCGATTTTTCAATTTTTCGCTTTCTTAGATTTTTGATTTGCCAATTTTTCGGTTCTTTGATTTGGTCCACTTTTTTCAGATTCAAAATTTTTTTAATATTTCAAATTTTAATTTTTCACTTTTGGACTCTTTCAATTTCTCGATTTTTCGACTTCTAAACTTTTCGACTTTTCGATTTCTTGATTTCTCTCTCGATCCTTTTATGTTTTTCAATGTTTCGATTTTTCGATTATGTACTCAGTTTTTCAATATTTCAATTTTTGATATTTTGATATTCGCCATTCTCGATTTCATATTTTGACGTTTTGATGTCACGGTTTGGATTCTTCAATTTTTCGATTTTTCAATTTTTCAGTTTTACGAATTTTCAAATTTTCGATTTCTCAAATTTTTACTTTTGACAATTTTTCGATTTTTTAAAATTTCACACATTTTCGATTTTCTGAATTTTGAATTTTTCGATTTTTCAGCTTTTCGATTGTTCAATTTTTCTATGTTTAAGTTTTGGAATGTTTCAATATCTCGATTTTTAAAATTTTTGGTATTTTAATTTTTTTGATTTTCAGTCATTTTTCGTCTTATTATTGATTTGATTTTTCAATTTTTCATTTCGGATTCTAAATTTTTCGGTTTTTAAATTTATCGATTTTTCAATTTTATAAATTTTGGATTATTCGATTGTGCACTTTTCCGATTTTTCGATCTATGGATTTTTTCAGATTTAAAACTTTTTAATTTATCAAATTTTAATATTTCGCTTCTGAGCTCTTTCGATTTCTCGTTTTTTCATATTTCGTTATTTGCCGATTCGAAAATTTTTCAATTTTTCGATGTTTCGATTTTTCGATTTTGCAGCTTTTCGATTTCCAAATTTTTCGCCATTTGAGTTTCAGAATTTTTTTATTTCTTGATTTTTCAATTTTTCCATTTTTCAATTCTTGATTTTTAAAAATGTAGAACTAAAAATTTTCGGCTTTTATATTTTTCAATTTCCGAATTTTCGTTCCTCAGTTTTTCAGTATTTCAATTTTCGGAAGTTTTGAATTTCTCGGTATTCCAATTTTTAGATTTTCATATATGTATTAAGTTTTTCGATTTTTTGATGTTTCCATTACGCGTTTCAAGATTTTAGTCTTTCGAATTCTCAGTTTTTCGTCATTTTAGTGTTGGAATTTTTCAATTTCTCGATTTTTCAATTTTACCATTCTTCAATTTTTCGATTTCTTATTTTTTTTATATTCCTATTTCTCGATTTTTTTAATTTTTGTAGGTTCGGTTTCCCAATTTCCCGATTTTTCAATTTTTCGATTCCTCAATTTTTCAACAATTTTTCGATTTTTATACATATATTAAATATTTCGATTTTTTGATGTTTCAATTACTCGATCTTTCGATTTTTCGGCCTTTTGGCTTTTCGATATTTCAACTTTTCGATTTTCCAATTCTTGGATGTTTGAGGATTTCAATTTTTCGAATTTTCAGTTTTTCATGATTTTTTGAATTTCAGATCTTTCAATTTCTCGATTTTTTTTATCTTCCAGTTTCTCGATTTTTCGAATTTTAAAATATTCTATTTTTTCCAATTTTTGAAGTTTTGATTTTTTGATGTTTCGTTTCTCCGAGTTATCGGTTTTAGGTTTTCCAATTTTCCGGATTTTACAATTTCTGATTTTTCGATTTTACGATTATTTCAGGTTTCCATTTCAAACTTTTAATGTTTCGATTCTTCGAATTTTTGATTTCCCGACATCTCGGTTTTTAGATTTTTAGAAACTTTTTTCAACTTTAAAATTTTTAGATTTCTCGATTTTTTCAGGTTTTCGATTTTTCAATTTTTGAACAGTTCAATTAGGAATTTTTCAATTTTCGGATTTTCCAATTTTTCGATTTTTAAATTTTTTGAATTTTCAATTTTTCTATTTCTCGATTTATCATTTATCACGTTTCGGTTATTCGATTGTTCAGTTTCCCGACTTTTCAATTTGTAGATTTTTCAATGTAGGGATTTTTTCCGATTTCAAATTTTTTAATTTTTCAAATTTTAATATTTCGTCTTTGAGCATTTTCGATTTCTCGATTTCTCTCACGATCGTTTCATGTTTTGATTTGCCGATTCGAACATTTTTCAGTTTTTTTGTGTCTTTTCGATTTAGCAATTTTTCGCCATTTCAGTTTCACGATTTTTCAGTGTTTTGATTTTTCATTTTCAATTTTTCGATTTGACGACGTTTTTTTTCCCTATTTGTCAGTTCTTGATTTTTAGAATTTAGAACTAAAATTTTCGACTTTTAGATTTTTTGATTTTTCAATTTTTAGTATTTTCAACATTTCAGTTTTAGAAAGTTTTGGATTTGTATATAGCAATTTTTCGATTTTTTGATGTTTCGATTACTCTGTCTTCCGACTTTTCGACTTTTCGGCTTTTTTTTGATATTCCACTTTCTCGATTTTTCGAATTTTTAATGGTTCGAGCTCTCAACGCTTCGATCTCTCAATTTTTCAATTTTTCAGTGTTTAAATTTTTCAGTTTTTCAATTTTTCAATTTTTTATTTTTTTCATCGATTTTTCGATATTTTAAATTTTCGATTTTTGGACTTTTGGATTTTTCGATTTTTCAGGTTTTCGATTGTTTAATTTTTCAATGTTTAGAGTATTGGAACTTTTCAATTTTTCGATATTTCAGTTTTGGAATTTTTCAGTTTTTCGACTTTTTAAATATTTGAGATTTCGATTCTTCGAGTTCTCGATTTTAGATTTTTCCGTCTTTCAGTTTTTCGGTTTTTACAATTTATGATTTTTCGCTTTTTTATTTTTCGATTTTATTTCCCTATTCTTAAAATTTTTAATATTTCAATTCTTCGATTTTTCGAATTTTCGATTTCTCGACATCTCGATTTTCCGATTTTTAAAAACTTTTTTCAACTTTTAGATTTTTCGATTTCTCTCTTCTTTCAAGTTCTTGATTTTTCAATTTTTCTATTTTTCGAATATTAATTTTTCGATTTTTTGAATTTTACATTTTTTGATTTTAAGTTGTTTCGATTTTTTGATATTTCAATTTTTCGAATTTTTAAAGTTTAGATTTTTCATTTTTTGATATTTCAATTTCTCGATATTTCGATTTTTCGTGTTCTCGGTTTTAGATCTTTCCGTCTTTCAGTTTTTCGGATTCTACAATTTCTGATTTTTCGCTTTTTTATTTTTCGATTTTATTTCCCTATTCTTAAAATTTTTATTATTTCAATTCTTCCATTTTTCGAATTTTCGATTTCTCGACATCTCGATTTTCCGATTTTTAAAAACTTTTTTCAACCTTTAGATTTTTCGATTTCTCTCTTCTTTCAAGTTCTTGATTTTTCAATTTTTCTGTTTTTCGAATATTAATTTTTCGATTTTTTGAATTTTACATTTTTTGATTTTAAGTTGTTTCGATTTTTTGATATTTTAATTTTTCGAATTTTTAAAGTTTAGATTTTACATTTTTGGATATTTCCATTTCTCGATATTTCGATTTTTCGTGTTCTCGGTTATATATCTTTCCGTCTTTCAGTTTTTCAGATTCTACAATTTCTGATTTTTCGCTTTTTTATTGTTTGATTTTATTTCCCTATTCTTCAAATTTTTAATATTTCAATTCTTCGATTTTTCGAATTTTCCATTTCTCGACATCTCGATTTTCCGATTTTTAAAAATTTTTTCAACTTTTAGATTTTTCGATTTCTCTCTTCTTTCAAGTTCTTGATTTTTCAATTTTTCTATTTTCGAATATTAATTTTTCGATTTTTTTAATTTTACATTTTTTGATTTCAAGTTGTTTCGATTTTTTGATATTTTAATTTTTCGAATTTTTAAAGTTTAGATTTTTCATTTTTTGATATTTCTATTTCTCGATATTTCGATTTTTCGTGTTCTCGGTTTTAGATCTTTCCGTCTTTCAGTTTTTCGGATTCTACAATTTCTGATTTTTCGCTTTTTTATTTTTCGATTTTATTTCCCTATTCTTCAAATTTTCAATATTTCAATTCTTCGATTTTTCGAATTTTCGATTTCTCAATTTTTGAACATTTCAATTTCAGGAATTTTTCAATTTTTCTGTTTTTCAAATAGTAAATTTTTTGGTATTTTCAAGTTTCAACACTTCAATTTTTCGATTTCTCAATTTTTGGTCACTTTAGTTTTGGAATTTTTCAGTTTCCTGGTTTTACAATTTTTCCATTCTTGAATTTTTCGATTTTTAAAATTTTTGATTTTTCAACTTTTTAGTTTCTCTATTTTTCAAGTTTTAGATTTTTAATATTTTTTGATTTCTCGATTTCTATATTTATCGAGCCTTTGATGTTTCAGTTTTTAGATTTCTCGATATTTCGAATGGTACCCAAAATTTGGATTTGAAATCAAGTATGCCACCAGAAAATTCTAAACGTTGCCACCCTGACAAAAAAAAATCACAAACATTAATAGCCACTCGGTATTTATCTAAACACACTAAAAGTTGCAAATCATTTTGTTTAACAAACAACAATTTGAACCTTGTCACATAATAATTATAAATATGTAATGTTTTTGCTGTATAATTATTTGATTCTGGTTTTGTCTTTCGTGTTCCGATAATTTTAATCTTCGCGTGTTGATTCCAATTAAACTACGGTGTGACCACTAAAGAAAAAATATAAAACTGTGATACAACCTGAGCTAACACATTTTCATGTAAATAAAAATAATAATAATAGCTAAAATCATACTCGTAATTAATTATGACACTTTGTGAAGTAATCCACATATAAATAGACACAGATAAGATTTATTTATTTTGGTACAAACGAAAAAACTGATAAGAAGACAAAATCTTGGTCAGAAACATCGATAAATCAGTGAAAATGTTGCCACTGAGAACTGTCAGTCGAAGAGTAACAAATTTTCTTAAATTTAAATCTACAGTCGGTTTTAAAGATGTCGTCATACCTGAAGTGACCCTTCCTGAATACATATTCACCGAGTGTGAAAAATATGCAAGTCTTACGGCGGTCGTAAGTATTGTATAAAAGTAGAACCGCTTATATTATTACACAGTCGGTTCCAATTGCAGAAATGTGGTGTCACTGGAAGACAATACACCTATAGTGAAGTTATAGCAGACTCTGTCAAACTCAGTAAAAGTCTTCGCTGGAACCTAAAGCTGAACGAAAGAGATGTTGTGGCTTTATTTTTACCAAATCTGCCTGAGTACCCTATAGCGATAATGGGGGTTTTACACGCCGGTTTGCTAGTTACCACAATCAACCACTCCTACACCAGTGGTAAACACAACATTTATAATAAATACATGTCACTAAAAAAACATTTTTAGACGAAATTTATCGCCAATTAAGCGACTCGTTAACAAAAGTCTTAATCACCACACCTGATTTATTACCCACAGTTAACCAAATAACTCATAAATTTGACTACACGTTACCAGTCGTAACAATAAAAACACGCGTGAGTACTTCACGTGTTAAAAAAAAAAAACTAAACATGTTTCTGTAGCAAAACCAATCAATTTACAACACAATCGACTTTCGTGAATTCGTGGACAAAGGTCAAGAGCTGTCAGAAGTCCCAAACAAGACCACAAGTGAGGACGTGGCATTTTTACCATATTCCAGTGGTACCACCGGACTACCAAAGGGAGTGCAGTTGACCCATCGCAACGTAGTGGCAAACCTATGCCAAATGCCAGAAGTCCAGATTTTCGAACCAGCAACCACCAACCACCAAGACGTAGTACCAGGGGTGGCACCCATGGCCCACATTTTCGGGTTTTTCATGAACACGTTCCTGGTGCTTGCAAACGGGGGTCAGATTGTAACCCTCCCTAAGTTCACCCCAAACGAGTACTTAGACGTACTCAAAACACACAAAGTCACCGCTTTATTGGCAGCCCCTCCCACAAGTATGGTACTACTTTTCACCTATCATCGTTTTTTTAATAATTTTTTAATTGGTAGTTTTGTTCTTAACCCAAAACTCCATGGTCAAAAAGACGGACTTAGGGGCGGTCAGAACCGTCTTCTCTGGAGGCGCACACCTAAGTACCATCGACCAAGAAAAGTTCGTGGAAAAAATGGGAACCCACTTGTGTGTACTTCAAGGTTATGGGTTAACGGAGACTTTGTCGGTGACGGCAAATTCGCCCCAGTTTAATGTCAAAGGGTCAATTGGGAGACCCCTTCCAAACACTCTGGTTAAAATAGTGGACCCTGAAGGACACTCTTTGGGTGCTAACTCGTCTGGAGAACTACTAATCAAAGGGCCGCAAGTGATGCGAGGGTACTTGAATCGTCCAGAAGAAACCCAGAAGGCGTTGGTTGATGGGTGGTTTAGGAGCGGTGACGTGGGTCACTATGACGACGATGGGTTCTTTTTTATCACTGATCGGTTCAAGGAACTGATTAAAGTGAAAGGGTTTTCAGTAGCTCCGGCCGAACTCGAAGAGGTTATTAAGCGTTTTGGGGGTGTAGAAGACGCTGCTGTGATTGGGGTTGCGAATTCTAGGTACGGGGAGGTTCCAAGGGCGTATGTTGTGTTGAAGAAGGACGAAAGGGTGGATGTTGAGGGATTGGAGAAGTATGTGAAAGGGCAAGTTGCGGAGTATAAACAGCTGAGGGGTGGTGTGGAGGTGGTGGACGTCATACCGAAGAGTTCGTCTGGGAAGATTCTAAGGAGGGAGCTGAAAAATGATTATGAAAAGAAGTGTACAGGGAGTGGGAAATAAAGGGAATTTTGGAATCAAGGGTGGCTTTGTGTTTTTATTTAAGTGAATGCTATAATTTGCTCGCTTCGCTCGCCCTGTTCGCAGTTACAGATTGGTGAATATGTATATAAAAAATGGTTGAAGGTTATTTCGACAGAACTTCCCTCGCCCCTGAATTATATTTTTCTAAATTTTGAGTTTTTTGAATTTTGCAATTTTTCGTTTGGTTTTTTTTAATTCCTTTTTTTATTTATTCGATTTTTCAATGTTTCGATTTTAGAATTTTTTGTTTTTTCAATTTTCCATTTTTTTATTTCTTTAATTTTTGGATTTTGCAAATTTTCCATAAATCTTTCGAGTTTTCAATTTTGAAATTTTTCAGTTTTTAGATTTTGCAATTTCAGGGATTTTTAGTCTTTCATTTTTCGTTTTTTCTGTTTTTCGTTTCGGTTTTTTATTTATTTTTGTTTCAGTCATTCGATTTTTTAGTGTTTCGACTTTGTAATTTTTTGTTTCTTCTTTTTGATCGTATTCAAATTTTTAGTTTCTCGATTTTTCCATTTTTCGTTTCTTCAATTTTTGATTTGGAATTTTTCTAGTTTTCGATTTTAGAATTTTTCCATTTTCCAAATACTGGATTTTTAAACATTTTCATTTATTCGATTTTTCAGTTTTTCGAATTTTAATTTTTCAATTTTTCGATCGTTCAACGTCGCAGTTTTTCGACTTTACAATTTTGAAAAATCAAAAAAGAAAAAAAACTATAAAATGAAAATTTTGAAAAATCTAAAAATTGCAAAATTATAAAATTTCAAAATTGGAAAATCGAAAATTGAAAATTTGAAAAGGAAATAAAAAACGAAGCATTATCGTACACAATCGAGAAAATGAAAATTGAAAAATCGGAAAAATAAAAAATAAATATCAAGAACTTGAAAAGTTGAGGAAACGAAAAACTGAAAAATGAAAAAATGGAAAACTGAAATACCAAAAAATTTTAATATTGAAAAATTGCAAATCAAAAAATTGAACCAACAAAAAATTAAAGTTGACAACGAAAAAGTCTAAAATGGAAAGTTTGAAAAATCTAAAAATTGGAAAAAAAGAACCTGAAAAATTGAAAAAGCGAAAAATTCAAAAATCGAAAACGTGCAAAATCGAAAAAGCCAAATATGTATTGTACAACAGAAATATTGAAAATTAAAGAACAAATGAAAATCGGATAACTGGAAATCCAAAAATTGGAAAATCGAGAAAATGAAAAATCAAACATTGAAAATTTGATAAAATTAAAGTCGAAAAAGCCAAAAATCATGAAACCAAAAAAAATCTAAAAATTGGAAATCAAGACCTTAAAAAATTGAAATTTTTGATTTTTATACCACTGAAAAATTGTGGTATAAAATCGAGAAAATGAAAATCAAGGACTTGAAAAATGAGGAAACGAAAAATTGAAAAATCTTAAAATTAAAATTTGATAAATTGAAAAATCCAAAAATGAAAAATTGTAACCGTGAAAAATTGCAAATCGAAAAATTGAAGAAAAAAAATTTAAAAAAATAGAAGTCGAAACATTGAAAAATTGATAAAATTAAAGTTGAAAAAGCCAAAAATTATGAAACCAAAACATTGAAAATGAAAAAGTATAAAATGAAAACTTTGAAAAATCTAAAAATTGGAAATCTAGACTTTAAAAGATCGAAAATTTTGAATTTTGTACCAATGAAAAATAAACTATAAAATCGAGAAAATGGAGATTAAAAAACAGGGAAAATAAAAAATAAAAATCAGGAACTTGAAAAATGAGGAAACGAAAAACTGGAAAGTCCAAAAATTAAAATCTGATAAACTGAAAAATCCAAAACTGAAAAATTGTAATTTTGAAAAATTGCAAATCGAAAAATTGAAGAAACAAAAATAAAAAAAATTAAAATCAAGAACTTAAAATATTGAAAAATCCAAAAATTAAAAATTGATAAACTGGAAAATCCAGGAACGAAAAATTGTAATATCAAATAATTGCAACTCGAAAAATTGAAAAACCGAAAAACTGATAAATTTAGACCTCGAGAAATTGAGAAACTGAAAAAATTAAAATTCAAAAAACGGAAAATTATGAAACCCAAACACTGAAAATCGGAAAAGTTTAGAATGAAAACTTTGATAAATCTAAAAATTGGAAATCAAGAACTTGAAAAACTGAAGAAACGCAAAATTAAAAATTTTAATAAACCAAAAATTGAAATACCAAAAGATGAAAATTTGTAATATTGAAAAATCGTAAATTGAAAAATTGAAGAAACAAAAATTTTAAAAAATTGGAGAAATTGAAAAATTTTAAAAATTAAGGTTAAAAGGCCAAAATTATGAAAGCGAAACAGTGAAAAACGAAAAAGTATAAAATGAAAATTTTGAAAAATCGGACAATCGAGAAACTGAAAAATCAAAGATTGAAAATTTGAAAAATTGAATTAACGAAAAATTATAAAATTGGAAGAAACATTGAAAAAATTAAAGAAATTTAAAAGGCGAAAAATTATGGTACGGAATCGAGAAAATGAAAACTGAAAAATCGGAAAAATGAAAAAAGTATCAAGAACTTGAAAAATTGAGGAAACCAAAATTGAAAAATCTAAAATTAAAAATTGTAATATCCAAAAATTGCAAAATTAAATAAATTAAAGTCGAGAAATTAAAAAAATTAAAGTTGATAAAACGAACTGGACATCAGGAACTTGAAAAATTGAAAAAACGAAAAATTCAAAAATCCAGAAATTAAATAAAAAATGAGAAACCCAAAAATTGGAAAAATGCAATATCGAAAAAACGAAATATATATTGTAAATTCGAAATATTTAAAATTTAAGAAATCAGAAAACTGGGAATCCGAAAATTGCAAAATTGATAAATTTAAAAACTGGAAAATCCAGAAAGTTTGAAAAATTTAATAAACGAATAATTATAAAATCCAAAGAAACACTGAAAAAATAAAGGTAGTGAAAAAACGAGAAATTGTGGTATAAAACCGAGAAAATGGAAATTAAAAAACATGAAAAATGAAAAATAAAAATCAAGAACTTGAAAAATGAGGCAACGAAAAATTGAAAAAATCCAAAATTAAAATTTGATAAATTGAAAAATCCAAAAATGAAAAATTGTAATAATGAAAAATTGCAAATCGGGAAATAGAAGAAACAAAAATTTAAAAAATTTGGAAGTCGAAACATTGAAAAATTGATAAAATTAAAGTTAAAAAACGAAAAATATAAAAACGAAAAAGTATAAAATGAAAACTTTGAAAAAACAATCAATCAAAATTGGAAAAAAAAAGACCTGAAAAATTAAAAACACAAATATGTAAAATAGAAATATTGAAAATTAAAGAAAAAATGAAAATCGGATAACTGGAAATCCAAAAATTGCAAAAATGAAATTTGAAAATTGGAAAATCGAGAAAATGAAAAAGTTAAAGATTGAAAATTTGAAAAATCGAATAAACGAAAAATTGTGGTATGAAATCGAGAAAATGGAAAATAAAAAACAGGGAAAATAAAAAATAAAAATCAAGAACTAGAAAAACTGAGGAAACGAAAAATTGAAAAATCCAAAAATTAAAAATTGATAATATGGAAAATCCAAAAGTGAAAAACTGCACTATCAGATAATTGCAATTCGAAAAATTGATAAAACGAAAAACTGATAAATTTGGAACTCGAGAAATTGAGAAATTGAAAAAATTAAAATTGAAAAAACGGAAAATTATGAAAAGAAAAAGTATAAAATGAAAGCTTAGAAAAATATAAAAATTCGATAATCAAGACACGAAAAATTGAAGAAACGCAAAATTAAAAGATCAAAAGATGAAAATTGAGAAACTTTATATCGCAAAAGTGCAAAGTCGAAAAAACAAAATAAGTATTGTAAAATCGAAATACTGAATATCGGATAATTGGAAATCCAAAAATAGCAAAATTAAAAATTTTTAAAATCGGAAAATCGAGAAACTGAAAAATCAAAAATTGAAAATTTGAAATTTGAATAAACGAAAAATTGTGGTATAAAATCGGAGAAAATGGAAAAAAAAATAAAAATCAAAAACTCGAAAATTGAATAAACCAAAAATTGAAAAATCTAAAAATTAAAACTGAAAACCAAAAAATGAAAAATTATAATATGTATTGAAAAATTGCAAATCGAAAAATTGAAGAAACAAAAATTTAAAAAAAATTGGAAGTGGAAAAATTGAAAAAGTGAAATTGAAAGAGCCACAACTTATGAAACCGAAACATTGAAAAACGAAAAAGTATAAAATAAAAACTTTGAAAAATCTAAAAATTGGAAATCAAGACTAAAAATTGAAAATGTCGAATTTTAAACCAATGAAAAATTGTGGTATAAAATTGTGAAAATGGAAATTAAAAAATAGGGAAAATAAAAAATTAAAATCAAGAACTTTAAAAACTGAGGAAACGAAAAATTGAAAAATCCAAAAATAAAAATTTGATAAATTGAAAAATCCAAAAATGAAAAATTGTAATATTGAAAAATTGCAAATCGAAAAATTGAAGAAACAAAAATTTTTAAAAGTTGGAAGTCGAGAAATTGAAAAGTTGAAGAAGCCAAAAATTATTAAACCGAAACACTGAAAAACGAAAAAGTATAAAATGAAAACTTTGAAAAATCTAAAAAATTGGAAATCAAGACTAAAAAATTGAAAATGTCGAATTTTATACCAATGAAAAATTGTAGTAGAAAATTGAGGAAATGAAAATAAAAAAATAGGGAAAATAAAAAATTAAAATCAAGAACTTTAAAAACTGAGGAACGAAAAATTGAAAAATCCAAAAATTAAAATTTGATACATTGAAAAATCCAAAAATGAAAAATTGTAATATATATTAATAAATTGCAAATTGAAAATTGAAGAAACAAAAATTTTTAAAAATTGAAGTCGAGAAATTGAAAAGTTGAGAGAGCCAAAAATTATGAAACCTAAACACTGAAAATGGAAAAAGTATAAAATGAAAACTTTGAAAAATTTAAAAATTAGAAATCAGGAACTTGAAAAATTGAAGAAACGCAAAATTAAAAAACCGAAAGATGAAAATTGAGAAACTTAAATATCGAAAAAGTGCAAAGTCGAAAAAACGAAAAAGTATTGTAAAATCCTCGGTAAAATCTAAACACTAAAAATTAAGAAAAACGAAAAATCGGATAATTGGAAACCCAAAAACAGCAAAATTGGAAATTTTAAAAATCGGAAAATCGAGAAACTGAAAAATCAAAAATTGTGGTATAAAATCGAGAACATGAAAAATAAAAAATAAAAATCAAGAACTTGAAAATTGAATAAACCAAAAATTGAAAAATTGAAAAATTAAAAATTGATAAACCGACAAAACAAAAAATGAACAATTGTAATATTGAAAAATTGTAAATCGAAAAATTGAAGAAACAAAAATAAAGAAAAAAATCGGAGAAATTGATTTTTTTTTTAATTAAACTTGAAAAAGCCAAAATTATGAAAGCGAAACATTGAAAAACGAAATAGAATAAAATGAAAACTTCGAAAAATCTAATAACTGAACAAAACTTGAAAAAACGAAAAATTCAAAAATCCAGAAATTAAAAAATGAGAAACCTAAATATCGAAAAAATGAAATATGTGTTGTAAAATCGAAATATTTAAAATTAAAGAAATCGGAAAATCGGATAACTGGGAATCCAAAAATTGCAAATTTGATTGTTTTTTCAAAAATCTTGACGACACACCCAAATTAAACAAACACTACAAAAATTGACAATCAAAGCCATGACGACACTAATTATTATTTGATAAAACCGTCCTTATCACACCGTATCTAAAACCTCACATTATCTATTAAAATTTACAATGGATATTTGCACTGCACTGCCAACTTCAAACCAACAACAGATAAACCCCTCCACTCTCTCTTGTATAAAAATCAACATCAGTCGCACAACAAATAATTTCCATTTACCTTAATCGCCGACATAATGTCGGTCGCTCGCACCATTCTCTCCCGCAGTCTTCGCAGAAGCGTCAAATCCTTCTTCAGACCCCAGCTGTGTCGGACTTTATCATCCTCGACCAACATCCTCGACTCGGGCTTGCCCGACGTGTCCATCCCCAGCACCTCCATCCCGGAATTCGTCTTCTCCAAATGCGAAAAGTACGACCACTTCACCGCCATCGTAAGTACCATTAAAGTACCATTATCTTGTATAAACATAAATAATTACAGGAATGCGGAATAACCGGGAGGAAGTACACCTACGGAGAGATCATTTCTAAGTCAAAAAACTTGAGCAGGGCGCTGCGGAAAAAGCTAGGTTTGAAGGATGGGGACGTAGTGGCGGTGCTCCTCCCCAACGTCCCGGAATTCCCACTGGTGACTCTGGGGGTGCTGCACGCCAATTTGATCGTTACGACGCTAAATCCTGTGTACACTCAAGGTAAACTATTGTGATTATTATTAAAAGCTATTGTTTGTGTGTGCTATGTAGACAACAAACCCGAATTTGCTTCTAATGTAAAAGTTTAAAAGTCGAAGGTCGACAACTTCGAATAAAGCGGGAAAGTGAGTCCTCAATGAGTTGACTGTTTGCTGGGGATTATGTTTACAACTAAGTCGAGTGTTATTGTGACGTAGTTGGAGGATTTAGTGACATTAAAAAAATCATGATAATGACTTGAAAAGGACGCATTCCAAAACAATTTGGATCAACCTCTATAATCAAGTCAATTGATTCTTGAAGGCCAAACAATTTATTGTTAGTGCGTATTCTATGTATGTAAACTTTTATTGCTGTGATAATAAACTTTAATCCAGATTATATTTCAAAATTTTTGCCAATTTTTTTTTTTTCAGAGGAAATCTTCCGCCAGCTGTCCGACTCTTCAGCCAAAGCCCTCATCACCCTCGTCACGTCGTTCCCAACCGCCTCCGCCGCCTGCAACAAACCCTTCCCCATAATAACGATAAAAACCGAGGTGAGTCAACCAACCATGACACGCCAAAGTCCCCAAAACAACAACAATCGAACTTTATCAGATCAGTCGAACTTTGCTCGATCAAAGATCACTCACTCGAAAAACTTTGTGTGCAGCAAACCCAATCCACGCCGGCCGGAGCCATCGATTTCGCCGAACTCGTCGATAACGTCATCGATTTAACCGACCCCGTGCCCCGGAAAGCCGACGATGTGGCGTTTTTACCGTACTCGAGCGGTACCACGGGGCTTCCCAAGGGGGTACAACTAACCAACTACAACATCGTAGCCAATATTAGTCAGAACAGCTCGCCTGATCTGCCTTTCATCGAAGAAACCACCAAAGAGCACCAGGACGTCATCCCCGTAATTTTGCCCATGTTCCACATTTACGGGTTCACTGTTAACACTATGTTTATTCTTACCAAAGGAACGAAGTTGGTGACGCTGCCTAAGTTCACCCCTGAGGATTACGTGCGGGTGTTGAGGAACCACAAACCCAACATCCTGTTCGTGGTACCCCGATAGGTAATACTTTGACTAAAAAGGTAGAGGTTATTGTTGTTTAGTTTTGTTTTTGGCGGGACACCCCATGGTGAAGCGAGAAG
The DNA here is from genome assembly GCA_022388445.1 of Zophobas atratus. Taxonomy (NCBI): domain Eukaryota; kingdom Metazoa; phylum Arthropoda; class Insecta; order Coleoptera; family Tenebrionidae; genus Zophobas; species Zophobas atratus. The sequence continues at coordinate 2,692,814 of CM039444.1, forward strand.
ATCTTGACCCGGTGAGGGTGGCGTTCAGTGGGGCGGCGCCTCTGGGGGCTTTAGACGAGCAAAGATTGATTGAGAAGGCCGGAAAAAGTGTCCACATGCTTCAAGGTACAACAGTTTTTCTGTTATCAAAATTTTTAATGTATGGGTTTAGGATATGGTTTGACTGAAACGTCACCCACGGTCACCGCCATTTCCATCAAGCTTAAAGAAGAGTGTGACGATGTGTGTGGGTCCATCGGGCGCCCCATCCCCAACACTCTGGTTAAAGTGGTAGCTATAGACGATGCCAGTGGGACACCTCTGGGTCCTAATACCACGGGAGAGTTGCTAGTGAAAGGTCCACAAGTCATGAAGAGCTACCTCAACAGGCCTGAAGAAACCGACAATACGTTCCTGGATGGGTGGTTGCGGACTGGCGATATGGTCTACTACAACGACCAAAGGGTCCTGTTTGTGACGGATCGGCTTAAAGAGTTGATCAAGGTGAAAGGGTTCCAGGTGGCTCCCGCTGAACTCGAGGAGATAATCAGGGATTTTCCTAATGTGGATGATGCAGCGGTTATTGGAGTTCCGCACCCGAGTCAAGGGGAGGCTCCAAGGGCCTATATTGTTCCTAAGAAGAATACCAAAGTGGATACGAAGAAGCTGGAAGAGTATGTAAAGGAGAAAGTTGCACACTATAAACAACTAAAGGGGGGAGTGACCATTGTTGACTCTATTCCAAAGAATGCGTCCGGGAAGATCATGAGGAGAAGTCTGCAGTTGGACTATGAAAAAACAAACAAATGATGTTATGGTCAACCTAGGTTCAAATTGAGACTTTACTAAAAAATAATATCAATAGAAGAGTATGTTTAAGTTTTAAATAAAGTTGTTTTGAAGAGTTATTACATCCTTTTGTGTTTATTTTATCGGTTTATCGAAAATAAGTGCATTAGCTATAGATAGTACCAGGAACAAAAAGATTACAATGAACACTTTGTGACATCAATACTTCAAGGCTTTAAAAAACTTAACTACTCAATAGTATTCGTGATACTAATAACACGAAACACTTGATTTTTTAGATTTACCAGATTTTCTGGATTTTTTCGATTTTTTTGAATTTTTTGGACTTTTTTTAATTTTTTTAATTTTTTTCGTTTTTTTGGATTTTTTCGATTTTTTGTATTCTTTCCGACTTTTTAAATTTTTTTTCGATTTTTTTGGATTGCTCGTTTTATTTCGATTTTTTCAATTTTTGGATTTCAACGACTTTACGGACAACGGACGACGGACGACGTCCTTTTCGTTCTTTTTGGTCCTTTTACGTCCTTTTTCGTCGTTTTCGTCCTTTTACGTCCTTTTTCGTCCTTTTTCCCACTTTTCGTCCTTCACGTCACTTTTCGTCCTTCACGTCACTTTTCGTCCTTTTTCGATCTTTTTCGTTCTTTTCCGTCCTTTTCGTCATTTTTCGTCCTTCTAGTCCTTTTTCGTCCTTTTCGTCCTTGTCGTCCTTATTCGTCCTTTTCGCCCTTTTTCGTCCTTATTTTCCTTTTCGTCCTTTTCGTCCCTTTTCGTCCTTATTCGTCCATTTTCGTCCTTATTCGTCCTTATTCGTTATTTTCGTCCTTTCCTCCCTCATTCGTAATTTTCGTCCTTTTTCATCCTTTTCTTCCTTTGCTTCCTTTTTCGTCCTTTTTCGTCCTTTTTCCCACTTTTCGTCCTTCACGTCCCTTTTCGTCCTTTTTCGATCTTTTCGTTCTTTTCCGTCCTTTTCGTCATTTTTCGTCCTTCTAGTCCTTTTTCGTCCTTTTCGTCCTTTTCGTCCTTATTCGTCCTTTTCGCCCTTTTTCGTCCTTATTTTCCTTTTTCGTCCTTTTCGTCCCTTTTCGTCCTTATTCGTCCTTATTCGTTATTTTCGTCCTTTTCTCCCTCATTCGTAATTTTCGTCCTTTTTCATCCTTTTCTTCCTTTGCTTCCTTTTTCGTCCTTTTTCATCCTTTTTCGTCCTTTTCGTCCTTATTCGTTATTTTCGTCCTTTTCTCCCGCATTCGTAATTTTCTGTGGAACAATAAACTTATTATTATTATTATTATTATTATTATTATTTCGTCCTTTTTCACCCTTTTTCGTCCTTTTCGTCCTTTTGGTCCTTTCTCGTCCTTTTTCGTCCTTTTCGTCCTTTTTCGATCTTTTCGTCCTTTTTCGTCCTTTTTCGTCCTTCGCCCTTTTTCGTTCTTTTCATCCTTTTTCGTCCTTTTTCGTCCTTCTTCGTCCTTATTCAATCAATCAATCAATCAATACTTTATTGGTGTTCAAAACTACAAATAATAAATACAGTTATTCGTCCTTTTCGTCCTTCTCCATCCTTCTCCGTCCTTTTTCGTCCGTTTCATCCTGTCCGTCCTTTTTGTTCTTTTTCGTCCTTTTCGTCCTCTTCGTCCTTTTTCGGTCATTTCGTCTTTTTTCGTCCTTTATCGTCCTTTTTCGTCCTGTTACGTCCTTTTCCGTCCTTCCTCGTCCTTTTTCGTCCTATTCGTCCTTTTTCGTCCTTTGACGTCCTTTGTCGTCCTTTTTCGTCCTTTGACGTCCTTTTTCGTCCTTTTTCGTCCTTTTTCGTCCTTTGTCGATTTTTTCGTCTTTTTTCGTCCTTTTGCGTCCTTTCCGTCCTTTTCGTCCTTTTCGTCCTTTTTCGTTCTTTTTTATCCTTTTCGTCCTTTTCCGATCTTTTCGTGCATTTTCGTCCTTTGCCGTCCATTTTCGTCCTTCTTCGTCATTTTCCGATATTTTCGTCCCCTTTTGTCCTTTGCCGTTTTTTTTCGTTCTTCTTCGTCCTTTTTCGTCCTTCTTCGTCCTTTTTTGATCTTTTCGTCCATTTTCGTCCTTTGTCGTCCTTTTCCGTCCTTTTTCGTCCTTTGTCGTCCTTTTTCTTCCTTTTTCGTCCGTTTTCGTCCTTTTTCGTCCTTCTTCGTCCTTTTTCGATCTCTTTGTCCTTATTCGTCCTTTTTCGATCTTTTGATCTTTTCGTCCTTTTTCGTCCTTATCCGTGCTTTTTCGTCCTTTTTCGTCCTTTTTCGTCCTTTGTCGTCCTTTTTCGTCCTTTTTGTCCTTATTCGTCCTTTTTCATCCTTTTTCGTCCTTCTTCGTCCTTTTCGTCCTTTTTCGTCATTTTCGTCCTATTTCGTCCTTTTTCATTCTTTTCGTCCTTTTTCGTCTTTTTTGTCCTTCGTCCATTTTCGATCTTATCATCCGTTTTCGTTCTTTTTCGTCCTTTGTCGTCCTTTTTGTCCTTCTTCGTCTTTTTTCGATCTTATCGTCTTTTTGGTCCTTGTCGTCTTTTTTCGTCCATCTTTGTCATGTTTTGATCTTTTCGTTCTTTTTCGTCCTTGGTCGTCCTTTTTCAATATTCTCGTCCTTTCTTGTCCTTATTCGTCCTTCTTCGTCCTTTTTCAATCTTTTCGTTCTTTTTCGTCTTTTTCGTCCTCTTCGTCCTTTTTTCGTCCTTTTTGTACTTTTTCGTCCTTTGTCGTCCTCTTCGTCCATCTTCATCCTTTTTCGTCCTTTTTGTCCCTATTCGTCCTTCTTCGTCCTTTTTCAATCTTTTCGTTCTTTTTCGTCCTTTTCGTCCTTTTCGTCCTCTTCGTCCTTTTTCGATATTTTCGTCCTCTTTTGTCCTTTGCCGTTCTTTTTCGTTCTTCTTCGTCCTTTTTTGATCTTTTCGTCCATTTTCGTACTTTGTCGTCCTTTTCAGTCCTTTTTCGTCCTTCTTCGTCCTTTTTCGATCTTTCCGTCCTTTGTCGTCCTTTTTCTTCCTTTGTCGTCCGTTTTCGTCCTTTTTCGTCCTTCTTCGTCCTTTTTCGATATCTTTGTCCTTATTCGTCCTTTTTCGATCTTTCCGATCTTTTCGTCCTTTTCCGTCCTTTTTCGTCCTTTTTCGTCCTTTTGCGTCCTTTTTGGCCTTATTCGTCCTTCTTCGTCCTTTTTCGTTTTTTTCGTCCTTTTTTGTCCATTTCGTCCTTTTTCATCCTTTGTCGTCCTTCTTCGTCCTTTTCGTCCTTTTTCGTCATTTTCGTCCTATTTCGTCCTTTTTCATTCTTTTCGTCCTTTTTCGTCTTTTTTATCCTCTTCGTCCATTTTCGATCTTATCATCCATTTTCGTTCTTTTTCGTCCTTTGTCGTCCTTTTTGTCCTTCTTCGTCTTTTTTCGATCGTATCGTCTTTTTGGTCCTTTGTCGTCTTTTTTCGTCCATCTTTGTCATGTTTTGATCTTTTCGTTCTTTTTCGTCCTTGGTCGTCCTTTTTCAATATTCTCGTCCTTTCTTGTCCTTATTCGTCCTTTTTCAATCTTTTCGTTCTTTTTCGTCCTTTTCGTCCTCTTCGTCCTTTTTCGTCCTCTTCGTCCTTCTTCATCCTTTTTCGTCGTTTTTGTCCTTATTCGTCCTTCTTCGTCCTTTTTCAATCTTTTCGTTCTTTTTCGTCCTTTTCGTCCTTTTCGTCCTCTTCGTCCTTTTTCGATATTTCGTCCTCTTTTGTCCTTTGCCATTCTTTTTCGTTCATCTTCGTCCTTTTTTGATCTTTTCATCCATTTTCGTCCTTTGTCGTCCTTTTCAGTCCTTTTTCACCCTTTTTCGTCCTTCTTTGTCCTTTTCGTCCTTTTTCGTCCTTTTCGTCCTATTTCGTCCTTTTCGTCCTATTTCGTCCTTTTTCATTCTTTTCGTCCTTTTTCGTCCTTTTTCGTCTTTTTTGTCCTTCTTCGTCCATTTTCGATCTTATCATCCATTTTCGTTCTTTTTCGTCCTTTGTCGTCCTTTTTGTCCTTCTTCGTCTTTTTTCGATCTTATCGTCTTTTTGGTCCTTTGTCGTCTTTTTTCGTCCATCTTTGTCATGTTTTGATCTTTTCGTCCTTTTTCGTTCTTTGTCGTCCTTTTTCGTCCTTTTTGTCCTTATTCGTCCTTGGTCGTCCTTTTTCAATATTCTCGTTCTTTTTCGTCCTTTTCGTCCTCTTCGTCCTTTTTCGATCTTATCGTCCTTTTTCGTCCTTTGTCGTCCTTTTCGTCCTTTTGCGTCCTTTGTCGTCCTTTTTCGTCCTTTGACGCCCTTTTCGTCCTTTTCGTCCTTTTTCGTCCTTTCTTGTCCTTATTCGTCCTTCTTCGTCCTTTTTCAATCTTTTCGTTCTTTTTCGTCCTTTTCGTCCTCTTCGTCCTTTTCCGTCCTTTCTTGTCTTTATTTGTTCTTCTTCGTCCTTTTTCAATCTTTTGGTTCTTTTTCGTCCTTTTCGTCCTCTTCGTCCTTTTTCGATCTTTTCGTCTTTTTTCGTCCTTTTTCGTCCTTTTTCGTCCTTTGTCGTCGTTTTTGTCCCTTTTCGTCCTTTTTATACTTTTTCGTCCTTTTCGTCCTTCTTCGTCCTTTTTCGTCCTTTTTGTCCTTATTCGTCCTTCTGGGTCCTTTTCGTCCTTCGTCCTTTCCGTCTTTTTCGTCTTTTCATCCTTTTTCGACCTATTTCGTTCATATTGTCCTTTTTTTGTCCTTTTTCGTCCTTTGTCGTCCTTTTCGTCCTGTTTCGCCCTTTTCCGTCCTTTCTTGTCCTTATTCGTCCTTCTTCGTCCTTTTTCAATCTTTTCGTTCTTTTTCGTCCTTTTTCGTCCTTTTTCGTTTTTTTCGTCCTTTTTAGTCCTTATTAACCTTTTTCGTGCTTATCAGTCGAAAATAAGTGCAGGTAATTACCTATAGATCGTACCAGGAACAAAAAGATAACAATAAACACCTTGTAAGTACATCAATCAATACTTCAAGGCTGCAAAAACTTAACTACTCGATAGTACTCGTAATACTAATAGCACGATAGTGGGGACACTTGCTCACAATAAGAACACAAAACGAGAACCCAGCGTTTCATTTCACCACTGCAATGTCGATTATCCGTACCGTACTACGTACCGTTCTTAGTAAAAATGCTAAGTCACTTGGCATTCCAAGATTACTCAAAAAACTATCAACCCTTCCACCTAACATCTTAGACTCAGGCCTCCCAGACGTACCCATCTCAGAACTATCAGTACCAGAATTTGTTTTCGAAAAGTGTGCCAAATATGAACATTTAACCGCTATCGTAAGTACTACAATTATAAATAAACTTTATCGCAACGACTGTTGACATTAGATAAGTTTTAAGTACCTACTATTATAACACTTGCAGGAGTGCGGATTAACGGGACGAAAATACACATATGGAAATTTGCTTAAAAAATCGAGGAATTTGAGCAGACATTTGCGAAAGAATCTGGGTTTTAGAGAAGGCGATGTGGTTGCAATTTTACTACCAAATATCCCTGAGTACCCGTTGGTGGTACTGGGGGCTCAACACGCCGGACTCGTGGTAACAACGCTCAATCCTGTCTACACCCCAGGTAAAACTATAACAAAAATATGAGTACCCAAAGCAGTACCGTGTGAGTGCTTTTGCAGACGAAATCCACAGACAGTTAAAAGATTCTTCGGCGAAGGCCATAATTACACTCGCGTCGTCTTGGGAAACGGCTGCGGAGTCACGTCGACTACTAAATAAAGATCTACCAATCCTTGTGATACGAACGGAGGTGCCAAGTTTTACACAAATTGTCAAAGCTGGTGTCCAATTTGTCTTGTTCTAGCAAACAGAGTCTATTCCCAGAGGTACTATTGACCTCCATGGTTTCCTCAATACCGACGTCGACTATCCCGACCCTCAGCCGCGCCACCCTCATGACTTAGCGATTCTACCCTACTCCAGTGGTACCACCGGTTTACCCAAAGGCGTGCAACTCACCCATCGCAACTTAGTAGCAAACCAATGCCAAAATGACACCTTGAGTTTCATCGAGGATGCCACAAGTGGCCACCAAGACGTAGTACCCGCTGTCCTCCCATGTTCCACATTTATGGATACAGCGTCAATAGTCTTTTCGTGCTCATGAAGGGTGCCAAAATCGTAACTTTACCGAAATTTACGCCAGAGGACTACGTTTCGGTACTACGAACCCACAAACCGCACGTTCTCTTCCTGGTACCACCTCTAGGTAAAGTATACTCTAGACACACGGTACGAAAATTTGATAGTTTTGTTCTTGTCGGGACACTCGATGGTGAAGCAAGAGGATCTGGACTCGGTGAGGATGGTCCTCAGTGGAGCGGCGCCTCTGGGTGCTTTAGATGAACAAAGGTTTATCGAGAAAGTAGGGAGGAGTGTGCATATGATACAAGGGTACGGGTTGACGGAGACGTCCCTGGGGTTGCCACCATCACGCTACAACTTAAAGAGGAGGTGGACGTGCGTGGGTCGATTGGACGACCGCTTCCCAACACTTTAGTCAAAGTGGTAGCGATTGATGACCCTTCGGGTACTCCTTTGGGGGTTAACGCCACTGGGGAGTTGTTGGTTAAAGGGCCACAAGTGATGAAAGAGTACCATAACAAACCCGAAGAAACCGAAAATGCGTTTCTGGATGGGTGGTTCCGCACTGGAGATATAGCGTACTACAACGAAAACAGGGTGTTGTTTATTACCGACCGGTTGAAGGAATTGATTAAAGTGAAAGGGTTCCAAGTACCACCTGCCGAGCTTGAGGAGATTATTAGGGACTTTCCTAATGTGGAAGACGCGGCTGTTATTGGTGTTCCACATCCTAGTCAAGGGGAGGCTCCAAGGGCTTATATTGTCGTAAAGAAAGGGACTAAAGTGAATCGGGAGGAGTTGCAGGAGTACGTGAAGACGAAAGCTGCACACTATAAACAGTTGAAAGGGGGAGTGGCTATTGTAGATTCTATACCAAAGAATGCGTCCGGGAAGATTATGAGGAGGAGTCTGAAGCTGGAGTACGAAACGACAAACAAGTGATTTTAGAAGCAATTTAGGTTCAAATAAAGTTATATAAAAGATATGCTTGTGTCTCTTTAGTCTTTCTTCCTTCCCAAATTTGTGTCTCCAGACGGACCTCTTTAGCCAGTCAGGTGGTACTTCTATATTTCCTAATTGTACTATAGCATCGGTACTAACGACTCGTTAGGAAACGAATGTGACAGAAAACGAGACCCGATGTAAATAAACGCAGTGTAGTGCTTCAAGGCTGCACAAACCTGACTAACAAGTCAAGCTTAACAACAACACGATTACCACAAGTAAGTACAACTAAACACCATAATTTTATCATAAAAGGAGGAAAAACGTAAACCATTGTTTCACATCGCCACTAGAATGTCGTTTATACGTACCGTTTTCAGTACTGCTCTTAAAAAAAGTGCTAAGTCACTTAGTACTCCAAGCTTCCACCCAAAACTATCAAACCTTCCCCCCAACGTCTTATATTCCGACCTTCCAGACGTGTCCATCCCAGAATTATCAACACCAAAGTTTATTTTTGAAAAGTGTACCAGATATGAACATTTAACGGCTGTTGTAAGTACCAACACACTATAAATACAATTTATGAGTACCATTATAACACTTATAGGAGTGCGGGTTAACCGGGCGAAAATACACATACGGAGATTTGCTAAAAAAATCGAAGAATTTGGACAGACATTTACGAAAGAATTTTGGTTTTAAAGAAGGCGATGTGGTTGCAATTTTGCTACCAAATATCCCTGAGTACCCCGTGGTGGTACTCGGGGCTCAACACGCCGGACTCGTGGTAACAACGCTCAATCCTGTCTACACCCCAGGTAAAACTATAACAAAAATATGAGTACCCAAACCAGTACCGTGTGAGTGCTTTTGCAGACGAAATCCACAGACAGTTAAAAGATTCTTCGGCGAAGGCCATAATTACTCTCGTGTCGTCCTGGGAAACGGCTTCGGAGTCACGTCGACTACTAAATAAAAATTTACCAATCCTTGTGATAAGGACAGAGGTGAGTTCATGACAAGACACAAGTTGTTTTGTAATTTTTCTTGTTTTAGCAAACAGAGTCTCTTCCCGGAGGTGCTATCGACCTCCACGGTTTCCTCAACACCGACGTCGACTATCCTGACCCTCCGCCGCGCCGCCCCAAGACTTGGCGATTCTACCCTATTCCAGTGGTACTACCGGTTTGCCCAAAGGCGTGCAACTCACTCATCGCAACATGGTGGCCAACCTGTGCCAAAACCAGACCTTGAATTTCATCGAAGACGCCACAAGTGGCCACCAAGACGTGGTACCCGCTGTCCTCCCCATGTTCCACGTTTACGGATACAGCGTCAACAGTCTTCTCCCGCTTTCTAGAGGTGCCAAAATCGTCACTTTGCCGAAATTCACACCAGAGGACTACGTTTCGGTACTACGGACCCACAAGCCGCACGTCCTCCTTTTGGTACCACCGATAGTTTTGTTCTTGTCGGGCCACCCCATGGTGAAGCAACAAGATCTTCAATCGGTGCGGATCGTTGTTAGTGGAGCTGCACCTCTGGGTGCTTCGGATGAACACAGGTTTAACAAGAAAGTAGGGAGGAGTGTGCACATGGTGCAAGGGTACGGGATGACGGAGGCGACGGCGACGGTTGTCGTCACAGCGGTAAAGCTTAAAGAAGAGGTGGATGTGCAGGGGTCGATTGGGAGACCTGTTCCCAACACTACAGTCAAAGTGGTGGCGATTGATGACCCTTCGGGTACTCCTTTGGGGGTTAACACCACTGGGGAATTATTGGTTAAAGGACCACAAGTGATGAAAGAGTACCACAACAAACCAGAAGAAAGCGAAAATGCGTTTCTGGATGGGTGGTTCCGTACTGGAGATATAGCGTACTACAACGAAGACAGGGTTTTGTTTATCACCGACCGGTTGAAGGAGTTGATTAAAGTGAAAGGCTTCCAAGTACCACCTGCCGAGCTTGAGGAGATTATTAGAGACTTTCCTAATGTGGAAGACGCGGCTGTGATTGGCGTTCCGCATCCTGGTCAAGGGGAGGCTCCAAGAGCTTATATTGTTGTAAAAAAAGGGACTAAAGTGAATCGGGAGGAGTTGCAGGAGTACGTGAAGACGAAAGCTGCACACTATAAACAGTTGAAGGGGGGAGTGGCTATTGTAGACTCTATACCAAAGAACGCGTCCGGGAAGATTATGAGGAGGAGTCTGAAGCTGGAGTACGAAAAGACAAACAAGTGATTTTAGAAGCAATTTAGGTTCAAATAAAGTTATACAAAAGATATGCTTGTGTCTCTTTAGTCTTTCTTCCCTCCTAAAATTTGTGTCTCCAGACGGACCTCTTTAGCCAGCCAGGTGGTACTTCTATATTTCCTAATTGTACTATAGCATCGGTACTAACGACTCATTAGGAAACGAATGTGACAGAAGATGAGACACGATGTAAATAAACGCAGTGTAGTACTTCAAGGCTGCACAAACCTGACTAACAAGTCAAGCTTAACGACAACACGATTACCACAAGTAACTACAACTAAACACCATAATTTTATCATAAAAGGAGGAAAAACGTAAACCATTGTTTCACATCGCCACTAGAATGTCGTTTATACGTACCGTTTTCAGTACTGCTCTTAAAAAAAGTGCTAAGTCACTTAGCACCCCAAGATTCCACCGAAAACTATCAAACCTTCCGCCCAACGTCTTATATTCCGACCTTCCAGACGTGTCCATTCCAAAATTATCAACACCAGAGTTTATATTTGAAAAGTGTACCAGATATGAACATTTAACGGCTGTCGTAAGTACCAACACACTATAAATACAATTTATGAGTACCATTATAACACTTATAGGAGTGCGGGTTAACCGGGAGAAAATACACATACGGAGATTTGCTAAAAAAATCGATGAATTTGAGTAGACATTTACGAAAGAATCTTGGTTTTAAAGAAGGCGATGTGGTTGCAATTTTGCTACCAAATATCCCTGAGTACCCTTTGGTGGTACTCGGGGTTCAACACGCCGGACTCGTGGTTACAACGCTCAATCCTGTCTACACCCCAGGTAAAACAATGAACACCAAAAACCATAGAGTGTACGTGTTTTTGCAGAGGAAATCCATCGACAATTAGAAGACTCTTCGGCAAAGGGCATAATTACCCTTGTGTCGTCGTGGCAAACGGCTTCATCGTCATGTCGACTACTAAACAAAAGTCTGCCAATCCTTGTAATACGGACGGAGGTGAGTTCAAGGAGGATTCTATTAATGAATACAAATATACGAGTTATCAAACCGGTTGTACAAAGTACTACTGCGTACTTTTTCATCTTTTAGCAATCACAGTCTCTTCCCAGAGGGGCTATTGACTTTCACGCTTTCCTCAACACCGAAATCGACTATCCTGACCCTCCGCCGTGCCGCCCTCACGACCTAGCGATTTTACCCTACTCCAGTGGTACCACCGGTTTGCCCAAAGGCGTGCAACTCACCCATCGCAACCTCGTGGCCAACCTGTGCCAAACCCAGACCTTGAATTTCGTCGAAGACACCACCAGTGGTCACCAAGACGTGGTACCCGCTGTCCTCCCCATGTTTCACGTTTACGGATGCAGCGTCAACAGTCTTCTCGTGCTCACCAAAGGTGCCAAGATCGTGACTTTGCCGAAATTCACACCAGAGGACTACGTTTCGGTACTACGGACCCACAAGCCGCACGTCCTCTTTCTGGTACCACCGATAGGTAACGCATACTCTAGACACACGGTACGAAAAATTGATAGTTTTGTTCTTGTCGGGCCACCCCATGGTGAAGCAACAAAATCTTCAATCGGTGCGGATCGTTGTTAGTGGAGCTGCACCTCTGGGTGCTTCGGATGAACACAGGTTTATCGAGAAAGTAGGGAGGAGTGTGCACATGGTACAAGGGTACGGGTTGACGGAGGCGACGGCGGTTGCCGTCGCTACCATAAAACTTAAAGAAGAGGTGAATGTGCAAGGGTCGATTGGGAGACCTGCTGTCAACACTTTAGTTAAAGTGGTGGCGATTGATGACCCTTCGGGTACTCCTTTGGGGGTTAACGCCACTGGGGAGTTGTTGGTTAAAGGGCCACAAGTGATGAAAGGGTACCACAACAAAGCGGAAGAAACCAAAAATGCGTTTCTGGATGGGTGGTTCCGTACTGGAGACATAGCGTACTACAACGAAGACAGGGTTTTGTTTATCACCGACCGGTTGAAGGAGTTGATTAAAGTGAAAGGGTTCCAAGTACCACCTGCCGAGCTTGAGGAGATTATCAGAGACTTTCCTAATGTGGAAGACGCGGCTGTTATTGGGGTTCCACATCCTGATCAAGGGGAAGCTCCAAGGGCTTATGTTGTCCCGAAAAAGGGGACTAGAGTGAATCAGGAGGAGTTGCAAGAGTATGTAAAGACGAAAGCTGCACACTATAAACAGTTGAAAGGGGGAGTGGCCATCGTGGACTCTATACCAAAAACTGCGTCCGGGAAGATCTTGAGGAGGAGTTTAAAACTAGAGTATGAAGCGAATCTAACAACAGGAAAATAACTCTAACTAGATTCGATAGGTATTTCCACTATGTAGAAGAAATCAGTTGTTTGCACTCAGATAAAAATAAAAAAGATAAATAAAAACAAACTCTTTTAATAAATCATTTCAGCAAACTAAAACGATTAAACAAACCCTCCTCTACCCCCGCACTCGCATCCCGTGCCCCGCCCCATCACCACTACCAACAATTCAGCGCTCCGCAACCTAATAATACATAATTGCACACTTATCAGCCAATTTATTTAAAGGAACTGTGTACAAGAGCGGGGGAACGTAACGCGTACCGTACAATAAAAACAGTGTCGGTAGTTCCCTCTCAGCGTGTGGTTCCTGACATCATCACCAGCGAGATTAAACAATGTCTGCGCTCCGCAAGCTGTTCGACCCCAAACTCTTCAACAAAAAAATCCTCGCCTGCGCCGCCTCTTCCAAGCACTGTTATTACTCGACAGACGCCTCGGAATTCGTCCTGCATTCCGATCTCGCAGACGTGGAAATTCCAAAGCTCTCCATTGACGAATACGTGTTCCAGAAAGTCGACAAGTGGCCCCGGAGAATTGCCGCGGTGAGTTTGTTTTGCGATAATTAGTGTGGCAGTCTTGGTTTATGGTGTGTGGGTAGATGAGTGTTTATTGAATATCTGTGGCCGTGAACCTGGGTACATTCCCAGGCGAGTGTGTTGTCGTTGTTGATGTTGTGTGTTTGAAATAGATGCTTTGGGTTGTTATAGGAATGTGGTACCACAGGCCGGAACTACACGTACGAAGACATTCTGAAGAAAGTCACCAATTTGAGTAAGAATTTTCGGAAGAAGTTGAAGCTGCAGAAAGGGGATGTTGTTGCTGTTTTGTTGCCCAATTCCCCCGAGTTTGTGGTTGTGGCACTGGGGGCCCTCAAAGCCGGACTTATCGTGACCACTTTGAACCCTATTTATACACCAGGTATGCCATCTGGTCAATTATTTTGAGAAAATGACGAATCTCGACGTTTGTTCTATTTTAAACCACTCGTAAAAAATGCCATATTATCGCAATAATGCTTCCTGGGTTTTTAATAAGACATATGTCTTTTATTTATTTTTATATAAAAGGTTTTGTATGCATGTGATAGCTAAGCAAGGTTAAAACAGACAATTGGTTTAAAAAATTCAAAGTATAAAGGTTTCTTTCTATGTTTAATATGTATAAAGTTCAGGTCCTTGGATAAATTAGTTGTTTTGCAAATTTTACTTTTTTAATAGACACATTACTTTAAATAGGGTTTACGAAATGACGTCATCAAACTTGTGGTGGGGATCGAACATTGATAAACCTGCAAATAATGTATATGTTACAGCTAATATCCGAAATCCGTTATTATGCATAATAACTAGACATTTTAGGAATTATGCGTAATAACTAAACTTATCAGTTATTATGCATAATAACCAGAAACATTAGGAATTATGCGTAATAACTGAAATTTTCAGTTATTATGCATAATAACGGAAACGTTTAGGTAATATTGATAATAACTAACACAGAAACAGGAATTATGCATATTTTCCAAAAAGCTACCCACCCTGCCTCGCTTTCTCCTACATACCACATGTACAGTTGATTTAAAAAAAAAAAGGGACAAATTACAGTTATATAAACGTCATATTCCCATTGCTTTTCATTGATCTATGAGAACCTGAGTTGCTCATCTTGTCTCGTTTTTTTGAAATCAGCTGGACATGTTATAAGCCTTTGAAAATGGTAAAAAGTGAAAAAAAAAATAGAACAGGATGATACCCACTGGAAAAGGAAGAAAATGTAACAAAAATAAAGGGAAAAATAATTTACGGGCGATCTGAGGTCCGGAAGGGGAAGAGGGTGAGCTTTTAAGGGTAGAAAACGGTTTATCACGATTTCCGGCAAAAAGTTAAATGGCAAAGTTGTAGGTAATAAAAAGATCTACAACTTTTGTATTTACATTTTCTTTCCTCAAAATCTATGCGAAAAATGCAAATAACCGAGTTTTTGGTTTCTTATTTTTATCTCCCACAATTTTTTTTTTTTTCACAAAATTTGGCGAAAACTTACCTATTTATGTATAACTCACTGTCATTTTTTTGATACAAAATATTTATTTTTTTACCTTATTTTCATTTAATATCGAAAAATCACCCTAATTTTCAATCGAAAATTCCCACGTCAAAATATTTGCTTTTTTAAAAAAGTCGGTGTGCTTTTTGTTCGCTGAAATCTCTACTTTCTGAAGGTGTAAAAAAATTATACATTACTATGGCAAATTTTCACAGGAAACGCAAAAAAACGAAAAACTCGAATTCAAAAATTTGTTTTTTAATTATTATGTAAAATTTGGAGCTATTTATAAAAGGGTACACGTTAATTACTCGAAAAACGTAATATTTCATGTTACATTGATAAATTAAAAAATTGCAAATCGAAATATACTACTATAATTAACAACCAAATAAGTTAATACACTTAATACTTTATAAGACATCTACAATATTTTGTTAAAGTTGTGGGATAATTTTTAAATTATATGCATAGGTGCCTATTTATTGCTATTTTAAGATAACTTACATACCTGAATGGCCTACGGAAAATTTTAGCCCATCAGAAGAATGAACAACATCGTCTATAAAAATACACGTGCAGCTGAGTTACTTGAAGAGAACCGTGACGAATTGATTTATTTAAAAGAAACTTTTGGAATCTACAGTCACAAGGATTTTCCTGTAAACAAGCAGAAGAAGATTCTGATGCTAACATAATTAAGATCTGGATAGAAACTGCTAGAGATACCAATAAAACTGTCATAGTTGTGGGTTAAGATATTTTGGTCCTTTTGAATCAATTGAATTCAAATAATTATGACATTTATTTTCTCAAACCAGGTTCTAGAAATGTAAAAGATTTATTTTTCAAATATGAATCTTTCAAAAATATCGCTGCATTTCTGTATTGTTTTTCTGGTTGCGATACAACATCTGGGTTTGCCGGAAAAGGAAAGCAAAACATCGTAAATTCATTGTTTTCTAATATATAAAATTCTCGTGTTACAGTGTGTAACCAAACTCTTCCGAAACGGTTTGACTGATTTTTATGAAATTTTCTGTCTATATTCGGTAGGTCTGAGAATAGGTTGTAAACTATTTTTTATACCCCTAGGTGATAAGAGTGGCCCATCCAAAAAAAAATTTTTTTTTCGGACAAAATTTGTATATTTTATTTTTTTAAGATTTGGCTTCAAAAAATACAATTAACCCTAAATTTTCACCCTTCTACCACCAACCCCCATTTTGTAGTAACGATATTAGTATCTTTACTTTCATCCACAGATACACAAGGCAGGTTTCAACATGGCTGTTGAATATAATAATCATTGTCGTACGATAAATTTTTATGTATAATTTATAATTTAATTTAATTATAATTTATTTATTTTTATTTTATTTTTTATTTAACTACTAAAATATTCACTGGGTCTGCTAGTCAGATGATAAAAATTTGTCAAATTTGGACAATATTTTTTATAAAAACATGCAAACAAAGAAGATATCGCAAAAAATGGATTACAATTAATCAAATATATTTATAAATGTAAAAATGATAATATAACACTGAATCAATTAAGATTTCGAAAATCAATTAGCAAGAATTAAATCATCTTTCATATTGACAAATCTCCCACCAACAG
This sequence comes from Zophobas atratus, assembly GCA_022388445.1. Taxonomy (NCBI): domain Eukaryota; kingdom Metazoa; phylum Arthropoda; class Insecta; order Coleoptera; family Tenebrionidae; genus Zophobas; species Zophobas atratus. Next base: position 2,708,938 of record CM039444.1, read on the forward strand.
AAGATTTTAAATTTTTGAGTTTATCAGTGTAACATGGAATCTTACTTTTTTCGAGTAATTAAAGTGTAAATTTTAGTAAATAGCTCCAAATTTTACATGATTAAAAAAAAATTCGAATTCGAGTTTTTCGTTGAAAATTTGCCATAGTAATGCATACTTTTTTTTTACACCATCAGAAAGTAGAGATTTCAACGAACAGAAAGCACACCGATTTTTTTTTTAAACAAACATTTTGACGTGAGAATTTTCGATTGAAAATTAGGGTGGTTTTTCGATATTAAATCAAAATAAGGGAGAAAAATAAATATTTTGAATCAAAAAAATTACAGTGATTTTGAGACATAAATAGGGAAGTTTTCACCAAATTTCGTGAAAAAAAAACTTTTGTGGGAGATAAAAATAAAAAACCAAAAACTCGGTTATTTGCATTTTTCGCATAAATTTTGAGGTTATTTAAAAAAAGTCTAAATACAAAAGTTGTAGATCCTTTTATTACCTAGAACTTCGCCATTAACTTTTTTCGATAGGACTTGTAGTTTTGCCGGAAATCGTGATAAACCGTTTTCTACCCTTAAAAACTCACCCTCTTCGACTTGTTATGTACACTGCATCAACATTATTTCTAATAGTAGTTCTATACACATTAGCATTTATCTTTTGTTAAACTAATTAGTAATTACGGGAAACTTTTGAACATCATGTGATGATTTCAACCCTTGGACATCATGTGATGATCCAGTACACTAGACCCTAATATTTGTACTGATAGCAACCGTTATATATATATCCCCAAACTCATTGTAAGAACAGAACAGAACAATATTAATAATAGAACTGTAATGCGGTAGAAATCGAGAACCGTGACTTGTGAATAAAAATCATCTTGAGTATTTAAATGTGAGTTTGTTTAAAAACGACAAAAGAACCCGTACGTGTTAAGTGATTCGACCCCGGAAACGCGAACCCTTTACAAATTGGTGTCAGAAGCGGGATACTGCACAAAATCGTTGTGTAAGAAATTGCGCAAAATAATAAAATCAACACGGAGGATCGACAAAAATCCAACCCGTCGCGAACATAGTGTAGTACCAGTGTTAAAAGTAAAAGCTAATCCGGAAAGTGAATTATACGCAAATAACACGCGGTTTCATTTTATCAGTTCATTTAGGTCGCTCTCATCGAGATCCACATCGGAGGAAGGAATGAAGATTCTTTTTCTCATTTTGTAAGTACCTAATATTCTAACTCTATTATTCGACAAAATCGTACCGAATTTCGGATTGTAAAGTAATTTTTACAAGAGTCAAAAGTTCCAAATCCTTAACCATGAAAGATACTAACGAAGACAATTTACCTTTATCACAACTAAGGACACAATTGACAGGACAACAAAGTACTGACAACCAATCCTCTACCATTTCCCAACAGTCGTCCTCGTCTCAAGAAAATCCTATCTCACAACCAAATGTCCCAATGCAAACCCTTTTTACGACATCACAAGTCGATCAGTTCTCATTATTTCCAAATCGAAATCTAACGACAAACTCTGTTCCGTTACCGCATCAAGCTAATACAAGCAACTCCAATCGTTTTAACCCTACACATCTTACTTCAACAACACCTTCTGTCAGAGAAGAAGTTCCCTTATCAATTTTATTAAAATTTATTTCACCCTATTCAGGAGATCGGGAATCATTACAAAGCTTTATCAGAAATTGTCAAAATGCACATGACTTAGCATCATCAGTTCAACGTCCTATTCTCTATGCATATATTTGTTCTCAATTAAGAGATAAAGCCGAACTTGCAGTAAATAATCACAATCTCACGTCTTGGCGACAATTAAAAGAATTTTTAATCAATTCGTATTCCGATCACAAACATTACGGACATCTTTTGTTAGAATTGCAATCATGTAAACAATTCAGTAAGGAATCTATCGCTAATTACATACAAAGATTAGAAACTTGCACCACTCGTCTCTTACAAGCTGCACGCAGCATGGCAGAAGACAATTCGGAAATTAAAGGTAGATTTGCGACAATCGAGCAAATTGCTCTACAAACATTTTTGATAGGTGTTAAACCCGATATCAGTCTAATATTAAGATCCCGTGGCGTAACGACTCTTCCAGACGCTTATCAAGTCGCTTTGCACGAGGAGCAAACATTGTTGTTTATGGCTGAAAATTCTTCTAAATCGAAACCATTCTGTACCGTCTGTCATAAGAGCGGTCATACATCATCAAACTGTTTTCGTAATTCCAAATACTCTAATAACTCTTCTAGTTTCGACAAATCTAATTCCAGGGCTAAACCCGAGCTCGTTAATCAGGTTTCGTCATCATCGCAAAATGGATCACATAACCCTAACTCCAATAAATTTTGCAATTACTGTAAAAAGAAAGGTCATTTAATCCACGAATGCAGAAAACGTGCTTACAATAACAGTAAAAAATCGAACATCTCGTCACAACAATCTTCTTCGTCCCCAAATTCTTTTCAATCGAATTCTGGCCAAATCGGAAATCAAGCAAACCGAAATGCACCACCTTCTCTAATAAAAAACATCAACGCAACAATTTTAAACATTAACGAAACAACTGCGTTTATCGAAATTCCTGCAGATGAATCGCGGAAACGTACACTAAAGCTGTTGCTAGACGGCGGAGCTAATATCAGTTTAGTCAAATCGAACGCACTTGATGGAGAAACTCCTTTTTTATACCGATGAAACTCTTAAATTAAATGGTATTAATAAAAACAAAAATCCAGTTCAGAGTGTTGGTTACAGTTTTCTTAATTTACATTTCGATCGTTTACAATACGAACACAAATTTCACGTGCTTGCTCATGAAACCAATATACCCCTTGACGGACTTCTAGGCAATGATTTCCTATGTAATGCAAAAGCTATTGTCGATTACGGATCTAATACCTTGATTTTTCGCAATGTACGAATCCCATTACAATTCCGAATCAACGACATAAAAAGTTCTGAAACACAAGAAATATCTCAAAATCCAGAATGCGAAAATTCGCAATCATACATTATCCAGCCACGTACTGAAACTCTTATCGAGTTCAATGTCCTAAATCCAGAAATCAAAGAAGGGATAACACCCAATGTAGAAATCGTAGATGGTGTTTACCTATCCCACAGTATAACAACAGTCAATGCGAATAACAAAGCATTAAGTACCATTCTAAATACGAACGATAGACCAGTCCAAATAAACAAATTAGATCGCACACAGGAAAAGTTTGATCAAGATAATGTATTCTTAATAGATTGTCCAAGAAACGATAAAGCAATTAATATTGACATCAGTCGTAATGAGATTTTGAACAAGGCTATTGACACGAGTCATCTTAATAGTGAAGAACGCGAATCAGTCCTAAAAATTTGTCACAATAAAATCGTTGATCCACCTCTTGACCAGATTCCTGTTATTCTTAAAGAGTATCATGATAATCCGTCCGCAGGACATCCCGGTTATCAACGTACATTAAATAAAATTAAATACAAGTATAAATGGAAAAACATGAAAAATGACATTAAACGATATGTTAAACAATGTGATTTATGTCAACGAAATAAGACAGAACGCAAAGTTCGTAGGCATCCAATGGAAATCACAACTACGTCAACGTTACCTTTCGAGCGCATAGCTCTTGACATTGTGGGACCATTACCTATCACCGAAACAGGGAAAAAATATATTCTCACCCTTCAGGATGATCTAACGAAATATTCCTTAGCCTTTCCTATCAAAAATCATGAGGCAACAACTATTGCTAATAAACTCGTAAATCATTTCATTTGTAAATTCGGTATTCCAAAGCAAATACTAACTGATAGAGGTCAAGACTTTTCGTCATTATTATTAAAAGAAGTTGCACGTCTCTTCCGTATTAAGCAAATACAAACATCCGCTTATCATCCCCAAACAAATGGCGCCTTGGAGAGAAGTCATGCAACCCTAGCCGATTATCTCAAACATTATGTTTCCGATAAACAGACCGATTGGGACCAATGGTTAAATTTCGCCATGTTTTCTTACAACACTTCGGTCCATACTTCCACTAAATATCCCCCTCATGAACTCGTCTTTGGAAATAAACCTGAATTACCATCGTCAATAACTCAAACTCCCGAATTTAAATATACCTACGATTCATATGTTGACCAACTTAAATTGAAACTAAATAGAAGTCATCAAATAGCTCGAGACAATCTCGTAGATTCTAAGGTAAAATCGAAACAGAATTACGACAGAAAAGCAAGGGACATCTCTTATGATCTTGGTGACAAGGTCTTACTTTCCAATGACGCATCAAAACCCAACAAATCAAAAAAACTAACATCCAAATACACAGGTCCATATGAAATCATAAAACAAAACTCTCCTACAAATTTCACCATCCGTATCAAAAACAAAAATCATAATGTCCATGTAAATAGGCTCAAGCACTATCAAGATTCTATTGTTCCAGGTGCATCACACCAGTGATTGCAACCTATCAGGTCTTGAACATCAATTCATCGTCTGGGATTTTCTTTGAAAATTTAGGACCGGCAAGCTTTTTCTCCGAAACTTGGAATTTAGTAGTCCATTTCAACGTCTCCACGGTCTTAGAAAAATTTAATTTTGTTAATAATACGTTCCATTCAACCCAGAACATATGTTTAATCGTTCCTTTTCATCTTGAAAAAACTTTATGTAAACAATCCTTATCACTTATTCAACATGATATCAACCATATTCACGTCAAATATTCATCTTTCAGTGAGCTAATTGGTCATAAATCACGCAAAAAGCGGGGAATCATAAATGGCGTCGGCAGTGTTCTTAAAACATTATTTGGTACCATGGACGATGCAGATGCTGAATATTATACTGATGCAATAAACAAAGTTATTTCAAACAATGCTCATATTAAAGATTTATTAGAAAAACAAACACAAATTGTTCAAGAAAGCCTCACTACTTTCAATAAAACTTTCACTAACTTTGAGAGATATAAGCAAAAACTAAACGAAAATATTGCAGTTTTTAATAATTTTACAAACTTTATTGAGAATTTTACAGATGGCATTAAAGTAAGTCAACTAGTCACAGAGCATATGACGTTGTTATTACAATTAACGCATTCACTTGATAAAGATTTTGACAATTTAATATCCGTTGTCTTATTTGCTCAAAGGAATCAAGTACATCCATTTATTATCACTCCTGAACAATTTCTTAGAGAATTAAAGAGCACACTTTCTTATGTCCCCAGTTCAAAAAAATATTCCTTTACCCTTAATATCTGGAAATGCTCACGATCTTCTAAAACTTACAGAATTAAAACTATTTTACTCCCATTCGGAATTAATCTATATTATTTCAGTTCCATTAGTTATGGATATCACCTTTACTATATACCATTTAATCCCTTTGCCAGTACCACACGACAAAGACCACGACAGTAACACAACCTATGTTTTTATCCAACCGCAAAATAAATATATTGCGATGTCGAATAACAGGTTACAATATTTGGTAATGTCGGATCTAGAATTTTGCAAAATCATCACCGGTAATGTTAGGATTTGTAAACAAAATAACATTCTTTATCAAACTCATAATCATCCCATGTGCGAAACTCAGTTAATGTTAAACACTAGAACCATTCCAAAATCTTGTATTATCCATCTCATTAGAGGTAATATTAACACTTGGTATAAGCTACAGCATTTAAATAAATGGTTATTTGTGTTATCAGAAGAACAAACTTTGAATATAGTATGTAATGATGATATACGAAATCTAAACATAAAGTTATTAGGCATTGGAATTTTCTCATTAGATAATAATTCATGTAAAGCGTATAGTAAATCGGTAACCCTTGTACCATCAAAAGCATTTATTTCCGAATGTGAATCATTTTCACCTAGTTTAAGTTTATTAAATGATACATGTTGTACTTCCCAACGAATTAAAAATGCTATTGACAGATACCCTATTAAGGAATTTCACACTGAAAATGTTAATCTCGATGTAATCAACTCTTTGTCTCATCGTTTAGATGTTGTACATAAGGAAATTATTAGTTCTCAAATATCTCCGCACCTCATTCATCATTCTTGGTTCACACAAATCATAACGTACTTAATTTGTGTAATAATTTGTTGCTACATCTTTGTAAAATGTTATCAGAAACGAAGTTTTCTTTGTAAATACATAATGTGTATGCGCAAAAATAATGCAGGTCGAGACGTGTGTTTAAACGTCTTAAATCAGCCGATGACTGCTCCAGCAACATCTCCAACCCCAGTAGCTGCAACTGCTACAACTACAACTACATCAACACCAATGATGGTTGTTCCACAACCGTCATCAACAAGTGCTAGTGCTAGTGCGCATGTTAATCAAAGTGATTTTGTGCAACTTGGTGCAAATCTTCGAGCGCATTTTAATTGAGCTTGTTACCTTTCTCTAAGGGGGGAGGGAATGTTATGTACACTGCATCAACATTATTTCTAATAGTAGTTCTATACACATTAGCATTTATCTTTTGTTAAACTAATTAGTAATTACGGGAAACTTTTGAACATCATGTGATGATTTCAACCCTTGGACATCATGTGATGATCCAGTACACTAGACCCTAATATTTGTACTGATAGCAACCGTTATATATATATCCCCAAACTCATTGTAAGAACAGAACAGAACAATATTAATAATAGAACTGTAATGCGGTAGAAATCGAGAACCGTGACTTGTGAATAAAAATCATCTTGAGTATTTAAATGTGAGTTTGTTTAAAAACGACAAAAGAACCCGTACGTGTTAAGTGATTCGACCCCGGAAACGCGAACCCTTTACAGACTTCCCGACCTCAGATCGCCCGTAAATTATTTTTCCTTTTATTTTTGTTATATTTTCTTTCTTTTCCAATGGGTATCATCCTGTTCTAAATTTTTTTGTTCTCAAAAATTATCGGCCCTGGCCTATTAGACAATATGCTTAATGACTAATGTTTCAGGTATTATGCATAATTCCTTTTCCTCTGCTAGTTGTTATCAATATTACCTAAACGTTTCCGTTATTGTGCATAATAACTGAAAAATTCAGTTATTACGCATAATTCCTAATGTTTCCGGTTATTATGCATAATAACTGACAAGTTTAGTTATTACGCATAATTCCTAAAATATCTAGTTATTATGCATAATAACGTATTTCGGATATTAGCTGTAACATATACATTATTCCTATTCCAACAAACTACATTGTGAATTTTAATTAATCAAGCAATTTTATTTTTTATCTTATCAACCAGTTATAAATGTCAAAGTCGCGCCTAACAACTTCCCCTTTTCAGACGAAATTTCCCGTCAACTATCCGACTCCTCCACCAAAGCTATAATCACCTTCTCCGACTTGGTCCAACTCGCGAAGGCCTCAACCAACTTGCTACAAACTGGGACATCTGTCCCCATCTTGACAATAAAAACACAGGTAAGTGGCACCCATCGATCGCCCCATCTAACCCACTTGTAGCCATCCCAGGCCACTCCAGCCGGCGCCCTCAACTTCTACGAGTTCACCGAAAATGTGGACTTCCCGGACGTACCAGCCGCAGACACCAACGACGTGGCCTTCTTACCCTACTCCAGCGGTACCACCGGCCTGCCAAAAGGGGTACAACTCACCCATCGCAACATCATCGCCAATCTGTGCCAGTTCAACTCCAAGGAGCTGTCCGTGATTGAAGAAACCACCAGTGACCACCAGGACGTAATTCCAGCGGTACTGCCGCAGTTCCATATTTACGGACTCACCGCCACGACGCTGCACCTCTTCTCCAAAGGGTGCAAAACCGTCGCCATAGCGAAATTTACACCAGAATTGTATATAGCGACGTTGAGGAAGCATAAACCGGATGTGCTATTCGCGGCACCACCTCTGGGTACGACTACTAACTTTAGTACTTCAATAATTTTGTCTGTAGTTCTTTTCCTGGCAGGGCATCCAGCGGTGACTTCGTCTGATCTCCAGTCCGTGAGGACGTTACTGTCAGGGGCTGCTCCTCTCGGTGCTTTAGACGAAGAGCGCTTTCTAGCTAAAGCACAAAAAGACATCAATATTTTTCAAGGGTACGGGTTAACCGAAACGTCCCCCATGGTCACGATGACGCGCAAAGACTTGCGCCAGTTCGCCAACTCGAGTGGTACCATAGGGAGACCCGTGGCTCAAACGTCTATCAAAATAGTGGACCCTAATGACCCTAATTTCACACCATTGGGGCCTAATCAGAAGGGAGAGCTTCTGGTGAAGGGGCCACAAGTGATGTTGGGTTATCACAAGCGCCCCCAACAAATGAAGGAGACGTTTACGGACGATGGGTGGTTGCGAACGGGAGACTTGATGTTCTATAACGACGACAGGTTGTTGTTTGTCAGTGATAGGTTAAAGGAGTTGATTAAAGTGAAAGGGTTTCAAGTACCCCCAGCCGAGTTGGAAGAGATTATTCGGGACTTCCCGGATGTTGAAGACGCGGCGGTTGTGGGAGTGCCGCACGCGCGAGACGGGGAAGTACCGCGCGCCTTTATAGTACCAAAACAAGGAAAGAAGGTGGATGTTCAGAAGTTACAAGATTTTGTGAATGGAAAGGTGGCGCCGTACAAGAAATTGGCAGGAGGGGTGGAGTTGGTCGAGAGTATTCCCAAAAATAATACTGGCAAGATTTTGCGACGACTATTGAAGGAGAAATACGAACAACGTCAAAGTTAGCCAATTTTTTTATTCTGAGGATTTTAATTTTAAATAAATACGAATCAACAGTAGATCTCTTTATTGGAATCAACAATACATAATTTAAAAAAATCTATAACAATTCGTCATACAGAGTGTAAAAATAAAATAAGTTAAGTACGTTCACGTCTTGTCTACCGGGCCTTGGAACGTCTGGTGCTTGACGAGTTCCTTGAAGGCCCCTTTCTTGATATTCAACAACTCCTGGTACTTCCCCTGTTCCACGATATGTCCATCCTTCAAAACCGCTATAGTATCGGCATTCTGAATCGTCGATAACCTATGCGCGATCGTCAACACAGTCCGCCCTTTCATGATCCTCTCGAGCGCTTCTTGTACCAGACGCTCCGACTGCGCATCCAGAGCGCTCGTGGCTTCATCCAGCAACAAAATCTTCGGATCCTTAATCAAAGCCCTTGCGATCGCGATCCTCTGCTTTTGCCCCCCGCTCAACATCACCCCCCTTTCTCCCACCATCGTGTCAAACCCCTCAGGCAATTGTTGGACGAACTCGTACACGTTGGCTTCTTTGGCCACTTTCATCAAGTCGTCTTCTGTCACTTTAGACGGATCGTCGGCACCGTAGAGGATGTTGTCCCGGATGGAACACGAGAACAAAACGGGTTCCTGGACTAACGTTATCACAAAAAACGACTAAATTGGGTACTGTACCTGGCTAACTGTCCCGATGTGCCGCCGCAACCAACTCGGATCCAAATCCTTCACGTCCTGTCCATCCAGAAACACTTGGCCTCTGCCTGGGTCGTACAACCTCAGGAGGAGCGCCGCCAGGGTGCTTTTCCCCGACCCGCTCGGTCCCACCACCGCCACCATTTTCCCGGGCTGGATTTCGAGCTGGAAGTTTTCGAAAATCTGGACGTCGTCGCGGGCGGGGTAGCTGAATTGGATGTCCTTGAATTGGATGTGGCCCTCGGGGGTGGCTATGGGTATAGTGCCCCCTGATTTAAAGTATTACTACTGGTATTATGGCGTGGGTGGTGATCGTACCTGACATGGGTATCACCGGTTCCCGGTCGATTATCTCCCATATTCTGGAAGCAGCCCCTATCGACTTATTCAATTCCGTGTAGAAATTCGAGAAGGTCCCTAAAGATACGCCAATGTAGGCGGCGTACAAAAGAAACGACGAAAGATTGCCAACTGTGATCGTGTTAGAGGACACCATCACCCCACCATAATACAGAACTGAAATTATAATCACGTGACCGCTGAAACCCGTCTGAAATCGAAAGAGTCGTACTAGTTTCTACAGGTTGGCAGCTGTGAAAGACACTAAACACTACAGTGACAAATTTAACCTTGAGCTATTTTCCCCTAAACCACAATTACACGATCGCAATGACTCACCAATCCGTAAAAAAACGGCCCTAGCTTTGGCTTCGCTGTAGCTCAGGGTTAAAACGTGCTTTATAGAGTTGGCATAACTGTCCATTTCTCTCGGTTCTTGCGAAAACGTTTTCACAGTTCTAATGTTGGCGATTCTTTCCTCTGCCACACTGTAGCACTGGCTAGGGAGTCCTGCACCCCGCGCGAAATTCCCTAAGATAGCGGCCAAAAAACACCGCTAAAATGGCGACGGGTGGCACTATTGCCAACCCAACTAGAGCTAGTTCTGCAGACATATAGAACTACGAAACACTGGTTATTTTTAGTGACAAAAAAAATTAAAAAAATACCATCATTCCCGTCCCGGCACATACCATCACAGTCGACCTTAAACCGTCTGAAATATTACTAGATAACGCATTTCCAACCAGTTGTGTGTCCGCTGAAAGCCGATTAACCAATTCTCCCGTTGATCTCTTATCAAACCAGCCTTGTTCCTGTTTCATTATGGTAGAAAACACCCGGTTTCTCAGCGCTTGGGTCATCCTGTAACCTGAACCGATATCACTGAAGTGGCTATGCAAAAACTGACTCACCTGAAACCGACATGAGGTACACCCGTGCGAAATTGCACAGAGCCCCCAGGATAAAAACACACACCAGGATTCCAGTGACTTGGTTAAGTTTAGCGCTGGCTTCATCTTTATTTGTACTACTGTCATAAATAATGTCTAAGACTTTACCTAAACTGAACGGTATGCTCATGGTGACCGTGCTCGACACAAGCAAAAAACAAATAGCCCCTAAAATTCCAAATCAATATTGGTTTAAATAAATCTTCAAGTTACCTATCAGCCTCCACTTCTCCGGTTTCGCCAGAGATAACAGCCGCAAGAGATCGTGTTTATTGAGTCGGGGCGCCGCAGGCGCCCCCCCTTTCTTCGTACTATTGTCCCTCTTCAAAAACCCCCAGAATTTTTTTTTCGTCGCATGATTCGCATTTTCCGGGATATTCACAGCGACGTACGTTTTATTCTGGCTGACTTTCTGCGCCATGCTCTTCAGACTCCTAATTATAGACTTGCAAGGAACGATCCCGTTGTTAACGTGTTTGAAACATTTTAGTGAAGTTTTGAGGTTATGTCGGCTCACTAGTAAACAAACGATGTTCATTTTTACAGCTAATTTAACCCAGTTTTGAAAAACAAAAAAAAACATAAAGCGCTGTACTGGAATTTAACACTTTAAAACTCCGGAGTCATACTCATTTTGAGGTTAGGTTCGACATCGTGACAGACGGATGACAGGAGTGACGTTTGATAAGAAAGCATGGGCGTAGAGGCGGGGTGGGGTTATCACGACGGGATTTATCTCGCACGCCCACTCGTGATACGTGTGAGGAGAGGGTCGTTCACCTCGCTAAAAATAATACAAAGAGGTTTGGGCTGAATTTGGCAAGTAATTAAATGGTCAATAGTCGAAATCAATTAGCAGGTTGTTAAGACCACGAATATTGTAGAATTAAATAGTTTTCTATTGGTGTCAACAGAACAAAACATGTAGTAAGTTTAATTAACAATAAACAAGGATAAGCAAGGACAACAGGAAGGAATTAGCTAATTAGCATTGTATTACCTAGTTACAATCGAATTAATTTTTTCACTGCAGTTAATTACAGGCTGTATTAATGGTATGCCAGTCACTCCACTTCTGGACGTCGGTGTTGAAACACATTTCTATAAATGTTAATTTTGTCTATCATTCTTATCTGAGAACGTGTTTATATACAAGTTTTTTTTATCGCGGTAAATTGTTCAAATATCTTTTTATTGTATGACTTAAATTTTAATACCTTGTATTTATTTGGAACGATCAAAAGACACATGTTATGGGAGCAGACGTATCGTTATCTTTTGTTTGTAATGTCACTGTTTAAAAATAAGTTAAAATGCGACAACACAACTCAAACAGAATGACGAACGCCGCTGACACTTCCCTGTCAGTAAAATGCCAGTGACTTAAATAACTTCTTGGAATTACGTCATCGTACATTACGTGGGACGAATATATTGACTTTAATATAGATGTAGCACTAATAAAGTGTCACAAATGTGCCTCTAATTCCAAAAAAAAAATAGAAGCATTATTTCTAAGATAATAACTATGAAGATTATGCGAAGAAAAAATAATTGGACATGATTATACAACAAAAATAAATGTGCTAATAATGTGACGTCATCATTCATTTTATCTTCAATTCTGTAACCTGTAATGAATGTTACTTTTTTTGTAAACTTTTGAGAAATTACAAAAATAAAAATCGATTATTTAATTTATGTAATTGCACTAACAAAAAACACCCAATTTCCACTGCTACCAACTAAAGACACAGGAAAAAATGCATTGCGGTGTACTTTGAACTTTCTTAACGCGCGCAGAAACAACTCTGAAAATTAATAACAAACACTAAAGGAAACAATCTCAGACACGCTCCGACAACAACAACGTTTCGTGAAATGAAATTTTTACATGTTTTCTTATCTCTGGAATTCGTTCCAATTATACCAACTATAAACGTGGCTTTAGACCTCCAGCATCAGTACCAGCACATACCCACCTTTGTAAACTAGGCCTTATTACAATAAGTGAAAGCTCCATTCCACTATACCGTCGATTTTTCTCAAGCGCTTTGCTCGGAAATCTCCGAATAGAACATTTTAGTGTCAAGTTGGACTTTGTATCATTGGACTCCGTACAGTTATCTAGCCTTACATTTTAATTAAATGTAATCCGCAGATTCATTCAAAACACCCATAGGTGCAACAAAGGCAGCGCATTCAGTCGTGCGATTTTTGAGTGAAGTGTAATCAGTGAAAAAAAAGTATTTTTTAATTGTTTCCTGTGACCAAGGTTTTTCGTGTTAGGTACAAACTTTTTATTAATTGTTGTTTTTTGTGGAGCGACCCTTGGACTTGTGTTGAAAACACTCTTGAATTTGTCCAATTTGGACGACTATAATTAACGTTAGGCGCACTGTTTACTAAAAATATCGTCGCGATCTAATAATAATACAGATTGAGTTGTTTTTTTTCAGATTTGTTAACATGTCGCGATTAATTCTTAAAGGTGCTCCACTCGTACAAAGCTTCCAAAATTGCGGGTTTTTATCCGTAATTCCGAACAGTTCAAGGTTTAGGAAATGCAATTTTTTGAACCAGAGTAAGAGGTTCAGCAGTGGCGTAGTTCAGTCGCCTTTGGGGCCGGGAAAAAAAATCCCCAGTGTGAATTTAATTGAGTATATTTATCAAGACAGCGAAAAATGGGTGAAGAGCCGGCCACAGTAAGTAATAATTAATTACTAATTAAGTATTAAATTATAAGGTTTCGCGCCAGTTTTAACCTCACAAAAATACATAAACCTGTTTCACACGATGGCACATTTGGCATTTTTCTGATTGAGTTTGACTTGGCATTGGACGTTCGAATTCAAGATCTATGGATCTTATCGCACGTGCTGTAAATTCCTTCGTTCACGTAAAGATAATACAATGATGCGTAATCTACTTCTACAAAACGCACTCACTCGAAATATCCAGCTCAAGAACAAGTACCTTTATCTCTTATCGATGCCACACCGACATTGACGACATTCTTTTTTTAATCACCGAACTTTGAACACTTATTACTTCCTCGTCAAAATATTCTCCAGGATTATTTATATACGGGTCATTGTAAAACTGACCCATTGTTTAAATTTAAGTACACTTAACCGGCTAAAGTAAGAATTTGGATCCACGACTTGACCTCTCAGTGTTATCAACTCGAGTGCATTTACCTTCACGTCAAACATGTTTTTAAAACTGGTATAGCGGAATCAAGGCCAGGGACTTTTTATTTATTAATTATGATACATCTAACATTTATAGAAAACTGAGTTCTGATTGGTTTTTGCAGACTTGTGCCATCTCGGGTCGTCCTACACCTACGGAATGTTGCGCATGCTCATCAACCGCTGTGCGCAAGCGCTCCTGGGTCACTGTGGCATGAAACCCCGCGAAGTCGTGGGACTCTTTTACCCAACATCCCCGAATTTACCATAATTTGTCATGGTGCCATTGAGGCTGGATTGACGGTGACTTTCGTCAACCCGTTGTACACTCCTGACGAAATTAAACGCCAGTTTGACAACGCCGGGGTTAAAATGATTGTCACAATACCGCTTTTACTGGAAGTCGCGTTGACCATAGCACCCCATTTGGCAAACTATAGAAGTACCGTGTGTATTGGTGGGGAGGATGATCCTTCTAAGAACGTCCACGGGCTTCAGAGTTTGCTGATGGCGGGACACGAGTCGGAGTTTCCGGATTGAACCCTCAAGAGACTGCGATTTTGCCGTACTCGAGTGGTACCACTGGACTTCCGAAAGGGGTGATGCTGTCGCACTATAATTTAGTGGCGAATTTGTACAAGGGGATCATCCAGCTTTGGAAGATAAATTTAACAGAGGTTGTTTTATTATTTGTTGTACTATAGGTGAACGAATTTTGTTTTATAGATGGTAAAGCCACACACGGTACTAACAGTACTGCCGTTTTTCCACATTTTCGGCTTCAACGGGATTTTGAACCTTAAGTCTCGACATGGGGCTCACGTTGTCATATTCCGCGGTTCACTCCAGAGGACTACATTAAGGCGTTAGTCCAATACAAACCCACTTTTGTCCTCGTTGTTCCCTCTCTTCTTCTGTTTCTATCAACCCATCCAGCTGTCACTAAAGAGCATTTAAGTTCTCTGGAAGCAGTTCAATCCGGGGCTGCCCCTCTAACCGAAGGTCTTCTCCAAAAGTTCCGCCAGAAGATAGACAGAGACGACGTTTTGATTAGACAAGGTTATGGTATGACTGAAACGTCTCCAGTGACGTTCTGCATGCCCAGATTGACACCTCCGTCCAAGATTGGTACCATCGGGCTACCATATCCCGGGACTGAGGCCAAAGTTATTAGTTTGACGACTGGGGAAACTTTGGGGACCCATAAATCGGGAGAACTCCTGGTTAGAGGGCCACAGGTACCCGACTTTTGGTTTGTTTGAAATAAAATAGGGTAACACGTGGTTGTAGGTCATGATGGGGTACTTAAATAATGAACAAGCCGACTGCAGAACCTGGACAAAGATGGGTGGCTGCACACAGGCGACGTGGCGTACTACGACGAAGAAGCTACTTTTATATTGTGGATAGGTGCAAGGAGTGATTAAGGTGAAAGGAAACCAGGTAAGTGCACAAATCGTTTATTCATTGAAGTACAAGTTGAATTTGGCGCGCAAATACTCGTTTCTGATTGGCTATTAAACTGTCATGAACTGTCTTAATTGCTTTAATTATAAGCAATTGGTTGGTTTGAATTTCGCGCCTAAACATTTTTGTCACATTAGTTGTAGGCTTAGAGCGTATTACTGGTTGCCTATCAATCGGCACCCAGTGACCTCAATATCGATCTACTTTCTCTTGAAACTTATAACGGTTTTTCAAGGTAGTTATCGAGCACAAACAAACCCAGCCAATCTCTCAAGGCACCAAAACAACCTTCTCATCTGTAGATAAAACATTTAATCAGTTCTTCGTTACGTACAAATTTATTTACCTACTCTACATATAAATTTAAAAAAAAATCAGCTGACAAGTCAAACCATCGTTCTTGAACCTCTATCCATAAATTATAAATACTTAACACAATAAGGCGCCTCGCTCAGTTAGCCTCGGTGACCATAAAATAAAGCCTAAATTAGTTATAACGGTGAATCAGAGGTGGCCTCGGCTCTCACAACCTCCTCGACCTTCTCACTACTGCTGTACTCCTCGTCCACCTCCATCGGCGTCGCCGCCTCCTTCTTGTCCGCCTTCTCCGCGTTCTGAGATTCCGCCTCGTCGCTGCTCTGCGTCGCGTTCGCCTCGTTCTGCGTGTCTACCTGCGGCTCCTCCCCCTCCTGCGAGGAGTGCACCTCCTCGTCTTTATCCGATGACGTGATTTCGACGTCTTGTTTAGGTTCCTGCGGTTGTACGGATGAACACTTTGTGGTATCGACAGTTATTTGTTCACTACTCTCGATCTCGTCCTTGGGCTCGTCTTTCTCTTCTTCGTCGTCGGCGTCTTCGGGCGTGCTCTGGGACGTGTCGGCCTCGTCCACCTTCGAGGTGGCTTCGCTTTCGGTGGACGAGAGCTCGCTCTGGGACGACGCCTCGTCGGGGAGGGCCTCCGACGTCTTGTCCTCTTTTATGTCGGTGTTCTCTTTCTCGTCCTCGGTGCTCGACGAGGAGTCGGCATCTTCGATCTGCTGCGACGAAGACGACGACGAGGAGGTCTCTTCCTCGGGTTTCGGCTCGGGGTCTTTGGAAGCTTCGCTGGATTTGTCGGAATTGTTCTAGAGAGAATTGGAAACAACGTTACAAAAGTATCAATTTACTGTGGACATTTAAGTACAGTTCTACGAATTGTGATGAATAGCGCCTGCGAGGTAGACAACCAGTAATTGATATTTCAAAATTGTTTTAAAATTTCAAAAAGCTGTTTTCGAAAATTTTGGGGCTTTTTTTGAGGTTTCAGGACCGGTTTAAACCAACCGGAACTGCGAAGTAGCATCACACAAAAAGTCGATATCCAGTGATAACTACCTAAAAAACGCCTTATCAGCAAGTTTTTGACCATGTAAAAAAAATTGCTCGCTGCGTTCGCGTTAAACTTGCTATCATAGTCCGAGGTCCCTTGTCTTGAATACTCACGCAGGACTCGGTGATCTCCTCGTTTGAGTCGGAGGACACCACCGGCTCCACGCTGCTCCGCCTCTTCTGCACCCCGGCCGGAATGGCAGTGATAGTAACCGAGACGTCGGCCTCGTCGGGATTATCTTGTCGTGCGCACGTGTTCGATGGCACTGGTTCGATGGAGACGTAGGGCTCCTCCGAGCTGCGGCACGTGATGACCGTGTCCTGCGAGGACGTGCAAGCCGCGTCCGGCGGCTTGGACGCCGTCACCACCGTCTCCTGGACCTGGTTCTGCCCCTCGGCGCTGTCGTTCTGGTACGCGGTGTCGTTCTGCAGCAATCTAGGCCACGCCGGGCTGTCGTCCATCTCCTCCACGTTGATGTCGTTGCTGCTGTTGCTCGTCTCCGGCAGGTGCTCCGACTCCAGCCCGTTCATGATCCCCTCGCCGTTCTCGGTGGTGCGCCGCCCCCCGGGCTCCACCGTGCTCACCACCAGGATGTTCTTCTCCAGCGCCCGCATGTACTTGTCTATCCGGTTGTACTCCTTGCGGGGCGTCGTCAGCAGCTCGCAGATGCGCTGCAACGTGAAGGGGGCCGCCGCGAACGTGTCGAGCTTCTCCAGGATGAAGTTCTTCATGTTGTCGTAGTTGAAGATGTCGACGTTGGGGCACGGCGGGATCTCGACGGAGGGGCAGGTCTCGTAGAAGTCGGTGATCACGCTGATCATCTTCTCGCGGAAGAGGCTCTTCACGGCCGACCACTGGTACACGGGGTCCCCCGTTTTCGCCACGAAACAAAGGTACTCCTCGAGCTCGCGGGGGATGTCCTTGGGCCGGCTCTTGCTGAACTCTTCCAAACTGTGGAGAATCTCCTCGGGATTTTCCATTCTTACGGTTTTTTACGACAGGATTTCGCACCGACTGCACCAGCGGGCACCATCTACTTGCGTCAACAAGCGCACCTATGACAATAACGAAGTTAGCTGCGGTTCGATACGGTGACGCTAATGACAGGACGGGATCGCGCACAGCAAAAACACCAGCGCCGCGCGACCAAGGCTTTGGAACGAGTAAAGGTCGGGAGGCGGAATTTTACCTAAAGCGATTTCGTTGATGCCGATATCGTTACATTTAATTAAATGAGGCGATAAACGATTCGAGTGACGTTAGCCCACGTCAGATTTGGTGACATTTGACATTTGGGGAATTTGTGTGGCAACCACTGATTAAGCGAAATTCGCTCGTATTGCGATCAATTAAACACAATTTGCGGACATACAGAGTGTTTAAAAAAAGCGACACAAGTTAATTACAACAAACATAAAAACGATTTGCAGTTTTTGCGATTTTGCTCCACGCGGCAGCCATCTTTTGCGACCTAGTGATTTTCGGGGGGTTGGTATGAAGCTATTTTACGTGTCATTAATGTGTCAAAAATGTTAGAATCATGTTATCTTCTGTATGCGGCACAGCATAACCTACATACGAAATATTTAAAAAATTAATTTCCATCTGTATTCTGTAGTAATGCAGTCAATAAAAATTGAAAACAGATTTGCACATTCTTTAATAATTAATTACAAAAATGCAGTTAGCACTGAATTTGTTTTCTTTGTAATAAAATACGCAAACAAAAACTCGTGTCATAATATATTATTACAACCCAGATTAAACATTAATGTAGTACAAAATATAAATCTAATCCGCTGACCGCAGTAACTTTAATATCGCTTTTCTTACTTATTATAATATAAAACCCCCAGAGGTCTTATTTTGCCGTAGTAACTTTTTATTCTGCCCAGGTTTCGCCCACCGAGCTCGAGAACCTGCTGCTCGAGATGCCCGGTGTGGCCGACGTGGCCGTGGTGGGAATGCCCGACGCCCTCGCGGGAGAGGTTCCCAGGGCTTTTATCGTGCGCCACCCAGGGAGCAATTTCAGCGAAGACGACGTTTTGCTCTACATTAACCCGAAAGTGGCCCACTATAAAAAAATTGCCGGAGGCGTTAAGTTCGTCGAGACCATCCCCAGGAATCCCAGCGGAAAAATTCTAAGGAACGAGCTCAGAGTGCACGCCTAAATTCTGTTTTGTTTTTGTACATAGGCTAGGCTTAAACT
Organism: Zophobas atratus; assembly: GCA_022388445.1. Classification (NCBI taxonomy): domain Eukaryota; kingdom Metazoa; phylum Arthropoda; class Insecta; order Coleoptera; family Tenebrionidae; genus Zophobas; species Zophobas atratus. The sequence continues at coordinate 2,727,968 of CM039444.1, forward strand.
GATATGATTTTATTATACTGTGTTTATGTTTTATAATGAAGTGCTTGTTTGTAAATACACTTTTTTACGTATGTTTTATGGATTTTTAGTCGGGGTTATTACGCGTCGGATGGGGAACACATGCGGATTATTGTTTGTGTTGTAAGGATGCCTTCTTATAATTAGTGCGGCGAAGTGGGTAATCGGTTTAAAAGATTTCGTGATGTAATTGGGTTGGAAGTTTGTTGTGGTGCTGTTTTCATGTAAGTATGCACAAATTAGGGCAGCTAGGAGCGTGTTTTTTGAATATAAATTTCAAAATTTTTTATTTTATAAATTTTGAAGTTGGGTTATGCAACACATAATACACTGACACATTTTTTTTAATACGTTGTAAAATTGTAGACAAAGGTTGTATGCAATAAGATGGTGTTGAATAAGTACCTTAAGTAAGTAATTAGACGACATCGACATATATTGAAACATTATACATTTTTTGTTCAAATCTGTTTGTTTGTTGTATTAGTTTCTTATTTTTTTTGGTGAAAATTAGAATTGGTTATGCAACACACAAAACACGCAGTTCGAAAAAATCAACAGCTAAAAAATTTTAGCACTTGGCCGTGGTGTGAGCACGCGATTCACGCCATAATGAGTATTAAGGCGACATGCGATAATTGATTCCCTCTGGGTGCGTCAGGGCACTCCCTTAAAAGCAAGGCTATTTTTTCGGGCAATGTGAAAAATCAAACTCTTGCCAAGAACCCAAGCACTTGTGACCTTGTTGTAAAAAATGAACCAATTTCCACGGCCATCCAATTCCATCCAAACACGCACTTACGCACCGCTGAAAAAATATTTGTGTTTTCGTGCGTCCCCCAAAAATATTTTTTATTTTCCCAGTAAAAATTAAACCCGCAGTAATAAAGTTTGTAATCGCCTAATTACCGCGCAACCACAATAAAATAATAAAAATCATAAAGCTAAAGCCGCGTCCTCGGTACTCTTCCAGCCTCACTCACCAGTGACGTCACAGTGGACATTCTTCCGTCCCCCACTTGGCAACGCCGCCTGCGGAGGAAAACCACCTGCGCCGGAGCAGGAGCCTCGCTCGGCGTTCAGTCGCATTCGAAGCCTCTTGGAGTTCGGTTGTACGAAGGCAACCCGCGAACGATCGTGAGTCACAGGAAAAGTGCAGTTTGGACAAAGAACGTCGCTTTTCAGTGTGACAGTGCCCCTCCAGACCATGCCCCAGGTTGCGTAACGGCCGACAGAATGTGCGCTTCGCTTCTCATCGCCCTCGGGCACGTGCTGCTGGTGTCGGCCTCCGCGGTGCCGGAGGACTGGGTCTCGGGCTCGCCCTTTTCCCATTTTACCAACGACGACAGCAGGGCCGACACCTTCACCTCGGCCTACCTGAACGTGTCGCGGATGACGGACGAGGGCTGGGTGTGGGACAAGACGGAGGTGGGTCGCTACGGGGGCGGCTACGTGGGGCCGGCGTACGGGCTTTTGGTGCACGTCAGCGCCAAGGGCCATCCCGACGACCACACGGGCTGCACGTTGCCGCTGCAAAGTAGTCGCGCCGACCGCCGCCTGCCGCCCCCGGGGGAGCCGTGGATCGCGTTGGTCAAGCGGGGACGGTGCAACTTCGAGGTGAAGGTGGAGAATGCGTTCAGGAGCAACGCCGCCGGCGTGCTGGTCTACAACGACAGGGATTCTTCGACTCTGGACAAGATGAAGCTGTCCAGCGATTCCGGACGTAAGTAAACAAGTTAAGTGGCGCTTACACAGGCGCGGACGTGCACGTGGCGCACCTGTGTAAGCGTACCTTTAAATTTTTTTTTATGTAGACGGTTTTATTAAGCGACGATGTCAACCAACTTACTATCGATTGCAAACATCCATTAAGTGCTTTACGTCTCTGTGAGAGCAGAACAACGTGTAAAAACGACTATTAAGATCTTTTTATGATGTTTTCGCTGTTTCTTTATCTTGGGTGATTATAAGGTAGTTCGTGACCCATGAAACGTGCGCGTCTTTGTTTGACGTTTTGTCAATTATGTGCACAAAACAGTTATTTATACAATGAGCGGTCTGAATTAAACTTGCAAAAACGAGTTACGCTCTCACGTTAAAAATGCGATAATTACTACTTCCTGTATGTGAAAATCTAGTGGAGATTAATCTATTAAAAAAATATAAGTGCGATGGCACCATTGGTTGTCTATTGCTTACACAAAATCTCCATTGATAACTTTGTGCCAGATTTCGTAACTAGACAAATTAAATTGGAAATATAAGTAAAGATAGTTATTAATACATAGATCGTATTATAGTAAGATAATAGATCGATTGTTTTTAATAAGCCAATTATACCTCACTTACTTCATATATACATTGACAATTGTAGTTTTATATTCGCATTGTGAAGTGTTTTTCACTTTTCATAAAGCTAACATTATACCACGATTAAGGATGTCGAAGGCTTAATTTAAGCTTGTGGATCAGAATTGAAACGTTTGCTTATAGTTGTTATTGTTCATATCAATAAAACGGCAGATTGTGAAAATAATACAATTCCAAGGGTCATTGCGTTTCATAACATACAGGGTGTTTTATGGTTATACCGGGTGTCTGGAAAATGGTGGATTAACTCTCCACTAAGCTCTTAACAGTCAACTGGTGAGTCTGGGAAAAGTCGTAAAATAAGATTGGGTTGTTTTCGTAATAATTTTATAAATGACGGTACAAATCAGCAAAATTCGAGTAATCTTTGACGTATTAAAAATTGTCAAAGTTTTCAAAACCCTACGTTTAAAATGTTCGCATGGAATTTTTTTTTTTTAAATTATTTAAAACAATTTTGGAGGATTTTGGTCTTCTGTTCTTGTAAAATTGTGACCTGACCTGTTTTCGAGTTAATTTTGAGACCCCGTTTTTTTTTTCGAAAATTTAAAACTATCTTGAGGTTCTAGGTATTCCTGTTTGGAAATAATTTGAAAGAGCTTTGGAGCCTCTAGTGCCTTTTCTTATAGTAAATTTAATTCCATTTTTTAGAGGATACGTCATTTGCCAAAATCAGTCTTATCCTAACAGTACTAGCCCCGCCCACCCACCCTCTCTTTTCTTAGAGTGTATCTCATTGACAAAATCAGTCTTATCTTTACAACGTCAAAAAAGTGACCGCTTCTTGAATGGTCCTCCTATTCATATTCGAAAAAAATGTAGAAATCTAGGATAAAAAGGCAAGACTGATTCATAAACCACAAATATTGCAGAATGTAATTATCTAAAATTTAAATAGTATTTACCAGGCAAAATTTTTAAGGTGACATCATCAAATTGCTGGTGGGAATGATTGATAAATTTTGGTTGGCGTTTGACGATATTTCTAACATACATTTAAAATTTGACGACACGTAGTTTTGCAATAATCTCTCGAATAAAAAGCGACACAGACGACAGTCAGATAAACAGGTAGACGGAAACCGGAAATCTAGTTTATCCCGCTCTTGGGGCCTGAAACGTCCAGAAAACCCCATTATACAAATATTATTTCATAGTTTACCTTCGTAACGTAAAAATAAAATCTGTTGAAGCAAATTTTACAGTTTGTGTTCGAGTCAACGAAACCAAAGTCGTTTTTATTTCCCGAACTCGTCAAACAGCTAATTTAAATATTCTGCATATATTAATCTCCGAAACTACTGGACTGATGAGGGTGAAATTTTAGCTAGATATATTTTTAGAATGCCGCAGATGGAAGCGAAATTTGGGTGATCATCCCCACTCAAAATTTCTTAAAGGGTATATCATTTGCCAAAATCAGTTCTATCCTATGTAGTAGTTGCTAAGATAAAACTGATTTTGGCAGATGACATACGTTCCAAGAAAAGAGAGGGTGGGTGGGCGGGGCTAATACCTGTTACGATAAGACGGATTTTGGCAAATGAGATACCTTGTAAGAAAAGAGAGGATGGGTGGGCGGGGCTAGTAGCTGCTAAGATAAAACTGATTTTAGCAGGTACTAGCCCCGCCCATCCGCCCTCTATTTACTTAGAGACATCTCATTTGCCAAAATCAGTCTTATCCTAGCAGCTACGAGCCACGTCCACCCACCCTCTCTTTTCTTACAAGGTACCTCATTTGCCAAAATTACTCTTTAACTTAGCAAGTATTAGCCCACCCACCCACCCTCTCTTTTCTTAGAAGGTATGTGATTTGCCAAAATCAGTGTTATCCTATGTAGTAACTGCTAAGATAAAACTGATTTTGGCAGATGACATACCCTCTAAGAACACAGAGGGTGGGTGGGCGGGGCTAACACCTGCTAAGGTAAGACTGATTTTGGTAAATGAGACACCTTGTAAGAAAAGAGAGGGTGGGTGGGCGGGGCTAGGAGTTGATAAGATAAAACTAATTTTAGCAGGTACTAGCCCCGCCCATCCACCCTCTATTTACTTAGAGACATCTCATTTGCCAAAATCAGTCTTATCCTAGCAGGTACGAGTCACGTCCACCCACCCTCTCTTTTCTTACAAGGTACCTCATTTGCCAAAATTACTCTTTAACTTAGCAGGTATTAGCCCCACCCACCCACCCTCTCTTTTCTTAGAAGGTATGTGATTTGCCAAAATCAGTCTTATCCTATGTAGTAACTGCTAAGATAAAACTGATTTTGGCAGATGACATACCCTCTAAGAACACAGAGGGTGGGTGGGCGGGGCTAACACCTGCTAAGGTAAGACTGATTTTGGTAAATGAGATACCTTGTAAGGAAAGAGAGGGTGGATGGGCGGGGCTAGGAGTTGATAAGATAAAACTGATTTTAGCAGATACTAGCCCCGCCCATCCGCCCTCTCTTTTCGTAGAGAATATCTCATTTGCCAAAATTACTCTTTAACTTAGCAGGGATTAGCCCCACCCACCCACCCTCTCTTTTCTTAGAAGGTATGTGATTTGCCAAAATCAGTTTTATCTTATGTAGTAACTGCTAAGATAAAACTGATTTTGGCAGATGACATACCCTCTAAGAACACAGAGGGTGGGTGGGCGGGGGTAACACCTGCTAAGGTAAGACTGATTTTGGTAAATGAGATACCTTGTAAGGAAAGAGAGGGTGGATGGGCGGGGCTAGGAGTTGATAAGATAAAACTGATTTTAGCAGATACTAGCCCGCCCATCCGCCCTCTCTTTTCGTAGAGAATATCTCATTTGCCAAAATTACTCTTTAACTTAGCAGGGATTAGCCCCACCCACCCACCCTCTCTTTTCTTAGAAGGTATGTGATTTGCCAAAATCAGTTTTATCTTATGTAGTAACTGCTAAGATAAAACTGATTTTGGCAGATGACATACCCTCTAAGAACACAGAGGGTGGGTGGGCGGGGGTAACACCTGCTAAGGTAAGACTGATTTTGGTAAATGAGATACCTTGTAAGGAAAGAGAGGGTGGATGGGCGGGGCTAGGAGTTGATAAGATAAAACTGATTTTAGCAGGTACTAGCCCCGCCCATCCGCCCTCTCTTTTCGTAGAGAATATCTCATTTGCCAAAATTACTCTTATCTTAGCAGGTATTAGCCCCACCCATCCACCCTCTCTTTTCTTGGAAGGTATGTTATTTGCCAAAATCAGTCTTATCATATCTAATAATTACTAAGATAAAACTGATTTTGGCAGATGACATACCTTCTAAGAAAACAGATGGTGGGTGGGCGGGGCTAGCACCTGATAAGGTTAGAATGATTTTGGCAAATGAGATACCTTGTAAGAAAAGAAAGGGTGGGTGGGGCTGGTAGCTGTTAAGGTAAAACTGATTTTAGCAGGTATTAGCCCCGCCCATCCGCCCTCTATTTTCTTTGGGAGCTCTCATTTGTCAAAATCAGTTTTATCCTAACAGGTACGAGACCTGTCCACCCACCTTTTCTTTTCTTAGAGAGAATTTCATTTGCCAAAATCAGTCTTATCATAACAGGTACTAGCCCCGCCCACCCACCCACTCTTTTCTTGGAAGGTATGTTATTTGCCAAAATCAGTCTTATCCTATCTAATAGCTGCTAAGATAAAACTGATTTGGCAAATCACATATCCTCTAAGAAAAAAGAGAGGGTGGGTGGGCGGGGCTTGTAGTTGCTAAGATAAAACTGATTATTCCTAAAAAAGAAAAAAATAAAAGGAGGATTTTAGTCATCATCGGTACTAAGAAATCAAAAAGTATGCCGGAAGAATTTTTTTATTATTTTTTGGAGCTCCCAAAACCCCTATACATAACATACTGAAGAGTTAATGTGGCATTTTCCAGACACCCGGTATATGAATTAATTGTATGACAGCAAATCGCCAGAAAAATCTGTTTGGAAATTTTATGATTCGTAGCAACAATTACTCTGTTTCCGGTTTCGCAAAATGAACACAAATTGGGTTTTTTAAGTGAAATTACACCTTTTTCAACTTTTGTATAGAACTGTGGTTTCCAGAACGAACACGAGATTGTGGTTATATAACTCAATTTTCGAGCAAATATTACAGGAAAATTTCGGTTTATTAACCTCGGTCGCAACTATGTTGCCATGTAAAATGACCCGTGAATATATTTTCTACAAAATTTCCAGTTTCGTTTTCGTGGAGTAAACTCAGTTATTAATTGCTTCCTAATGTATGCTGTACCTGCGGCTCCCCTCTTCTCACCCTTTTCTAAACCCAAACACGATTTTTTTATTTAGAATATAACTCCACAATCTTAAAAGTCAAGGTGGATTTTTTTTAGAATGTTTTCCCGAGTACACGTTTCGAAAGCCCCTGAAGTGTAAAAAATGCGCTAGATCCTGCCAACGCCAATCCAAAACTTTTAAAAGCAACGTTGAATACACAGCTCCTGGCGGCTTTGTTTTTGTCGTAATTTATTAAAAACTTAAATTGTCGCAAGAGACAAATTATTTGTTTAAACTACGCCCTGAGCAAACGAAGCGCAACTTCGATGTCGAGTAGAAAAAAAGTGTCTCAGACGTCACTAGCACATTTTCATGACCATCTTGGATGATCGTAAAAAGCCAAAATTCGAATCTGCTCATTAAATTATTTTGACGTGGTTCATGTTAATGTTCTCTGTGAAACCGACTTAACATTTTTAATACCGCCATTATCATAATTGCCCACGATTAAAGAATTATTTAATTAACATACTTCATTACAAACAACCCAGCCATAAAGTAGGAAATACACGTTTCGTGTTTTTGGTCAGGTTGGCAACATATTTAATGATGACATTCGTTCTAAAGTATCACATACACACCCTCGTCAAACGCTCACACCGCTTGTCACACGTCCTGTTGAAACCATACACTTCCGCCTCGTTTTCAATACCCAAAAAAAGAAACGCAATGTATTTACAAATATCGCCTGACATCAGCAAACACCTTCGTCAACCACGTCTTATCTTTATCGGGTGCAATCCGCTATCTCCACACCCACGTCTCCACGAATTCGCTTTCATTACACAGAGGCTGACATTTTAATTACTTAATTGTTTTCGATTGCGGCCCATGATTCATTTTAATCCGTCTCGCTGGAAGAAACTTAGTCATAGTTGGTCAGACTGTTTCGGCTCCGGTACCTGAGGACGAGTGTGCGGTCGTTGCCTCTTGGCCGCTGCAGAAATGTGGTTTCCAACGAGAGCCATTAGTGCGTCTCGATGCAGTTGGTATTAGTTAAATGTCAAAATTCATTGGCGTGACCTTGGCGCTGGGAATGTTGTATGGAAGGAGTGTTTATTTTTTTGTTACACTGTATCGATTTAAAACTAATAAAAGTAATAAGGACAATTTGTTGTTTACAAATCGCGGCTTGAATTATTTATTTCGGTTTGACGTTTGTGTTGCCAACTGAAATTTCGAGGGGGTTGGGTTGGCAACGCAATGTCGAAACATTGTAACCTCACTTGCGGTTTTTCCTCAAACTAATAATAATTGTGACTATTTTGTTTAATAAAGCGTCTGAAATAGTGTTTTTCCCCACAACATCGCAAGAATCTTCGTTCACGTTTGTTTATTTGTGTAAACATAAAGGTTATGCCATATTTTAGACATTAATTTGTTTGAGATTTGCATTTTAATGAAAAATTTCCATTAAATTTAATCGTATATTTACCCAGTCAGATGTGATTGTGTTATTCTCCCTCCGGGAAATCGTTAAAAAAGATATAAATTTCGTTTTCAACGGTTTATTTAATTTGTGTTTTAATAACACGGTGCTGAAGAGAAATGAACTGTAATAATACTGGTTAATGTATTGTTTGGTGTTAAAACGCAAAGTAGATGAGTTAAATAAAATTATGACTGGGTGAATTCTAACCTCTTTCGGAACAATCGGACAATAAAACCGTGGTGTGTAGAGTTGGCTACGATTTGTTATGGTTGGCAACTCTGCTCTATAAACGTCAATTCGGTAAGTAATTGTGTGACACGAAGTTGTAAACATATTGATGAAAAATCCACTCTCGTTACGTTTCTTACGATTTCTGCGTAAACATAACTGTTCACTTAATTTTCAAAAGGTGATAAGTAATTTCAAGGAACCATGTTTGTGTACGTGGCGCTAATTTCCATAAAAATATGAACAAGGCTGCTCAGCATTGTCTTTGAACAAAAAGCATGTAAATAAAGATTAATTATCGGTTAATGAATGCATCGATGACATATTTCAATGGAAACTAGAAGATTGAGTGTGTTTTATAGACCCCTTCAACGTCCATTTTCTGTTTTATTTATCAAATTTTAGTCTGCAAACAATTACCGTGTGACAAACTTGTGAGAAAATTTCTGGGAAAGTGGAAACCAACAGAAAACGTAAACACCAGATAACGACACTTGGGAATTACAACAATCGCTAAAAATATCCTGTAGTAGGCTATCGAAAACACTTGTAGATACAAGTACACTTGAGACAAACACCGGTCAATCTCCTTGCTTCGATTATGCTGTACCCAAATGAATTTGGGTAACTAATCAAAAGGCGATTATGCCCCTAATGCCGTCTTTTCCTAACGACCTACCCCGGCAAATATTTAGTTTTAGATCCGCATCGCCTTGTTTACTCGAAAGCGGCTATTTCGGTCACGGTTGACATTGTCCTGTACAGGTCACGTGGCTATTTTTATAGCCCTCCCAAGTGGGAGAATCCAGGTTTGTGTGCACGTACGAATCGCTTTATTGGTTGTAAAGTCACCCTCCTCGAAACACCCCGATTTGCATAAACTTAGAGCGAAGAGCGTGAGTCGTGTGTGGCTCAACGTAAACACTTTAATAGTAAAAATTGCCCAAATTGGTTCCATTAGAGTAATGTCTTTTTGAGTGGTCGTGTTAATCAGTTGCCATTTCCTGAGCAAAACGCGGATTCGGGCTCGAGACGGTGTAAACACCGAGTTTAAGGACCCAAGAGATAATTTATGGCTCGTATTTTAAAATTAGATGCTGATAAAGGTTAAGGACCCTAATCAGGTGTTCACGAGAAGGTTGTTCTACCTGGTCGGGGAAAGGGTCGAGGGACACGTGGTGGTTATAGCCCGGATTATTTTATTTTATAGCTTCTAGTTTGGCGACGAATTTTTCTTCTAGATAGAAGTCGAAGGTTTACCTGTTTACGGTTTTTATAAGTTTCGAAATTCACTTACGTCAGTTGATCACTTCCTTGTTTTAATTTGTTGCGTTGCTTGACATTGCTTTCGGAATTTTATGTAAACTTATGGTTGCGTTTCTGTTCGGGTCATGTGACAAGCATGTGACACTTGAAGTATGTAGTTTAATTGGGAGTAATGAATGTCGTGATGTAAAGCTATTAAACGGTCGCTTTTTTGCATGAAAAACGAATTTTGGGTTTGATATCAAAAATAAAATTACAACTTTCGGACTAATACATCTTGTCTATCATTTTTATCTATTTTGCAATATTTTATTACGATTTAGACTTGCTGGCTTTCCGAGTGCCAATAAATTCATCAGTTCAGCATTAGCACTAAACTAATTATCTCATTTTTATGGGAGTTTTTAAGATCAGTTGGGCTATTTTTGGAAATTGTAAGCGCACCACAAAGGGAAGGGATGCTACAGGAACTCAAATCTTCAAACTTAAAAACCTCGATATTTTAATTCAAGAATTTAAACGACTGGAGGCAGATAACCTTAAACATTTTGTCCGCTACCCTCGACTACGCCTCGGATGCTGCATTTACATGAACCTTGGACATATTTTAATTTGAAAAGTTTCAGCGATGTTTGGAGACAGATAAACGTGAAAATGTTTATTGTATAGAGTGGAAATAATGTGAGAACAGCCATAAAATGACGCTGTAGACATAAAAGCGTCCGGACGGGTCCATTTGCGAAATTAGGGGAAGGCGACGGTGTCGTTCGTTTCAGAGAACATAGAGAAGTGTCATAGTTTAAATTAAATGACGATTTATGTTGGCAACAGTGTTCGTTTCTAACTAGGAATAAAATTAACTAGAAAAAATGTCATAATATTTTTAACGAGGCGTTTTACTTTCGACAAATTGACACTAGATTTACCAGAATATTACAAACTGCTTACTTCACTTTAATTCAGGTCAGACGAATTACAGGTCGTGGTCTGAGAACTTGTTTGATCTACAGACCAGAGCGCACTCAGGCCAATGTCGACTCTAAACGTTCGGAAACGATTTGATCCGTGATCTGATACACATCCTAACCGGTTTCGACCATAATTTCTTGCTGTTTCAACTTTCGAATTCTTAGTTTTTCGAAATTTTACTTTGGGGACTTTTCAGGTTACAATTTCTCAATTTTTCAATTTCTCGGTTTTTAGTTTTTCTCTTCAATTTTACGCTTTTTAAATATTTCGATTTTTTCAATTTTTGACTTTCATAAACTCTTTATTTGTCGATTTTTCAATTAATTGATTTTTCAGGTTTTTTGGTTTTTCAATTTTTCAATTTTTTAATTTCTCAGTATTGGGATTTTTCAGTTTACTTGTTATTCAATTTTTCGATCTTACGATTCTGCATGTTCTTGATTTTTCAATTTTTCGATTTTTTTAAGATTTCGATATTTCGACTTCACTTTTTTGATTTTTCGATTGTTTAGATTTTCACTTTTGGGATTTTTCAGTTTTTCTATTCGTCAGTTTTTCACTCATTTTTCAGTTTTTCGATATTTCAGTTTTGGGATTTTTCAATATTTCTGTTCTTCGACTTTTCAATTTTTTAGATTTCTCAGTTTTTTGGTATTTTAATTTTTCAATATTTAAAATTTTAGATTTTTCGATTTCTCGATTTTTCATTTCAGCTCTTCCATATTTCAGTTTTTCAAATGTTTCGATTTCTTAATCTTTCGATTTTTCGACTTCCCGGGTTTAGATTCAATTTTTCAATTAATCGATGTTTTGATTTTCCCATTTCTTGATGATTTAATTTTTAGATTTTTCAGGTTTTGATTTTTTATTTTTTAGTTTTTTCAAGGTTTCGATTTTTTGACTTCACTTTTTGGATTTTTCGATTGCTCAATTTTTCGACTTTTTAGGTTCGCAGTTTTTGGAAATTTCAGTTTTCGGATTTTTCAGGTTTTCCATTTTTCAGTTTTTCTTTTATTTTTCAGTTTTTCGATATTTAAGTTTTGGGATTTTTCAATATTTCGTTTCCTCGATTTTTCAATTTTTCGATTGCTTAATCTTCCGATTTTTCGACTTCCCGGGTTTAGATTTTTAAAATTTTTCGATTTTTCAATGTTTTGATTTCCCGATTTAGTTTCCCATCAATATTTCGATTCTTTGACTTTTCGATTTTTGGCTCCTGGATTTTTCGATGTCGATTTTTTTGATTTTTCCATTTTTCAAGTTTTAGAATTTTTCAAATGTTTTGATTTCTTAATCTATCGATTTTTCGGCTTCCCGGTTTTAGATTTTCTGTTTTTCAATTGTTGTTTTTTCAAATTTTCGATTTTTTAATGTTTAATTTTTATAAACTCTCAATTTTTCGATTCTTCAATTAATCGATGTTTTGATTTTCCCATTTCTTGGCCTTCGAGTGTTTAGATTTTTTCTGTTCTTCAATTCTTTAGTTTTTTGATTTTTCAGGTTTTTTGATTTTTTATTTTTGATTTTTAGGTTTCGATTTTTCGATTGCTCGACTTTAGAAAAAACTGAGAACCTAGTTCTCAATTTTTGGATATTTCGACTTTTCGATTTTTGGCTTCTGGAGTTTTCAATGTGTTGATTTTTTTACTTTTTCGATTTTTCAATTTTTCGATTGCTTAATCTTCCGATTTTTCGACTTCCCGGTTTAGATTTTCTGTTTTCAATTGTCGTTTTAAATTTTTTTATTTTTCAATGTTTTGATTTCCCGATTTAGTTTCCCATTTCCAGTTTTTCTTTCATTTTTCAGTTTTTCGATGTTTCAGTTTTGGAATTTATCAATATTTCGATTCTTCGACTTTTCGATTTTCGACTCCTCGATTTTTCGATGTGTCGATTTTTTTGGTTTTTCGATTTTTCAATTTTTCGATTTTTAAATTTTAGATTTTTTAATTTTTAAAATTTTGGATTTTTTGATTTCTCGATTTTTCATTTCAGTTCTTCGATATCTCAATTTTTCAAGTTTTCCATATTTCAGTTTTGACATTTTTCAATTCCGCAAATTTTCGATTTTTCAATTTAGGAATTTTTAAATGCATATGTGTATATCAATTTGGCGATTTATCGATTTGTTGGTTTTGTACTTCTATAATTTTCCAAAATTTTTCGATTTTTTAAATTTTATATTTTTCAATTTTTCGATTTTTTCGTGGCTTGATTTCTCGAATTTTAAATTTTTCGATTTTAAAATTTTTGATTTTTCGATTTAATTTTTCCATTTTTCGATTTATCGAGATTTCGATGTTCTGATTTTTCGATTGTTCAATTTCTCGATTTGTTAATTTAAGTTTTTCAATTATCGTTTTTTTCAAATTTTCGATTTTTTAAGTTTTCAAATTTGACTTTTATAAACTCTCAATTTTTCGATTTTTCACTTAATCGATGTTTTGATTTTCCCATTTCTTGACCTTCGAGTGTTTAGATATTCCGATTCTTTAGTTTTTTCGATTTTTCAGGTTTTTGATTTTTTAAGGTTTCGATTTTTCGACTTTTTAGGTTCTTGGATATTTTGGGTTTTTGGATATTTCGAGTTTTAGATTTTTGGCTTCTGGAGTTTTCAATGTGTTGATTTTTTTACTTTTTCGATTTTTCAATTTTTCGATTGCTTAATCTTTCAATTTTTCGACTTCCCGGTTTTATTTGTTTTGATTTCCCGATTTAGTTTCCCATTTTTACTTTTTCTTTCATTTTTCAGTTTTTGATATTTCAGTTTTGGGATTTTTCAATATTTCGATTCTTCGACTTTTCGATTTTTGTTCCTGGATTTTTCGATGTGTCGATTATTTTGGTTTTTCGATTTTTCAATTTTTTCGATTTTTAAATTTTAGATTTTTTGATTTTTAAAATTTTAGATTTTTCGATTTCTGATTTTTCATTTCAGTTCTTCGATACTTAAATTTTTCAATGTTTCGATTTCTTATTCTTTTGGTTTTTCGACTTTCCGGTTTTAGATTTTCTATTTTACAATTGTCGTTTTTTCAAATTTGACTTTTATAAACTCTCAATTTTTCGGTTTTTCAATTAATCGATGTTTTGATTTTCCCATTTCTTGACCTTCGAGTGTTTCGATTTTCCTGTTTTTCAATTCTTTAATTTTTTTATTTTTCAGGTTTTTGATTTTTCAATTCTTCGATTTTTTAAGGTTTCTATTTTTCGACTTCACTTTTTTGATTTTTCGATTTTTCAGTTTTAGGATTTTCCAAAATTTCAATTTGTCGGCTTTCTATTTTTGACTTCTGGATTTTTCCATGTGTCTACCTTTTTACTTTTTCGATATTTCAATTTTTGGATTTTTAAATTTTAGATTTTTCAATCTTTTGATATTTTTAATTTTTCAATATTTCTTAATCTTTCGATTTTTCGACTTCCTGGTTTTAGATGTTCTGTTTTTCAACTTTTCGATTTGTTAATTTTTCATTCCCGATTTATCGAGATTTGATTGTTCAGGTTTTCGATTTATCAGTTTTTCAATTTTTTATTTTGGCCTATTTCGGTTTTTCCAGTTTTCTATTTTTTTGTTTTTTGATTTTTCCGCTTTTCCAATTTTCAACTTTGAACTTTTTGTTTGTTGATTTCTCTATTTTTCGACTTCTCCATTTTTCGATTCTCAATTCTTCAGTTTTTCATTTTTTTCATTTTTCAGTTTGTCAAGTTTTCGGTTTTTCGATATTTTTGACTTGACGATTTTTCGATTTTTTGATATTTCAGTTTTTGGATTTGTCAATATTTCGATTCTTTGGTTTTTCGGTATGTCGTTTCGATTTTTCTTTTTTTTTTTTTTCGATTTCTCGATAATTTTTCCCTTCTTCAGTTTCTCGATTTTTCAAAATTTCGATTTGTCGATTTTTGACATTTCTAAATTTTCGATTTTTCGAGTTGTTGATTAATTATTTTTCGGTTTTTCAGCTTTTTCGATTTCTCGATTTTTCGACTTTTAGATTTTTCGATTCTTTGGTTTCTCGATGTCTCCATTTTTCAATTCTCGATTTTCAGTTTTTTCAGTTCTTCAATTTTCATATATTTGATTCTTCAATTTTTCAAGTTTATTTTTTTTTTATTTTTTTAACTTAACGATTTTTCGACTTTTCGGTATTTCAGATTTGGAACTTTTCAATATATATTTCGACTCTTCGATTTCGGTATTTCGTTTCGATTTTTCGTTTTTTTTGATGTTTCGATTTTTCAATTTTTTGATGTTTCACTTTTTGGTTAAAAAATAAAAAAAAGGAAATATCAAACAATTTAAAAAAAATCAAAGATTTAAAAAAATCTTGGATCTTTCAATTTTTTAATTTTGATTTCTCGATTTCTTAATTTTTCGCCATTTCAGATTTGGGATTTTTCAATTTTTCCTCGATTATTCAATTTTTCGCTTCTTCAATTTCTCGATTTTTCAAAATTTCGATTTGTCGATTTTTTAATTTTTCGATTTCTCAATTTTCCGATTGTTCAGTTCTACGATTTTTCATTTTTTGACATTTCTAAATTTTCGATTTTTTCGAGTTGTTGATTAATTAGTGTTTCGGTTTTTCAGCTTTTTTCGATTTTTCGACTTTTAGATTTTTCGATTCTTTGGTTTCTCGATGTCTCCATTTTTCGATTCTCGATTTTTCACTTTTTCAGTTCTTCAATTTTCAGATTTTTGATTCTTCAATTTTTCAAGTTTATGGTTTTTTGATTTTTTTAACTTAACGATTTTTCGACTTTTCGATATTTCAGATTTGGAACTTTTCAATATATATTTCGACTCTTCGATTTTTCGGTATTTCGTTTCGATTTTTCAATTTTTTGATATTTCACTTTTTGGTTAAAAAATCAAAAAAGGAAATATCAAACAATTTAAAAAAAATCAAAGATTTAAAAAATCTTGGATCTTTCAATTTTTTAATTTTGATTTCTCGATTTCTTAATTTTTCGCCATTTCAGATTTGGGATTTTTCAATTTTTCCTCGATTATTCAATTTTTCGCTTCTTAGTTTCTCGATTTTTCATATTTTCGATTTGTCGATTTTTTAATTTTTCGATTTCTCAATTTTCCGATAGTTCAGTTCTACTATTTTTCATTTTTTTGACATTTTTAAATTTTCGATTTTTCGAATTGTTGATTAATTAGTTTTTCGGTTTTTCAGCTTTTTCGATTTTTCGATTCTTTGGTTTCTCGATGTCTCCATTTTTCGAATCTCGATTTTTCAGTTTTTCAGTTCTTCAATTTTCAAATTTTTGATTCTTCAATTTTTCAAGTTTTTGGTTTTTTGATTTTTTTTAACTTAACGATTTTTCGACTTCTCGATATTTCAGATTTGGAACTTTTCAATATATATTTCGACTCTTCGATTTTTCGGTATTTCGTTTCGATTTTTCGTTTTTTTTTATGTTTCGATTTTTCAATTTTTTGATATTTCACTTTTTGGTTAGAAAATCAAAAAGGGAAATATTAAAGAATTTTAAAAAAATAAAGATTTAAAAAAATCTTGGATTTTTCAATTTTTTAATTTTGATTTCTCGATTTCTTAATTTTTCGCTATTTCAGATTTGGGATTTTTCAATTTTTCCTGGATTATTCAATTTTTCGCTTCTTCAGTTTCTCAATTTTTCAAAATTTCGATTTGTTGATTTTTTAATTTTTCCATTTCTCAATTTTCCGATAATTCAGTTCTACGATTTTTCATTTTTTGACATTTCTAAATTTTCGATTTTTCGAGTTGCTGATTAATTAGTTTTTCGGTTTTTCAGCTTTTTAGATTTCTCGATTTTTCGACTTTTAGATTTTACGATTCTTTGGTTTCTCGATGTCTCCATTTTTCGATTCTCGATTTTTCAGTTTTTCAATTTTTAGATTTTTGATTCTTCAATTTTTCAAGTTTATGGTTTTTTGATTTTTTTAACTTCGATTTTTCGACTTTTCGATATTTCAGATTTGGAACTTTTCAATAAATAAATATTTCGACTCTTCGATTTTTCGTTTTTTTGATGTTTCGATTTTTCAATTATTTGATATTTCACTTTTTGGTTAAAAAATCAAAAAGGGAAATATCAAAGAATTTAAAAAAAATCAAAGATTTAAAAAAATCTTTGATTTTTCAATTTTTTAATTTTGATTTCTCGATTTCTTAATTTTTCGCCGTTTCAGATTTGGGATTTTTCAATTTTTCCTCGATTATTCAATTTTTCCTCGATTATTCAATTTTTCGCTTCATTAATTTTTCATTTTTCAAATTTTCCCAATTTTTAGATAGTTCAGTGTTGCGATTTTCCAACTTTTAACTTTTTGTTTGTCGATTTCTCTATTTTTCGATTTTTCGACTTCATCACTTTTCGATTTCTCGTTCTTTTGATCTTTCAATCTCTCAATTTTTCAATTTTTCGAATTTTTAAGTTTTTTGATTTCTCGATTTATCGAGATTTGGATTTTTCGATATTTTGATTGTCAATTTCTCAATTTATAGATTGTTCAATTTTTAACTTTTCGATTTTTCGGTTTTGGCCTATTTAGATTTTTCGATTATTAGATTTCTCGAATTTTCGATTATTTTAATTTTTGATTTTTTTTCAAAGTCACTAAAAACATTTAAAAATCCATACAAAATAGAACACAGCGTTTCCAAAACATTTTCCCGAAAAAAATCCATTGGGTTATTACGATTTCAGCAATATTCTTAGTTTAAGACGTTTTGCTAGTATAAAACACAAATAAAGAAGTAATTCTTAGTTAAACAAAATATGTAAAATCACCTAAATATGTACCAAAAATATTCACTTGGTCGTTATAACGACCAAACAACTATTTCCCGCAGAAATTCTAATCCAAACCAACCAAATCGCTTCTGAACGATTAGAGTCGACATTGGCCTGAGCGCACTCTGGTCTGTAGATCAAACGAGTTCCCAGGCGACGTGAAACAAGTTTTTTGTATGTCGCATGATTTTTGTTGTTAAATAAGGAAGCAAAGGAAAAGCTCTAAGCTTAGTCATACATTTTACATACAATCCAATAAGTGCGCACTGGATTACAATTAATATTCAATATTATAATCACCAGTGCCGGAAATTGCGTACCCTTCAAGTCTGGTAAAACTACAATGACGCACTTATCGCACAGGGAAGTACTCCAGCCGAGGTTACCCCATTTTTCTCGTCGTTAAACTAATCTCCCGCAACTAATCTCGCCCTCAACCAAATCTCCCTTCAATTAAACCCGAAACGATTAAGGTATTGCGTTGGCCGTGCACCCTGCGACATAAATAAAATACCATAATATCGATTCGTCGTTGTCCCTCTCGGAAATGAATAACGTGGTTAGACTGCGGTAATGACACCCCAACTAACCCACAATTCTTTTCCAGGCTTCGTAGATAATTGCCAAAGAGCACACGGACGGAAATGTAAGCCATTTTTCTGCTTGTTTGTTTTTGCACATTTGTCCACATTACAAGCCTGAATCGCACCCGCACGGACGAAAAAAGCCGCCAGATGTGCTCCCAGCTGGCCGGGAGGCGGCTGCATGTGGGGCCCAACGGACGAGTCACTGATTTATCGAGCAACTGCGTTTGAATTTGGCGGGCGAAACGCCCGACTGTGACGTCAGCTCCATTTTCGCGCTACTCACTTCTGTAATAAAATTTCGTTGCATGAATGACCCGACTGATAAAAAACAACCTTGGTTTTTGCCTTCGCTCCGACCACCTACCTTTGTTGTGTTTGTTTGTCCGCTTGTAAATCACTCGGTTTAATTTCGCAAACGGCGTGTTTACGTGAGATTATGCAAAAATTAATTAACTGAGTCATCGCGAAGGTTTTTCGACAGACAATGCGCTACGCAATACGCAAAGTGGGAATTCGCTCCCTTATTGATTTCGTTACGCCACTGGGGTTAGGAATATAAATAAACACGGAGCGAATTCAACACCTTGTTGCTGCTAATTAGCGTGGATAATTTAAGGAATCGCGTTTTCGCTAGGACGTGTGGCGTTTATTATATTTGTATTAATATATTTGTGTTTGGGGAGATCGCTGCACAAAACTGTAAGCACGGTATTGTCCTTGATCGTACACACCAGAATTTATAGGTGGGATTAGTGTTTATGGAAACGTTCGCGTTATCTTGTCTATTAGTTGGGTAAAACGAGTCAACTAATAAATTGGTATTGAGCCGCTTTCAAGGGCAGGGTATTGTTGGTATAGGAAACGAGATGATAGAGTCGCAAAATTGGCACCGAGGGAAATCGGGACCAGCCCTTGCAGAACTGCGAAAGTCGGCTCGGTGCCAGAGCGATATTTTACCGCAATGAAGTATAATTAAGAAAAAATGTTATCTGCGTCTGATTCATCGAACCTTTGTTTCTTTCAGCGTGTAGCTGTAAATTGTCATTAACATTACATTTCGGATGATTTATTAGTGCTGCATGGTTTTAAAAAAAGAACGGTAATTTTCGCACCAGGTTGAATTATTTATTCTTCGACAATAATCGGTTTATAATGGTAGTCCTTAATACCGTAATGAGTTTGACCGGAAATGACATCGATGTTTTGCCGACTCTAACGGATACGTGATTTTATAAGGTGTAGTCCATTAAATTTTGCATTTAATCGATCAGTTCCTGTTGGTTTTTTATTCTATTTTTAAAAGTGCTTGAAAATTCCCGCTTTTATTGCATTTCGTATGATTATTTTATTGGCGGGGTACGTCATAGCCGTCTGTGTGATTCGTAGTTTTAGAACGTTTAGACATCCTTAATTATGATCGTAAATGAAAGAATAATAATTTAAATTGTAAAGCTATTTTTAGAATGTTTCGTAACTCCTAGAATATGCAAAAGTAGGTCCGTCGACTGTCGGAGAGAAACTACTGCACTGATTGTGGTGAAATTTTGTCAATATTGTAACAACAAGTTTTATTTGACACATTAATCGCCGAAACTACTGGACTGATGGGATGAAATTTTAGCTATATTTTAGAACACTGCAGATTGAAGTGACATTTGGGTGCCCTTTATTTTCTTAGAAAGAAGTCATTTGCCAAAATCAGTCTTATGTTTACAACGTCCAAAAAGTGACCCATAACGGGATGGAACCCGCAATTTTTTCGATCGGCCGCTTCTTGAATGGTCTTATGTTACAACAAAATGTGGAAGCTTAAAATAAAAAGTCAAGGCGGATTCATAAACTACAAGTATAGCAGAATGTAATTACATAAAATTTAAATAGTATTTACCAGGTAAAATTTTCAAGCTGACATTATCAAATCGCTGGTGGGAATGATTGATTAATTTTGGTTGGCGTTTTACGATTTTCGCGATAATTCTAACATACATTTAAAATTTGACGACTATCGGTCCGGTAGTTTTGGACTTATCTATCGAATAAAAAGCGACGCAGACGACAGTTAGATAAACAGGTAGACGCAAACCGGAGACCTATTTTATCCCACTCTTGGGGCCTGAAACGTCGCGAAAACCGCATTATACACGTATTATAAAAAAAATATATAAAAATGTAAAAATAAAATCTGTTTAAGCAAATTTTACAGTTTGTCTTGGAGTCAATGAAACGAGAGTCGTTTTTATTTCCAGAACTTGTCAAACAGCTGATTTAAATATTCTGTATACATTAATCTCCGAAACTACTGGACTGATGGGGATGAAATTTTAACTATATTTTAGAATGGCGCAGATCAAAGTGAAATTTGGGTGATCATCCTCATTAAAAATTTCTTAAAGGGTATATCATTTGCCAAAATCAGTCTTATCTTTACAAGTATTAGCCCCCCCCACCCACCCTCTATATTCTCATAGGATATAGTATTTGCCAAAATGAGTTTTATCTTAGCAGTTATTAGATAGGATAAGACTGTTTTTGGCAAATGACATACCTTCTAAGAAAAGAGGGTGGGTGGGCGGGGCTAGTACCTCTTAGGATAAGACTGATTTTGGCAAAAGAGATACCTTTTAAGAAAAGAGAGACCGGGAATATCATTTGTTAAATTCCGTCTTATCTTTACAAGTTTTTGTCCCACCCACCCACCCTTTCTTTTCTTAGGTCATTTGCCAAAATCAGTTGTTTCTTAGGAAGTACTAGCCCCGCCCACCCACCCTATATTTTCCTAGAGAGTATATCATCTGCCAAGATCAGTCTTATCTTAGCAAGTACAAGCTCCGCCCACCCACCCTCTCGCTGCTTATAGGGTATGTCATTTGCCAAAATCAGTTTTATCGTAGCAGTTATTAGATAGGATAATACTGTTTTTGGCAAATGACATACCTTCTAAGAAAAGAGAGGGTGGGTGGGCGGGGCTAGTACCTGTTAGGATAAGACTGATTTTGGCAAATGAGATACCTTTTAAGAAAAGAGAGACCGGGTGTATCATTTGCCAAAGTCAGTCTTATCTTCACAAAAATTAACCCCACCCACCCGCCCTTTATTTTTTGGAGGATGTCATTTGCCAAAATCACTTGTATCTTAGGAAGTACTAGCCCCGCCCACCCACCCTATATTTTCTTAGAGAGTATATCATCTGCCGAAATCAGTCTTATCTTAGCGAGTACAAACCCCGCCCACCCACCCTCTCGCTCCTTATAGGGTATGTCATTAGCCAAAATCAGTTTTATCTTAGCAGTTATTAGATACGACAAGACTGATTTTGGCAAATAACATATCCTCTAAGAATAGAGAGGGTGGGTGGGCGGGGCTAGTACCTGTTAGGATAAGACTGATTTTGGCAAATGAGATAGCTTCTAAAAAAAGAGAGACCGGAAATATCATTTGCCAAAGTTCGTCTTATCTTTACAAGTTTTAGTCCCACCCACTAACCCTTTTATTTTCTTGTCGTTTGCCAAAATCAGTTGTATCTTTAGAAGTACTAGCCCCGCCCACCCACCCTATATTTTTTTACAGAGTATATAATTTGCCAAAATAAGTCTTATCTTGGGAAATACAAGCCCCGCCCACCCACCCTCTCTTTTCTTAGGGGATGTCATTTGCCAAAATCAATTGTATCTTAGGAACTACTAGCCCCACCCACCCGCCCTAGATTTTCTTATGGAGTATATAATTTGCCAAAGTCAGTCTTGTCGTAGCAAGTACAAGCCCCGCCCACCCACCCCTCTTTTCTCGGAGGGTATGTCATTTGCCAAAATCAGTTTTATCTTAGCAGCTATTAGAGACGACAAGACTGACTTTGGCAAATGACATATCCTCTAAGAATAGAGAGGGTGGGTGGGCGGGGCTAGTACCTGTTAGGATAAGACAGATTTTGGCAAATCAAATACCTTCTAAGAAAATAGAGACCGGGAATATCATTTGCCAAAGTTCGTCTTATCTTTACAAGTTTTAGCCCCACCCACCCACCCTTTTGACAGTTTTAAAGGGGATCGAATTAGGTGTTGTCAAAAATTGGCATTGGAAGCAGATTGATACAATTTTTATGTTTTTCAAAATATCTTAAATCCACATTTTTGATTTTCGAAATTTTCAAAAATTAGAAAGTAAATTTGTAATTTAAAAAAATACAACTTTCGATGTTCCAGATTATGAAAAGTAAAATTTTCGTTTGTAGAAAGGAAATTTCGTTTTGAAACTGTGTTCAAAATTTTGACAAAATACGTAGTTGTAATATTGTAGAATTTTGCTTTATTTTTGTAAAAATTGGGCTCACAGAATAGTTTTCGGCTACATTTTGCGCTGCTGTTTTCCAAAAGTGAAGATAAAGATGTTTTTATCAAAAAAAGTTATCAATTTTTTTTCTCAATACCTATTTTCGAAAATTTCTAAAATAATAAAACGAGTTCACGACTATATAAAAAAATATACAATAAGGAACTTCGCAGTTTTTGCTGTATTGAATATAGCTATTTTTTTTAATATGAGTTTTGACAGTTTTAAATGTGGTCGAATTAGGTGTTGTCAAAAATTGGCAATGGAAGCAGATTGATACAATTTTTATGTTTTTCAAAATATCTTAAATCCACATTTTTGATTTTCGAAATTTTCAAAAATTAGAAAGTAAATTTGTAATTTAAAAAAATACAACTTTCGATGTTCCAGATTATGAAAAGTAAAATTTTCGTTTGTAGAAAGGAAATTTCGTGTTGAAACTGTGTTCAAAATTTTGACAAAATACGTAGTTGTAATATTGTAGAATTTTGCTTTATTTTTGTAAAAATTGGGTTCACAGAATAGTTTTCGGCTACATCTTGCGCTGCTGTTTTCCAAAAGTGAAGATAAAGATCTTTTTATAAAAAAAAGTTATCAATTTTTTTTCTCAATACCTATTTTCGAAAATTTCTAAAATAATAAAACGAGTTCACGACTATATAAAAAATATACAATAAGGAACTTCGGAGTTTTTGCTGTATTGAATATAGCTATTTTTTTTAATATGAGTTTTGACAGTTTTAAATGTGATCGAATTAGGTGTTGCCAGAAATTGACATTGGAAGCACATTAATACAATTTTTATGTTTTTCAAAAATTAGAAAGTAAATTTGTAATTTAAAAAAATACAACTTTCGATGTTCCAGATTATGAAAAGTAAAATTTTCGTTTGTAGAAAGGAAATTCCGTGTTGAAACTGTGTTCAAAATTTTGACAAAATACATAGTTGTAATATTGTAGAATTTTGCTTTATTTTTGTAAAAATTGGGCTCACAGAATAGTTTTCGGCTACATCTTGCGCTGCTGTTTTCCAAAAGTGAAGATAAAGATGTTTTCATAAAAAAAAGTTATCAATTTTTTTTCTCAATACCTATTTTCGAAAATTTCTAAAATAATAAAACGAGTTTACGACTATATAAAAAAATATACAATAAGGAACTTCGGAGTTTTTGCTGTATTGAATATAGCTATTTTTTTTAATATGAGTTTTGACAGTTTTAAATGTGATCGAATTAGGTGTTGTCAGAAATTGGCACTGGAAGCAGATTGATACAATTTTTATGTTTTTCAAAATATCTTAAATCCACATTTTTGATTTTCGAAATTTTCAAAAATTAGAAAGTAAATTTGTAATTTAAATAAATACAACTTTCGATGTTCCAGATTATGAAAAGTAAAACTTTCGTTTGTAGAAAGGAAATTTGGTTTTGAAACTGTGTTCAAAATTTTGACAAAATACGTAGTTGTAATATTGAAGAATTTTGCTTTATTTTTGTAAAAATTGGGCTCACAGAATAGTTTTCGGCTACATCTTGCGCTGCTGTTTTCCAAAAGTGAAGATAAAGCTCTTTTTATAAAAAAAGTTATCAAATTTTTTTCTCAATACCTATTTTCGAAAATTTCTAAAATAATAAAACGAGTTCACGACTATATAAAAAATATACAATAAGGAACTTCGGAGTTTTTGCTGTATTGAATATAGCTATTTTTTTTAATAGAGTTTTGACAGTTTTAAATGTGATCGAATTAGGTGTTGTCAGAAATTGGCACTGGAAGCAGATTGATAAATTTAGTTCAAATATCTTATCCACATTTTGATTTCGAAATTTTCAAAATTAGAAAGTAAATTTGTAATTTAAAAAAATACAACTTTCGATGTTCCAGATTATGAAAAGTAAAATTTTCGTTTGTAGAAAGGAAATTTGTTTGAAACTGTGTTCAAAATTTTGACAAAATACGTAGTTGTAATATTGTAGAATTTTGCTTTATTTTTGTAAAAATTGGGCTCACAGAATAGTTTTCGGCTACATCTTGCGCTGCTGTTTTCCAAAAGTGAAGATAAAGATGTTTTTTCAAAAAAAAGTTATCAATTTTTTTTCTCAATACCTATTTTCGAAAATTTCTAAAATAATAAAACGAGTTCACGACTATATAAAAAAATTACAATAAGGAACTTCGGAGTTTTTGCTGTATTGAATATAGCTATTTTTTTTTAATATGAGTTTTGACAGTTTTAAATGTGATCGAATTAGGTGTTGTCAGAAATGGCATGAACATTGATACAATTTTGTTTCAATTATTTAACCACATTTTTGATTTTCGAAATTTTCAAAAATTAGAAAGTAAATTTGTAATTTAAAAAAATACAACTTTCGATGTTCCAGATTATGAAAAGTAAAATTTTCGTTTGTAGAAAGGAAATTTCGTTTGAAACTGTGTTCAAAATTTTGACAAAATACGTAGTTGTAATATTGTAGAATTTTGCTTTATTTTTGTAAAAATTGGGCTCACAGAATAGTTTTCGGCTACATCTTGGCTGCTGTTTTCCAAAAGTGAAGATAAAGATGTTTTTATCAAAAAAAAGTTATCAATTTTTTTTCTCAATACCTATTTTCGAAAATTTCTAAAATAATAAGACGGTTCACGACTATATAAAAAAATATACAATAAGGAACTTCGGAGTTTTTGCTGTTTGAATATAGCTATTTTTTTTAATATGAGTTTTGACAGTTTTAAATGTGATCGAATTAGGTGTTGTCAGAAATTGACATTGGAAGCACATTAATACAATTTTTATTTTTTTCAAAAATTAGAAAGTAAATTTGTAATTTAAAAAAATACAACTTTCGATGTTCCAGATTATGAAAAGTAAAATTTTCGTTTGTAGAAAGGAATTTCGTGTTGAAACTGTGTTCAAAATTTTGACAAAATACGTAGTTGTATATGTAGAATTTTGCTTTATTTTTGTAAAAATTGGGCTCACAGAATAGTTTTCGGCTACATCTTGCGCTGCTGTTTTCCAAAAGTGAAGATAAAGATTTTTTATCAAAAAAAGTTATCAATTTTTTTTCTCAATACCTATTTTCGAAAATTTCTAAAATAATAAAACGAGTTCACGACTATATAAAAAAATATTACAATAAGGAACTTCGGAGTTTTTGCTGTATTGAATATAGCTATTTTTTTTAATATGAGTTTTGACAGTTTTAAATGTGATCGAATTAGGTGTTGTCAGAAATTGACATTGGAAGCACATTAATACAATTTTTATGTTTTTCAAAAATTAGAAAGTAAATTTGTAATTTAAAAAAATACAACTTTCGATGTTCCAGATTATGAAAAGTAAAATTTTCGTTTGTAGAAAGGAAATTTCGTGTTGAAACTGTGTTCAAAATTTTGACAAAATACGTAGTTGTAATATTGTAGAATTTTGCTTTATTTTTGTAAAAATTGGGCTCACAGAATAGTTTTCGGCTACATCTTGCGCTGCTGTTTTCCAAAAGTGAAGATAAAGATGTTTTTATAAAAAAAAGTTATCAATTTTTTTTCTCAATACCTATTTTCGAAAATTTCTAAAATAATAAAACGAGTTCACGACTATATAAAAAAATATACAATAAGGAACTTCGGAGTTTTTGCTGTATTGAATATAGCTATTTTTTTTAATATGAGTTTTGACAGTTTTAAATGTGATCGAATTAGGTGTTGTCAGAAATTGACATTGGAAGCACATTAATACAATTTTTATGTTTTTCAAAAATTAGAAAGTAAATTTGTAATTTAAAAAAATACAACTTTCGATGTTCCAGATTATGAAAAGTAAAATTTTCGTTTGTAGAAAGGAAATTTCGTGTTGAAACTGTGTTCAAAATTTTGACAAAATACATAGTTGTAATATTGTAGAATTTTGCTTTATTTTTGTAAAAATTGGGCTCACAGAATAGTTTTCGGCTACATCTTGTGCTGCAGTTTTCCAAAAGTGAAGATAAAGATCTTTTTATACAAAAAAAAAGTTATCAATTTTTTTCTTAATACCGATCTTCGAAAATTTCTAATATAAAAAAACGCGTTCAGTCTTGTCGTAGCAAGTGTGGTGGGCGGGGCTAGTAGTACCTGTTAGGATAAGACTGATTTTGGCAAATGAAATACCTTCTAAGAAAATAGAGACCGGGAATATCATTTGCCAAAGTCCGTCTTATCTTTACAAGTTTTAGCCCCACCCACCCACCCTTTATTTTCTTATCATTTGCCAAAATCAGTTGATCTTAGGAAGTACTAGCCCCGCCTACCCACCCTATATTATTTTACAGAGTATATAATTTGCCAAAATAAGTCTTATCTTAGCAAAAACAAGCCCCGCCCACCCACCCTCTCTTTTCTTAGAAGGTACCTCATTTGCCAAAATTACTCTTATCTGAGCAGGTATTAGCCCCACCCACCAACCCTCTCTTTTCTTATAGGGTATGTCATTTGCCAAAATCAGTTGTATCTTAGGAAGAACTAGCCCCGCCCACCCACCCTATATCTTCTTAGAGAGTATATCGTCTGCCAAAGTCAGTCGTGTCTTAGCAAGTACAAGTCCCGCCCACCCGCCCTCTATTTTTTTAAAGGGTTTATTATTTGCCAAAATCAGTCTTGTCTTTACAACGTCAAAAAAGTGACCCATAACGGGATGGAACCCGCAATTTTTGCGATCGACCGCTTCTTTACTAGTCCTCGTATATTAGAAAAAAATGTGGAAGCGTAGGTAGAGTCAAGACGGATTCATAAACCACAAATACGGCAGGCAGAGATTTTCCTACAAAGAAAATCTTTGAATGCACTGGATTATTTTTGGTAAAAAATTAGTTTCATGTTATTAGACGGAACTTCTCTCGGCCCTGAATTATCTTCAAGCAAACAAATTCAGTTTAAAAAAATATTCCTCCTACATGATACTTCTTGAATGGTCTTAGTTTAGTAGAAAATGTCGTTTTTTTTTGCGAAAATGTGGAAGCCTAGGACAAAAAGTCAAAGCGGATTCATAAACCAGAAGTACAGCAGTATGTTTTGCATATAATTTAAATATTGTTTACCAGGTAAAGTTTTAAGGTGATGTTATCAAAGTACTGGTGGGAATGATTTACAAATTTCGGTCTGGTAGTTTTGGCGATTATCTGTGGAATCAAAATCGACTCGGAGAAAACATGAAAGTAGACATTCGGATGCGTTCTATGAAAATCCAACTTTAGTTTACGCTCGCGAAGTAAAACCAAAATCTACACAAGCAAGTTGAAGTTTTTGTTAAAATGGACGAAAACTACTGGACTGATCGTGGTGAAAAGTTAGCCATATTTTGAGAATATAACTATAAATTTATTTGAAAGTTATATTGCGACGGGTCTATTTATTATTGGTTTGCTCATGTATTCTAAACAAAATATGCAAAGTCTGCGTTACAGTACAAAACACGAATTATTTTGTCTGCAATCTGATTGGCACATATTTGCCTAATTGATTTAATAATCACTGTGCTAATTAACAACGAGCTCAAACAGTTCATCGTCAAGGTCATTTTTGTTGTTTTCAAGTCTAAGTTTCGCCTGATATTAAAAAACCGTTTCCTTGTTCGGCCAGTCGTGGATGCATATTTTATCCCACAATCTTGCAATTGATAGTCTGACAATGATTTAAAAATAGTTAAAATAGATTGACCATGATCTTTGTACAGATAACGCCACACTAATTGTCATAAAATTAATGAGAATGAAAAAAATATTCAAATGTGTGTATAATGTGGAAATGAAAGTAGTTTAATGACTGTAATTAAAATTCTTAGATTTTTCTCTGGTACTTTTACAATGACTTTTTTGTGGGGTGTTGATAATATAGTGTAAATATGCATAGTCGATTCGTAAAAATAAATTGATAAGACAGCGTTAACTAGATAAATACGCAGGACAAATACTGGCAAGAATAGAACGGTGCCTACAACATCCCCAAAAATACCCACGACATTTCTAACCTTAACCCTACTTTTTCGCCAGCGCCATCTACGCGCTTCCTGCTCCGAGCCGGTTTTACACCCGTCGATATTTTTATCCGTCGTCACCCTTGAAAACTGCTAATGGTTTTGTAACACAATTTGAACGCACAACCTTATCTCAATCACAAAGCACATGCCTACCGGTTTCTTATTGTTTATTGAAACGAGAATTGGCGACCTTCGTTTCTCCGGTGCGTGTTCTGCCTCATATCCGCCAGCCAAAGTGAAAATTTTTCATGGCGATTTACCCGTTTTCCTTCTCCCATCTCCACCTCTTTTGAATACCGCGTCACCTTGCTTTATTTTCGTCCGCTTAAATGTCGTTTAATTGACAGTTCAGTGACTCAGGGCAAAACGGGCGATCGATGGCCCTGCAGTCGCAGGACCACAAAGCATTACTTATCGCCGGATTTAAAACGAGCGATGAATAATGCATAAGTTCTTATAAATAATTCCGAGTTAAATCAAACAAACAAGTACGAAATATGGATTGTTGCGACAGGTATTTTTACCGTTGTCGAATTGACGCCCGGTGTAATTATCGCGTGATACGCCACTGCGCCTACTGTCAATCACCCAGCTGTCACACGAAAGTCGGCTTGTTATGGTTACAATTACCGAGATTGGGGCACTTTATCGAGGTCGACGCACCGAAATTAGTTTTTTTTGGCAAAATACTATTTTTATATTGTGACACGGAAGGTGAATGACTCCGGCAGTCATCTGTTTGTGCAGAGGCGGCGCGAGCAATCGGGCTCCGCAAACACTACTAATACAAGTCAAATAATTCGCAAGACTTCCTTGTGTATTGGATGACCGACCTCGATTAAAATTTCGTGGTGTGTTGTTTACCTGTGTGGACGGAAGTCGTTGGTGGAGTTGCGAAATAAAAGAGTTATTGTTGTATTTTTATCGTTTGATGACATTTCAGACACTTCTTGATTGCATCGATGAGTTATTATTAGTAATTTATTGTGGTTTATGATAGGGAATTTGCGGGAAAGGTCAAGAGAGTCGTTGAGATAACGAAACAATGAGAGTACTTGGGAAATAAGCGGAATTGTGGTTTTGGGGCTTGGGAAGCGCGCTTTGTGGATTTTACAGTGTAAATATGGAGGTGTTATTACGCTGTCATGAGGAGTTTGTTAAATCAAATATTGTTTTTGTAATAAGTAGCTATAGTTCGGTTCAGACGCGTGTGACTTCCTGCCGATTTTAAACGCTGAATAATTCAGACGGTAGTTCGTGTATTGTGGGATTCTATGGCCTTAGAATTATTATGTACAGGATAATGGGCATGAATTATTTTATTGTTATTTTTTATTGGCTTTATCCATATTGATTTGGAACGAAGTATAGTTGCAGAATGTTTAATATCAATATGTTTGTATTTATTAAGATCCACCAACACCACAAATAAATCGAGTTTTGAGGGTCATTTTAATTTTTTTTGTCAAACAATGTGAATTAAATGACAATAAAAAAAACGACTTCACGATTATTAAAAAAAAGTAGAGTAAAAAGCTGCAAGATTTTTTGGTAGTACATATATATATTTTACAATATAACTTTTGACAGTTTGACAACTAATGTATCTACAATTTTTGTTTTTAGAAAATACCTGAAACTCACATTTTTGATTTTCAAAATTTTCAAAAATTAGAAAGTAAATTAGTAATTTAATAAGATACTATTTTCGATGTTCCAGATTATGAAAAGTAAAATTTTCGTTTGTAGAAAGGAAATTTCGTTTTGAAATTGTGTTCAAAATTTTGACAAAACACATAGTTGTAATATTGTACAATTTTGCTTTATTTTTGTAAAAATTGGGCTCAAAGAATAGTTTTCGATTACATCTTGCGCTGCTGTTTTCCAAAAGTGAAGATAAAGATCTTTTTATAAAAAAAAAGTTATCAATTTTTTTCTCAATACCTATTTTATCGAAAATTTTTAAAATAAAGAAACGAGTTCACGACTATAAAAAAATATACAATACGGAACTTCGAAGTTTTTGCTGTATTGAATATAGCTATTTTTTTTTAATATGAGTTTTGACAGTTTTAAAGGTGATCGAATTAGCTGTTGTCAGAAATTGACAGTGGAAGCAGATTAATACAATTTTTATGTTTTTTCAAAATTTCTTAAATCCACATTTTTGATTTTCAAAATTTTCAAAAATTAGAAAGTGAATTTGTAATTTAAAAAAATACTATTTTCAATGTTCCAGATTATGAAAAGTAAAATTTTCGTTTGTAGAAGGAAATTTCGTTTTAAAATTGTGTTCAAAATTTTGACAAAACACATAGTTGTAATATTGTACAATTTTGCTTTATTTTTGTAAAAATTGGGCTCAAAGAATAGTTTTCGGCTACATCTTGCGCTGCTGTTTTCCAAAAGTGAAGATAAAGATCTTTTTATACAAAAAAAAGTTATCAATTTTTTTTCTCAATACCGATTTTCGAAAATTTCTAAAATAAAAACACGAATTCACGACTTTATAAAAAAATATACAATAAGGAACTTCGGAGTTTTTGCTGTATTGAATATAACTATTTTTTTTTTGATGAGTTTTTACAGTTTTAAAGGTGATCGAATTATCTTAAATCCACATTTTTGATTTTCAAAATTTAAAAAAAAATTAGAAAGTAAATTTGTGATTTAAAAAATACAATTTTCGATATTACACATTATGAAAAGTAAAATTTTCGTTTGAAGAAAGGAAATTTCGTTTTGAAACTGTGGTCAAAATTTTGACAAAATACAAAGTTGTAATATTGTAGAATTTTGCTTTATTTTTGTAAAAATTGGGCTCAAAGAATAGTTTTCGGCTATATCTTGCGCTGCTGTTTTCCAAAAGTGAAGCTAAAGATCTTTTTATACAAAAAAAGTTATCAATTTTTTTTCTCAATACCGATTTTCAAAAATTTCTAAAATAAAAAAACGAGTTCACGACTATATAAAAAAAATATACAATAAATAACTTCGGAGTTTGTGCTATATTGAATATAGCTATTTTTTTTAATATGAGTTTTGACAGTTTTAAAGGTGATCGAATTAGGTGTTGTCAGAAATTGACACTGGAAGCAGATTCATACAATTTTTATGTTTTTTCAAAATATCTTAAATCCACATTTTTGATTTTCGAAATTTTCTAAAATTAGAAAGTAAATTTGTAATTAAAAAAAAAACAATTTTCGATGTTATAGATTATGAAATGTAAAATTTTCGTTTGTAAAAAGGAAATTTCGTTTTGAAATTGTGTTCAAAATTTTGACAAAACACATAGTTGTAATATTGTAGAATTTTGCTTTATTTTTGTAAAAATTGGGCTCAAAGAATAGTTTTCGGCTTTATCTTGCGCTGCTGTTTTCCAGAAGTGAAGATAAAGATCTTTTTATACAAAAAAAGTTATAAATTTTTTTTCTCAATACCGATCTTCGAAAATTTCTAAAATAAAAACACGAATTCACGACTTTATAAAAAAATATACAATAAGGAACTTTGGAGTTTTTGCTGTATTGAATATAACTATTTTTTTTTTGATATGAGTTTTTACAGTTTTAAAGGTGATCGAATTATCTTAAATCCACATTTTTGATTTTCAAAATTTAAAAAAATTAGAAAGTAAATTTGTGATTTAAAAAATACAATTTTTGATGTTACACATTATGAAAAGTAAAATTTTTGTTTGAAGAAAGGAAATTTCGTTTTGAAACTGTGTTCAAAATTTTGACAAAATACAAAGTTGTAATATTGTAGAATTTTGCTTTATTTTTGTAAAAATTGTGCTCAAAGAATAGTTTTCGGCTATATCTTGCGCTGCTGTTTTCCAAAAGTGAAGATGAAGATCTTTTTATAAAAAAAAAGTTATCAATTTTTTTTCTCAATACCGATTTTCGAAAATTTCTAAAATGAAAAAACGAGTTCACGACTAGGTATATAAAAAAATATGCAATAAGAAACTTCGGAGTTTTTGCTGTATTTTGAATATAGCTATTTTTTTAATATCAGCTTTGACAGTTTTAAGGTGATCGAATTAGGTGTTGTCAGAAATTGACACTGGAAGCAGATTAATACAATTTTTATGTTTTTTCAAAATCTCTTAAATCCACATTTTTGATTTTCAAAATTTTCAAAAATTAGAAAGTGAATTTGTAATTTAAAAAAATACTATTTTCGATGTTCCAGATTATGAAAAGTAAAATTTTCGTTTGTAGAAAGGAAATTTCGTTTTGAAACTGTGTTCAAAATTTTGACAAAATACATAGTTGTAATATTGTAGAATTTTGCTTTATTTTTGTAAAAATTCGGCTCAAAGAATAGTTTTCGGTTATATCTTGCGTTGCTGTTTTCCAAAAGTGAAAATAAAGATCTTTTTATACAAAAAAAGTTATCCATTTTTTTTCTCAATACCGATCTTCGAAAATTTCTAAAATAAAAAAACGAGTTCACGACTTTATAAAAAAAATATACAATAAGGAAGTTCGGAGTTTGTGCTGTATTGAATATAGCTATTTTTTTTTTAATATGAGTTTTGACACTTTTAAAGGTGATCGAATTAGGTGTTGTCAGTAATTGACACTGGAAGCAGATTAATACAATTTTTATGTTTTTTTAAAATATCTTAAATCCACATTTTTGATTATCAAAATTTTCAAAAATTAGAAAGTAAATTTGTAATTTAAAAAAATACTATTTTCGATGTTGCAGATTATGAAAAGTAAAATTTGCGTTTGTAGAAAGGAAATTTCGTTTTGAAACTGTGTTCAAAATTTTGACAAAATACATAGTTGTAATATTGTAGAATTTTGCTTTATTTTTGTAAAAATTGGTCTCAAAAAATAGTTTTCGACTACATCTTGCGCTGCTGTTTTCCAAAAGTGAAGATAAAGATCTTTGTATAGAAAAAAGTTATCAATTTTTTTTCTCAATATCTATTTTCGAAAATTTCTAAAATTAAAAAAACGAGTTCACGACTATATAAAAAAATATACAATAAGGAACTTCGGAGTTTTTGCTGTATTGAATACAGCTATTTTTTAATATGAGTTTTGACAGTTTTGAAGGTGATCGAATTAGGTGTTGTCAGTAATTGACACTGGAAGCAGATTAATACAATTTTTACGTTTTTTCAAAATATCTTAAATCCACATTTTTGATTTTCGAAATTTTCAAAAATTAGAAAGTAAATTTGTGATTTAAAAAAATATAATTTTCGATGTTACAAAATATGAAAAGTAAAATTTTCGTTTGTAGAGACGAAATTTCGTTTTGAAACTGTGTTCAAAATTTTGACAAAATACAAAGTTGTAATGTTGTAGAATTTTGCTTTATTTTTGTAAAAATTGTGCTCAAAGAATAGTTTTCGGCTATATCTTGCGCTGCTGTTTTCCAAAAGTGAAGATAAAGATCTTGTTATACAAAAAAAAGTTATCAATTTTTTTTCTCAACACCTATTTTATCGAAAATTTTTAAAATAAAGAAACGAGTTCACGACTTTATAAAAAAATATACAATAAGCAACTTCGGAGTTTGTGCTGTATTGAATATAGCAATTTTTTTTTTAATGAGTTTTGACAGTTTTAAAGGTGGTCGAATTAGGTGTTGTCAAAAATTTTTGTTTTTTCAAAATATCTTAAATCCACATTTTTGATTTTCAAAATTTTCAAAAATTAGAAAGCGAACCTGTAATTCTAAAAATTGCAGTTCGTTATTGGGAAATTATATTATATTTTTGTTTACATATGTGGTTTTAGTTTAGGAAAAAAATACGTGTGAATTATTGTTATCAAAATTTTAATGGTATTAATCACGCAGTGTTTTTATTTTATTTATTTTTTTTATAGATTAACAGACAATAAAGATAGAATCTAATCAAATTAAAGATGTACATAAATATGATAATTTAAAATTGTTGAGAGGATAGTCCTCGAGAGTTTACCTCTAGAACGTTAAATGTTTGAATAATAAACATATTTCAAAAGCAACATATCCCATTCAGTTACAATTATTGTCAAAATTTGTTTTATGTATTTAGCGGAATGAGATAAGGCTCCGCACTGTGCCGCCTTTATTCGCCGCTTACATATGCGAACAGCTGCGGTATGACTAGTGCCAACTTCAATTAAACCACACTCATTTAATTGCAATCTGATGCATCAGCAACGCAAACACCCGTAATTCGCTTTTTACATTAAAAAAAATTCGCTCGAGTTTCTCCGAATCCCGTCCCAATTGCTTTCGTTTGAACTTCCATTCTATTTAAATGAGTAACTGTTTTAATCAGACCTCGGCGACCCATTGACCCATTCTGGGAGACCTATCCGCAGCGCATAAATGTATTATTTCGCTCACGTCGCCCCATTCTATCTCAATTTTTCATTTTCCTACGATTCCTATCATCCCATTATCAACACCGCAACATCACCAGCGCCCTCCCACGTCGCCAGAATCTCAACTACCATTTAGAAACACACACCAACCGAAATCCTTCGTCGTCCTGGTGATAAAACGCAAAAATGGAAATTTCCGTCGACTCCTTTGTGACGAATCACTTCTCATTCGACACCAGCAAACGCGTTTTGGTATGGAACTCCTTCCTTATTATGTCCATGTCCTTGAATCTTCAACCACACTTATCGTGAATATCAATACCCACAAAACCCGATGGAAAATTAATAAGAAACCACTAAACCGAATTACGGACAAAGGTGGCGGCGATCGGACTTATTTCGGGCGAGATCGATTTTCTATTTTCGCGTTAAAGGACTATTTTCCTTATCGGACACGGAATCTGACGTGGAAATTTGTTGGAGGAAATCGACATTAGAAACACTCGTGCAGGGAAAATTCCGGCGGTTGTAAACCAGCGCTTAATTGGCTCGGAATTAAGTAATCTTTGAGCAAAAAACGACTAATTAGTTCGCTTTCAAGGTTTAAAA
The DNA here is from genome assembly GCA_022388445.1 of Zophobas atratus. Taxonomy (NCBI): domain Eukaryota; kingdom Metazoa; phylum Arthropoda; class Insecta; order Coleoptera; family Tenebrionidae; genus Zophobas; species Zophobas atratus. The sequence continues at coordinate 2,763,226 of CM039444.1, forward strand.
TTGGCGCCGACTTAAGGGCGACATTCCGCTCCCGGTCCGGAAGCGCACTCTCAAGTGAAACCGCGCTCGAATATCAACACCACCGAATCGAAGAAATCTAACGCAATGTTTGTTTTTCCAGTAGTTATCGAGTGCGTGTAAATTTGCTCAAACGTCAGTTCGGTAAGTGCAAAGCAAATGCGTGTAACTGTAGCCGGCGCCATCTTGCATCCGAATAATGGCGCATTTCACGCCTGGCCGCCCCCGATGGGAACACAATCACGCGTTGCTTAACCAAATTAAGCTAGAAAAAAACTTGTTTGAATTCGCTTTGTTTCGCGTTATCTAATTAATGAAAACGGACGCTTTTCGCAATTATTTCACCGTCATTTTACGCTTCGCTGAAGTCGGTCAGTTCGGATTACCCGCTGATGGAAAAAATGAGAAACATGACTAAGTGAACGTTTAGGCTGCGGTCGGCTGGAGGCGTAACCTGATTTCAGTGTCACTAGGTGATTTTTACTTCCCGCGCGTAGGCTAAGGAAGAGTTGTAATCGAATCATGATCCCTACAGTAGGAAGAAATAGGTCTCCTTTTTCCGTTCGTCTGTCTGTCTGCTTTTTGTTAGGCAATTTACCTTTGAAACTACTGAACCGATTGTTATCAAATTTTGTATGTATGTTAGGAATATCTCTACATATCCAGATTTTTGGAAAAAAAAATCAAAATTGTATAACGTTTTGCAATTTAACTTTGAAATTGCAAAACCCAATCCTCTGAAATGGTAAATCGTTAATCAAAATTTATTCGTTTATCTCCTCCCAAAAAATTGATGACGTCACCTCAAAATTTCAAATCAGTCCTCTCTGAAATGTGAACTATATTATAACTCCCCTATAAGTACCCTTGTTGTTTATTAATGTGCCCATAGTTCTTAGAATTACTTTTATATAGGGAGAGTCAAAAAAATTAATGAATCAAGCAGATTTTTGTATTTTGTATTTTTACTTATTTACTTTGTGTGGTTTTATTTACCTTCGACCAATTTTTTGAGATCACAATTTTTGTTTTTCATTTTCTTTAATTTTTCAATTCTTCCATTTTTAATGTTTTGTTTTTGTCTCATAATTTTTCGTTTTTGCAACTTTAATTTTTTTAATTTTCCAAGCTTGATTTTTTCATTTTCTCGATTTTCCAATTTTCATTTTCTCGATATTATTTCACAATTGTTCATTTTTCATTTCGTTTATTTTTGGATTTTACAATTTTTACATATTCAGTTTTTCAGATCCTCTCTGATTTATCAATTCCTGGATCTCCCGATTTCTTTAGTTTTCAGTATTTTGATTTTTCAAATTTTCAAGTTTTTGATTTCCAATTTTAGATTTTCAGTTTTCATTTAGTTTTGATTTTTTAATTAGATTTTCAAAACCATTTTTAATCTAAAATTTGAAAAATCGATATCAAAAAGGAATCGGGAAAATTGAAAGATCGAAAATGAAAAAACTGAAAAACGAAAAATCGAAACACTGAAAAAACGAAAAATCGAAACTGTGAAAAACAAAACTGGAGGAACTTAAAAAAATGAAAAAAATAATGAATCCAAAAATTGGAAAGAAGAAAAAATGAACTGAATCGAAAATTTTTAAAACTAAAAAATTATAAAATCGAAAAATTATGGAATCGTCAAAAGTGTAAAAAGTCGAAAAAGTGGAAAATTGAAGATCGAAAATTGGAAAAATTAAAAATTGAAAAATAGAATAGATGAAAAAGTTTTAAAATCTAGTAATGGAAAAATGGAGAAAAGAAATCTTGAAATTGAAGAAGTGAAAAATTATTAAAATTATACTTAACTGTTACTTATTAGATATATTTAAAATGAAATCTAGAAAAATTGCACAGCAAAAATCAAGAAACCAAAAAATCTACAAATGAAAAATCGAAAAATTAAAAATCTTGAAAGTCGAAAAATTGAAAGCCAAGAAATTACAAATCTAACTTCCAAAAACTGGAAAATTTCACATTGAAAGAACAAAAATTAGAAAATCAGAACATTGAAAAATTGAAAAATTAAAAAAAAAATAGAAAACGGGAACAAAAAATCGCAAATCAAAAAACTGAAGAAACGAAAAATTGAAAAATGTAAAAAGTGAAAATTTAAAAATTGGAAACTCGTGAAATTGCAAATCGAAAAATAGGAAAAGACAACCAAAAGTTAGAAAATCGAAAAACTGAAGAATTTAAAAATGAAAATTTGAGGAGATGCGCATATCGTAAAACTGAAGAAACAAAAAAATGAAAAATCGAAAAATTGAATAAACTTAAAATGGAAAAAAAAATTATAAAATCGAAGCATTGAAGCGTTGAAAAATTGTTAAAATAAAAAAAATCCCGAACGAAAAATTGTAAATCGAAATTTGAAGTATGGTGTTCCGAGGACTTGAGGCTTCTGGTGTTCTGAGCATTTGAGGATAATGGTGTTCTGAGCAGTTGAGAGCAGTTGAGTGTTCTGAGGATTTGAAGATTTTCGTGTTCTGAGGATTGTGGTGTTCTCAGAATTTGAGAGTTTTGGTCTTCTGAGGATTTGAGGATTATGGTGCTGTGAGGATTTGAAAATTACGGTGTTCTGAAGATTTGTGGATTATGGTGTCCTGGGAATTTGAGGATTGTGGTGTTCTGAGGATTTAAGGATTATGGTATTCCGAGCATTTGAGGATTAAGATGTTCTGAGTGTTTGAGGATTGTGGTGTTCTAGGGATTTGAGGATTATGATGGTCTGAGGATTTGGGGATTATGATCTGAGGATTTGAAGATTATGGTGTTCCGAGGATTTGAGGATTGTGGTTTCCTGTGGATTTGAAGATTGTGGTGTTCTGAGGTTTTGAGGAATATGGTTTTCTATGGATTTGAAGATTGTGGTATTCTGAGGATTTGAGGATTGTGGTTCCCTGTGGATTTGAGGATTGTGGTGTTCTGAGGATTTGAGGATTGTGGTTTCCTGTGGATTTGAGGATTATGATGTTCTGAGTATTTGAGAATTATGATGTTCTGAGGATTTAAGGATTATGATGTTCCGAGGATTTGAGGATTGTAGTTTCCTGTGGATTTGAGGCTTGTGGTGTTCTGAGGTTTTGAGGATTTTGTTCAGAGGAATTGAGGATTATGATGTTCTGAGTGAAATGATAAATTCAAAAATTGAGAAATTAAAAATTGAAAAACTCGGGGAATTTTAAATCGAAAAATTGAAGAATCGAAAAGTCGAAAAAATTAAAATTTAAAAAACCGAAACGAAAAACTCAAAACTTAACGATTAAAATCTGGGAAATTCAAAACGAAAAATTGCAAATTTTAAACATTGAAAAATTAAAAAGTTGGAAAATGAAAAAACTGAAAAACCAAAAATTAACTCAATTTTTTACTTTATGAGGATTTGAGGATTGTAGTGTTCTAATGATTTGAAAATTATGGTGTTCTAAGGATTTGTGGATTATGGTGTTTTGAGTAATTGAGGATTGTGATGTTCTGAGGATTTGAAAATTATGGTGTTCTGACCAGTTGAGAATTATGGTGTTCTAAGCATTTGAGGATTGTGGTGTTCTGAGGATTTGAGGATTATAGTGTTCTGAGAATTTGAGGATTGTGTTTTTTTGTGGATTTGAGGATTGCAGTGCTTTGAGGATTTGAGTATTGTGGTGTTTTGAATGTTTGAGGATTGTGGAGTTCTAAGGATTTGAGGATTATGGTGTTGTGATAATCTGAAGATTATGGTGTTCTGAGGATTTTAGAATTATGGTGTTCTGAAGATTTGAGAATTTTGTTCTGAGGAATTGAGGATTATACTGTTCAGAGGATTTGAGGATTATGGTGTTCTGAGTGAAATGAAAAATTAAAGAGTCGAATAATTGAGAAATTAAAAACTGAAAACTTCAGGAATTTTAAACTGAAAAATTGCAAAATCGAAAAACTGAAGAAATGAAAAATAGAAAAGGTTAAAATTGAAAAAACACAAAATTATAAAATCAACACGTTAAAAAATCAAATAATTAAAAATGAAAATAAAAAACCGAAACGAAAAACTGCAAATCGAAAAATTAAAAAATTAAAAACTCCAGGAATTCAAAACGAAAAATTGCAAAAACAAAAGTTGGAAAATGAAAAAACTCAAAAATTTAAACTCGAGGAACTGCAAATGAAAAAACACAAAATAAAGAAAAGTTGTTCAGTTTTTACTTTATAGAGATTATTATCAGAAAACACTCGCAAAAAAGTTATAATTTTTTCAAATAAGCAGCCCGCTTATTTGAGGAGTATGGTGTTCTGAGGATTTGAGGATTGTGGTGCTCTGAGAATTTGAGGATTGTGGTTTTCCGAGGATTTGAGAATTATGGAAATCTGAGGATCTGAGGATTACGGTATTCTGAGGATTTCAGGATTAGGGTGTTCTCAGGATTTGAGGATTGTGGTTTTCTGTGGATTTGAGGATTGTAATGTTTTGAGGATTTTGAGGATTGTGGTGTTCTGAGGATTTGAAAATTATGGGATTCTGAGAATCTGAGGATTTGAGGATTATGGTATTCTGAGGATTTCAGGATTAGGGTGTTCTGAGGATTTGAGGATTGTGGTTTCCCTTGGATTTGAGGATTGTGGTGTTCTGAGGATTTGAGGCTAATGATGTTCTGAGGATTTGAAGATGATGGTGTTCTGAAGACTTGGGGATTATGGTGTTCTGAGGATTCGAGGATTGTGGTTTTCTGTGGATTTGCGGATTGTAGTGTTTTGAGGATTTGAGGAAATTCGTGTTTTCTAGGGATTTGAGGATTATGAGGTTCTAAGTATTTGAGGATTTTGCTTTGAGTAATTGAGGATTATGGTGTTCTGAGTGAAATGAAAAATTAAAGTATCAAAAAATTGAGAACTCGAGGAATTTTAAATCGAAAAATTGCAAAATCGAAAAACTGAAGAAACGAAAAATTGGAAAACAAAAAATTATAAAATCGGCACGTTAAAAAATCGAATAATTGAAAGTGAAAATAAAAAAAAAATTAAAAACTCGAGAAACTCAAATCGAAAAATTGCAAATTCTATACATTGAAAAATTCAAGTTGGAAAATTGAAAAACTGAAAAAAATAAACTTGAAAACTCGAAGAACTGCAAGTGGAACAACTGCATCAAAAAATAAAGAAAAATTGAAAGATTCTTCAGTTTTTACTTTATGGACATTGTCAGCAATCGCAAAAAAATATTTTTTTCAAATCAGCGGGCTTTATCGGGTTGCACTTAACCTTCGACCAACTTTACACAGGAATTTTAACAACCGTAGTATGTTTTATCGAAAATGGTGGCATTTACGACACCTAATGAGCGCTAATCTCCCCAGGAATTTAATTCGTGGCTTTTAAAAATAATATCGTGAATCGTGTGTATTTTATGTAGGTGACTGTATCGGACTTGTATCTCAGGTGTTTTGAGAGGGTTCGTAAGTGGAGTTGGTAGATGGTTTGATAACGTTTCATTTATTAATGAAAACGTGATTCCAGGACTCGATATGTCACTCCAAATGGTAACAATATCGTCCAGTGCCGTTTCTTTTTCACCACACTGTATTTACATGGGTTGCGTTGATGTAGACCCGTCTATAGGTCAAGTGGTGCATTTTTTTGTTATGATTAACGATTTCCGGATAAGTGGATTTAAATCCGAATAAGCCGTATTTGCTGATAAGAGCGACTTTACGTCTTTAACGTATTATATTGACGTTTCTTTATTGTTAATATTGCGATAAAAGTGCAGCTGTGAAACAATCTCACTTAATCTGGTGTTTTTCTACGCCATGTAATTCCATCAATGCACTCTTTGATCCATGAAATGTAAAAAAATTGAAGTTTATAGTTTTAACAAATTCGCTGGAAAGTGATAATAATTATCATTATTTCTCCAAATGTGTCTTCTCGAAACCGATAACCGACCTTCCGTCTAACTTAATCCGGAAGTAGTAGCGCGAATTTGGCAGCGACTTCGTCCTCCACAAAGGATAAAAACAAATTTTTCATTAAGTGATTAAAGGTCAGAATTTCAACACTCCAATGACACATTCGTTTCTCTTAATTACCGCGAATTATGTCGCGGATTGAGAGAAACCGCGCCGAATAAACAAACATTTACACTGTCGTACACAAACAATTCGGTCACAGTTTACGCGAAGAAGGCCGAACCTGGATTTTTGAAAGGCGTGGTCACGTGGTGCCGCGTCGCGCTTGCGATTGGCCGCTGAGCGATTTGCGCGCGAACAATCCGTCCACCGGCGCCAATTTCAAATCCGCGAAATTTCATTAAACCGAATAATGCGTGTTTAATGAAACCTGTCGCGTATTGACGTCAACTTATAAAAAGTGGTCTCGTCTTAATTATTCTAATTCGTGTTTATTCTCGAGGTGCGAATAGCGTTAGCATCATTATCGACGTTTTTAATGTGTTTACATGAATTCGTACCGCGCATGACCTTTCGCATCGATTGCTTCGAAAGCTTCAATCACGCGATGTCTCACGGTTGCTCTCTTTTTCAGGCAACATCAGTGCGGTGTTCACCTACAAGTGGAAGGGAGAAGACTTGGCCAGGTTGGCCGAAAACAATTCCAAAGTTTACGTTCATATCACTATTGCGAGTCAGACGTCGTCGAGGACGGCCAATATTAACAGGTGAGCTTCATTTTCGACTGGTTGCGAGATGAGAGGTGAAGGTTTCGCGTGCCAAGGTAGGACCGCGGTTGGGGTAGGTCATGGGATGCCAAAACAACTGGAAAATGTAGCGTTTGCGCGGAATAAAAATAAGTTTTGGGTGGCGGCTGCCAGAGTATTTTCGGATGCGAGCAACCCCGTATTGAGATTTGTCGTATCAAAGTGAGCGGTGACTTTGCCGCCTCGTCGAAACGGAACTGTGATTGTGGTGTGTGACGGGAGCGGCACATTGATCCAGTGGTGGCTCGATTGCTACAACTTGGACACGAGTTGTGCATTATTTTTTGTATAAATGTTTTTTCTTGTAAGTATCATGTTTACATTTCAATAAAGTCGAGAGAGCTGGGTTTATTTACAAATCTGAAAGGCAGGAAGCAGTAAACATTGTTACTAAGTTAGTCAAGTAGAACTTCTGGCAAATAAACGCTCCTAAACTGCCAACGAGTGACCTTCTTTTCAGTTTTTTTATTATTTGGCTGGTATTTAGTGCCTTTGGTCAGTAGAAACGGAGTTCTATTTTTCGGTTGCGAGGACTTCAAATGTTCTAAAGTTTTATTTTCGTTGGATAAATATAGCGACACATCGGGTTTTTTTTAATTTTAACGTTTTGTTATCAGTGGAATTTAAATCGTCCACGAGGTAATAAACGCCTACGATTTTTTTTTTATAAAAAAAAAACATGTCATTACTTGTAGAGTTGGAGTAAAACAGTGAATTCTGAAGAATTATTAAGAGAGTTGAGGTTTTAATTAAGGACACTTTGAATCATTGTCCTTAATTTAAAGGTTCTACTCTGTTTTTACGATTGATATTATCTAAAAAACGTATTTGTCGATCTAGTTTTGTATCAAGATTAGGCTAATTTTCGATAACAAAAATAGTGTAGTAAACAATAATAGTAAACACGCAAATTCTAGCGCGAAAAATACCAATGTCTGATATGGTTTTATACGGTTTTGTGACGTCTTATCTTTTACGGTTTGTAATAGCCGTATTTATAGGTAGAAACGTCCAAAGTACGTATACTTTTGTGTTTTCGTAAGGGGTATTAAGTTTCCACTGATAACAAGACATTGGTGACTTGAATCAAAAAAATTATATTTTTAATAATAACTAGTTGTAACCAGGGACGGATGGGACTGCTGAATCAGCATGAAAAAAAATTAGAGCGGCTTTTGTGTCTGGTTTTTGAAGAAGTTTGAAAGAATACCTTGTGTTTGGTTTTTGAAGTAGTTTGAAAGAATCTTTGGGACTTCTTGTGTCTGGTTTTTGAAGTAGTTTAAAAGTATCTCAGGGAACACATTTAACTTGTTACTGAAGTAATTGGAAAGAATCTCGGGAACACCTTGTGTCTGGTTTTTAAAGTAGTTTGAAAGAATCTCGAGGACTCCTTGCGCCTGGTTTTTGAAGTAGTTGAAGAGAATCTCATTGATCCTTTTTGTCTGGTTTTTGAAGTATTACTAGTAGATGATAGCGTATATTTTTACATATTTAGATTTTCCGTATTACAAAGTGACGACCAAAAACGCAATAAAAATTGGATAAATACTTCACAAAAAAAAGGATGACAAAGAAGGCGTCAAAAATGTGAAAAAAAAAAACAATGACAAAACAAAAGTGACAAAAATACAGAAAAAGCGACAAAGAAGGGTTTCAGAAAAATTAGACAAAAGTCTGCAAGAAAAAACGTGACATAAAAAGGTCATAAAATAAGGTGAAAAAAAAGTTAAAGAAGATGATGAAAAAGGGGGGAAAAGTGTTCAAAAAAGAGGCGACAAAAAAAATACAAAAACGAAAAAAAAGCAAGCAGCAAAATAACGCGACACAAAGTGACTAAAATATGACAAAAGGAGACACTAAAAGATTGATGATAAAAATGGTCATAAAAAATGTCTTGAAGAAAGCGACAAAAAACAGATAAAAGCGAGAAAAATTTAATACAAAAGGAGGAAAATTAAGGCAAAAAAGGTCATCAGTTAAGCGAAAGAAAACGATGAAAATGGCAGAATAAAGGCGAAAAAATGACAGAAATGAGGCTATGAAATAACCATAAAGAAACGATAAAAAAGGACTCCTTGTGTCCTTGTGTCAAGTTTTTGAAGTAGTTTGAAAAAATCTCTGGGACTTCTTGTGTCTGGTTTTTGAAGTAGTTTAAAAGTATCTCAGGGACCACATTTAATTAGTTACTGAAGTAATTGGAAAGAATCTCGGGAACACCTTGTGTCTGGTTTTTAAAGTAGTTTGAAAGAATCTCGAGGACTCCTTGCGCCTGGTTTTAGAAGTAGTTGAAGAGAATCTCATTGATCCTTTTTGTCTGGTTTTTGAAGTAGTACTAGTGGATGATAGAGTATATTTTTACATATTTAGATTTTCCGTATTAAAAAGTGACGACCAAAAACGCAATAAAAATTGGATAAATACTTCACAAAAAAAAGGATGACAAAGAAGGCGTCAAAAATGTAAAAAAAAAACAATGACAAAACAAAAGTGACAAAAATACAGAAAAAGCGACAAAGAAGGGTTTCAGAAAAATTAGACAAAAGTCTGCAAGAAAAAACGTGACATAAAAAGGTCATAAAATAAGGTGAAAAAAAAAGAAGATGATGAAAAAGGGGGAACAAGTGTTCAAAAAAGAGGCGACAAAAAGAGGACAAAAAACGAAAAAAAGCAGCAAAATAACGCGACAAAAAAGTGACTAAAACATGACAAAAGAAAACACTAAAAGATTGAGGATAAAAATGGCCATAAAAAATGTCATGAAAAAAGCGACAAAAAAAAACAGATAAAGCGAGAAAAATTTAATACAAAAGGAGGAAAATTAAGGCAAAAAAGGTCATCAGGTAAGCGAAAGAAAACGATGAAAATGGCAGAGTAAAGGCGAAAAAATGACAGAAATGAGGCTATGAAATAACCATAAAAAAAACGATAAAAAAGGACTTCTTGTGTCAAGTTTTTGAAGTAGTTTGAAAAAATCTCTGGGACTTCTTGTGTCTGGTTTTTGAAGTAGTTTAAAAGTATCTCAGGGACCACATTTAACTTGTTATTGAAGTAATTGGAAAGAATCTCGGGAACACATTGTGTCTGGTTTTTAAAGTAGTTTGAAAGAATCTCGAGGACTCCTTGCGCCTGGTTTTAGAAGTAGTTGAAGAGAATCTCATTGATCCTTTTTGTCTGGTTTTTGAAGTAGTACTAGTAGATGATAGAGTATATTTTTACATATTTAGATTTTCCGTATTAAAAAGTGACGACCAAAAAGGCAATAAAAATTGGATAAATACTTCACAAAAAAAAAGGATGACAAAGAAGGCGTCAAAAATGTGAAAAATAACAAAACAAAAGTGACAAAAATACAGAAAAAGCGACAGAGAAGGGTTTCAGAAAAATTAGACAAAAGTCTGCAAGAAAAAACCTGACATAAAAAAATCATAAAATAAGGTGAAAAAAAAGTTTAAGAAGATGATGAAAAAGGGGGGAAAAGTGTTCAAAAAAGAGGCGACAAAAAGAGGACAAAAAACGAAAAAAAGCAGCAAAATAACGCAACAAAAAAGTGACTAAAACATGACAAAAGAAAACACTAAAAGATTGAGGATAAAAATGACCATAAAAAATGTCATGAAAAAAGCGACAAAAAAAAACAGATAAAGCGAGAAAAATTTAATACAAAAGGAGGAAAATTAAGGCAAAAAAGGTCATCAGGTAAGCGAAAGAAAACGATGAAAATGGCAGAATAAAGGCGAAAAAATGACAGAAATGAGGCTATGAAATAACCATTAAAAAAACGATAAAAAAGACTCCTTGTGTCAAGTTTTTGAAGTAGTTTGAAAAAATCTCTGGGACTTCTTGTGTCTGGTTTTTGAAGTAGTTTAAAAGTATCTCAGGGACCACATTTAGCTTGTTATTGAAGTAATTGGAGAGAATCTCGGGAACACCTTGTGTCTGGTTTTTAAAGTAGTTTGAAAGAATCTCGAGGACTCCTTGCGCCTGGTTTTTGAAGTAGTTGAAGAGAATCTCATTGATCCTTTTTGTCTGGTTTTTGAAGTAGTACTAGTAGATGATAGAGTATATTTTTACATATTTAGATTTTCCGTATTAAAAAGTGACGACCAAAAACGCAATAAAAATTGGATAAATACTTCACAAAAAAAAGGATGACAAAGAAGGCGTTAAAAATGTGAAAAAAAAACAATGACAAAACAAAAGTGACAAAAATACAGAAAAAGCGACAAAGAAGGGTTTCAGAAAAATTAGACAAAAGTCTGCAAGAAAAAACGTGACATAAAAAGGTCATAAAATAAGGTGAAAAAAAAGTTAAAGAAGATGATGAAAAAGGGGGGAAAAGTGTTCAAAAAAGAGGCGACAAAAAAATACAAAAAACGAAAAAAAAGCAAGCAGCAAAATAACGCGACACAAAGTGACTAAAATATGACAAAAGGAGACACTAAAAGATTGATGATAAAAATGGCCATAAAAAATGTCTTGAAGAAAGCGACAAAAAACAGATAAAAGCGAGAAAAATTTAATACAAAAGGAGGAAAATTAAGGCAAAAAAAGTCATCAGTTAAGCTAAAGAAGACGACGAAAATGGCTGAATAAAGGAGAAAAAAATGAAAAAATAACCATAAAAAAGGCGAGAAAAAACCCAAAAAAGAATTAAAAGGAGCGACAAAAAAAAACAATTAAATAACAACACAAGAAAGATGTCAAAATACATAAGAGGAGAACAAAAAATACGATAAAAAAAGTGATAAGAGGTGACAAAAACTCACAGCAAAAAACTATCTAAAAAAAGATCAAAACGAGGCGAGAAAAAAAGACGAAGAAAAGCAGGCTAAAAAAGGGCGAAAAAACCTAAAAAAAGTCCACACAGATGATGAAAAAAAGGTGATTAAAAAAGGGACCAAACAATTATCAAAATGGAAGAGGACATAAACATCCACAGAACAATTCGATAAAAAAGCGACAAGAAAAACCCGGAGAGAAAACGACGAAATGAGGCGATAGAAAAAAGTAACACAAAAGTCGAAAAAAAAATAAAGGGCCAGATAAACAAGGTCATATGTACAATAAAGCAAAAAAAAGGACGACAAAAAGGACCGAACTAAGCGACAAAAAAACAGAAAAAAGACGAAAAAATGCAGAAAGAAGGCTTAAAAAATCCCACAAAAATGTGGGAAAAACAGAAAAAGGGAAAAATCAATTAAAAAAAAAGGTAGAAAAAGAGCGACAAAAAAGGCAAATAATAATCGGACAAAGAAGATGACAAAATATATAGGGTGACAAAAAATCCACAAAAAATATTATAAAAAAAGTTGCAGCTAAAGATGACAAAAACCCAGAGAAAAAAAAGGGCGACAGAAAAACAACACAAAACGCGACAAAAAGGTCATAAAATAAGGGGGAAAAAAGTTAAAGATGATAAAAAAGGGAGGCAAACTGTTGAAAAAAAGAAACGACGAGGTCAAGGCCACAAAAAAGGGGACAAAACCCAGTAAAAAAGGGCGATAAAAAAAGGACAAAACGCGAAAAAAGGCAATAAAATAACGCGACCAAAAAGTGACTAAAACATCACAAAAGAAGACACTAAAAGATTGAGGATAAAAATGGCCATAAAAAATGTCATGAAAAACGCGGCAAAAAAAAACAGATAAAGCGAGAAAAATTTAGTACAAAAGGAGGAAAATTAAGGCAAAAAAGTGACAGAAATGAGGCTATGAAATAACCATAAAAAACTGATAAATAAGGCGAGAAAATTTCCAAAAAAGAGTGACAAAAAACAGGTAAATAACAACACAAAAAAGTTGACAAAATACGTAGGAGTAGAAGAAATACACATAAAATACAATAAAAAAAGCGATAAGAAAAGATGTCAAAAACTCACAGAAAAAGCGATCTAAAAAACATCGTAAAACAAGCAAAAAAGCGGACTACAAAGGGCGCAAAAAAGCCAAAAAGTCCACAAAAAATGATGAAAAGAGGTTATAAAAAAGGGACCAAAAAGATTTCAAAATATAAGAGGACAGAAAAATCCACAAAAGAAATGGATAAAAAAGCGACAAGGAAAGATGACAAAGGACCCCAGAGAAAACGACATAAAGGGGCGACAGAAGAACGTGATACAAATGTCGAAAAAAATAAAGGGCGACATAAACACTAAGGCAAAAAAAGGGCGACAAAGAAGACCGAAATAAGCGACCAAAAAATCAGAAAAAGGCGAAAAAGGTAGAAAGAAGGCTTAAAAAAAGCCACAAAAATGCAGCAAAAACATAAAAAAACGGGAAAAAATAAATTAAAAGGACAAAAAAGAGCAAAAAAATGCGAATAATAACCAGACAAAAAGATGACAAAATATATAGGGCGACAAAAAAATTCAAAAAAAAAAATAAAAAAAGTTGCAGGTAATGATGACAAAACCCAGAGAAAAAAAGGGCGACAGAAAAACGTAACCCAAAACGGGACATAACAAAAAGGTCATAAAATGAATCGAAAAAAAGGGTAGAAAAAAGGCGACAAAAAAGAGACTAAAAAACCACCAAGAGCAATGACAAAAAAAGGCAGAAAAAAGATTATCAAAAAACCACAAATAAATGAGAAAAAAAAGATAAAAAAAATGTGAAAAACGTCCAAAACAGGACCAAAAAGGGCGACAAAAAAGTTGGTAGTCTAGAGACTATCTCGGCGACCCCTTGTGTCTGTTTTTTGAAGTAGTTTGAAAGAACTTCGGGGAGTCTTTGTATCTAGTTTTTGAAGTAGTTGAAAGAATCTCGAGGACTCCTTGGGTCTGGTTTTTGAAGTGGTTTGAAAGAATCTCGAGGACTCCTTGGGCCTGGTTTTTGAAGTAGTTGGAGAGAATCTCGGGCACCTTTGTGTCAGGATTTTAAAGTAGTTTGAAAATTTCTAGGGACTCCTTGTGTCCGGTTTTTGAAGCGGTTTGAAAGAGTCTCGGGAGTTCCTTCTGCCTGGTTTTTGAAGTAGTTGGTGAGAATCTCGGGATGTTGTGTCTGGCTTTTGAAATAGTTTGAAAGATTCTAGGGACTCCTTGTGTCTGGGTTTTGAAGTAGTTTGAAAGAATCTCGGGAACCCTTTGTGCCTGATTTTTGAAGTGGTTTGAGAGTATCTCGGGCTCGCCTTTTGTTTTGATAAAGAAGTTTGAAAGAATTTCTGGAATACTTTGTGTCTGGTTTTTGAAGTAGTTTGAAAGAATCTCGAGGATTCCTTGTGTCTGGTTTTTGAAGTAGTTTGAAAGAATCTCGGAGACTTCTTGTGTCTGGTTTTTGAAGTAGTTTTAAAGTATCTCAGGGACCACTTTTAACTTGTTTTTGAAGTAATTCGAAAGAATCTCAGGAACCCCTTTATTTGAAAGAATCGTGGGAATTCCTTGTGTCTAGTTCTTGAAGTAATTTTGAAGAATCTCGGGGATCCCTTGTGTCTAGTTTTTGAAGTAGTAGTAGATGATATGGTATGTTTTTAAACATTTAGATTTTGCCTATAATTAGAAAAAATTGACAAATGTCTACAAAAAAAAAACGCGACATAAAAAGGTCATAAAATAAAGTGAAAAAAAGGTTCAAGAAGACTATGAAAAACGGGGACAAAAACTGCACAAAAAAAAGAGGTGACGGAAAAGAACGACAAGGTAAAGGCGATAAAAAGAGGACAAAAACCCAGTAAAAACTAGGCGACAAAAAAAGGACAAAATTAAGGCAAAAAAGTCATAAGCTAAGCGAAAGAAGACGACAAAAATGGCAGAATAAAGCCAAAAAATGACCAGCCTAGAAATTGACCATAAAAAAAAACGATAAAAAAGGGAGATAAAATCCAAAAAAGAACTAAAGGAAGCAACAAAAAGACAATTTAATAATAACTCAAAAAGTTGACAAAACACATAGGAGGAGAGGAAATACATACATAAAAAATACGATATAAAAAACATAAGAAAAGGTGCAAAATCCACAAAAAATTATGAAAAAAGGTGATAAAAAAGGGACCAAAAGATATCAAAATATAAGAGGACAGAAAAATCAACAGAAGAATTCGTTAAAAAAGCGACAAGGGAAGATGACTAAAGAACCGCAAAGGAAACGACAAAAGGGATAACAGAAAAATGTGACAAAAAGTCGAAAAAAAAATAAAGGGCGACAAAAAGACCGAAATATGCGACCAAAAAAAAACAGAAAAAGGCATAAAGAGGTCACAAAAATGTAAAATACAAAAAATGGAACAAGTCACAAAAAACACTGTATAAAGTTGCAGGTAAACATGACAAAAAAACCCAAGAAAAAAAAGCGACAGAAAAACATGACACAAAACTAGACAAAAAACGCGACATAAAAAAGGTCGAAAAATCAACGAAAAAAGTGGAGAAAAAATGCGACAAAAAAGAAACTAAAAGACGACCAAGAAAAATGACAAAAAAGGAAGAAAAAAGGCTATCAAAACACACAAAAAATAGAAAAAAAAAGATAAATAAAAGTGAAAAGCACCCAAAAAAGGACCAAAAAGACTACCAAACAAGGGACCATCTCGGCGACCCTCTGTGTCTTTTTTTGAAGTAGTTTGAAAGAATCTCGGAGTCCCTTCTACCTGGTTTTTAAAGTAGTTGGAGAGAATTTCGGGAACCTTTTGTGTCTGGTTTTTGAAGTAGTTTGAAAAAATTTCGGGGACTCCTTTGGTCTGGTTTTTGAAAGAATCTCGGCAGTTCCTTCGGCCTGGTTTTTGAAGTAGTTAGAGAATCTCGGGGACCCTTTGTGTCTGGTTTTTGTAGTTTGCAAGAATCTCGAAGACTCCTTGGGTCTGTTTTTTGAAGTAGTTTGAAAGAATCTTGGGTACCCTTTGTGTTTTGTTTTTGAAGTAGTTTAAAAGAGTCGGAATTGCGTAATTATTAGGGACGAATGGGACTTGCTGAACCAGCGTGGGAAAAAATTTGGACCGGCATATAAAATTCTCGATTTCCACCTGGTCCCATCGGTCCCTGGTTGTAATAAAGTAGTTATAATAGACAGCTGTTACTATTTTTGCAGAACCGAATCTACTGGGTATGGTCAAACTGGGTCAGAGGTTAATCAGTCCTTGGAGAGTACTCCGTAAGGGTTATTTTCAAGTATAAGCTTAAATTGCACTAATCGTACATAATTTAGAGGAAACAATTGGTACAATAATGCATGTTTGAATAATTCGTGGTATTTGATAAACTATATCTTGTGCTAAACGATCATGTACGTCTTGCATGGAAAAAGTAGTGTAGACACTAGCATTCAGAGCTTATGAATTCTCAGCGAAAAATAAAGAGTCGTTATTCAATTTCTTCTCTTATCACCAAAACTCGCTCCCACAATAATCCTTCTTTATCTAAATTAAAATACGATCCGCGACCCTGGACAGATATTACGTAATTATAAGCCCGTTATCTTCCCTTCGTTTTAAAAAAAGATAATTTGTTCAAACATGCACGAATTCCCCGTCGAAATAATTACATCAAACGCGTTTACACCGCATTAGCCAATCAAATCGATATCACTCTCGAAACTCCAATAGTCAATACCACCCACCTTGAACTCGGGCGTAATCCCCGACCTTAATTAATTTTTTACGTTTTCAGCGCTCGCCAGCGCTCGTCCGCTGCATCTTTCGCCGTACAAAAATCAAGGAGACGCTTTACTCAAGCGTGGAGATATTAATCGAGTCGTAATTGCGGCGTTTTTCGCTCGGTAATTGTTTCTCGTTTTGTTCGTCTGAGCCTGAATTGAATTTTGATTAATGCCGTTTCGGCATGCGATGTGTCAACATCCTGCGTCCGTCCAAGGAGGAGGCGATCGCCGGAAAATCCTTCAAAGAGGTGCTTCGAGGCCCTAATAAGCCCCACTTTGATTTTTTGACTGGAAATAATTCCGGCACGAATTCCCGTTCAAAGGAACATGATAACAGACGTTTTTCCTTTTGTGGAAGGATAATATCGCTGCTGATTTCTTCGGGGGATCGTTTTAAAGGGACGCGCACAAATTAAAGAAGCGAAGCGTTCAATGTTTAAGGGAAAAGGTTGCTCGTACAGGTGGGTCGGCGAAAATGGGGCACGCTTGGACGGGCAATTAACCCGAAATGGGGCTCTGGAAACGGGGAACTTATTAATGGATGGATGGGTTCGCTAATATTAGACGGGGGAAAGTTTGTCTTTCGGGAGATGTAGATGATTTGAAGGGGAAAAATTAGACAATTGAGAATTGGGTTATATTGTGAACAAAATGGCGGGGTTAAGTTTGAGTGGGGATTGCGAGGCGTTGATGTTGGGTTAAGGCTAGGGTAGTCAGTCGTCAATAATATGGTATAGTTTATGTCAGCGTTTCTCAAGCGGTTGGGTTTGGAGGGACGAATATGTGGGAAAGTAAAACCACAATGTGGTTCGTTTACCGAACAGATGGAGTGATCACGTGACTTGGGGGTCTCTTTTGAGAAAAACTGGTCGAACTGCAATTCTTCAATTTTTAATTTTTAGTTTCTTCAGTTTTTCGATTTGCAATTTTTCAAATTTTCATTGCCCTTTTTCATCAGTTTTTCGTTTTGATTTAAATTCTCGAGTTTTCAATTTTTAATTTTTCGATTTTTCGATTCTTTAATCTCTCATTTACTCAGATTTCCGATTGCAATTTTTTCGTTTCGGTTTTTTATTTTCTTTGCAGTTTTTCGTTTGGGTTTTTTATTTTCTTACTTTTTTCAATTTTTCGGTTTTTAAATTGTCAGATTTTTTTTTTCTCGTTTTTTCAGTTTTTGGATTTTTCAGTTTCTCGATTTTTCAATTTTTCGTTTATTTAGTTGACTTGTGATTTTTCAACTTTTCATTTTCTTGTTGCTTGAATTTTTGATTCCACAATTTTTCGACTCTTTAATTCTCTATTTTTTCAAGTTTTCGATTTGCAATTTTTCTTATTTTTACAATTTTTCGAATTTTCAAATTCATAATTTTATAATTTTTGATTTTCCAAATTTAATTTTTGATTTTTTTTGTTTCTCTTTTTTCATTTTAAAATTTTCACTTTCGATTTTCTAAATTTTGGATGTTTTCATTTTTAGATTTGGCAGTTTTTCGATTTGGAATTTATTTTTCAGTTTTTCATGTCTTCAATTTTTCGATTTGCAGTTTTTCGTTTGGGTTTATTGTCTTAATTTTTTCAACTTTTGGGTTTTTAAACTTTCAGTTTTTTTAATTTTTTGTTTCTTCAGTTTTTCGATTTGTGATTTTTCGATTTTTCATTTTCTTGTTTCTTAAATTTTTGATTACGCGATTTTTCGATTCTTTAATTTTCCATGTATTCAAATTTTCGATTTGTAATTTTGCGTTTCGGTTTATTATTTTTAATTTTTTTACAATTTTTCAATGTAATAATTTTATAATTTTTGTTTTTCTAATTTTAAATTTTTTAATTTTTCGTTCCTTCATTTCTTCGATTTGAATTTTTCAATTTTTCTTTTTTTTTTCTTTTTTTCTTTTGTTTCTCCAATTTTACGATGTCATTTCATTTTCATTTTTAAATTTTTCGGTTAATCCAATTTTCCAAATTTTGGATTTTTTCTTTTTTCGTTTTTTTAACTTTTAGATTTTCCAGTTTCTCGATTTTCCGATTTTTAAAATTTTCAATTTTGTTATTTTTGGATTTCCAGTTACATATCCGATTTTTCGTTTTCTTTAATTTTTCAATTTTTTTATTTTTTAATGTTTTGGTTTTATAATTTTTCTTTCAATTTCAATTTTTTCAATTTCTCAATTTCTCGAGTTCCAATTTTATCAATTTTTCGTTTCGTTTTATTATGTTTACAATTTTATCGAATTTTCGTTGTTGTAATTTCATAATTTCTGTTTTTCTAGTTTTAATTTTTCCAATTTTTCTTTTCTTCATTTGTTCGTTTTGCAGTTTTTTCAATTTTTAATTTTTTGTGTCTCCAATTTTACAATGTCATTACATTTTCATTTTTAAATTTTTCAGTTTTCCGATTTTCCAGATTTTTCAGTTTTTAGATTTCGCAATTTTTCAATTTGCAATTTAATCAGTTTTCAATTTTCAGTTTCTCGATTTACAATTTTTCTTTTCGGTTTTTATTTTCTTTATTTTTTCAGTTATTCGATGTTTCAACGTATCCATTTTATAATTTTTCGTTTTTTTAATTTGAAGTTTTTATTTTTCGTTTTTCAGTTTTTCCATTTGCGATTTTTCAATTTTTGTTTTTCTTGTTTCTTCAATTTTTAGAATTTGCAATTTTTCGATTCTTTAATCTTTCATTTACTCAATTTGTTTTTACAATTTTTCGAATTTTCAATGTCATCATTTCATAATTTTTGTTTTTCGTTTCTTCATGTGTCCGATTTTCAATTTTTCATTTTTTTTGTTCATTTTCATTAAAATTTTTCGGTTTTCCGATTTTGCAACCTTGGATGTTTCAGTTTTCATTCAATTTAATTTTTCAATTTTTCATTTCTTCAATTTTTTTTATTTACATATTTTGTTACAGTTTTTATTTCATTTATTTTTCAATTTTTCGGTTCTTCAGTGTGAAAATTTTTGATTTTTTTTTTTTCAATTTTTCCATTTTACAAGTTTTAGATTTTGCAGTTTCACGATTTCTCAATTTTGATGAATTTTTTCGATTTTTCGATTTGTCGGTGTTCTGATTTTCAAATTTTTCTTTTTTCAGTGTGAAAATTTTTGTTTTTTGGAGATTTTTCATTTTTTCCATTTGTAATTTTTTGGTTTTCAATTTTTCGATTTTTTGGTCTTCAGTTTTTTTTTCTATATCATTTTTGATTTCTTTAAATTTTCGATTTGCAAATTTTGGTTTCGGATTTTCTTTTCTTAATTTTTACAGTTTTTCGATTTTCCAATGTTCCGATTTTGTGATTTTTTGTTTACTCATTTACAACTTTTTGTTTCTTCAATTTTACAAAATAAATCTCTTCGAGTTTCGATTTTTATATTTTTTAGTTTTCGAATTTTTCAACTTTTGGAAGTTTCAGTTTTTAGATTTTGCAATTTCGCGAGTTTTCATTCAATTTTTAATTTGTCAATTTTTAAATTTTTCATTTCTTCAATTTTTGGTTCTTCAGTGTTGTGATTTTCTAATTTTTCTTTTTTTTCAGTGTGAAAGTTTTTGATTTTTGGATTTAAAAAAAAAATCGATTTGTAATTTTTCGGTTTTCAATTTTTCCATTTTTCAACTTTTAGATTTTTCAGTTTCACGATTTTTTTATTTTTTATTTAATTTTTTCAATTTTTCGGTGAAATTTTTTGGTTTTTGGATTTTTTTCATTTTTTCGTTTCTTCAGTTTTTGATTCCTAATTTTTCTAATTTTCATTTTAAAACAATTATCCAATAATAATTATAATTTAAAACATTTTTCACTTTTTCAATTTTACTATTTTGAATTTTTTTATTTTTCATTTATTCGATTTTCGTTTTTTCTCTTTAATTCTTTCAATTTCTCGATATATACTTTGCAAATTTTCGATTCGATTCGTTTTTTCTTCTTTCCAGGACTTCGACACATTAATTTTTTTCGATTTTTAGTTCTCGATATTTTAGTTTTTCAATATTTCGATGTTTGGTTTCTTCAATTCTTCGATTTGCGATTTTTCCATTCTTCATTTTTTCGATTTGCAGTTTTTCGTTTGGATTTTTTATTTTCTTAATTTTTTCAATTTTTCGGTTTTTAAACTTTCAGATTTTTTAATTTTTTTGTTGCTTGAATTTTTGATTTCCCAATTTTTCGATTCTATAATTCTCTATTTATTCAAATTTTCGATTTGTAATTTTTCGTTTCGGTTTTTTATTTTTCTTATTTTTAGAATTTTTCGAATTTTCAATGTTATAATTTTTGTTTTTCCAATTTTTCGTTTCTTCATGTGTCCGATTTGGAAATTTTCAATTTAAATTTTTTTTTGTTTCTTCAATTTTACAATGTTTCATTTTCATTAAAATTTTTCTGTTTTCCGATTTTCCAACTTTTGGATGTTTCAGTTTTTAGATTTTGCAATTTTTCAATTTGCAATTTCACGATTTTCATTCTACTTTTAAATTTTTAATTCTTTCAATTTTTGTATTTTTGTTTCGGTTTTTTATTTGATTTATTTTTTCAAGTTTTAGGTTTTCAGTTTTTCGATTTTTCTACTTTTAGTTTTTTCAGTTTCAGGATTTTTCAATTTTTTATTTAATTTTTTCAATTTCTCGGTTTGTCAGTGTTCTGAATTTCAAATTTTTCTTTTTTCAGTTGAAATTTTTTGATTTATGGCTTTTTTTCTTTTTTTCGATTTGTAATTTTTTGGTTTTCACTTTTTCGATTTTTTAACTATTATACATTTTTTTTTCGTTTCTTCACTTTTTGATTTTCAATGTTCCTAATTTTCATTTTAAAACAATTATCCAATAATAATTATAATTTAAAACATTTTTCACTTTTTCGATTTTTCTCTTTTTAATTTTTTAATTTCTCGATATATACTTGCAAATTTTTGATTCAATTCGTTTTTTCTTCTTTCCAGGTTTTCGAAACATTAATTTTTTTCGATTTTTGGATTCTCAATTTTTTAGTTTTTCAATATTTCGATTTTTGGTTTCTTCAATTCTTCGAGTTGCGATTTTTCCATTCCTCATTTTTTCGATTTTGCAGTTTTACGTTTTCTCAGATTTTCGGTTTTTCACTTTTTCAAATCAAAAAATGGGAAAATTGCTAAACTAAAACTGAAAAATCAAAAATGAAAAAAAGGAAAAAGATAAAGTGAAAACTTCGAAAAATCTAAAAATTGGAAATCAAGAGGTTGAAAAATTGAAGAAACGAAAAATTCAAAAATCGAAAGAATAAAGAAATTGAGAAATTTAAAAATCGAAAAAGTGCAAATTCGGAAAAACTTGGTATTGTAAAATTGAAATATTGAAAATTAAAGAAATCGAAAAATCGAAAAATTGAGAAATCCCAAAACGAAGAATATGAAAAGTAGAAATCAAGAACTTGAAAAATTGGAGAAACGAAAAACAAAAATAAAAAAATTGGTCTAAAGAGTTTAGACAGTACTTCCCTCGCTGTCGAAAACTTGACGACTGCATGCCTATTGTGTTTTTTTTCATTAATTCATTTTTTTTTCATTAATTTTTTTGAGTCACTCTGTATATGCAAATCCAAAAAATATGAATGGAGTGATAAATGACAAGTACAGGCTCATCATATTTTGTACATTTTAGATATGATTTATTCGGCAAACTTTCGAGCTGACGTCATCAAGTTTTTGGAGGGGATAAGCAAATATATTTTGACTAAACATTTATTATGCTCTTTATGACCTTAAAACATCTGCAAGATTTCAGAGCATTCGGTTTTGTAGTTCCTGATTAAATCAATAAAATATATTTACGCATTCATTAATTTTTTTGAGTCACCCTGTATATGCAAATCCAAAAAATATTAATGGAGTGATAGTTCAGAAGTACAGACTCATCATATTTTGTACATTTTAGATATGATTTATTCCACAAACTTTTGAGCTGACGTCATCAAGTTTTTGGAGGGGATAAGCAAATATTTTTTGACTAAAGATTTATGATGCTCTTTATAGCCTTAAAACATCTGCAACATTTCAAAGCATTCTGGTTAGCAGATTAAAAATTAAATTTCAAAATGTTGTTTTATAATTTTGATTTTTTTTCCAAAAATCTGGACGTTTCGGGTGAAAAGTCGATTCAGAGTTGTAAACTACATGTGTAGGACTATGTTATTTTATACAATTGAAAACCCATTTACTATGTACAATTTTGAAGTGACGTCATCGCTTTAGTGGTGGGGATGATTCGACAAATTTTGGTTAGCGTTTTACCATCTACATGATATTCTTAATATAAGTACAAAATTTCACAACAATCGGTCGAGTACTTTCGGAGATTATCTGTCTAATAAAAATCCGTGACAACAGACGGACAGACGGACAGACGGAGAGACGGACGGACAGACGGACAGACGGACAGACGGACAGACAGACGGAAATGGGAGACCTATTTCTTCGTCTTCTAGGGGTCATGAAAGATCGAGAAAACGTAAAAGTAGAGAGTCGGCCGACGGACTCGATTACAATACTTCCTTTGCTTGCGCTCGGGAAGTAAAAACGAAAAAGTATAAAATGAAAATTTTGAAAAGTCTAAAAATTGAAAACTAAAAACTTGAAAAGTTGAAATATCGAAAAATTAAAAACTGAGAAACTTAAAAATCGAAAAATTACTAAAATGGAAAAAAACGAAACATTGTAAAATCGACATAATGACAAAATAATGGCAATTAAAGAAATCGGAAAATTGCTAAATTGGAAAATTTAGAAGTTGAAGAAACGAAAAATTCAAAAATCCAAAGAATAAAAATCTGAAAAACGAAATATTCTAAAATCGAAATATTGAAAAGTAAAGATTTCGGAAAATCGAGTAATTGAGAAATCCAAAAATTGCAAAACTGTAAATTTAAGAAAATTGGAAAAAATCAAAGAATGAAAATTTCAAAAATTGAATAAACGAAGAATTGTGATATAAATTTGAGAAAATGATCCTAAAAAAATCGGGTAAATGAAAAATAAAAATCAAGAACTTGAAAAATTAACGAAACGATAAAAAGAAAAATAAAAACCGCAAAAGTATAAAATGAAAATTTTGAAAAATCTAAAAATTGGAAATCAAAAACATGACAAATCGAAAAATCGAAAAACGAAATATTGTAAAATCGAAATAATGACAATTAAAGAAATCAAAGATCGAAAATTTGAAGAATTGAAGAACTGGAAAATTATAAAATCGAAAAATTTAAGGAACGAAAAATTTTGAACATTTCGAAATCGAGAAATTGAAAAATTGAAAAAATTAAAGAAATGAAAAAACGAAAAATTGTTAAATCAAAAAATGAGTCCAGATATTTCGAAAAATTGTAAAATTTGATTTTGCGAATTTATTTTTTGTGATAAAACCTCATAAGTTAATAAAAATATGTACACCACAAATGCACAAGTATCTTTTTTTGTGAAAATAAAAACAATTTACAATTGTGAATTTTGGAAATGACGTCATCAAATTCTTGGTGGGGATAATTAGCCAATTTTGGTTTGGTTTATTAGGCATAATAGATATACAAAATTTGACAGCAATCGGTCCAGTAGTTTCGAAGTTTATCTGTCTAATTAAAATCCGAACAGAAACGATCATGAAAGTCGGGAACTAAAAAATCCCATCACCGTTGTATACAAACCCAGCATACTCCGCACGCTTCGCGCGTCCACGCGCCACTCCGCCGCCCCCCGCTCCCGTTTCACGTTATGACCCAATACCTCCGCGTAAACACGGGTTAATTATAATTACGCCATCTGGCTATTTTCAATAACCAGGAAACCGCCGCCATAAACTCCAAGAAGTGATTTCGGTGCGGTAAATGTCACATTCTTCCGCATAGGTTGGTATCGATTGTTCTGGCTGGCGCATTTCTGGGTTAAGGATGCTTAAACTGATCTCTTTGTGGGAATAAAACGCATGGGCGACAATAAGAAAACAAGTTTATTTTTGCCGGAGTGGGGCCGAGAGGTTACGTAAATAAATCATTTTATTTCCGTTTAGCCAACAGCTGACGGAAGTCAAACCTTCCAAGTGTGCGGCAGGCTTATGTCAGCACACTTTCTAACAAGGAGGTCGATTTTAGCATATTAGAGGTGTTAGATTTCGACAGCGCTTCCGGGGAAGTGCAAGGCCGAAGTCGGAAAAATAATTGACACTTCCGCAAGAAGAAGGATGTCCACGTGGTATGCTAATGGAGTGGTAATTTATCGGGCGATTAAGGGGGCCTTGGAGATCAAGGAGATTCCTGCTGGGTTGGAGAGAGGGACTCCGATTTCGAGATTTGTTTACAAATATGAGAAGGTTTCACGCTACAGATTGCAGAACAATAGCGAGGTTGGAGCAGGATTTTACAAGATTGGGTTACATAACTATTTTAAATGTAGGTGTGGAGATGATGACATGTCGTGTATTGTTGGTTGCCTACAATTTAAATGTTTTAATTTTCATTTTTGGTGATTTAGCGCCATCTGTCGATTTTAGTTTGACAGACAGGGTTTGCGGCTTCGCTATTTTGTTCTTGTACCACTTCGCGTATTCACAGCTTTGGACTAATTGTAAAGTCGTTCGCCGCCGCCCAGACGCCCGCCATCGATCACTGCCCACACATAACGACTCCAACCACCTGGGAATAAATCCCTTATGTGTAAATAAATGTCGGAATAATCCCGCAATTCGATCCTGCGGCCCGTCCGGATAATCAAAGCAGGAATAAATTTCCTCGGAGGATCAAATCGAGTATCGGAAAAGTAAAGCGAGTTTTCTTGCAGGCAGTAGAGCGAAATTAAAAAAGTTGCGATCCGAATGAGAGGTTAATTGGGGATTTTTCGGGCGAAATTTCGTTAATTAAATTCGGGCCTGTGGGTTCTGGGTTTTAATTTGTCGAGGGTTTGGGGACCGGTTTGATTTTTGTCTCTGTTGCAGGACCTCGGTGCTGTTTGTTTCCATCACGTTCATTGTCCTGATGATTATTTCGTTGGCCTGGTTGGTGTTCTACTACGTGCAGAGGTTCAGGTACATCCACGCGAAGGACCGGCTTTCGGTAAGTGACATGGAGGCTTGAGATTGGGGGAATTCATGAAAATACTCGATTTTTACGGCGGGTTTAGTTTTATTTTGAAGAAGTGGCTGTAGAAAGTTCGTGCACAGACTTGTGGCGCCGGGGAATGACGATGGGAAAAGTGGGAAGGAAATAAGAGTTGAGAGCAGAAATTACAGTTTGGGGGATTTTTCTTACATGTGTTTATATTTACAACTTTTGAATTAAATTGAATAATTAAAAAATTGAGCTCTTGGCAAACTTACCAAAAAATCCATTGTGACTTTTTTTGTTAGGTTGGCAACATATTTAAAATTTTATGGTGGCCAACCTGATTGTCCAATTGACATTGAAAAAGTGTTTATCTGAACGTTTGGTAATGGTAACTAGCAACAAAACATTTAAAAGAAAACTGTAATTTTTAATATATTTCGTCAAAATTTACGAACGAAAATTTTAAAATAATTTTGTACGCAATTTTACATATTTTCATAATATGGAACTACAAAAGTGGCAATTTTGTCAATTACAGGTTCACTCCCAATTTTTGAATTTTTTTTTTCAGTGTGAAAGTTTTTGATTTTTCAACTATTAGATTTTTCACTTTTTGTTTAATTTTTTCAATTTTTCGGTGTTCTGATTTCCAAATTTTTCTTTTTTCAGTTGATTTTTGTACTATTTTCATATTTTCGATTTGTAAATTTTTGGTTTTCAATTTTTCAACTTTTATATATTTTTTCGTTTTTTCACTTTTTGGTTTGCAATTTTTCTAATTTTCATTTTAAAACAATTATCCAATAATAATTATAATTTAAAACACTTTTCAATTTTGCGGCTTTCGAATTTTCTATTTTTCATTTATTCGATTTTTCGTTTTTTTCTCTTTTTAATTTTTAAATTTCTCGATATATACTTTACAAATTTTCGATTCGATTCGTTTTTTCTTCTTTCCAGTTTTTCGATCGTTAATTTTTTTCGATTTTTGGTTTTTCAATTATTTAGTTTTTCAATATTTCGATTTTTAGTTTCTTCAGTTCTTCGATTTGCAATTTTTCCCGGTCTTCATTTTTTCGATTTTGTAATTTTTCAAATCAAGAAATGGGAAAATTGCTAAACTGTAAAATTGAAAAATCAAAAATAAAAAAAAGTGAAAACTTTGAATATCTAAAAGTTGGAAATCAAGAAGTTGAAAAATTCAAAAATCGAAAGAATAACAAAAATTGAAAGATTTAAAAATCAAAAAAGTGCTGAAAAACTTAATATTTTAGATTCGAAATATTGAAAATTAGAGAAACTGGAAAATTTGGGAATTGAAAAATCAAAAATGGAAAATTTGAAAAATTGAATAAATCGAATTGTGATATAATCGAGAAAATAATGTTTAAAAAATCGAGAATATGGAAAATTAAAAAATTAAGAACATGAAAAATTGAAGAAACGAAAAACTAAAAATTGGAAATTAAAAACTTGAAGTTGAAAAATCGAAAAATTAAAAATTGAAAAATTACCAAAATGGAAAAAACGAAACATTGTAAAATCGAAAAAATGACAAAATTTAAAGAAATCGGAAAATCGCTAAATTCGAAAATTTAGAAATTAGAAATCAAGAAATTGAAAAATTGAAGAAACGAAAAATTCAAAAATCGAAAGAATAAAAAAATTGAAAAACAAAATGTTTTAAAATTGAAATATTGAAAATCAAAGAATACTGAAAATCGAACAATTCAGAAATCCAAAAATTGCAAAATTGAAAAATTTAAAAATTAGAAAAACTCAAAAGAATGAAAATTTTAAAAATGGAATAAACGAAGAATTGTGATATAAATTTGAGACAGTGATCTTTAAAAGATCGGGTAAATGAAAAATAAAAATCAAGAACTTGAAAAATTGAAGAAACAAAAAACTGAAAAATAAAAAAACGAAAAAGTAAAATGAAAATTTTGAAAAATCTAAAAATTGGAAATTATAAACTTGAAAGTTGAAAAATCGAAAAATTAAAAATTAAGAAACTTAAAAATCGAAAAACTACTAAAATGGAAAACACGAAACATTGTAAAATCGCAATAATGACAAAATAAAGAAATCGGAAAATTGCTAAATTAAAAAATTCAGAAATTGGAAATCAAGAAATCAGAAATTGAAGAAACGAAAATTTCAAAAATCGAAAGAATAAAAAAATTGAGAAACTTAAAAATCGAAAAAATTTAAAAATTAGAAAAAAATCAAAGAATGAAAATTTCAAAAATGAATAAACGAAAAATTGTTATATAAATTTGAGAAAGTGATCTTTAAAAAATCGGGTAAATGAAAAATAGAAATCAAGAACTTGAAAAATTAACGAAACGAAAAAAAGAAAAGTAAAAACTGCAAAAGTATAAAATGAAAATTTTGAAAAATTTAAAAATTGGAAATCAAAAACATGAAAAATAAGAAGTCGAAAGAATAAACAAATTTGAAAATTTAAAAATTGGAAAATCGGGGAATTGAAGAATCAAAGATGGAAAATTTGAAAAATTGAATAAATATGAAAAATAAAAATCAATAACTAGAAAAATTGAAGAAACGAAAAACTGAAAAATGAAGTACTAAAAAGGTTGGCAACATATTTAAAATTTTATGGTGGCTTACCTGATTGTCAAATTGACATTTATGACACCGAGTCAGTAGCTGCGCCCATCAAAAACTAAAAACTAAACTTTAAAAAATGGAAACACTAAAATATCGAAAAATTGATACATTCAGAAATCGAAAAGTTAAAAATTTTTAAAAATCGAAATGTCAAAAATTCAAAATTCTAAAAATTGATATTAAAAAAAATAAAAGCCGGAATTTTTTTTCAGTTGTACGTTTCTTCTAGTTTTCATTTTTAAAATTTTCAGTTTTCCGTTTTTCCAAATTTTGGATGTTTCAATTTTTGGATTTGGCAACTTTTCGATTTGCAGTTTTTCATTTCATTTTTTGTTTTTTCAATTTTTCGTTTCTCCAGTTTTTCGATTTGCGATTTTTCAATTTTTCATTTTTCTTGTTTCTTGAATTTTTGATTCTGCAATTTTTAGACTCTTTCATGAATCAAATTTTCGTTTTTTCGTTTCGGTTTTTTATTTTTTTTTTAATTTTTACAATTTTTCGTTTCTCATTTGTTCAATTTGCAATCTTTGGATGTTTTAGTTTTTAGATTTTGCCATTTTTCGATTTGCAGTTTCCCGAGTTTTCATTTAATCTTTAAATATTTCATTTCTTCAATTTTTCAACTTGGAGTTTTATGTTTCGGTTTTTTACTTTTTTTTAATTTTTCGGTTCTTCAGTATTCTGAGATTTTTTCTTTCAGTGTGAAATTTTTTGATTTTTGTATTTTTTTAAATTTCTCGGTGTATAATTTTTCGGTTTTCAATTTTTATCGATTTTTCAACTTTTAAATTTTTTTTTCGTTTTTTCAATTTTAGATTTTTCAGTTTCTCGATTTTTCAATTTTTCGTTTCTTCAGTGTTTGAATTGCAATTTTTCTAGTTTTCATTTTAAAACAATTATCTAATAATATTTATAATTTTAAACATTTATCAATTTTTCAATTTTACTGTTTTACGATTTTTCAACTTTTAGATTTTTTTTTCATTTTGTCGTTTCGTTTTTTCTTTTTCTTTTTAAATCTCTCGATTTTCAGATTTTCAACCTTTCATTTTTTCCGTTTCTTCATTTCTTCGATTTGCAATTTTTCGATTCTTCTTTTTTTTGATTTTCCATTTTTTTAAATGAAAAAACGAAAAAGTATAAAGTGAAAACTCTAGAAATTGAAGAAGTTGAAAAATTGAAGAAAGGAAACATTCAAAAATCGAAAGAATTAAAAAAAATGAGAAATTTAAAAATAGAAAAAGTGCAACATCGGAAAATAAAGAAAATGAAAAACCGAGGAATTGTTATATAAAATCGAGAAAATGATCTTTAAGAAATTGAGAAGATGAAAAATGAAAATTAAGAACTTGAAAAATTGATAACTCCAGAAATCGAAAAGTTGAAAAATTTTAAAAATTAAAATGCCAAAAATCCAAAATTCTAACAATTGATGTATTAAAAAAATTAAAAGCCGGAAATTTTAATTTTCTTCAATTTTACGTTCCTTTGGTTTTTCAATTTTTTTGTTTCTTTAATTTTTTGTATCTTCTAGTTTTCATTTTTAAAATTTTCAGTTTTCCGTTTTTCCAAATTTTGGATGTTTCAATTTTTGGATTTGGCAACTTTTCGATTTGCAGTTTTTCATTTCGGTTTTTTATTTTCTTTATTTTTTCAGTTATTCGATTTTTCAACGTTTCGACTTCATAGGTCTTTGATTTTTCAATTTTAATTTCTTCAGTTTCTCGATTTTCAATTTTTCGTTTTTCTTGTTTCCTAAATTTTCGAATTTGCAATTTTTCGTTTCAGTTTTTATTTTTTTTTATTTTTACAATTTTTTGTTCCTCATTTGTTCTCTTTGGATGTTTTAGTTTTTAGATTTTGCAATTTTTCGATTTGCAGTTTCTCGAGTTTATTTAATTTTTAAATATTTCATTTCTTCCAATTTTTCAATTTGGAATTTTGTTTCGTTTTTTTTCGTTTCTTCATTTCTTCGATTTGCAATTTTTCGATTCTTCATTTTTTCGATTTTTCACTTTTTAAATGAAAAAACGGAAAATTGCTAAACTGTAAAATTGAGAAATCAAAATTGAAAAAACGAAAAGTATAAAGTGAAACTCTAGAATTGGAAATCCAGAAGTTCAAAAATTGAAGAAAGGAAAAATTCAAAAATCGAAAGAATAGAAAAAATGAGAAACTTAAAAACAGAAAAATTCAAAATCGGAAAATCGAATAATTGAGAATTCAAAATTCCAAAAGTTTTAAAATTGGAAAATAGGGAATTGAAAAGTCAAAGATTGAACTTTTGAAAAATTGAATAAACGAGAAATGCTAAAATCGAAAGAAACATAAAAAATTAAAGGAAATGAAAAACCGAGCAATTGTCATATAAAATCGAGAAAATGATCTTAAAAAATTGAGGATATGAAAAAATGAAAATCAAGAACTGAAAAAATTGATAACTCCGAACCAAAAAGTTGAAAAATTTTAAAAATTGAAATGTCAAAAATCCAAAATTTTAATTTTTTTCAGTTTTACGTTTCTTTAGTTTTTCAATTTTTTCGTTTCTTTAATTTTTTTATTTTCTAGTTTTCATTTTTAAAATTTTCAGTTTTCCATTTTTCCAAATTTGAATTTGGTCAACTTTCGATTTGCAGTTTTTCATTTCGGTTTTTATTTTCTTTATTTTTTCAGTTATTCGATTTTTCAACGTTTGATTTCATAATTTTGTTTTTCGAATTTGTTCAGCATTCTAAATATTTCATTTCAATTTCTTTAAATGATTTAAAATTAATTAATAAATCAAATTTTTTATTTTAATTTAATTAAATTTTGTTTTTAATTTATTTAATTTTATTTATATTTTATGATTTCATTTTTAATTTTTGTTTTCATTTCAAATATGTTAAATGACATTGATTGATTTTCATGTTTATTCATTTTATATCATTTTCAATTGATTTATTTTTTGATTTTCAATTTTAATTTCATTTTTTTTTAATTGTCATTTTCGATTTTCATAATTTTGTTTTATTCCATTTTCTAAATTTTCAATTTTTTTCTTCAGTTTTCAATTTTTTTTCAGTTTTTATCAATTTTTTGTTTCATTTCTCTCATTTCGATTTTTAATTTCATTTCCGTTTTATTTGCAATTTTTGATTTGCAGTTTCATTTCGAGTTTTATTTTAATTTTTCACTATTTCGATTTTTCAATTTTTCATTTATATTTTTTCGTTTTCATTTTAATTTCTTCATTTTTCGATTTTAATTTTTCGTTTTCTTCATTTTTGATTTCATTTTTCAGATTTTTAACATTCAAAGATTTCTCGTTTCGGTTTTTTATTTCAATTTTCAGTTCTTCAGTTTCTGAACTTTCCAAAGGTTTTTTCAGTGTGAAATTTTGATTTTTGTATTTTTAGTTTCTCGATTCATAATTTTTCGATAATTTTCAATTTTTATCGATTTATCAACTTTAAATTTTATTTCGTTTTTCAGTGTTTGAAATTGTAATTTTCTAGTTTTCATTTTAAAATTGGAAAATCGGGGAATTGAAAAATCAAAGATTGAAAATATGAAAAATTGATAAACGAGAAATTTAAAATCGAAAAAACATAAAAAAATAAGGGAAATGAAAAACCGAGAATTGTCATATCAAATCGAGAAATGATCTTTAAAAAATTGAGAGTATGAAAAAATGAAAATCAAGAACTTGAAAAATTGATAACTCCAGAAATCGAAAAGTTGAAAAATTGAAAAATGAAAATGTAAAATTTATGTGAAATATAAAAGTAGAAAAATTGAAAAATCGAAAAACTAAAGAAATTAATAAAACGAGAAGTCGAGGAATCGAAAAGGTTACAATAAATTTTGAACACAATAATTTACGTATTTTCACAATATGGAAATTAAAAAATTGCATTTTTTAAATATTTTTTTTTTAATTTCTAAATTAGGGGTTCAAAAATCAAAAGCGTATTTTCAGGTATTTGAAAAACTTAACAAATTGTACTTTAAATACCGAGTGACTCTTAGTGTTGTGATTTTTGTTCTCTGGTTGCCAACATTTTAAAAATTTTTATGGTGACACCTGATTGTCAAATTGAATGTGCTTCACTTCATTAGCCACCCACATTGTTTTTTTTTTTTTTTGGCACGCTCATTCAAAATTGACAACTGTTACATTGCTGCCAAATCAGCATGCACTCAAATTTGTGTGACTTTGAGACACCATGTTGATTCAAGTTGTAGCGCTGTAAAATTCCCATTATATTAAAATGATTCAGATGTACGAAAAAGTATAATGAGCGTAATTATCGTCATTTGCCAATCGTATTAACAAGTTAAACATATGAATGTTCCCATTTATTCAAAACTAATCTTACCTATGTCGTTTCAGGTAAATTGCGCGTTGATCGATCTTCAGAATGCCTAAACAGACATTAATTTCAATGTAGCGCTTTATCAATTTCATCAAATATTTAAACCGCGCTCGTTTCAATTGGAAATCAGATCTTGAGATCCAGAGACTTTATAGTCGTTTCATTGTATTTTTAGTTTGTGTGGTCGTAAACTTGAGTCGACGATGATTCGATCAGCCCGCTTTTCTCAGACAAAGACGAACGCAGTAAATACGTGCAGTTAGAGGCGATAAATCATACGTAATGCATAATTGTGCATTAGCCTCAAGGATTCAAGGAAATGTTGTTAGCGTGGTGTCGCTTCAAATTAAAATAAAAGCCGGAATTACGCAGCCAAAGTTTTAAAAATTGTTGGATTTTTGCAGCGGAGGCTCGAAACGCGCAAAGAAAGCCCTCTCTAAAATCCCGACAAAAACATCAAATCGAGGACAAAGTAAGTTATCTTCCGAATCCAATCCGCACTCAGTATCCAATTTCAGGAAGTTCAAGGAGACGGCGAATGCTGCGCCATTGCATTGAAACCGTACAAAATAATGTGATGTTTTACGCATACTACCTTGCGGGTAAGTGCTATTTACGGTGAATCGGTGCCGCTTAGTCAGAATGGTGGTTACAGGCACGAGTTCCACAAGAGCTGCATCGACCCTTGGTTACTCGAACACCGCACATGTCCCATGTGCAAGATGGACATCTTGAAGCATTATGGATTTGTGGTCAGTGTTTCCATATACCCTCCCACCAGCTATACCTACTAGCGATAGTAGATATAGTCATTTCTGTGATAGCACATTCTGCCTTTCTCCTTGTAGCTACTTTGTTTCCAAAAATGCACTTTCAGGTGGAGGTAATTGCTAGATTATTTATTAGTTTTAGGCGAGTTTTTGTTGACACTTCATTTCATGCATGTGACGATCGAGATGTATTATCACAGAGTCGCTGCTTTGCTTCTCACGGCATCATCACATTCAAAACGCACACTCTGAGATAATTCGGGCGAATAACCTACTTATTTCGGTTTGTTGTGCAGTTCTCGGGCAGCCAAGAAAGCATCCTGCAGATGGAAGTAGAAGAAATCGTAGTTTTAGAGTCAGCGGAGAGTCGTTCAACTAGTCCGAGACGAGGCGGAGGGATCAGTCCATTGCCTGAGATACGGGCCGTCGTCATCGGCGACCGTCAGGTACAAGACAAACATTCTATTATTAGCTGCAGGAGTGACAACAAAGGCGCAAGGTTAACCGGACCTTGCACGGAAAACTCAAACAAAGACGATTCGAGATACGAGCCGAGATTCAGCGCGATATCGAACCGGCTTTGGAAAGAAAGGGTTCGAGGCATTAAATCGGAAAATTGGGTTTGGAAATGGAGTTTCCACACTTTAACGGTTATGACCCGCGATATCAGTTTTTGACGGGCTAAATTGGCTTTTGGAAAAACAAATTTAATTTTAATAGTGAATATGTCCTTTTTGAGAGACTTGAAAAGTTGGAAGATGTGTTAGGAAATGTCACAAATAACATTTTTCGTGATTTAGGTACGCTTGAGTGTATCTTGATGACCCAGAATGCCTAAAACTCGTTCGTATGCTTTTACTACGAAAATTTTATGAGAAATCTAATGTCACTGGTCTATTTGAAATCGAGATTATTTAGATAAACGTGAGTGTGTTGGCGACCCAGAATGCCCAAAAT
Source organism: Zophobas atratus (assembly GCA_022388445.1). Lineage (NCBI taxonomy): Eukaryota > Metazoa > Arthropoda > Insecta > Coleoptera > Tenebrionidae > Zophobas > Zophobas atratus. Next base: position 2,797,303 of record CM039444.1, read on the forward strand.
TAGTGTTTGGAAATGTTTGTGATTTTTTTGTCGGGTTGGCAACATGTTTCAAGTTTTATGATGGCATACCTGATTGTCAAATTGAAGTTACTAGCTGTCAAAATTGTACCGTGAGCTGCCAATAAAAATGTCTGAGCAAATTTTTGAAAATATGAAACTGTAAAAATTGTCAAAAATGGCATTGTCAAGAGTAAAAATTGACGCTGTGAATCGTATTCTAGCATTCATTAAACTAAATCGTAATTCTTCAACTGTGACGTTCCATATTTTCAAAAGTTGGATGCAGGAATTTTTTAACCATTTTTTTCGAGTTCTGCAGAGCCTCTTACCATCTAGCAAATGCGTCATTTTTTCATCACCCTGTATATTTAAAGTAGATAACCAATGGGAAAAAATGCTTTTCGAAATGTCGATAAATCCAGAAATCGAAACATTCTCAAAATGCAAATGTTGAAAAAATTTGAAAAATCGAAGACGAAAAATTTTAAAAATCAAAAACCAAAATGTCGAGAAATCGAAATATTAAGAAAATTAAAAAATGAGATTGAAAAATTGTAAAATGTAAAATCTAGAATTTCGAAAAATTGAAAAATCAAAAAAAAATGAGAAACAGAAAAATTGAGAAATTGGAAAACCCCGAAAAATCAAGAAATCAAACACTCGAAAATTCAACATGTCGAAAAATCGAAAAATTCCAAAACTGAAATATGTATTGCAAATTAGGTGAGGCCATAAAACGGAAAATTGAAAAATCCCAAAACTGAAACGAAAAATTGGAAAATTGAAAAAAAAAAATGGAGATAAGAAGAAATCGAAAAGTCGAGAAATCGTGAAAAGGGAAAATTGAGAAATCGAAAAATTGAAATATCGAAACATTGAAAAGCTGGTAAATCGAAAAAGCGAGAAATCGAAATAAAAAAATTTAAAAATCTGGAAAATCGAATAATCGAAACGTCGAAATTTTAATAAATCGAGAAGTCGAAAAATTGTAAAATCGAAAAATCAAAAATTTTAACATTCGAAAAAATTAAAAACCGCAAAATTTGAATCCGAGAAGTTGTGAAATCGAATGATCGACAAAAATTGAAAAGTCGAGAAAACGAAAAATTAAAATGTCGGAAAATTGAAAAATCTAAAATTTAAAAAAATGGGAAAACTGAAAAATCGAGAACTCGAAAATTTAACAAATAGAAAAATCGAAAAATCCCAAAAGTGAAATATGTACTGAAAATTTGGTGAGGCCATAAAACGAAAAATTGAAAAATCCCAAAACAACAAAAAATTGGAAAATTGAAAAAAAAAAATCGAGATAAGAAGAAATCGAAAAGTCGAGAAATCGTGAAAAGGGAAAATTGAGAAATCGAAAAATTGAAATATCGAAACATTGAAAAACTGGTAAATCGAAAAAGCGAGAAATCGAAATCAAAAAATTAAAAAATTTGGAAAATCGAATAATCGAAACGTCGAAATTTTAATAAATCGAGAAGTCGAAAAATTGTAAAATCGAAAAATCAAAAATTTTTAATTCGAAAAAATTCAAAACCGCAAAATTTGAATCCGAGAAGTTGTGAAATCGACAAAAATTGAAAAGTCGAGAAAACGAAAAATTAAAATGTCGGAAAATTGAAAAATCTAAAATTTAAAAAATCGAAAACTGAAAAATCGAGAACTCGAAAATTTAACAAATTGAAAAATCCCAAAACTGAAACGAAAAATTGAAAAAACAAATCCGAAAAATTGGAGAATTGAAAAACAAAAACTTAAAAAATCCAGATATCAAAAATCGAAATATGTATCGAAAAGCCGAGAAATCGAGAAAATTAAAAATTGAGAAATTGAAAAATCCTGAAACTGAAATGTGTCCAAAAATTGAAATATTGAGACACTGAAAAATTGGTAAATCGAAAAAACCGAAAAATTTGTATCTGAAAAGTCGTAAAATTGAAAAATCTCGAAACCGTAGATAACCAATGGGAAAAAATGCTTTTCGAAATGTCGATAAATCCAGAAATCAAAAAATTTTTAAAATCGGAAATTCAAAAAATATATAATCGAAAAATTGAAAAACCAAAAAGTTGAAAAATCCATAAATCGAAACATTATCAAAATGCAAATTTTGAAAAAATTTGAAAAATCGAAGACGAAAAATTTTAAAAATCAAAACCAAAATGTCGAGAAATCGAAATATTAAGAAAATTAAAAATACGGAAATCGAAAAATTGAAAAAGCGTAAAATGAAAAATCTAGAATTTCGAAAAATTGAAAAATCAAAAAAAAAATGTGTTTACGACGCAAGTCATATAAGCAAACAACAATATAAGGAAGATGGACAACGGACTCACCCTGATTGCAACGATCTTCCTCGACGATTTCTCTTGATTGAAGGCACCTGGACCTTTTGTAGATACGAAGAAAAGGCGCTGGGGCCTCTTGCAACAACGAAAATGAAACAACAAACAACAATAACAACGGGCCGCCACGAGATGTTCTCACTTCGACGGTTAGCGAACCACAATGAAAATTCGTTACAAATATTTTTAAATTTTCGGTTTTCTTGTGTGGGTGGGGATTATCGGCGGGTGGTAGTTAAGGGTAGGCAATAAGGGGGTGGACAGGAATTGCTGCTTGCCTATCTTTCGCAACCATAAACATATGTACGAAACAAAATGAGAAATTGGAAAACCCCGAAAAATCAAGAAATCAAACACTCGAAAATTCAACAAGTCGAAAAATCGAAAAATTCCAAAACTGAAATATGTATTGAAAATTTGGTGAGGCCATAAAACGGAAAATTGAAAAATCCCAAAACTGAAACGAAAAATTGGAAAATTGAAAAAAAATCGAGATAAGAAATCGAAAAGTCGAGAAATCGTGAAAAGGGAAAATTGAGAAATCGAAAAATTGAAATATCGAAACATTGAAAAGCTGGTAAATCGAAAAAGCGAGAAATCGAAATAAAAAAATTTAAAAATCTGGAAAATCGAATAATCGAAACGTCGAAATTTTAATAAATCGAGAAGTCGAAAAATTGTAAAATCGAAAAATCAAAAATTTTAACATTCGAAAAAATTAAAAAACCGCAAAATTTTAATCCGAGAAGTTGTGAAATCGAATGATCGATAAAAATTGAAAAGTCGAGAAAACGAAAAATTAAAATGTCGGAAAATTGAAAAATCTAAAATTTAAAAAAATGGGAAAACTGAAAAATCGAGAACTCGAAATTTAACAGATTGAAAAATTGAAAAATCCCAAAACTGAAACGAAAAATTGAAAAAACAAATCCGAAAAATTGGAGAATTGAAAAACAAAAACTTAAAAAATCCAGATATCAAAAAATCGAAATATGTATCGAAAAGCCGAGAAATCGAGAAAAGTGAAAATTGAGAAATTGAAAAATCCTGAAACTGAAATGTCGAAAAATTGAAATATCGAGACATTGAAAAACTGGTAAATCGAAAAAACCGCAAAATTTCAATCCGAAAAGTCGTAAAATTGAAAAATCTAGAAACCGAAGGATTAAAAAATTGAAAAATTTGAAAATTTAAAGAATCAAAAAATTGAACAATCGAGAACTCGAAAATTTAACAAATCGAAAAATTGAAAACTGAAACGAAAAATTGGAGAATTTAAAAACAAAAAATCGAAAAATCGGAACATCACAAACGCGAGAAATCGAGAAATAGGAAAGTCAAAAAATCGAGAAATCGGAATCTGAAGAATCGAAAAATTGAAGAATCAAAAAATCGAAAGTTGGAAAATTCGAAAAATTGGAAAATTGAAAAAAAAAAAATTGAGATATGAAGAAATCGAAATATTGAAAAGTCGAGAAATCTAGAAAAGGAAAAATTGAGAAATTGAAATATCGAAACATTGAAAAATTGGTAAATCGAAAAAACCGAGAAATCGAAACATCAAGAAATAAAAAATTTAAAAACTGGGAAATTGAACAATCGAATAATCGAAACGTCGAAATTTTGATAAATCAGGAAGTCCAATATTGTAAAATCAAAAAACACAAAATTTCAAAATTGGAAAAAATTAAAAACAGAAAAATGTGAATCCGAGAAATCGTAAAATCGAAAGATCAAAAAATTGAAAAATCTAAAATTCAAATTCGAAAAATTAAGAAATAGAAAAATCGAAGAATTGAAAAATCGAGAAAACGAAAAATTCAAATGTCGGAAATTGAAAAATCGAGAAATCGAGAACTCGAAAATTTAACAAATCGAAAAGTTGAATAATTTCAAAACTGAAATATTGAAAAATTGATGAGTCGATAAATCGAAAAACTGAAAAATACCAAAACTGAAACGAAAAATTGGAGAATTTAAAAATAAAAAATCGAAAAATTGTGATATCGAGAAATGGGAAAATAAAAAGTCGAGAAATCGAAAAATCGTAAAACTGAAAGATCGAAAAATTGAGAAATTGTAATATGCATAAAAAAATAGAGAAATTGAAAATCTGAAAAATCGAGAAATTGAAGAACCGAAAAATCAAAGAATAAAAATTGAAAACTCGAAAATCTAAAGTTTAAAAAACATCAAAAAATCGAAAATTCTAACATTCAAAAAATCGAAATGTTAAAAAAAATAAAAAATGGAAAAATTGAAAAACTGGTAAATCGAAAAATCGAGAAATAAAAAAAATCAAAACATCAAAAAATAAAAAAATTGGGAAATTAAACAATCGAATAATCGAAACGTCGAAATTTTGATCAATCGGGAAGTCGAAAAATTCTAAAATCGAAAAATCAAAAATTTCAAAATTCGAAAAAATTAAAAACCGAAAAATTTGAATCTGAGCAGTGGTAAAATTCAAAGATCGAGAAATCGAAAGATCAAAAAATTGTAAAATCGAGAAATCGAAAGATTAAAAATTTGAAAATATAAAGAATCGAAAAATTGAGAAATCGAGAACTCGAAAATTTAACAAATCGAGAAATCGAAAATCGAAATCTGAAGAATCGAAAAATTGAAGAATCAAAAAATCGAAAATCTCATATCCAAAATATCGCAAATATTGAGAAATCGAAAGTTGAAAATTCGAAAATCTAAAATTTAAAAACATCAAAAAATGGAAAAATCTGCCATTTAAACATTCGAAAAATTGAAAAATAAAAAAAAAACGAGAAGTCGAAAAATTGAGAAATCGGAAAATCTCGAAACTGAAATTACGAAAAATTAAAAAATCGAAAAATTGAAACAGGGAAAACCATGAAATCGAAAAATCGAAACCTCAAGAAATCTAAACATGAAAATATCGAGAAATTAAGAAAATTGAACAATCGAATAATCGAAACGTCGAAATCTAATAATTAAAACTTTTAAAATTCGTAAAAATTGAAACCGAAAAATATGAAAAAATGAAAAATCTAAGTATTATAATTCGGAAAATCACGAAATAGAAAAAGAATCGAAAAAGTGAACATTTTAAATCGAAAAATCTAAATTTAAAAAATCGAAAAATTCAAACATTTTAAGTAGAAAAATTTTAAATTTAATAAATAGAAAAATCGGAAAATTGAAACATTGCGAATCGGGAAATCGAAAATATAAAAAATCGAGAAATCGAAGAATCGGAATCTGAAGAATCAGAAAATTGAAAAATCGTAAAACGAAAAGAACGAAAAATTGAGAAATTGAAAATCTGAAAAATTGAGAAATTTAAGGACCAAAAATTGGGAAGACTCAAAACTGAAAAATCTAAAAATTTAAGAATCAAAAAGTTAAAAATTCGAAAAACTGAAAATCCAGGAAACGAAAAATTAAAATATCGAAAAATTGAAATCGAACAATTAAAAAAATCCGAAAACTGAAACATCCAAAAATCGAAATATTAAAACTTTCCAAACCTGAAAAACCGAAAAATTGAAATATCGAGATGTCTTGAAATTGAAACATCGAAATTTTGGAAAATCGAGAAATGGAAAAATGTCGAAAAAATGAAAATTGAAACATTGAAAATTTGAAAAACCGAAAAGCCGAAAGATCGAAGAAGCGAGAAATTGAAAAATTGACAAATCGGGAAATCGAAAAACTGAAGAACCAAAAAACTAAAATTGAAAACCTGAAAAATTTTAAACTGTGGAAAAAAATCGAAAGATCGAGAAATCGAGGAAACGAAAAATATCGAAAATTTAACAAATCGAAAAATCCCAAAATTAAAATATCGAAAAACTGAAACATGAAAATATCGAGAAATTAAGAAAATTGAAAAATCGAGAAGTCGAAAAATTGTAAAATCGAAAAATCAAAAATTTTGCAAATCGAAAAAATGAAAAACCGAAAAGTTTGAATTCGAGAAGTCGTTAAATCCAATGATTAAAAAAATTGAAAAATTTGAAATTTAAGTTCGTAAAATTAAGAAATAGAAAAGTCGAAGAATCGAAAAATCGAGAAAACGAATTAAAATGTCGGAAAATTGAAAAATCGCGAAATCGAAGCATAAAAAAAATGGAAAAATTGAAACATTTTAAATTGAAAAACCTAAAATTTAAAAAATCGAGAAAAACGAAAAATCGAGATATCGCGAAATCGAAGAATCGAAATCTGAAGTATCGAAAAATTGATAAATCGTAAAACTGAAAGATCGAAAAATTGAAGAATCAAAAAATGGAAAATCTAAAATTTAAAAAAATCAAAAAAATGAATAATCAGAATTGATCAATCGATAATCGAAATGTCGAAATCTTGACTAATCGAAAAACCAAAAATCTAAAAAATTGAAAAATCGAAAAACCAAAAATTTTAAAAACGAAACTCAAAAAAAAAAATGAAAAATAGAAAAATCGAAGAACTGAAAAACTGAGAAATCCAGGAAACGAAAAATTAAAACATCGACAAATTGAAAAATCAAAAAATCGAATACATAATTGAAGAATCGAAATATTAAACCATGGAAAACCTGAAAACCAAAAACATCGAAAAATCGAGAAATCGGAAAACTGAAAAATTTCAAAACTGAAATGTCGAAAAAATGAAAATTGAAACATTAAAAATTTGAAGAAAAATCGAGAAATTGAAATCTCGACAAATGGAGAAATCGGAAAATTGAAGAACCAAAAAACTAAAATTGAAAACCCGAAAAATTTAAAACTAACAAATAAAATCGACAGATCGAGAAATCGAAACATCAAAACATTGAAAAATTCGAAAAATTGAAAAATCAAAGAACTGAAAAATCGAAAAATCGCATAATTGAAATATCCAAAAAGTGATAAATCGAATAATTGAAAAATCGAAAAAAACTGAACAATTGAAAACTGAAAAATTCAGATATCGAGAAAGGGGTAAATCAAAAAATCGTAAAGCTGAAATGTATGTCGGAGAATTTTGAAATTGAAATATAAAAAAATTGAGAAATCGAAAAACTGAAAATTTGAAAATCGAATAATTGAAGATAAGAAAACTCAAAACTCCCAAAATTAAATTTTCAAAAAATTGTTAATACAATTTTTATTTATTTTTTTTTTTCAAAAATCTCGAAGTCAAGTTCAGAATTGTGTCACTTTTTAACATTTGAATATTAATCCACTTGGTCTAAATACGATATTGTGTTTCCAGAGACTGTTCGAGAGTTCAGCCGACGACGAGAGCAGCCGCGCTTCCACCCCCGACGAGATGACGCCCAGTCTCTCCCAAAACCGCCAGTTCCCCGTCAGACAAGACCTTTGCGTTAGTTGTATAGCGGCCAAAGCCGCCGCAGCCTTATCCAGCAACCAAAGCAATAGCAAAGAAGCTTCCACTTCCGACGAGGAGAACGACTCATCGCAGGTGCTTTCGATAGACAGCTCGATGCAAGTGCGCGACGAGAAATGAACTCGTTTTTATAAAACCGCGGTAGTGAGCAGCAATAGTCGTTTGAACTGCCGAAACTTTGTGATATTACTTGTTTAGTTATAAGTTTTTATTTGTCCATTACGAATAAAGGGTGCTTTCCCGTACTAACAATCGGAACCGCGGCCGAGATCTCTGCGACATGTTGTAGATGTCGCACTTGCCGCGGTTCCCACTATTCCACTTTCCAAAGGATTCAACTCTGGCGAAGTCTTGTATGAAGCGACGTGCTTAATTTCATTTGTACAAAGTTGAAGCTACGACTGAATTACTCGTTACGTTCTTAATCTGTAATCGTACCAATTTAATCGCTTCCAGATGTCTCGACAACATTTGTACGGGTTTTTGAGGTTAGGAGGCGGGGTTTGGCCGCGTCGAGGCGGAGTTTAGATGACGCACGAGTACAAATGTTTTCTATTTATAATATCCCAACGAATCTTACTCTAGTGAAACAAATCTTAATAATGTTGTGCCTTGTAGATATCTACTTGTGATGATCAGATGTCCCACACTGAGGGTGTGCGAGCGGATATTTTATATAACGGTGCGTCACCTGTTTTTATATTATTTATCTGTGATTGTCGTTGTTTGATGGGGCATCTTAAGTTTTGACTTAATTTGAATTTGTACAAACTTACGGCATGTACTTCATATGTTAATTTCGAGTTGTTTTTGCTTGTACATATTATGCTAAAACTGAAATTGACTGAATTAAATAATAGACAAGTATGATTGCTGTTTTATTTCATTGAACTATAGGGTTAATCTCACTCGGGAGGAGTTAAGTAAAAAACTGAAGATCAGGTATTGACTAGAAGGAAAATATATAAAAATATAATTTACATCACATTGGTTACTTAAAAACCCAGTGGCAGTACGGAAAAGGTTAACTTAGTTTAGAAACTGGAACAAAACCCAATCACTTCGTGAATATTGAAACTAGAAGTTATATAGAATTTGCGTTGTTGTTTGGTTTCTCTTACTACTATGTTTGTAATGGGGTGTTTCCCGATGATGATTTTTTTACCATATTCTTTGATGGTGAAGTGCTTCCACGACGGCACGTGGTAAAAATACACCTGAAAATAATTGGACAAGAGGCGGAGCTAAAATCCACCAATTATGTTACAGTACTCACTATTCCCCTATCCACGCCCAGAACCAGAGTATTTCCATACAAACAAATACACGTAATCGTGCCATCTAAAACCTCAGTCGTGTTAAACAATTTTTTCGAGTATTTGGCACCTCCTTCCAACATAATCACCTCCATATATTCCTTATCTACCGAATTTTCAGACTTATCTGTAACACATCGTTACACTATCTCTTGATAGACCTACTTAACTTACACAACACAATTATTATATCATCCCGTAAAATAAGCGGATTTGCTGCGACGTTACCGAATTCGGTATGCTGCTAAAATTGAGGAGACATTTCTCTGTGTAGATAGACGCCGGAAGTATATTTTTGGAATCATAATCGACTTTTCTAACCTCATTACTCACTAGAACTGTACATACGCCGTTCCACATGTTGATGCACGTGATATTTTTGGGCGAATAAACCCGTGCGAACCACGTCTCCTCCAACAATCTGTCATTGTTAGCGTTGGTTAGTTTCTCGACGGTGAGCCGCCCGCCGTGTTTTTGGTAGCAAATATAGTCTTTATAAATGCTGCAATTGTGAGAGCCAACTCTGAACAAGAAGTTTTTCGGAATGAGTTTTGTTGTGTATGCGACTAACAATGCACGTGTATTGTTGGTTGCATACACACAGTTGTGAATTTAAAAATTAAATCACCTGTGAGACATCACATCCTCTATAATTAAATGGTTGTAGCCGTCCCCGTACAAGTCGTCTACGATCAGTGCTTTCGGGTACGCGGTAACAATTTTCAAAATCGAGTCTACAAAGAAAATTTGTATGAAATGGTTGCTGCAATAATCATAATACCACTGTAAAAAAACGTCACTTTTGCGACTTTTTCGGCCTGGTGGCGCGTCATTATCAGAGGTTTCCAGTACTCGTCGTAAATCCGCACCCTGCCGTCCTCCGACCCCACAGCAATGAACTCCTCTGCAATGACACCAAGCAGTGATTGTTTGTTTTTAACACTAAAAATACCAAAAACGTCAATACAAGTTATCCTGGGGATTTCAGCGGGACTCAGGACTATTTCAAACTCGACCTCTGCTATATTCTGCCAAGTCATCCAGTTCTTATAAATAAAAAACCATATGCTGGGGTCATCCCTATTGTAGTGGATTAAATACTGTGTCAGCTCTTTTTCGGAATTTCTTCAAGGCAGCACCATTCCCACAGCGCCGTTTTCTGTTTCGAACAAAGAAAAGTTGCCGCATTGTTGCGAAAACACACAATACTCACTTTGGAGAGATACTCCACCAGGGTCCTCCACTGCCTGCACACCCGTCGCGCTGCCAGCAAAGTCCTCCCATCGCAGTTGATTAAAATTTTTTCCACGATTTCTGGCGGCAAAGCCATTTGTTTTCATTTATAAACTAACTTTTCAACTTCGGGTGGTTAAAAATAACCTCTACTTATGTTCCGTCATTTTATTTTTTGTTTTGGTTGTCAAGTCAGCGCGGTTGGTAAAGCAGGGAGCTGCGTGTCGCTGTCAACCACACTATTGTTACCTACACACCGAAAAAAACAACAAAACTTTAAAACTCGAGTCAGATAACTCGCACGCGTTTTTAGTTACAATTCTAGTCATAATCGATACATTTTTGATTTATTTATAGTTTGTTTGTCGGGTCGGTATTGCAGGGGTCTGTCACGCTACTAGTTGACAGTTGATTCAAATATGTCGCGCATGAGTACTCCTTCTCCGTAATCCACAGGTTGTTTTTTCCTCGACTTGTATTCAATCGGTTGTCTTTGAGAGTGTGGGATGCGCTTCTCCGAGACGGTGCGGTAATTCGTCGTTCCTGTGTGTTTCATGCTAGTGTTGTGTTATCAAGTGATTCGGTGTGTGAAAGTCCGAGAGACACCATGGGGGTCGGCTTACCTCCTCTGGAATTCACCGAGTGCATGACTGACAGTCCATATTTTCGCGAAAACCTGCACAAGCACGAGCGCGAATTGGAAAAAACCAACCAACAAATCAAGAGGATCATCAAAGAAGTGAAAGATGTGCTCAACACGGCCAAACGTGAGTCGATTCCGTCATTACGTGATTATAGCCGCCCCCACGTGCTCCCCCGACGTTTAAGGCCCCCGGAGTCTTATCCGTCACGAGTGGCTTTGATAAACGCCTTTCATGTATCAAAGTCGAGCCAATTTGTCCCCTGTTCACTGGATGTTTACTCTTGAAAGTAATCCCTTGATAAACCGCGGGGGCGGTTTTTGAGTCAATTGAAATGGTAAATTTTACCAACAATGCAGCCATAAATCGACCATGAATCACTGGCCTTGCAATTATTGCTATGGGATTTTTGCGTAATTGTGATTGGGTTTTGGCGGTTTTTAAACCCATGATGGGTCTCGTTGTCGGTTAGGAGCGGTCCGAATTAAGCCATCGCCGCAATTTACATTGTTTATGGCGTGCTTGACACGAAAATTGAATTCAAATTTATTATATGTCAGAATTTATTTTCAACGCGGATTCATAAACTACCAGTAGAGGCCGTTCGAGTTTTTGCGAGCCAATTAGGCCCGACCCAATTAAAAACGTCCTCCTGATTTATTAATTGTTTCGCCGCCTCCGCAATTATCGCCGATCGATGCTCACCCCGTTCTCGCCCAACAATAATTTCGCTTTAAATGGCTAAATTATGCAAGCGCGCATTGCTGACAGATGATGCGTCGTCAGAACAATATGATACCACAACGATAAGACATAAAGACTGTTTGCTCGAAACAACACCATATATCATTGGAATTCCTGCATGCGCCACAAACAAAACCTCTCTTTATCGGTTATCGCAACAATGTCGACGTGGAATATGAAAGAGCGTAATTAATAATTATGAATACAAGAGTCATCGGGTTTGATGACAATTGCACTTTTACTAGGTGCAAAATGGAGTGAAAGTCGGACCGGATTCGAAATATAGTTAGACAACTTTTACTCGCGAATTCGTTATTATTGATATCGGGAATTAAGACTCAACTAGGTGCGATTTCTTCCATAGTCAAGGTCCGCGCTCACCTGGATATTAAGCGAGCCACGTTCGTTCCACAATTATTCAATGACAAATGTCTATAACCGATATGGAAGCAAACACCGCGAGCATCCTAATCGTTGTGAGGCGGCGAACGTCAAACAATGAAGTTTCAGAGTCCAACCGGATTAATCTCTTGTGTGTGTAATTTACAGGAGAGATGGCTTTGGGTTGCGTCACGTACGGCTTTTCTTCGTGTTAGCATCGGGCGATTGTTATTTAATTAAAGACCTTGAGTTTGTACGGTGTTGGGACATGAAATGGAGTCGTTACGAGGATTTGAAGCCTTTGCTTTGAATCGATGAGGCCGAAATGGGCTTTGTAAGGTGAGACTAATGGGTTGAGTAATCGAGACGGGTACTCCCCTCTGGAGGGATTAGGCGGCTGTGGTGTGGCGATAATGGTGAAAAATTGGGCGACGATTAAATTATCAGAAGTGCTCATGAAGTGGGGTCCAACAAATTCGGCTTTTTGACAAATTATAATTTTTTGCGATTTTTGGTTTCGCTTGAATTTTTCAATTCTTCGATTTTTTATTTTTTTTGTTTCTTGGGTTTTTAGATTTTCAAGTTTAAATTTTTCAGTTTTGCACTTTTTGTATTTGAGTTCAATTTTTTATTTTTAGGTTTGGAATTAATGTTCTGATTTTATTTAGTTTTCAGTGTGAAATTTTCCCATTCTCAACTTGTGGATTTTTCAATTTTTCATTTCTTCGCATTTTCGATTTCCAATTTTTCGTTTCGGTTTTTATTCTCTTTATTTTTACAATCTTTCGATTTTTCAATCATCCAATTTGGTATATTTTTTTTAATTTCAGGTTTTTTTTTCAGTTTTTCGTTTCTTCAATTTTTGATGTGCAATTTTTCTAGTTTTAAGTTTGAATAATAATAATAATAGTAATTAAAAAAAAAACAATTTTCCGATTAGCAATTTTTTGGTTATCAGTGTTTCGATTTTTCCACTTTTAGGTTATTAGTTTTTCGTTTTCTTCCATTTTGGATTTTTCAGTTTTTGATTTTCTAGTTTTTATTTAAAATATGTAGGTAATCATAATTTTTTAAAATTTTCACTTTTTCAATTTTACGTTTTTAGAATTTTTATATTTTCTATTACTGGATTTTAAAATTTATATTTATTCAATTTTTCAATTAATTCTAGAATTTTGATGATCTATGATTTTTCGATTTTTTTAATTTTTGATTTAGCAATTTTTCGGTTGGATTTATTTTTTTTTCCATTTTTCCGATTCATTATTTATTTTTCGATTATTAAGTTTCTTGATTTTTAGTTTTTGATGTTCCAATTTTTCATTTCTTCATTCTTCGATTTGCAATTTGCGATTTTCCACTTTTCCGATTTTTCATTTTTCGTTTTTTCAATTTTTGGACTTTTCAATTTTTTATTTTTTCAATTATTCGATTTTTCAGTTGTTCAATGTTTCTGATTTTATAACTTTTCTGTGTGAAATATTCCAACATTATTTCAATTTTAGATTTTTCAGTTTCAAAATTTTTCAATTTTTTATTTGCAATTTTTTTAGTTTTAAGTTTAAATAATAATAATAGTAATAATTAATAATAATAAAAAAAAATCACGTTTTCAGTTTTCCGATTTGCAATTTCTTGGTTATCAGTATTTGGATTTTTCCACTTTGATGTTATTAATTTTTCGTTTCTTCGATTTAGATTTTTCAGTTTCATGATTTTTCAATTTTTGATTCTCTAGTTTTTATTTAAAATATGTATGTAATCATAGTTTTTAAAAATTTTCACTTTTTCAATTTTATGATTTTAGATTTTTTTCTATTGTTGGATTTTAAAACATTTATATTAATTTGATTTTTTAATTTTTCAATTAATTCTAGAATTTTGATGATTCTATAATTTTTGGCTTTTCCAGTTTTTTCGGTTGGATTCGTTTTTTCCATTTTTTTGATTCATTATTTATTTTTCAATTGTTAAGTTTCTTGATTTTTAGATTTACATGTTTCAGTTTTTCGTTTCTTCAGTTCTTCGGTTTTGCGGTTTTCCACTTTTCTGATTTTGAATTTTTCGTTTTTTCAATCTTTGGACTTTTCAATTTTTTATTTTTTCAAATTTTCGATTTGCAATTTTTCATTTCGTTTTGTTATTTTTTCAGTTATTCGAGTTTTCAGTTGTTCAATGTTTCTGATTTTATAATTTTTCTGTGCGATTTTTGAATTTTTTACTTCAATTTTTGATTTTTTCCATTTTTCAATTATAAGATTTTAAAATGTTTTCATTTATTCGATTTTTAATTTTATTTCTTGAATTTAATTTTTCAATTTTTCAGCTTTTCGAATAAAAAACCCGGAAAAACTACAAAATTGTAAAATAGAAAAATCAAAAATGAAAACTATCAAAAATCTGAAAATTGGAGTGAAAAATTGGGTTTTTAGGTTTTCAAGTTTAAATTGTTCAGTTCTTCAATTTTTAGATTTTGCAAATTTTTCTATTTGAGTTTCTCGAGTTTTCAAATTTTTATTTTTCGGTTGGGGATTAATGTTCTGATTTTATTTTTTTTCAGTGTGAAATTTTTACATTTTTTAATTTTTCATTTCTTCACAATTTCGATTTCCAATTTTTCGTTTCGGTTTTTATTCTCTTTATTTTTACAATCTTTCGATTTTTCATTGGTCCAATTTGATATATTTTTTTTAATTTAAGTTTTTTTCAGTTTTTCGTTTTTTCGATTTGCAATTTTTCATTTTTTTTTGTTTCTTCAGTTCTACGATATGCAACTGCTCGAGTTTTCAATTTTAAATTTTTCAGTTTTTCGATTTTCCAACTTTTGGATGTTTCACTTTTTAGACTTCGGAATTTTTCGATTTGCAATTTTTTTTTATTTAAAATATGTACATAGTCATAATTTTTAAAAAGTTTGACTTTTTCAATTTTACGATTTTAGAATTTTTTTTGTTATTGGATTTTAAAACTTGTATTCGATTTTTCAATTTTTCGATCAGTTCTAGAATTTTGACGATTCTATAATTTTTCGATTTTAGAATTTTTAGGTTTTCCAATTTTTCAGTTGTTGGATTCGTGTTTTTTTTTCCATTTTTCCGATTCATATTTATTTTTCGATTGTTAAGTTTCTTGGTTTTTAATTTTTAATGTTTCAATTTTTCGTTTCTTCCGTTCTTCGATTTGCAATTTTGCGATTTTCCACTTTTCCGATTTTGCATTTTTCGTTTTTTCAATTTTTGGACTTTTCAATTTTTCATTTCTTTAAATTTTCGATTTGCAATTTTTTATTTTGTTTTTTTATTTTTTAAATTATTCGATTTTTCAATTGTTCAATGTTTCTGATTTTATCATTTTTCTGTGTGAAATATTCCAATATTACTTTAATTTTGGATTTTTCAGTTTCATGATTTTTCAATTTTTTGCTTCTTCAGTTTTTGATTTGCAATTTTTCTACATTTAAGTTTAAATAATAATAATAATAATAATTAATAGTATGTAATTAAAAAAATAATCACTTTTTCAGTTTCCCGATTTGCAATTCCTTGGTTATCAGTGTTTCGATTTTACCACTTTTAGGTTATTAATTTTTCGTTTCTTCGATTTTGATTTTTCAGTTCCATGATTTTTCAATTTTTGATTTCCTAGTTTTTATTTAAAATATGTAATCATAATATTTAAAAATTTTCACTTTTTCAATTTTTGATTTTAGAATTTTTATCTTTTTGTTATTGGATTTTAAACATTTTTATATTTCTTCGATTTTTCAACTTTTCAATTAATTCTAGAATTTTGACGATTCTATGATTTTTCGATGTTTAATTTTTGGGTTTTCCAATTTTTCGGGTGGATTCGTTTTTTTTCCATTTTCTCGATTCATTATTTATTTTTCGGTTGTTAAGTTTCTTGATTTTTAGTTTTTAATGTTTCAATTTTTCATTTCTTCATTCTTGGATTTGTAATTTTGGGATTTTCCACTTTTCCGATTTTTCATTTTTCGTTTTTTCAATTTTTGGACTTTTCAATTTTTTACTTTTTCAGTTATTCGATTTTTCAATTGTTCAATGTTACTGATTTTATAACTGTTCTGTGTGAAATATTCCAATATTATTTCAGTTTTAGATTTTTCAATTTTTTAATTCTTCAATTTTTGAATTGCAATTTTTCTAGTTTTAATTTTAAATAATAATAATAATAATTAAAAAAAATCACTTTTTCAGTTTTCCGACTTGCAATTTCTTGGTTATCAGTGTGTCGATTTTTCCACTTTTAGGTTATTAATTTTTCGTTTCTTCGATTTTGATTTTTCAGTTTCATGATTTTTCAATTTTTGATTTTAGAATTTTTATATTTTCTGTAATTGGATTTTGAAACTTTTATATTTATTCGATTTTTCAATTTTTCCATTAATTCTAGAATTTTGACGATTCTATAATTTTTCGATTTTATAATTTTTGGGTTTTCCAATTTTTCGGTTGGATTCGTTTTTTTTTTTCATTTTTTCGATTCATTATTTATTTTTCGATTGTTAAGTTTCTTGATTTTTAATGTTTCAATTTTTCGTATCTTCCGTTCTTCGATTTGCAATTTTGCGATTTTCCACTTCTCCGATTTTGCATTTTTCGTTTTTGGACTTTTCAATTTTTAATTTTTAAATTTTTCATGTCTTCAAATTGTCGATTTGCAATTTTTCATTTCGTTTTTTATTTTTTCAATTATTCGATTTTTCAATTGTTCAATGTTTCTGTTTTATAATTTTCCTGTGTGAAATATTCCAATATTTCAATTTTAGATTTTTCAATTTTTTACTTCTTCAATTTTTGATTTGCAATTTTTCTAGTTTTTAGTTTAAATAATATTAATAATAATAATTTAAAACAATTTTCAATTTTCCGATTAGCAATTTTTGGGTCATCAGTGTTTCGATTTTTCCGCTTTTATTAGGTTAATTTTTCGTGTCTTCGATTTTGGATTTTTCAGTTTCATGATTTTTCAATTTTTGATTTTCTAGTTTTTATGTAAAATATGTAATCATAATTTTTAAAAATGTTCACTTTTTCAATTTTTCGATTAATTCTAGAATTTTGACGATTCTATAATTTTTGGCTTTTCCAATTTTTCGGTTGGATTCGTTTTTTTTTCCATTTTTTCGATTCATTATTTAATTTTTAGTTTTTAATGTTCCAATTTTTCGTTTCTTCAGTTCTTCGATTTGAAATTTTACGTTTTTTCCACTTTTTCAATTTTTATTTTTCAATTTTTCATTTCTTCAAATTTTCGATTTGCAATTTTTCATTTCGTTTTTTTTATTTTTTCAATTGAAGATTTTTCAGTTTCATGATTTTTCAATTTTTTACTTCTTCAATTTTTGATTTGCGATTTTTCTAGTTTTAAGTTTTAATAATAATAATAGTAATTTAATAATTTTTTCAATTTTGCAATTTTAGATTTTTTCCATTTGTTAATTATAGGATTTTAAAATGTTTTCATTTATTCGATTTTTAATTTTTATTTCTTGAATTTAACTTTTCAATTTTTCGATTTTGCAGCTTTTCGAATAAAAAAACTGGAAAACTGGAAAATTATTGTAAAATAGAATAATTAAAAATGAAAAATCTGAAAATTGGAAATCAAGAACTTGAAAAGTTGAAGAAACGACAAATTGAAAAGTCGAAAGATTAAAAATTTAGAAATTTAAAAATCTAAAAAATGAAATATGCATTGTAAAATCGTAATGCTGAAAATTATTAAAGAAATGGAAAATCGGATAATTGGAAATCCAAAAATTGCAAACTAAAATTTAAAAATTGGAAAATCGAGGAAGTCAAAAATCAAAGATTTGAAGAATTAAATAAATAAAAAATAATTAAATCGAAAGACACATTGAAAAAATAAAGGAAATGAGAAAAAAATTGTGATACAAAATCGAGAAATGCAAAATTAGAAAATCGGGAAAATGAACAATGAAGATAAAATTTTTCGAAATTTTGCAAAATTGGATTTTCGAATTAGTTCATTTAGATTTATTTTTATTATAATAAGTTTAATTTATATAATTATTTCTATTTGGTTGGTTGACTTGTAAGTGAAATATGTTCTGTTAGACAATAAATACATTATTATTATCAATTTAGATTTTTCACTTTTTCGATTGTTCAGCTTTTAGAATTTTTCGATTTTTTAATTTTTATAATTTTCGATTTTTCATTTTTCCAACTTCCATTTTCTACCCTTACAATTTTGCAAAATTCCAAGAATTTCGAAGACCGATTCGATTGTTCAATTATTGATTTTTTTAATTTCCCGAGTTTCAATTCTTCCATTTTTTATTTTAATTTTTCTATTTTCCCAGTTTTGAATTTTTCAATTTCTCAAAGCCCCAATTTCGCAGTTTCTTCAATTTCGATGATGGATATTTCGAAAACCATTCAATTTTTGAATTTTCGATTTTTTAAATTTTCCATTTTATTTCTCTATTAGTCGATTTTTTGATATGTTGATTATCCAGTTATTCGATTGGTCAACTTTTCTATGTTCTGACTGAGTTAGTTTCTCAATTTCGATTTATCCCTTTGTCGATTTTTCAACTTTTTGAATTTTCCGTATTTCAACTTTTAGAAAATTTCTGATTTTTCAATTTTTGAAGATTTGTGTTTGATCGTTACCTACTTCTATGTAATCGTAAGATTTTTTTTTATTTTTTGACGTAGATCTTGAATTATTTTAATATACAGAAAAAAATTCAATTCTTAATTGCAGTTTTATTATTATTATTATTTGCTAGCAAGCTATAACTAATAAAGTTTGGCGGGCTGCCAGGAGCGAGCGACGCTCGTAACCACCCAGTGTCCGACGATTACAACAAGCTGTGTAAACTAAACCCAAATTCAATATTTAAAAAACTTCACACGGAACGAAATTATGCAAACTCTTTTCGCCTATGCAATATTTACGTTGATTTGAAATGTTTAATAAACATTTCACCTTCAATAACGCCGGCGTTGTCGAAGAAATCAATCCCCGTAAGTCACCCACGAAAACGTTGAATAAAACCGGACTTAACTCAACCCTCGCCAAACACATGTAATGGAATATGACACTCTCGCGTAGTTCTAGATAGTTGTTTTTTATTACAAACACATTTATCTCTCGTCGTAAAGTCCAGCTCGCATTTTTCGTCCCGAACTTATCTCCAATGACTCACAAATTCCTAAAAAATCTCCCACATAAACGTTCTTTTGGTGGAACAATCGTGAAAACGTGAGAAATCGGCGGCTCGTGCACCAACCGCAATCCGATTTCCATCAAAATCGAACGTTAAGCCGTTACGTAAACGGAAGCGCGTCATCAAACCCCGCGAAGGGGTTAAACTCAGCCGGGCCGGAATCCGCTCAAAAATCCGATTACGTCATAGCGAACTTAAAACACCTATCGACATTCTAGTGTGCGATTTACGAGCATGTGGTATTTGTTTTGATAATAAACGACACGTAAAATCGGGATGCGTGCGTAAATGCGGCGCGCCGCAGCGCGCACTTCGCGGGCCTCTTACGGTTAATTCGGACACTCGGGGGCGACTGTAATAACCCTAATAGCGCTAACGACATCGCCGCCATCTTGGTGACGGTCGCGCTGCCATTGAGATGATCCATTGTTACATAGCGACAAGCCCGTTTCCGGTCGCTGCGGGCTCCTACCTGGACGAAAAACGGCGTACGCCCGGGAGAACGCTGCGTCCGCATAAAAGTTTACTTTATCACGTCGACGATTGACGCTTAACAAGCGTGTTTATCGACGTTTTAAACGAAAACACCATTAGGGAAAGTATTTTAAGGAGGTTTTTAATCGCCCGCTTTTCGCCCATAAATGCGGCGTTTGTCGTCGGGCGACGAGGATGAAGAGTTCAAGGAGATCTCTATTTCTATGGGTTTTGATTCGGTGCGATATTCTTTGCGGTTCTAAATTTAGAGCGCTGATGAAGGGGTCGGCGAGGGATTAAGTGGAGTGAGACGTCGGAGAGATTGATTGTTGTGACAGTTACTGATTACATGATGGGGAATTGATGAGACGAGTCGATGCGAACTCGGAATAACTGTGATTAGTTTGTAATCGAGTCGTAATTATGAAGGAGGATGACGGGATTGATTACAAGCGACATTGTTTTCGCGTGAAAATGGATTTTTCAGGCGACAAAATGGTGCGACGACGTCATCAATCTTTCGGACGGGATGAATAATTAAAGTGTGTTAATTTATGGCGTTCCGAGGCGTGTTTGTTATTAAAATTTTATCAAAATAAGATTTTCCTATACTTGTGATGTATGAATCCGAGTTGAGTTTTAATGATAAACATCCAGACTTTTGGAAAAAAATCAAAACCTTCGACTAATTTTTTACAACGTTTCGTTTTTCCATTTTCCTGGCTTTTACAATTTTTTGATATCACAATCTTTCGTTTTTTCAATTTTTCAATTTCTCGATTTCGAAATTTTTTAATTTGTCGTGTCTTAAATCTGTCGATTTGCAATTTTTTGGTTTCCTTTATTTTTTCAATTTTTTTTTCGATTTTATAATTTTCCGTTCATTCAATTCTTCAAATTTTCGATCTTTGATGTTTCAATTCTTCGATTATCCAATTTTTAACTTTTTCAATTTAGCAGTTTTCCGATTTCTTTAATTGCCAGTATTTCGAATTTACAATATTTCGTTTTTCGATTTTTCAAGTTTTTGATTTCCAATTTTCAAAATTTTCATTTCATAGTTTTTCGTTTTTTTTTTTGTTTTAGTTTCGTTAATTTTTCAAGTTGTTGATTTTTATTTTTCGCTTATCCGATTTTTCAAAGATCATTTTCTCGAATTTATATCATAATTATTCTTTGTGTATTCAATTTTTGATTTTTCAATTCCCCGACTTTCCAATTTTTAAATTTTGCAATTTTTGGATTTTCCGAATTTTTTAATTTTCAATATTTCGATTTTAGAATATATCCTTTTTCCAATTTTGAGTTACCTTCAACGAATTTTTTGAAATCATAATAGCGGCCTTCTGCCTATCTTTATTATCGGTTTTTTGTTCCCTTTTTATGATTTTTTTGTCTCCTTTTTTTTATTATTTCTATCCCCCTTTTCATCTTTATTTTTTTCGACTTTATCATTTTTTTTTGTCGCCGTTTCGTCAACTTTTTTTATTTGTCGACTTTTTTTTACCCTTTTTTTCGTTGTCGCTTTTTGTACTTTTTTTAATTGCTTTTCTTTTTTTGCCTTTTTTTGAATTTTTTTTTTGTATTTTTGGCTCCTTTTTCGATTTTGGTCTTTCTTGTCGATTTTTTTTTGCATTTTTGCCCCTTTTTATTTCATCGCCTTTTTTGTCATCCATTTTTATCGGTTTTTGTCCCACGTTTTTAGTCCCTTTTTTTTGTAGCCCTTTTTTTTGAATGACTTTTTGTCTGTCGTCTTTTATCACCTTTTTTTATTTGTCGCCCTTTTTTTAAATTTTCCATCGTTTCCCACTTTTTCACTAGAATATTTTCAATTTTTCAATTTCAGAACTTCCAAATTTTTGCAATTATTCAATGTTACAATTTTACATTTTTGGATTTTTCAGTTCCTCAATTTTTCAATTTCTTGATTTTTATTTTTCATTTTCCCGAATTTCTAATTGTCAATTTCTCGATTTTATATCACAATTTTTCGTTTTCTCATTCTCCGATTTTCCGTTTAATTTTCAATATGTATTACGATTTTTTAGTACATATTCGTTTTTTCGATTTTTAAATTTCTCAATTTTTTTATCTTCCGACTTTTCAATTTTTCGTTTCTTCAACTTTTCAAATTCTTGATTTCCAATTTTCAGATTTTTCATAGATTTCATTGTATATTTTCCTATTTTACAATTTTGCAATTTTTCCAATTTTTTTATTCGAAAAGCTGAAAAATCGATTAAACGAGGAAATTTTAAAATCCAATACTGAACTGAAAAATGGATAAAATCTTAAAACAGTAAAATTGAAAAAGTGAAAAAAATTTTAAATCATTTTTATTGCATATTTAAAATGATGAAAACTAGAAAAATTGAAATCAAAAATTGAATAAGTGAAAAATCGAAAAACTAAAACATCCAAAACGTGCAAACTGAACAAATGAGGAACGAAAAATTGTAAAAATAAAAAAAAATAAAAAACCGAAACGGAAAATCAGAAATTTGAATAAATGAAAGATTAAAGAATCGAAAAATTACAGAATCATAAATTTAGGAAACAAGAAAAATTTAAAAATCGAAACACTGAAGAAATTAAAATTGAAAAATCAAAAACTTATGAAATCGAAACGTTGAAAAATCGAATACTTGAAAAAATTAAGAAAATAAAAAACCGAAATGAAAAACTGAAAAATCGAGAGACTACAAATGAAAAATTTGCCAAATCCAAAAATTGAAAAAAATCGGAAAACTGAAAATTTTAAAAATGAAAACTGGAAGATATAGTAAAATTGAAAAAACAACAGAAAAATGTGAAAATTGAAAAATTACAAATTGAAAAACTGAGGAAACGTAAAATTGAAAATACAAAAATTATAAAAATTTTTTTCGATTTTATAATTTTCCGTTCATTCAATTCTTCAAATTTTCGATCTTTGACGTTTCGATTCCTCGATTTTCCAATTTTTAACTTTTTCATTTTAGCAGTTTTCCGATTTCTTTAATTGCCATTATTTCGAATGTACAATATTTCGTTTTTCATTTTTCAAGTTTTTGATTTCCAATTTTCAAAATTTTCATTTCATACTTTTTCGTTTTTTTATTTTTTTTTTGCTTTTAGTTTCGTTAATTTTTCAAGTTGTTGATTTTTATTTTTCATTTATCCGATTTTTCAAAGATCATTTTCTCGAATTTATATCACAACTATTCTTTGTTTATTCAATTTTTGATTTTTCAATTCCCCGACTTTCCAATTTTTAAATTTTGCAATTTTTGGATTTCTCAATTATTCGATTTTCGGAATTCTTTAATTTTGAGTTACCTTCAACGAATTTTTTGAAATTATAATTTTCCGTTTTTTCATTTTCTTTCGTGTCGTCCTTTTTTATTTTGCCTATCTTTATTATCGGTTTTTTGTCCCCTTTTTATGATTAATTTGTCTCCTTTTTTCATTATTTCTATCCCCTTTTCATCTTTATTTTTTTCGACTTTATGTCGCCGTTTCGTCAACTTTTTTTATTTGTCGACTTTTTTTGCCCTTTTTTCGTTGTCGCTTTTTGTACTTTTTTTAATTGCCTTTCTTTTGTTGCCTTTTTTTGAATTTTTTTTGTATTTTTGGCCCCTTTTTCGATTTTGGTCTTTCTTGTCGATTTTTTTTGCATTTTTGTCCCCTTTTTATTTCATCGCCTTTTTGTCATCCATTTTTATCGGTTTTTGTCCCCCGTTTTTAGTACCTTTTTTTTCTCCGTTTGTTATCGCCTTTTTTTTGTAGCCCTTTTTTATCACTTTTTTGTCGTCCTTTTATCACCTTTTTTGATTTGTCGCCCTTTTTTTAAATTTTCCAAGGTTCAATGTTTCGGTTTTACAATTTCCCATTTTTTCACTAGAATATTTTCAATTTTTCAAGTTCTTGACTTCATTTTCCCGAATTTCTAATTATCAATTTCTCGGTTTTATATCACAATTTTATGATTTTTCTTTAGTTTAATTATTCAAATTTTTGATCTTTGATTTTTTACTTCCTGGATTTTCCAATTTTTAAATTTAAGTTTGCAGTTTTTGGATTTCCAATTATCCCATTTTCCGTTTAATTTTCAATAGGTATTACGATTTCCCAGTACATATTTCGCTTTTTTGATTTTTAAATTTCTCAATTTTTTATCTTCTGACTTTTCAATTTTTCGTTTCTTCAACTTTTCTTCTTGATTTCCAATTTTCAGATTTTTCATAGATTTAATTTTACATTTTTCTATTTTACAATTTTGCAATTTTTCCAATTTTTTTATTCGAAAAGTTGAAAAATGGAAAAGTGGAAAAAATTTTAAATCATTATTATTACATATTTAAAACGATGAAAACTAGAAAAATTGAAATCAAAAATTGAAAAATCGAAAAATCATGAAACTGACAAATCTAAAATTGAAAAATCGAAAAACTAAAATATCCAAAGATTGCAAATTGAACAAATGAGGAACGAAAAATTGTGAAAATAAAACAAAAATAAAAAACCGAAACGAAAATCGGAAATTGGAATAAATGAAAGATTAAAAAATAGAAAAATTGCAAAATCAAAAATTTAGGAAACAAGAAAAATGAAAATTTTTAAAAATCGAAAAATTGAAGAAATAAAAATTGAAAAATCAAAAACTTATGAAATCGAAACGTTGAAAAATCGAATAACTGAAAAAATTAAGAAAATAAAAAACCGAAATGAAAAACTGCAAGTCGAAAAATTGAAGAAATGAAAAACTGAAAAATCGAGAGACTGCAATTCAAACAATTGCCAAATCCAAACGTTGGAAAAAGCGGAAAACTGAAAATTTTAAAAATGAAAACTGGAAGATATAGTAAAATAGAAAAAACAACAAAAAAAGGAAAAATCGAAAAATTGGAAAAGCAAAAAAAACTGAAAAATAATGCTGGAAAAATTGAAAAACCGAATAAATGAAAATTTTCATACTAGAAAAAAGAAATATAAAATTATAAAAGTAAAAAACCGAAAAAACGGCAAAAAGGAAATATTTTGCAAATCGAAAAGTCGAATAAATGAAAAATTTCACTGAATAATCGAAAAATTGAAAACATAAAAAAAATAAAAAACTGAAACCGAAAATTTCAATTTTTGTACTAATTTAAAAATCCAATTTTGTGAAATTGAAAAATCGAAAAATTGCAAAATTGTAAAACCGAAAAATCGGGAAAATGAAAACTCGAAAAATCCACAAATTGAAAATTTGAAAAATCTGGACATCAAAAAACTGAAAATTCGGAAAATTCAAAAATGGAAATTTTCACTAAAAACCAAAAAATCGCAAAATTGAAATACGGAAAATTAAAAAAATCAAAAATCGAAAACTGAAAAATCGCCTAATCTAAAACTCAGAAATTGAACGGTTTTCGAAATTTCCGAAATTTTAGCCAAATTGTGAAGTTGAAAAATGAAACAAAAAATTATAAAAATTAAAAAATCGCAAAACTGATTAATCGAAAAAATAAAAAATCGGAAAATAGAAAAGCTTAATAA
Organism: Zophobas atratus; assembly: GCA_022388445.1. Taxonomy (NCBI): domain Eukaryota; kingdom Metazoa; phylum Arthropoda; class Insecta; order Coleoptera; family Tenebrionidae; genus Zophobas; species Zophobas atratus. Next base: position 2,822,534 of record CM039444.1, read on the forward strand.
TAATTGGATAATCGGCAAATTGAAAAATCCACTAATTGAGAAAAATGAAAAAAGCCCACTAATAATAATTCGAAAATGAATGGTTTTCCAAAAATTCCAAATTTTGATCGAAAATTCAGCAGATAAAGAATCTGCGAAATTGGAAAATTGAAAACTTGAAAAACCAGAAAAATTAAAATTGAAAATTGAAAAATCGAGGAAGCGAAAATTGTAAAAATTGAGAAATCGAAATTAAGATACACAGGTGTCCTAGACAAAACCATTAAAATTCTGTTAACGCTGTTATTTTTAGCTTGAAGCGGAACCACGAAGTTTCTAACTAGCTCACAACTTGTTGCGGTTAAAATCAATTACGTTTAAAATATTTTTAAACCAAACTAACCAAAATTTGATTAGTCGTCCCCACCAACAATGAGATGACGTCACCTCAAAATCTTGTATCGTAAATGTTATTTAAATTTCGTAAAATAACACATGTTTATAGTCGTGGTTTATCAATCCGTGTTTGTTGTAGGAACGCCATACTTGATAAACCACCGACGTCTATTCTTGTCGGATATTGCATAAGATAATATGTTTCGCAGCATGTAGAGTACGGTATTGTCGGTTTCCCATTTATCCGTCTGTCTGTTGGCGATTTTATTTTATAACGAGTAGATTCGTCGCAATTTTGAACCTGATTTAGTAAAACCGTGAAATACTAAGGTGATTTTTTTTTCATGTACAGGCCGGCATTCAGAAAAATCGATTAACTTTTTAATACACTTTTTAATAGACACCTCTCCAGTTTTGAGGTAAAAGCCTTTCACACCACCCGAATTAAACCACCCACTCCGCTTTCGCCCTCCCACATCCACCTGCCTCCTAATCGACTTTTGCGTCGGACCTTTCGAATGAAAACATCAAAATGAATAAACTCTCCCCGGCTTTCGCATTCGCAATTTTGTTCCTACTCAATTCGCGAGAAAACCAATTAAACTCGACTCATTTAACACTGTCATCACAAAATAGGAAACCGGCGCTCGTTTTCTGCATGATTAACGGATTTTCTATCGATTTAAAAACCGGCAGGACGTAGGCTGCACCGCCAATTGCGAAATCGCGACTAATCCGGCTCTGGTGCCGAAATTCCACCGTGCCGGCATTATTTCCTATTAAGCCGTGTACACACACACAGTTACGTGTGCCCTACTTCTGCACTTTTTACAATACCGACAAATGGAAATGTGGGATAATTATTTCGTTTTGTTATCATGGCCTCTATTCCGTTTTATATCTAGTTCCACAACTTTCGACGATAAATCAAAACTAATCAACTGAGAGACGCGCATTTGTGGAAAAGCGCTAATTTGGTAAATCGAACTCGACCCATTTGATGCCATGACGGATTATTTTCAAAACTATATTTTTTCTGGACACTTCCTTATTAAGAGAGTGACGTCAGGTTGCACACCGACGCGTTATAAAAGTCGCTCGGGTGAATGTCGTAGCAACGTAGACGAATAAATTGACTTAAGTGCATACGGGACTTAATTGCTTTATTACGGATTTAATTTGACCCTGGGGTGGGCGTGGTGGGTCTACTTGGGAAAAATTGTTGAAATTGCTGGATTGGGCGTTTCCGGTTTTGGGTTTGAGCTGGCCGGGACCAATTGTTAATTGGGGTTTTGGCGCCGGAGTGTTTTTTCCGGTGCTTATCAAATCGTTCGATGTTGCAAAGTCTTGTCGAAAATGAAATCTGGAGCGATAAATTGAAGATTGTGCGATTCGAACAATCGCGTTTTAAAATGGTTTGAGTGTTTAAGTGAAGTGTCACATGATGGGTAGTCCATTTAAGCAAAAATAGGTGGCCGAGATTTTCTAAGTATACTTTCAATAAAATTGTAATGATCAGTTCTTTCTCGTTTCAATTAAGTTCTCCATGTTTTCAACAGGAACGTAATAAAAATTCCCCAAGCTCAATGAAGTCCATTATTCGTTTCGTAAATCACTTCCAGCTAATTAGTTTCTACAAGAGTAGTTCAAATGGTTTTATCCTTTTGCTCTAACAAACTGTGACACAATTATACTCAATTTTTTTTTGTCCAATTAACTTAATTTTGTTTTTTTTTAAGTGAACTGAATGAAACCACTTTGTGAATATTAAAAATAACATTTAATTGAATTTTTTAAGACACCTCTAGAACGAAAAGTTGGTGACGTCGTCGTACAATTTTATTAAGAAAAAAAATGCATTGTTATGCATTGCATGCTAATTTACGTGCAGTTTAATATTCCACCCCTAATTTTGTATCAATTTCATAGGGGTTCTATTCCACCCCTACGTTTATTTCAATTTATGGAAGTTATAACCAAAAAAATACAATTCAGCTTGAGGCACTAGGGAAGTTCTTCGGTTTGAAGTCAATTTTTTTAAATCTGGAAATCTACAAAAAAAAGGTTGACAATTTTATAATTTTAAACGGTTTTTAAAAATTTTGCTGCAGAGAAAGTTGATTCTGAAATCGCCGCCACGATATCTCGTCCAATAAAGACGAAAGGTGAATTCAAAATTTCCAAAAATTGTCCAAAAAAGTGGTTACAATTGGTTTAATCGACCGAAAGTTGGTGCCAAATTGTAGATAATCTTCTACTAGTTACGATTCTGACATCGCCGTCACGATATTTGGTCCAATAAACACGAAAAGTGAATTCAAACTTTCCAAAAATTTTCCAAACAAGTTGTTAAAATTGGTTTAATCGACCGAAAATTGGTGTCAAATTGTAGATAATCTTCCGATAGTTACGATTCTGAAGTCGCCGCCACGATATCTCGTCCAATAAACACGCAAAATGAATTCAAAATTTCCAAAAATTTTCCAAAAAAGTGGTTAAAATTGGTTTAATCGACCGAAAATTGTTGTCAAATTGTAGATAGTCTTCTGCTAGTTATGATTCTCAAATCGCCGCCACGATATATCGTCCAATAAAGACGAAAAGTCAATTCAAAATTTCCAAAAATTTTCCAAAAAAATGGTTATAATTGGTTTAATCGACCGAAAATTGGCGTCAAATTGTAGATAGTCTTGCGCTAGTTACGATTCTGAAATCGCCGTCACGATATCTCGTCCAATACAGACGAAAAGTCAATTCAAAATTTCCAAACATTTTCCAAAAAAGTGGTTAAAATTGGTTTAATTAACCGAAAATTGGTGTCAAATTGTAGACAATCTTCCGCTGGTTACGATTCTGAAATCGCCGCCACGATATCTCGCCCAATGAAGACGAAAAGTGAATTGAAAATTTCCAAAAATTTTCCAAAAAAGTGGTTAAAATTGGTTAAATCGACCGAAAATCGGTGTCAAATTGTAGAAAATCTTCCGCTAGTTACGATTCTGAAATCGCCACACCGATATCGGGTCCATTAAACACGCAAAGTGAATTCAAAATTTCCAAAAATTTTCCAAAAAAGTGGTTAAAATTGGTTTAATAGACCGAAAATTGGTGTCAAATTGTGGATAATCTTCCGCTAGTTACGATTTTGAATCACCGCCGTCACGATATCTCGTCCAATAAAGACGAAAAGTCATCTCAAAAGTTTCAAAAATTTTCCAAAAAAGTGGTTAAAATTGGTTTAATCGACCGAAAACTGGTGTCAAATTGTAGATAATCTTCCGCTAGTTACGATTCTGAAATCGCCGCACCGATATCGGGTCCATTAAACACGCAAAGTGAATTCAATATTTCCAAAAATTTTCCAAAAAAAGTGGTTAAAATTGGTTTCATCGACCGAAAATTGGCGTCAAATTGTGGGTAATCTTTTGCTAGTTACGATTCTGAAATCCCCGCTACGATATCTCGTCCAATAAAGACGAAAAGTGAATTCAAAATTTCCAAAAAAGTGGTTATAATTGGTTTAATCGACCAAAAATTGGCGTCAAATTGTAGATAATCTTCCGCTAAATACGATTCTGAAATCGCCGCCACGATATCTGGTCCAATAAAGACGAAAAGTGAATACAAAATTTCCAAAAAAAGTGGTTAGAATTGGTTTAATCGACCGAAAATTGGTGCCAAATTGTAGATAATCTTCCGCTAATTACGCATCTGAAATCGCCGTAACGATATCTGTTCTAATTAACACACAAAGTGAATTCAAATTTCCAAAAATTTTCCAAAAAAGTGGTTAAAATGGCCTCAATTTACCGAAAATTGGTGTCAAATTGTAGATAAGCTTCCGCTAGTTAGGATTCTGAAGTCGCCGTCACGATATCTCGTCCAATAAACACGAAAAGTGAATTTTAAATTTCCAAAAATTTTCCAAAATGGTTAAAATTGGTTTAATCGACCGACAATTGGTGTCAAATTGTGGATAATCTTTCGCTAGTTACGATTCTGAAATCGCCGTCACGATATCTCGTCCAATAAACACGCAAAGTGAATTCAAAATTTCCAAAAATTTTCCAAAAAAGTGGTTAAAATTGGTTTAATCGACCGAAAATTGGTGTCAAATTGTAGATAATCTTCCGCTAGTTACGATTCTGAAATCGCCGCCACGATATCTCGTCTAATAAAGACGAAAAGTCAATTCAAAATTTCCAAAAATTTTCCAAAAAAATGGTTAAAATTGGTTTAATCGACCGAAAATTGGTATCAAATTGTAGATAAATCTTCCGCTAGTTACGATAGTGAAATCGCCGCCACGATATCTGGTCTAATAAAGACGAAACGTCAATTCAAAGTTTCCAAAAATTTTCCAAAAAAGTGGTTAAAATTGGTTTAATCGACCGTAAATTGGTGTCAAATTGTGGATAATCTTCTGCTAGTTACGATTCTGAAATCGCCGCCACGATATCTCGTCCAATAAAGACGAAAAGTGAATCCAAAATTTCCAAAAATTTTCCAAAAAAGTGGCGAAAATTGGTTTCATCGACCGAAAATTGGTGTCAAATTGTAGATAATCTTGCGCTAGTTACGATTCTGAAATCGCCGTCACGATATCTCGTCAAATAAACACGCAAAGTGAATTCAAAATTTCCAAAAATTTTCCAAAAAAGTGGTTTAAATTGGTTTAATCGATCGAAAATTGGTGTCAAAATTGTAGATAATCTTCCGCTAATTACCATTCTGAAATCGCCGCCACGATATCTCGTCCAATACAGACGAAAAGTCATTTCAAAATTTCCAAAAATTTTACAAAAACGTGGTTAAAATTGGTTTAATCGACCGTAAATTGGTGTCAAATTGTGGATAATCTTCTGCTAGTTACGATTCTGAAATCGCCGCCACGATATCTCGTCCAATAAAGACGAAAAGTGAATCCAAAATTTCCAAAAATTTTCCAAAAAAGTGGCGAAAATTGGTTTCATCGACCGAAAATTGGTGTCAAATTGTAGATAATCTTGCGCTAGTTACGATTCTGAAATCGCCGTCACGATATCTCGTCAAATAAACACGCAAAGTGAATTCAAAATTTCCAAAAATTTTCCAAAAAAGTGGTTTAAATTGGTTTAATCGATCGAAAATTGGTGTCAAAATTGTAGATAATCTTCCGCTAATTACCATTCTGAAATCGCCGCCACGATATCTCGTCCAATACAGACGAAAAGTCATTTCAAAATTTCCAAAAATTTTACAAAAACGTGGTTAAAATTGGTTTAATCGACCGTAAATTGGTGTCAAATTGTGGATAATCTTCTGCTAGTTACGATTCTGAAATCGCCGCCACGATATCTCGTCCAATAAAGACGAAAAGTGAATCCAAAATTTCCAAAAATTTTCCAAAAAAGTGGCGAAAATTGGTTTCATCGACCGAAAATTGGTGTCAAATTGTAGATAATCTTCCGCTAGTTACGATTCTGAAATCGCCGCCACGATATCTCGTCCAATAAAGACGAAAAGTGAATCCAAAATTTCCAAAAATTTTCCAAAAAAGTGGCGAAAATTGCTTTTATCGACCGAAAATTGGCGTCAAATTGTAGATAGTCTTCCGCTAGTTACGATTTTGAATCACCGCCGTCACGATATCTCGTCCAATAAAGACGAAAAGTCATCTCAAAAGTTTCAAAAATTTTCCAAAAAAGTGGTTAAAATTGGTTTAATCGACCGAAAACTGGTGTCAAATTGTAGATAATCTTCCGCTAGTTACGATTTTGAATCACCGCCACGATATCTCGTCCAATAAAGACGAAAAGTGAATTCAAAACTTCCAAAAATTTTCCAAAAAAGTGGTTAAAATTGGTTTAATCGACCGAAAACTGGTGTCAAATTGTAGATAATCTTCCGCTAGTTACGATTTTGAATCACCGCCACGATATCTCGTCCAATAAAGACGAAAAGTGAATTCAAAACTTCCAAAAATTTTCCAAAAAAGTGGTTAAAATTGGTTTAATCGACCGAAAACTGGTGTCAAATTGTAGATAATCTTCCGCTAGTTACGATTCTGAAATCGCCGCACCGATATCGGGTCCATTAAACACGCAAAGTGAATTCAAAATTTCCAAAAAATTGGTTAAAATTGGTTTAATCGACCGAAAATTGGTGTCAAATTGGAGATAATCTTCCGCTAGTTACGATTCTGAAATCGCCGCCACGATATCTGGTCCAATAAAGACGAAAAGTGAATTCAAAATTTCCAAAAAAATGGTTAAAATTGGTTTAATCGACCGAAAATTTGTGTCAACTTGTAGAAAATATTCCGCTAGTTACGATTCTGAAATCGCTGTCACGATATCTGGTCCAATAACGACGAAAAGTGAATTCAAAATTTCCAAAAATTTTCTAAAAAAATGGTTAAAATTGGTTTAATCGACCGAAAATTGGTGTCAAATTGTAGATCATCTTCCGCCAGTTACGATTCTGAAATCGCCGCCACGATATCTGGTCTAATGAACACGCAAATTGAATTCAAAATTTCCAAAAATTTTCCAAAAAAGTGCTGAAAAGTGATTTCCTCGACCGAAAATTGGTGGCAAATTGTAGATAATTTTCCGATAGTTATGATTCTGAAATCGCCGCCACGATACCTGGTCCAATAAAGACGAAGACTTAATTCAAAATTTCCAAAAATTTTCCAAAAAAATGGTTAAAATGGGTTTCATCGACCGAAAATTGGTGTCAAATTGTAGATAATCTTCCGCTAGTTACGATTCTGAAATCGCCGCCACGATATTTCGTCCAATAAAAACGAAAAGTCAATTCAAAATTTCCAAAAATTTTCCAAAAAAGTGGTTTAAAATCGTTTTAGTAGACCGAAAATTGGTGTCAAATTGTGGATAATCTTCCGCTAGTTACGATTCTGAAATTGCCGCCACTATATCTCGTTCAACAAAGACGAAAAGTCAACTCAAAATTTCCAAAAATGTTCCAAAAATGTGGTTAAAATTGGTTTGATCGACCGAAACTTGGTGTCAAATTGTAGATACTCTTCCGCAAGTTACGATTCTGAAATCGCCGCCACGATATCTAGTCCAATGAAGACGAAATGTCAATTCAAAATTTCCAACAATTTTCCAAAAAAGTGGTCAAATTGGTTTAATCGACTGAAAATTAGTGTCAAATTGTGGATAATCTTCCGCTAGTTACGATTCTGAATTCGCCGCTACGATATCTGGTCCAATAAACACGCAAAGTGAATTCAAAATTTCCAAAAATGTTCCCAAAAAGTGGTTAAAATTGGTTTAATCGACTGAAAATTGGTGTCAAATTGTAGATAATCTTCCGCTAGTTACGATTCTGAAATCGCCGCCACGATATCTCGTCCAATAAAGACGAAAGGTGAATTCAAAATTTTCAAAAATTTTCCAAAAAAGTGGTTAAAATTGGTTGAATCGACTGAAAATTGGGGTCAAATTGTAAATAATCTTCCGCTAGTTACGATTCTGAAATCGCCGCCACGATGTCTCGTCCAACAAACACGCAAAGTTAATTCAAAATTTCCAAAAATTTTCCAAAAAAGTGGTTAAAATTGGTTTAATCGATCGAAAATTGGTGTCAAATTGTAGATAATCTTCCGCTAGTTACCATTCTGAAATCGCCGTCACGATATCTCGTCCAATAAAGACGAAAAGTTAATTCAAAATTTCCAAAAATTTTCCAAAAAAGTGGTTAAAATTGATTTAATCGACCGAAAATTGGTGTCAAGTTGTAGATAATCTTCCGCTAGTTACGATTCTGAAATCGTCGCCAATCAACACGAAAATTGGTCCAAATTTGAAGAAGAGAATTGAGAAATTTCACTTCGGAAAAAAATTTATCGAAAAATCCGAAAAAAATTCCGGGATATAGATTTCAACGTGCTGGTTTCTAAAATATAGCTTGTTAATGGTCACGGATCCATATTTTCGAAATATTCGATTTGAAAGTCGAATTTGAAAAAAAAATCAAAACAGCGATATTTCACAAGGCGATTCTGGAAAAACGGTTGGAGTTGCTCAAAAAACGACTCCGGAAGTGATTTCTGGAGCACAAAATGTACAAGCAATTGTATTTAGTGCATACGGGGGTTTTTGGTTTGCAAGTCAATTTTTTTTAAATTCGAAAGAACTCTGGAAAAGTTGCGCAAAATTTCAGAAAAAAATTTGGGTTGAATATTTCGATATTTACGTTGTTGATGAAAAGAAACCTTCGTTTTTTTAAATACACGAAAAATTATGTTCAAACCACGATCGATAAAATATTTAATTTTCTGTGTCGGAATCATCTTAACAAATCCTTTGAATTACAGAAAACGTTATTTTTTGACTGTGCGACCTTCACGGACCGCTCGGCTGGAACAGATTTCCTAGTTTGTTAGTAATGCATAGTTTGAACATTTACCTCTACATTGAAGGTGCATAATAATTACTTTAAAAGCGATAAATTCGCTAATTGTGCTTATAGACCAAAAATTCTAGTCCAGTTTTATTATTGCTGTTTTTTTTTTTTTTTTAATTATATGTACCTACTATACAAAAATTAATCGAATTAATGTGTCAACTCTACCGCGCATGCGCACACCGCCGCTTAAATCACAAACAAGCGCAATTCCTCCATTTCCCGTTTTCACTTGCCGCAATTATGCCGTCATTTCAAACAGCGTAATTTACGACCTATTCAAAATTTTTCCCAAAGCGTAACCCTGACCACATTCATCCTCGGCGCCTATGTCTTCCGCGCCTTATCTCCCCATCACGTGGTAATCAACAACCAATTAATTAGCCACACGTGGGAAAGAGACGGGTGTTCGCGGCCGAAGAAAGTCATTGTGGCCGATTTTTGCGTATCGACGAAAAGCGCGCCGTTAATTAGGAAGAAATGGCCGCCAATTCGGTTCAATCTCGCTTAAATCGCAGCGAGCGTGCTAACGGTGTCATTAAAAATGCAATTAACGTGCTCAAGTCGGTATTAAATTGCAGTGTCAACTCGGTGACGGTCATCGCAAGGTCACCGGCTTTTTGTTTTTCGTCGGTGTGAATTGAGCTTTATTGCTTGATTTAGAGCTGTTTGAGCAAGTCGTAGTCGAGTTGATACAGCTAATGGATTTGACCTTATTTCAAGATAAATCAATACCGTGTCAATAATGCAATCAATTAGCAAACATGAGGCGCGGGAGGGGGGGAGCGAGAGTGTGGATTGGGAAAAAAGAAGGTTTTTGGGTTTTTGATTTATCGGATTCGCGATTAGTGCGGCTATTTTTAGATCGGAATGAATATTGAATGGGTTTTTTTTTGTTTGAAAACGAAGTTTATTAGATTGTTAGTTTGTTGTTGTTGGAAGTGGTATGGTGTGTTTGAAAACAAACTGTTAGCTGTTTTTGTAGTAGTACATTGTTCAACAGTGAAATAAAAAAATTGGTCCAAGGCTATTCCTTCTTTGAAAAATTATATTAAATTTTTTATCATTTTTGTTTTCTGATAACCTCTATAAAGTAAAAACCGCGGCTTTTTTGACTTCAATTTTTCAATTCTTCAAATTTTTTTTGTTTTTTTTTTGTTTTTTGCGTTTTTATTTCACGAGTTTTTACTTTTCGATTTGCGATTTTTCGTTTCGATTTTTATTTTTGTAATTTTTTCAATTATTCGAATTTTCACTGTTTAGATTTTATAATTTATTTGTTTTTTCAATTTTTCGATTTTACAATTTTTGGGTTTTCCAATTTTTTGGTTCGGTTCGTCTTTATTTCTTTCCAATTTTTCTATTCATTTTTTGATTTTCAATTTTCAAGGTCCTCAATTTTTAGTTTTTCAATATTTCTATTTTTCGTTTCTTGAGTTCTTCGGTTTGCGATTTTTCGATTTTCCACTTTTTTCCCGTTTTTCAGCTTTTGGAATAAAAAAAACTTCAAAAATTGGAAATTATGAACTTGAAATTGACGAAATGAAAAATAGAAAAATCAAAAGAATAAAAATGGAGAAACTTAAAAACCTAAAAAATAAAATCAGAAAATCAGATAATTGAAAGATCCAAAAATTGAAAAGTCGAGGAATCAAAGAAAAAAAAAGATTGAAAATTTGAAGAATTGTAATATGAAATCTAGAAAATGAAAACTCAAAAATGGGGAAAACGAAAATAAAAAATCAATAACTGAAAAGTCGAAAAATTCTAAAACCAAAAAATTGAAAGTGATTTTTTTTAAATTGTAATTAGCGATGTTACATTTCAAAAACGGAAATTAGAAAAAATGGAAATAAAAAATTGAAGAAACGAAAAATGGAAAAGTTTCACTTTGAAGAAATATTGAAGAACTGAAAAATAAAGAAAATAAAAAATTGTAAAGGTGAAAAAAGTCAAAAGTGCCAAAATCAATCTTATGTTATCAATTACTAACCCCGCCCACCCACCCTCTATTTTATTAGAAATTATATAATTTGCCAAAATCAATCTTATCTTAACAAGTACATACTTACTTATTTCTTATTTCATGCACCTGACCTGCTAAAATCCATCTTATCTTATCAAATACTATGCCCGCCCACCCACCCTATATTTTCTTAGAAAGTATGTCATTTGCCAAAAACAGTGTTATCTTGGCAAGTACTAAAAAGTTGGAAAATTGAAAAACTGGAAATTTAAAAAATGAAAACTCGAAAAGATGCATGTCGCAAAATCAAGGAAATAAAAAAAAATAAAAAATTGAAAAATTAAAAATTAAAAACGGAAAAATTAAAAGTTAACACGTTGAAAAATCTAAAAATTGAAAACCAAAAACTTGAAAAATTGAAGAAACGAAAGAGAAACTTAAAAATCGAAAAAGTGCGAAATCGAAATAACGAAAAATTGTGATATCAAATCAAGAAAATGAAAAAGTGCAAATCAAAAGCTGAAAAATCCAAAAACTGAAAAAATTCACATTGAAGAAAAGAAAAACTAAAAAAAATAAAAAACAGAAATCAAAAATGGCAAATCGAAAAATTAATGAAATGAAAATTTGAACAAGATATTAAAAATTGAAAAAATGGAAAGTCAAATAAATCAAAAACTTTTAAAATCTAAAAATGAATTAATTGAGTAATGGAAATTTAGAACATTTTGAAAATGAAAATTGGAAAAATTGCAAATCAGAAATTGAAGAAACGAGAAATTTAAAAATCGAGAACTGAAAAATCTAAAATTGAGAAAATGAAAAAGTAAAAATCTAAAAATTGAAAATGAGAAATTGCAAATCAAAAGCTGAAAAAACCAAAAACTGAAAAAATTCACATTGAAGAAAAGAAAAACTAAAGAAAATAAAAAACAGAAACCAAAAATGGCAAATCGAAAAATTAATGAAATGAAAATTTGAAAAGTTGAAGAATTAAAAATTGAAAACTGGTGAAACTGCAAACCGAAAAATTGCAAAATCTGGAAATTGAAACATCCAAAAGTTGGAAAATCGAAAAACTGAAAATTTTAGAAATGAAAACTCAAAAGTTCAATCGCAAAATTGCAAATGAAAAATTTGAAATGAAAAATTAAGAGTAAATTCAAAAACCAAGAACTTGAAAAATTGGAAAAAGTGCAAAATCAAAAGATCGAAATATTGAAAATTAAAGAAAATGGAAAATTGAAAATTTGAGAAATCCAAAAACAACAAAATTGAAAAATTGAAAAAACGAAAAATTGTGATATAAAATCAAGAAAATGAAAAAAAAATCGGGCAAATCGAAAATTAAAATCAAGAACTTGAAGAATTGAGGAAACGAAAAACTGAAAAATCGAAAAATTAAAAATTGAGAAACTGAAAAATCAAAAAATGAAAAATTGTAATGTCGAAGAATCGCAAAATTGAACAAAATGTTAAAAATTGAGAAAATGGAAAGTCAAATAAATCAAAAAGTTTTAAAATCTAAAAATTAATTAATTGAGTAATGGAAAATTTCTAAAATCGTAATATTGAAAAAGTGAACGTTTTTAAAAATTATAAAAATTATTAGAACATTTTTCAAATGAAAATTAGAAAATCTGCGAATGAAAAATTGAAGAAACGAAAAATTGAAAAATCGAGAAACTGAAAAATCTAAAATTGAAAATGAAAAATTGCAAATCAAAAGCTGAAAAATCCAAAAACTGAAAAATTTCGCATTGAAGAAAAGAAAAACAGAAATCAAAAATGGCAAATTGAAAAATTGTTGAAATGAAAATTTGAAAAGTTGAAGAATTAAAAATCGAAAACGCGCGAAACTGCAAACCGAAAAACTGAAAATTTTGAAAATGAAAACTCAAAAGTTCCATCGCAAAATTTGAAGTGAAAAATAAGTGTCGAAAATTTGAAAAATCAAAAATTGAAGGAAAATGAAAAATCGGAAACATTGTAAAACTTAAAAATCAAAAATGAAAACCGAAAAAATGAACAATTAAAAGTTTGAAAAATCTAAAAATTGAAAACTAAGCACTTGAAAAATTGAAGAAACGGACGAGACATTTAAAAACCGAAAAAGTGCAAAATCGAAACAACGAAATATTGAAAATTAAAGAAATTGGAAAATTGAATAATTGAGAAATCCAAAAATTACAAATTGAAAAATTTTAAATATGAAAAATCGAGGAATTGAAAAATCAATTTTCAATTTTTCGATTTCATAAATTTCAGATTTTTTGATTTTTCAACTTTTGTAATTTCTCGATTTTTCAATTTTTTACTTTTTCGATTTTTAATTCTTCAATTATTTTAAATTTTTTGTTTTTGCAATTTCTCAGTTTTTCGATTTTTTGACGTTTCGGTTTTTGGATTTCACGATTTTAAAATTTTTCAGTTTTTCAATTTGTTAATAGTTTAACTTTTTGGGTTTTTTAAATTTAAGGTTTTTTAATTTTTTATTTTTGTTTTCTAGTTTTTTCGAATTCTGGGTTAAAACAAAAACAAATCAAAGATTGAAAATTGGAAACATTGAAAAACGAAAAATTGTGATATCAAATCAAGAAAATGAAAATAAAAAAATCGGGAAAATCGAAAATAAAAATCAAAAGCCGGAAAAATTAAGGAAACGAAAAACTGAAAAATCGAAAGATTAAAAATTAAGAAACTGAAAAATGGAAAAATGGAAAATTGAATAAATTATTAAAAATTGAAAAAATGGAAAGTTAAATAAATGAAGTTTTAAAATCTAATAATTATTATTGAGAAATGGAAAATTTCTAAAACCGTAAAATTGAAAAAATGTACATTTTTAGAAATCATATGTAATTATTAGAACACTTTTAAAATAAAAATTAGAAAAATTAATTGAAGAATCTAAAATTGAAAAGGAAAAATTGCAAATCAAAAATTGAAAAATCCAAAAACTGAAAAATCGAGGAATCAAAGAATCTGATTGAAAATTTGAAGAATTGAATAATCGAAAAATTATAAAATCGAAAGAAGAAAATGAAAACTCAAAAATGGGGAAAATGGAAATAAAAAACAACTCAATCACCGTAAAACTGAAGAAGTGAAAATTTAAAAAAACTATACTTCGCGATGTTACATTTCTAAAATGAAAACTAAAAAAAATGCAAATCAAAAATTGAAAAAAGGAAAAGTTGAAAAAACTAAAATTGAAAAAACGAAAAATTGAAAAATTTCACATTGAAGCAAAGAAAAATTACAAAGTTCAGAATATTGAAGAACTGAAAAATAAAGAAAATTAGAAAACTTGCAAATCAAAAATTGAAAAATTCAAAAACTGAAAAATTTGACATTGAACAAAAAAAAGTTATAAAATCGGAACAGGAAAAAATATAGAAAATAAAAAACCTTAACCAAAAATCGCTAATCGAAAAGAACGAAAAATTGAAAATTAAAGAAATTGGAAAGTTGAATAATTGAGAAATCCAAAAAAAACATGGAAAATCGTGCAATTGAAAAATCAAAGATAGAAAATTTGAAAAATTGTGATGTAAAATCAAGAAAATAAAAATGAAAAAATCGGGAAAATCGAAAATAAAAATCAAGAACTTGAAAAATTGTAAAATCGAAAAATTGCAGAACAAAATATTAAAAATTGAAAAAATGGAAAGTCAAATAAATGAAAAAGTGAACATTTTTAAAAATTATAATAATTATTAAACATTTTTGAAATGAAAATTAGAAAAATTGGAAAACGAAAAAGTAAAAATCTAAAAATTGAAAATGAAAAATTCCAAATCAGAAATTGAAAGATCCAAAAATTCAAAAATTTCACAAAAAAATTAAAAATTGTACAATTGAAAAATCAAAAATGAATAGTTTAAACTTTGAAAAATCTAAAAATTGAAACAACGGAAGAGAAACTTAAAAATCTAGAAAAAGTGCAAAATCGAAAGAACGAAATATTGAAAATTAAAGAAATTGGAAAATTGAATAATTGAGAACTCCAAAAAAACATGGAAAATCGAGGAATTGAAAAATCAAAGATAGAAAATTAAAAATTGAAAAAGCAAGAAAATGAAAATTAAAAAATCGGCACAATCGAAAATAAAAATCAAGAGTTTGAAAAATTGAGGAAACGAAAAACTGAAAAATCGAAAGATGAAAAAACAAAAAAGTAAAAATCTCAAAAATTGAAAATGGAAAATCGCAAATCTAAAAATTGAAACATCCAAAAGTTGGAAAATCGGGAAATGAAAAATTGGAAAAATTGCAAATCGAAAAATTGTTTTTACTTTGTATAGGTTATCAGGAAACAAAAATCGCATTTTTTAAATATTTTTTCGAAGAAGACGGATTTGTTGGTCTTGACTTCTGGAGCAAGGAAACTTCGATCAATTCTTTTTGCCTTGAAATTCTAACTTAATTACATTGTTAGCTTGTTGTTTCTGAAAGTGCTATGTTGTGTTTAAAAACAAACTCCCATTCATTTATTATTAAACTCAACTTTTCCCGTAATATTCGCCAACAATCGAGCGATCGCCTGTGAAGACGCCATCACCCACATTACCCCATCCGTATGCATGACATTTCCACAACACCGCTTACCGCACCGGCCACGACTTCGATCCTCGTCGACACGTTTCGTCCCTTTTCTCCGCATCTCCAAGCACGCGCCTATAAACAACCCGCTTCATTCAAGGTGATCGCTTGAGTCACCTGCTCAGAACACGTTCACCTGTGTTCTTGTTTTGTTCGAGATGCAGGTGATACGCGCCGATACGGCGACTTTATCATCGATGAAAAAATACCGAAAAATCCCAACCTGTTTCGCAATTTATAACGAGAGATAACTACTTCCTGGGAGCGTGTTCCGGTCGGTAGGCGTGGCGCACGCAGAACCGGTATCGACTCTACATTTTTTCGGCTCTTTATTGTTGGGCTTTTTTCGGAACGCACTGTGTGAAACGCGATACTATAATGGGTGGATTAAGGTCGACGACGTGTCATGTTATGCGAGCCGGGAGTACATAATCATATTTTAAGGCGGCTAAAAATAAGGCTTTGTTTTGGGTACGAGGCTCGGGCGAAGTCGCGGCTTTTCACATTTTCGTCTAATGCGCGATGTTGTACTAATAACAATGTTATTATGTACGAGTTTTTGTTCGAATTAAAAAAAAAAAAAGTGGAGTTCCCCAAGGTTTCCAACTGACGCCACCATTCTTCACGATTTACGCCAGTGATATACAGTTTGCAAATCCTCTCGTCGCATTTAACCCTAAAATCAATAGGAATCATGCACGAGCACGTCGCGTTAACCGCAATGTAGGACACGGGAAACGTTTCGTTCCAGCCAAATAGACCGTTCAAGTGCGATTATCCTCATCCAGGACACAGATTCATCCTGGCGAAATCCAGCAGCCGGTGCACTCACCCCCTTTATCGATCGACGTGGGGGTTGTTGACCCCGATGCTAACGTTGCATTCTCATGTCGTTCGCACCCGCACAGATTCGCCCTAAAATACAACCCTTTTTCTCGACGTTGCAGAGCTGAGCAGCGCCCAGAGGTCCTTCGCCGAATGCCTGCAGGTCTTCACGTTCGAATGCATCGGGGGCGCCCAGACCGACGACGAGCAGGTGATCTGCAAGTCGCTGAGCGAATTCGGGAAGCTGATCGTGTCGATCGAGGAGGAGCGAGACAGAATGGTGAGTTTTGGAAAAAGGTTGCTAAGCAACGAGAGTGATATGTTGCCTTTTGTGACGTAATTGAAACGGTGAATGCCGGCTTAAACCCTCGAGCACGAAGTTCACATCTGTATTATAACTTACTTTAGTATATGGTACCTTGATGTGAAGGGGTTAAAGTCGACGATTATAATTTAATTAAAATTAATAAATTGAACGCGGAAAGTGCACCGGAGATATGCTATTTTTTTCTGCATCAGGTGTCATTTTTTGTTTGTTTGTTTGACTGAATGGATAATTTTCCCACCGCAGCGGTTGCGTAATAGACTCATTATTTGCCAATTGAGGCGAATCGAAGGACAAATTTCCTAAGCGTTGCTTTCCGATCTAGATGCCATAAAAAGATTTTTGTGCCGGCTTTGCTTTCTAAAAATTGAGTAATTTCAAAAATTTAGACCTCGTAGTTCTAAAAATAAACGTTTGATTAACATTTTTGCTTTTTTACTATCTCGTCTTCTCAGAAATAGATTAAGTTGTTTGTCATCATAAATAATTACAATGCATGCGGTTAGATTCCGTTGCAGAATCTACATGAGGTGACGCTTTGTAATACAATGGAAGTATTCCTTGATTGCTTTAATTGGCCGTGGTTTAAGAATTACGGCCATTAATTTCAGCTGTTTTTAATTTTTAAAATAAGTTATCAAATGTCTGTAAAATCGGTCTAAAGAATCTATGCAGTGATTTCCTCACACGCGTATCGGTGATGCTTGTCAGGTCATGGCGGGCCAGGTCAGATATAGCTCAGACCAATTTCTGAAGAAGTCGATATGGACGCAGAATTGACTGTTTTATGAACGGAAATAGTCGGGCGGACGTAGCAAATACCGTCTCGTGAAAGCAAGTATACACCGGATGCTGTGTTAACCGAATCATGAACGCACATTTTTCTCACTTGCAAGAATTGTAAAGACCGGCTTTTCGATTTTTAGATTTTTCAAATTTTTGCTTTTTTAATTTTTCGAACTTTCGATTTTTCGAATTCTCAATTTTCCATTTTATCAATTGTTCGAATTTTGGATATTTCGATTTTTCAAATTTTGATTTTGATTTTTCGAAGTCTTAATGTTCTTTTCTCGATTTTCGATTTTCAGATAAATATTTCTAATTTTTGCTTTTTCTAATTTTCGAATTTTCGAGTTTTCGAATTCTCAGTTTTTCCTTTTTTCGGTTCGGTTGTTTCGGTTTTCTGATGTTTCAATGTTTCGAGTTCTCTAATTTTTGTTTTCTTGATTTCTCAATTTCTCGATTTCCCAATTTCTCAATTTCTGAAATTTCTGGTTCTGCATTTTTGGGAATTTTCAATTTCTCGAATTTTTGGTGTTCAGTTTCGCAATTTCATCATTTCTCGAATTTTCATTTTTAATTTTCGATTGTTCGAATTTTGGATGTTTCAATTTTTCAAATTTTGATTTTTCGAAGTCTTAATTTTTGTTTTTTTTTATTGTATGATTTTTCGATTATCAATTTTGTAATTTTCCAGTTTTTGTTTCTTCGATTTTTTATATTTCGATTTTTCGAGTTTTAAATTCTCGATTTTTCGGTTTTTCAATGTTTATATTTTTCGATTTTTCGTATTTCCAATTTTCCGTTTTGCAATTGTTTGATTTTCGATTTTTCGGTTTTTTGGTTTATCGAAAATCAATTTTCTGATTTGTTAATTTCTCGATTTTTAGATAAGTTGTTCTAATTTTTTCTTTTTTAATTTTCGAATTTTCGATTTTTCGAATTCTCAATTTTTCCTTTTTTCGGTTCGATTTTTTCGGTTGTCCGTTGTTTTAATTATTCGAGTTCTCTAATTTTCGTTTTCTTGTTTTCTCAGTTCCTCAAATTTTTGGTTCTACATTTTTGCGAATTCTCGATTTCTCGAGTTCTCAGTTTTCAATTTCCCAATTTCTCGATTTTCAATTTCTCTATTTCTCGAATTTTCATTTTGAATTTTCGACTTTTCGAATTCTCAATTATTAATTTTTTCAATTGTTCGAATTTTAGATCTTTCAATTTTTCAAATTTTGATTTTTATTATACCAAATCTTCATTTTTCGTTTTTTTTTTATTGTACAACTTTGATTTGATGAATTTTATAATTTTCCAGTTTTCGATTCTTCGATTTTTCGAGTTTTCAATTCTCGATTTTTTGGTTTTTCAATGTTTAGATTTTTCGATTTTTCGTACTCCTAATTTTCCGTTGTTTCAATTGTTTCATTTTTGATTTTTCGGTTTCTTTGATTTTTCGAATTTTCAATTTTCTGATTTGTTAATTTCTCGATTTTCGATTTTTACATAAGTAGGTATTTAAAATTTTTGCTTTTTTTTAATTTTCGAATTTTCGATTTTTTGAATTCTCAATTTTTCAATTTTTCAAATTGTTAGTGCTGCATTTTTGCGAATTCTCGTTTTCTCGAGTTCTCGGTTTTCAATTTCCCAATTTCTCGATTTTCAATTTCTCTATTTCTCGAATTTTCATATTGAATTTTCGACTTTTCGAATTCTCAATTATTCATTTTTTCAATTGTTCGAATTTTGGATATTTCGATTTTTCAAATTTTGATTTTGGTTATACGAAGTCTTAATTTTTCGTTTTTTTTTATTGTACTACTTTGATTTGATGAATTTTATAATACTCCAGTTTTCGATTCTTCGATTTTTCGGTTTTTCAATGTTTCGATTTTTCGATTTTTCATATTCCCAATTTTCCGTTTTTTCAATTGTTTGATTTTCGAATTTTCGATTTTTTGAATTCTCAATTTTTTCGGTTTTCCCTTGTTTTAATTTTTCCAGTTTTCTAATTTTCGTTTTCTTGATTTCTCAATTTCTCGATTTCCCAATTTTTCAATTTTTCAAATTGTTAGTGCTGCATTTTTGCGAATTCTCGTTTTCTCGAGTTCTCGGTTTTCAATTTCCCAATTTCTCGATTTTCAATTTCTCTATTTCTCGAATTTTCTTTCATTTTGAATTTTCGACTTTTCGAATTCTCAATTATTCATTTTTTCAATTGTTCGAATTTTGGACATTTCGATTTTTCAAATTTTGATTTTGGTTATACGAAGTCTTAATTTTTGTTTTTTTTTTATTGTACTACTTTGATTTGATGAATTTTATAATACTCCAGTTTTCGATTCTTCGATTTTTCGAGTTTTCAATTCTCGATTTTTCGGTTTTTCAATGTTTAGATTTTTCGATTTTTCATATTCCCAATTTTCCGTTTTTTCAATTGTTTGATTTTCGAATTTTCAATTTTCTGATTTGTTAATTTCTCGATTTTCGATTTTCAGTTAAATGTTTCAAATTTTTGCTTTTTTTAATTTTAGAGTTTTCGAATTCTCAATTTTTTCCTTTTTTCGGTTCGATTTTTTCGTTTTCCGATGTTCTAAAATTTCGAGTTCTCCAATTTTCGTTTTCTTGATTTCTCAATTTCTCGATTTCTCAATTTCTCAAATTTTTGGTTCTGCACTTTTGCAAATTCTCGATTTCTCGAGTTCTCGGTTCTCAGTTTCCCAATTTCTCCATTTTTTGATTTTCAATTCCTCTATTTCTGGAATTTTCATTTTGAATTTTCGACTTTTCGAATTCTCAATTATTCATTTTTTCGATTGTTCGAATTTTGGATTTCTTTGATTTCGATTTTTCTTTTTTTTTTGGTCGTATGATTTTTCGATTATTAATTTTGGAATTTTACAGTTTTCGAATTTTGGATTTTTCGTGTTCTCAATTTTTCGTTTTTCAATTGTTTCATTTTCGATTTTTTGGTATTTCGAATTTTCAATTTTCTGATTTGTTGATTTCTCGTTTCTAGATATTTAAAATTTTTGCTTTTTTTAATCTGCGAATTTTCCATTTTTTGAATTCTAAATTTCTCCTTTTTTCAGGTGTTTTTTTTTTTTGGTTTTCCGATGTTTCAATTTTTCGAATTCTCTAATTTTAGTTTTCTTCATTTCCCAATTTCTTAAATTTTTGGTTCTGCATTTTTCAATTTTTCGTTAATCTCTGTTTTGATTTTTCAATTTTTCGAATTTCTTGAGTTCTCGATTTTTCAAATTTTCATTTTCATTCTTGGATTTTTGATATTTCGATTTTTCGGTTTTTCAATGTTTACAAATTTCGATTTCTTGGTTTTTCGAATTTTCGATTTTCTCATGTGTTAATTTCCCGATTCTAGATATTTAAAATTGTTGCTTTTTATAATTTTCGACTTTTCCATTTTTTGAATTCCCATTTTTCTGTTTTCAGTTGTTTTTTCGGTTTTCCGATTTTTCGAGGTCTCAAATTTTAGTTTTCTTGATTTCTCAATTTCTAGATTTCCCAATTTCTTAAATTTTTGATTCTGCATTTCTCGAGTTCTCGATTTTCAATTTCGCGATTTTACAAATTTTCATTTTGATTCTTGGATTTTTAATATTTCAATTTTTCGTATTCTTAATTTGTCGTTTTTGCAGTTGTTCAATTTTCGATTTCTTGGTTTTTCAAATTTTTTGTTCTGCATTTTTTGATTTCTCGATTTTCAATTTTTCACTATATTCAGAATGCTCTCATTTCAGAAGGGGCGTACGCCACTGGTCACAGTGGTTGAATTCAGCGCCGAAAATGCGAAGCCAAAAAAACACAAAATTTTCATACAATATCATTTTGAAAAATTGAGCTTTCAGAAAAGTTGGCTAAAAATTCACCAAAAAGTGGAAACATAGATTTTGACAAGAAGATTCGAAAAAAGTAGCGTTTTCAAAGTCAAATTTTGAGAAAACTCTAAAAATTGCCATATTTAATTTTGGCTAAAGATAGCGAATATTTTCGAAGAAATGGTAAATGTAAAAAAATCGTTTAAATTTATTCGTCTTAACCAAAATAAACCCGTTAATTAGATTAAGACAGCTCTCCTAAACGAAACGCTCTGAAAATTAATTCAATAATTGCGTTTTCGCACTAAGTGGCTTCAACGTGACCACTACCAAAAAATTCCACGTTATGGTTTCGTCGCCTAATTCGTCACCGTGTCACTCGACACGTCCTTGCCGTAAACTTTTCATCGCCAAATAACGGTTCTCACTTTCCATTATTCAAATCCGCCGCACCTCTGGATTTTTCCGGAAAACCCCCTCACGTGTGGGCCAGACACGCACACTTCCAGTTATACAAAACCTAACGGTCCACCAGCAGCGCGACCACTTTTATCGTCATCCTTTGTCACCACCGAGCTCATCTCCAAGTGAACGACCGTCCGTTTTGACCCACAATTTGACTATAACCTACGTCACTCCGTACCATTAACGGTACGCTCCAGATGCACTTTTCCACGTCACCTGCCGGCGCGTTTCCTCGATACCCCTGAGAAACCGCGGCCGCAGAATCGAGGCGAATCTCGTGTATGCGTGATGGAATGTACCGGGACTCGGTTCAATGCATTACCATCATCTACTGGTCATGCCGGTTTTTACTTTTCTTCCTTCGGTACGAGGCTTATCCGAGATGAAGGGAGGCTTCCAGCTCGATTCGCCCGGCTGGAAGCGTTCTTCCTGCTCGCTCTTCTTGACATCACGGATCGCCGCACAAGTGCGCATTATTGGCTCGTCGTGTGTGCTTTCACGCTCGCAAAAACGCTTTAATGTTATTCCGTTTGACGATTAGAAAGCCGGATCGGGGCAACTGCCGTGTAATTACCGGATCGGACGCGAAATTTCGATGGGCGGATAGGGGCGAAACAACGTCTTAACATCAGTTAAAGGGGACGATTTACACAATTATTCCATCAGTGGTTCGTTTTTGACAATTATGTTATGTGGAAAAAAAGGTCGCATTTATCATGTTTCATTATATTTTCTAAAGCAATTTTTGAGCGGCGGAAGCTGAAAATCCCGGGCCGTTTTCGCGTCGCCTCGCTGATATCTTCATAACAAATTTCCTCCGCATCTGCCTCCGGAATTAATTCCCCTCCCTCACGAAAACCGTCCCCGAGATAACGAAATTGCGACGAACAATGGAAAAACAGTACCCGTCGACGTCCAACCGTATAATTTGCCTCGACAACGCGGAAACGAAAGACGCCGAAACGACGCTCAATTATTACCTACGAGCAACAATTTATCGAAAATTGCGGAAAAAACGCCCGCTATGCAGCAGGAAGCTATTAATTCCGACAAAACGCTTCGATTAGTGGAAATTAATTGGAGAAATAAGTAAAAGAGGCGAGCTGTGACTCCATCAAGTGCAACCAGTTATGAAATACGCGGCGGAGATGATCTTTAAAGATTACGGATGCTGAAGAAGAACTACTTTCTCTACATAAATAAATTCGCGCGAGACGGTAATGGCGAATTCGGCGTGAGGTGTACAGGGTGTGTTGGTTGCGTAACGAGACTGTGAGGCGAGTGTTGCAAGCAGATTCCGCAGAAAAATTTTTTTTTATCATAATTACGTGATTTTTTAATTATTTTGTGATGCGATTATTTACAATTTTTTGATTATTTAATTTTTAGTGCGTAGTGCACTTGGGTAGTTATGGTTTAGAATAATTTTCTTTTGCTTAATACTTGCAGCGTAACTTAACTGTAGAAAATGTCTGTATCGATGTTAAATTCATGTTATTAAAAAAACTACTTTAAATTCGAATCTAGTTTCAACGAGAAGTCCTTCAGTTAATGTACCAATATAACATAAATACTCTTTACAGTTCATCATTCGGTTAATACAGCATCCGGTGTATATGTACTTGCTTACACGAGATGGTATTTGCCGCGTCCGCCCGAATACTTCCGTTCATAAAACCGTCAGTTCTGCGTCTATCATGAAACTTTACTACATAAATGATAATATTATCTATAAGAATTTTTAACTGATTTCGACTCACAGGATGTATTTTCGGTTTCGTTTTTTCGAAAATATCTACCATTTTTCCAGAATCCCCAAAATAGCAATTACTAATTTTTAGAAATATTTAAAAAATTGATAATTTTGTTGCTCAGTGTTTTAGGCAACTTTCCAAAAATCCGTTTTTTTCAATGAGATTTTATGAAATTTTTGACTTTTTTTGTACACCGCTGAAAATTCTCCAAAAAGAGTTTTTACGTGATAGTATGTCAAGCTCCAAAATTTAGTTTCGCTTCATTTCTTCGAAAATTTCTAATATTTTTCAGGAATAGCCAAAATTAAGTATGGCAGTTTTTAGATTTTTTTTTAAATTTGATATTGAAAATGAATACCTCCGAAGAACTTCATCCGAAACCGTCAGCTCGCTATATTTTTCGAATTATCTTGTCAAAATTGTTCCACCATTTTTGGTGAATTTTTAGGCAATTTTTCTGAAAGCTCAGTTTTTCAAAATTAAATTAGAATAAAAAAATCAAACAACTAAGAAATCGAAAAAGCAAAAAATCGAGAAATCGAAAAATTGATGAATCAAAAAACTGAAAAATTGCAAAAATTGGAACGCCTGACAAATTGAAAAATCGAAAAATCAAAAAATCGCGAAATCAAGAATTCGCAACATCGAAAGTTTGAGAAATCGAGAAATATGCAAAATTCAAAAAACTGAAAAATAGGAAAATCGAAAAATTGGAAATTTAGAACCCAGAAACGGAAAATAAAAAAAATCGTGATATCAATCATTTTAAAAAGTGAGACATTGAATAAAAAAATCGAAGTATCGAAAAATTGAGAAATTGACAAATTGAAAATCGGGAAACTGAAAAGTCAAAAAATTGAAGAATTAAAAAATATAAAAAACTAAAAAATCCAGAAATCGAGAAAATAAAACCTCAAAAATCCGAGATATTTTGAATTCAAAAAGCTGAAAAATTGAAAAATCGAAGAATCGAAAATTTAGAAACCAAAATTACAAAAATCGAAAAGTCGAGACATTTATAAAACGAAAAATTTTAAAAAGAGAGAAATTGAATAATCTAAAAAAAATCAAAAATCGAAATACCGAACAATTGAGTAATCTAAACATTGAAAACTGAAAAATTGCCAAACTGAAAAATTGACAAACTGAAAAATCAGGAAATTGAGAAAACTAAAACCTGAAAAATTGAAACATCGAAAAATTGAAAAATCGAAAAACTGAAGAATTGAAAAAATGAAAAATCGAGAATTCGAGAAATCAAATAATGGGAAATTCAAAAAGTGAAGAAGCGGAAAGTCAAAAAATTTAAAAATGAAAAAAATGAATCAAAAACCGAAATACATATCGAAAAATTGAGAAACTAACGAAAAATCGAGAAATGGTGAATTCAAAAAGGTGAAAAATCTAAAATTTGGAGAATTGAAAATTTAGAAGCCAAAATTACAAAAACTAAAAAGTCAAAAAATTCGAAAAACAAAAAATTAAAAAAAAATTAAATTGAAATATCGGAAAAGTAAAAAAAATCGAGATATCAAAAATTTTAAAAAGAGAGATTTTTTATTCATTTTCCCTTAAGAAAATGAATCAAAAAATCGAAGTATCCAAAACAGAAAAACTTGAAAAATTAAAATACTGAAAAATTGAAGAATTAAAAAAATGAAAAATTAAAAAATCCATAAATCGAGAAAACAAAACATCAAAAATTCGAGAAATGAGGAATTGAAAATGCTGAAAAATTTAAAAATCAAAGAATCGAAAATTTAGAGGCCAAAATTACAAAAATCGAAAAGTCGAGACATTTATAAAACGAAAAATTTAAAAAAAGAGAGAAATTGAAGAAACGAAAAAACAATCGAAAATCGAAATACCGAACATTCGAGTAATCTAAACATTGAAAACTGAAAAATTGACGAACTGAAAAATCTGGAAATTGAGAAAACTAAAGCCTGAAAAATTGAAAAATCGAAAAATTGATTACTCAAAAACTGAAAAATTGAGAAATTGAAACAGCTGAAAAACTGAAACATCGAAAAATTGAAAAATTAAAAAACTGAAGAATTGAAAAAATTAAAAATCGAGAAAACGAGACGTCAAAAATTTGAGAAATCAAATAATGGGAAATCCAAAAAAGTGAAGAAGCGGAAAGTCAAAAAATATAAAAATGAAACAAATTAATTAAAAGCCGAAATATCGAAAAATTGGAAACTAACGAAAAATCGAGAAATGGCGCATTCAAAAAGCTGAAAAATCTAAAATTCGAAGAATCGAAAATTTACAAAAACTAAAAAGTCGAGAAATTCGAAAAACAAAAAATTAAAACATTGTAAAACTGAAATATCGAAAAAATGAGAAACCGGAAAATAAAAAAAATCGAGATATCAAAAATTTTAAAAAGAGAGAAATTTAAGAGGAAAATGAAGAATCAAAAAATCGAAGTATCCAAAAATTGAGAAATTGACAAATTGAGAAAAGAAAAACTTGAAAAATTAAAATACTGAAAAATTGAAGAATTAAAATAATGAAAAATTAAAAAGTCCAGAAATCGAGAAAACAAAACATCAAAAATTCGAGAAATGGGGAATTCAAAGTGCTGAAAAATTGAAAAATCAAGGAATCGAAAATTTAGAAGCCAAAATTAGAAAAATCTAAAAGTCGAAAAATTTAAAAAAGAGAAATTTAGGAATCGAAAAAATGAAGAATCAAAAAATCGAAATACCGAACAATTGAGTAATGTAAACATTGAAAACTGAGAAATTGACAAACTGCAAAATGAGGAAATTGAGAAAACAAAAACCTGAGAAATTGAAAAATCGGAAAATCAAAAAATCGCAACATCGAAAATTCGAGAAATCGAGAGATATGGAAAATTAAAAACTGAATAGTCGAGAAATTTAAAAAACGAAAAATAAAAAAGTAAAACTGAAATATCGGAAAAGTGAGAAACCGGAAAATTAAAAAAATGGAGATATCAAAAATTTTAAGAAGAGAGAAATAGAAGAAAAAAATGATGAATCAAAAAATCGAAGTATCGAAAAATGAAGAAATTAAAAATCGGGAAACTGAAAAAACAAAAACTTGAAAAATTAAAATAGGTATTGAAAAATTGAAAAATCAAAAAATTGATGAATTAAAAAAATGAAAAATTAAAAAATCGAGAAATCGAGAAAATAAAACCTCAAAAATTCCAGATATTTGGAATTCAAAAAGCTGAAAAATCGAAAAGTCGAGAAATTTATAAAACGAAAAATTTTAAAAAGAGAGAAATTGAAGAATCGAAAACATGAAAAATCGAAAAACCGAACAATTAAGTAATCTAAACATTGAAAAATCAAGAAGTCGCAACATGGAAAATTCGAGAAATTGAGAAATGTGGAAAATTCAAAAAACTGAAAAATCGAAATGTCGAAGAAAAGTTGAAATGTCAAAAATTTAGAAACGCCAAAATTTGAAAAATTAGAGTCGAAAAATGTAAAAATCGACAAATCAAAGAAGCGAAAAATTGGAAAATCGTAAAACTAAAATATCGGAAAATTGAGGAACGGAAAAATAAAAGAATCCAGAAATAATGGAAAATTGAGTAATCGAAAAATTGAAAAACCCAGAAATCGAGAAAATAAAACATCAAAAATTCCCGAAATGGGGAATTCAAAAAGCTGAAAAATTGAAAAATCGTAAAATTGAAACATTCGAAAAGTGAGAAACCTGAAGATTAAAAAATCGAGAAATCAAAAATTTCAAAAAGAGAAATTGAACAATCGAAATACTGAACAATTGACAAACTGAGAAATTGAGAAACTGAAAAATCAGGAAATTGAGAAAACATAAACCTGAAAAATTGAAAAATCGAAAAATCAAGAAATCGCAACATGCAAAATTCGAGAAATCGAGAAATTGAAATGTCGAATAATCGAGACATTGAAAAGTCGAAATACCAAAAATTTAGAAACGCCAAAATTTGAAAAACTTAAAAATCGAAAAATCAAAGAAGCGGAAAATTGGAAAATCGTAAAACTAAAATATCGGAAAATTGAGGAACCGAAAAATTAAAAAACTTGAAATAAAAAATTTTTGAAAAATCGAGAAACCAAAGAGTTAAAAATTGAAGAATCAAAAAGCGGCTTTCGACTTAATTTCTTCGAAAATTTCTGCCGCTTTTCAGGAATCGCCAAAATTAAATATGGCAATTTTTAGATAAATTACATAAATATGTTTATATTTTAATTTCTCATTAAAAATAAAATTTGGGAAATTATATTTTCGAAAAAGCTGGATATGTATTTCATAAATATAAAAATAATCTTAGACCACTAAGATCAAAGTGAGTCGGTGATACGTTGGTGTTGAATTTGAGGGGAAAATATTTATCTTCAACAAACATTTTCAGTAGAAGGTGTGTTTATTTAAGAGTAAACTCTTATATAAATTCAAGAAGATTGTAAGCAAACGGAGTAATTTCAAAATTTCCCTTCATTAAAATCCGTGGAGCGTGTTTTTAATAAAATAATTAAAATTGATTTAATACAACACTCGCACACAATTCCGCAGCATATTTTTGTTTTGGTGAACCGCTAATTAACTGACTTGGCCTACTATTAGTGAAAACTTGAGAAACTTTCCGTTTTTTGTTGTTTTTGTCGCTTAACAATAAGGAATACAAAAGATTTACGACCACTTCGAATCTAATTGCACATTACCGACAATATTCATTGTCTAAAAAAAAAACGAATGATAAATCTAACCTCGTCACAAAAACAAACAAACTAATCAAAACAAACACACTTACTAAATGGAAACTCGAACAAATACGGTATTTCCAGTTCCTCGTTGATTCTTTTCGTTTTATCTACGTTATCGCCGTAACTAAAAACGTCAACCTTGATAAGTAAAATGAAATGTAAAAATAATAATTCTAATTTCAGCGCGACTAATGCTATAAAAATTGTGTAATTTTACGAATAATAACGCAATGGTCGTAGAAAAAAAGAAAAAGTCGGGCGGTTTTTATCGTTTTCGCGTCGGTTGTGCTGCCGTAGCTTGTTATAAAATTTCATCCTTATTTATTAGCGGACTTTGTGCTATTACGATGAAAGACACAGGGAAAAGAAAGCAGATGTTTACTCAATACCACATCGTTTCCTGCCTCCGGCATCTGGAAACCCATCTTCCATTAACTTCACAGACGAGACTTTGCCAAGGGGAAACGTAATCCTTTTGATGATTGTTTTTTTCTTGCTTTTCTGCAGATTTAGAAAACAGTGAAGTTGATCTGGGGTTTAGGGGCTTTGAAGTACACGTACGGAGGCGGCTTGATTTGAAAATTCCGGAGAATTAGTTTTGGGTCATATTTTTTTAGGCTGGGGTCAAAGTCGAGCGCGGAAATTTGATTATCCGGATTTTTTACTGACAAAAATAACAAATCTGGACTGTCAAAGAAAAATTTGAGGTCGCAGTTTTCTCCCCCTAAATTTAACAATGGACCCGTCCGGACCCTTTTACGTCCACTGAGTCGTCACCCTGCCACATTCAGTATTGGAAGTGCATAGAAATATGTACTTGTTATTTAATCATTTTCAAAGTACTCGGTTTGGTAGTTTCGGAGATAAAATATGTAATCTAATCAACGTTTGTTTGTCATTTGGAAGCTTGTATGTGTTTCAAGTTTTATAAAAAATGAGTCAGATAATGGAAATTAACTGTTTAAAATATGACCTTAAAAATTAGTATCATCAACGATCTACGTGATTGTGGCATTAAAAAGATAATTACTACGAAAGCCATGTCAATATTGAACATGATAATAAGCTCATTATTCATATACCTGGATTTTAGAATAATATAATCCGTAAAGCAGACAGATGCACATTTTATTATATTTTGTAATGAGCCAAATGCTCAACTGTTCACCACTTACTTACCACTTGACACAAATTAAAAAAATATAGTGACGTTTTTATTTTTTAAAATAACGTACTCCTGTACTTGTGGTTTATGAATCCGTCTTGATAGTTTACCATGGAAGCCACATTTCGTCCAATAAAATGAGTGATCCAAAGAAATCGGTAATCTCACAGTAAATTAACTAAGCCAATGATATTTCGTAAAATCCAAAAATTTTAACATTGAAAGATCGAAAAACTGAAAATTTTAAAATTCGGAAGTTGAAAAATCCAAAAATTAATTTTTTCAAATGTGTCAAGGTTACGCTAAACATGTAATCGCTAATCAAATTTTAGTTGTTACTTCCATCAAAAATTCGATGGCGTCATCACAAAATTCAAAAATCGAAACATTAAAAAAAAAACAAAAATCGAGAAAATAAAAAATCGAAAACTGAAGAAATCGGAAAATTGCTAAAATTGTAAAATTAAAAAATCGAAAGTTTTTTTCGGTTGCCCAGAGAGATCAAAAATCGAAAGACAGATCAAAAAATTTTGGTAAATGATCTACTATCCAAGAAAATAAGGGTGGGTGGGCGGGGCTAGTTTTTTGCCAAAGTAAGATTCATTTTGGCAAATGACTCTTCTAAGAAAATACAACCTTGACAAATACTAGCCCCGCCCACCCACCCTTTATTTTCTTAGAAGAATAGGTCGTCTGCCAAAATCAATCTTATCTTGGCAAGTATGGGGCTGATTTTGGCAGATGACATATCCTCTAAGAAAATAAGGGTGGGTGGGCGGGACTAGTACTTGTCAAGATAAGACTGATTTTGGCAGATGACTTATTCTTCTACTTGCTAAAAATTAAAAAAAATAAAAATCAAAAATCGACAAATTGAAAAATCGAATAAATGAGAAATCGAAAAATTATGCAACTGTATAATCAGAAAATGAAAAATTGAAATAAGTATCGAAAAATTGAAAAAAATTAAACCTTGTAAAATCGTATTCGAAATTCCAGTTTTCATTTATTATTATTTTTTTTGGGGTTTTAGATTTTTCAACTTTTTAATATTTTATTTGATAATTTGTTTGACAATTTTGCAGTCTTTAATTCTAATCTTTTGATTTTTGAATTATTCAAAAGCAGAGGGGAGGGGTTAGTTTTAACTTTACTAGTACTTATCTAGGAAAATAAGGGTGGGTGGGCGGGGCTAGTACTTGTCGAGATGAGACTGATTTTGGCAGATGACCCACTCTTCTAAGAAACTAAAGGGTGGTGGGCGGGGCTAGTACTCGTCAAGATGAGACTGATTTTGGCAGATGACCCACTCTTCTAAGAAACAAAAGGGTGGGTGGGCGGGGCTAGTACTTGCCAAGATACGATTGATTTTGGCAGATGACTTATTCTTCTACTTGCTAAAAATTAAAAAAAAATAAAAATCAAAAATCGACAAATTGAAAAATCGGATAAATGAGAAATCGGAAAATTGTACGACTGTATAATCAGAAACTGAAAAATTGAAATAAGTTTCGAAAAATTGAAAAAAAAAACAAACCTTGTAAAATCGTATTCGAAATTCCAATTTTCATTTATTATTTTTTTTTTTTTTTTTGGTTTTAGATTTTTCAACTTTTGAATATTTTATTTGAAAATTTGTTTGACAATTTTGCAGTCTTTAATTCCAGTCTTTTGATTTTTGAATTATTCAAAAGCAGAGGGAGGGGTTAGTTTTAACTTTACTAGTACTTATCTAAGAAAATATGGGTGGGTGGGCGGGGCTAGTACTTGTCAAGATGAGGCTGATTTTGGCAGATGACATATCCTCTAAGAAAATAAGGGTGGGTGGGCGGGCTAGTACTTGCCAAGATACGATTGATTTTGGCAGATGACTTATTCTTCTACTTGCTAAAAATTAAAAAAAATTAAAATCAAAAATCCACAAATTGAAAAATCGGATAAATGAGAATTCGGAAAATTGTACATCTGTATAATCAGAAAATGGAAAATTGAAATAAGTATCGAAAAATTGAAAAAAAAAACAAACCTTGTAAAATCGTATTCGAAATTCCAATTTTCATTTATTAATTTTTTTTTGGTTTTAGATTTTTCAACTTTTGAATATTTTATTTGATAATTTGTTTGGCAATTTTTTTTTAGTTCCAATCTTTTAATTTTTGAATTATTCAAAAGCAGAGGTGAGGGGAGGGGTTAGTTTTAACTTTACTAGTACTTATCTAAGGAAATAAGGGTGGGTGGGCGGGGCTACTACTTGTCAAGATGAGACTAATTTTGGCAGATGACATCCTCTAAGAAAATAAGGGTGGGTGGGCGGGGCTAGTGCTGGCCAAGATACGATTGATTTTGGCAGATGACTTATTCTTCTACTTGCTAAAAATAAAAAAAATTAAAAATCAAAAATCGACAAATTGAAAAATCCGATAAATGAGAAATCGGAAAATTGTACAACTGTATAATCGGAAAATCAAAAATTGAAATATCGAAAAATTAAAAAAAAACGAATCTTATAAAGTCGAATTCTAAATTCCAGTTTTAGGTTTTTTTTTAGTTTTTAGATTTTTGAACTTTTGAATATTTCATTTGATAATTTGTTTGACAATTTTGCAGTTTTTAGTTACAATCCTTTGATTTTTCAATTATTCAAAAGCAGGGGGGGGAGGGGTTAGTTTTAACTTTAGTGTCTAGATTCCACTATTTATCAATGTAAAACCACCTTTCGTCCAATTAAATCAGTGATTAAAAAAGAAAACGGAATAAGTGGACGGGACCATTTTGAAGGTTTTTTTTATGGTAGATTTTTCATCTCAGAGTAAATTAAATAAGCCAATGAAAGTAGAAAGCGGAGGTGGGTGGAGTTGGATTTTGTCTGGATTTCGGGTTTTATCAATATAAAAACCAGTTTTCGTCCAATAAAATGACTGACCGAAGAGAAATGGGAGTGGGTGGGTGGGGCAATTTTGAAATTTTTCTTTAATCTTAGATTTTACCACCTGCTAAAATAAAATTCTCATCTCACAGTAAATTAAATAAGCCAATGTTATTTTCTTAAATCAAAACATTTTAACATTGAAACATCGAAAAATTGAAACTTTAAAAATTGAAAAATTGAAAAATTCGAAAGTTGAAAAATCGAAAAATCAAAAAATTAAATTTTTCAAATGTGTTAAGGGTACGCTAAACATGTAATCGCAGATAAAAATTTACTTTTTCCTTCCGCCAAAAACTCGATGGCGTCATCACAAAATTCAAAAATCGAAAAATTAAAAAAAAAATCAAAAATCGAAAACTGAGAAATCGGAAAACTGCCAAAATTGTAAAATTAAAAAATTTCAGTTGCCCAGAGAGATCAAAAATTAAAAGCCAGATCAAAAAATTGAAAATTTAAAAAGCGAGAAATTGAAAAATTCAAAAGTTGAAAAATCGAAAAACTGAAAAATCTAGTAGTACTCGCTACGATAAGACTGATTTTGGTAAATGATCTACTTTTCTAAGAAAATAAAGGGTGGGCGGGCGGGGCTAGCATTTTATAAGATATGACTGATTTTGACACTTTTGAAAATTTCGACCATTTTCAACCATTTTCGAAAATTAGTTAAAGACATTTGAAATTCATTTTCAATCCGAGTTTTAGCTTATTTTTTAGTTTTTTCACATTCTAAATTCTGTAATTTTCTATTCCCACTCGAAAGAAGACTATAACTAGCCACTGAAAGGGACCGAAAAGGGTCACAATACCCAAAAAAAAGATAAAACAACGGGACAACAGAAAGGACCCAAAAAAGGGCCACAAAAAAAGATGACAAAAAGACGATAGGAAAAAATAACGTCCAAAAAAACGCCTTAAGAAAAAATACTGCAAAAAGAGGTTGGGGAAGGAGGGTTATAAAAAAAGGGGGATAAAAACCAAAAAAAATGTTCGACACTGAAGAAGGGGGAAAAGGCGGGAAAGGGGAAAAGGGACGGTTATAATAACAAGGGAAAAAGGAGAGATAGGAAAGATAAAAGGCCATAAAAAAATTAATAGAAAACGAGAAAAAAGACAAAAAAGGCGTCAAAAATTACACAAAAAATCGCATATAAAAAAGGGGAAAAGTCGTCAAAAAGGAGGGTAAAGAAGACCAAAACCACAAAAAACGCCAAAAAAGGCGGAAAAAGTAACAAAAAAAAAGTCAACTACAAAATCCAGCAAAAAACAAACCATAAAACGCGATGAATAAAGGCGTCAAAAAGGGGAAAGAAGCGACAATAAAGATAACCAAAAAGGCCACAAAAATGACAAAAAAAGACCATAAACAATCCAAAAAAGCGGCTGAAAATCCACAAAAAACAACCAAAAAAAGGTGCGAGAAAAATCAACAATGAAAAGTTGAAAAGAAATGACGATTAACATAATTAAAAGCAATTAAAATTGGTTTACAAGAAGAGAATGAAAAAAGAGATATAAAGAGGCATAAAAAGCCCATCTAAAAAATCGTAACAAAAAAGGTTCCATAAAGCGTCGAAAAAAGAAGAGAAAGGGAACCAAAACCACAGGAAACGCGAAAAAAAGCGCAAAACAAAGCCACAAAATCGGGTAAAAAAAAAGGTGACTACAAAGTCACGAAAATGTAAAAAAAATGCGATAGGTCGAAAAATTGAAAAATCGAAAAATTAAAGAGTACAAAATTGAACAATGTCAAAAATACTCTACAAAAATAGAATGTTACAAAAAATTTGATAAAAAGATGCAAAAACATGGCACAAAAATAAGGATGGAAAAAATCCAAAAAGAAAAATAAAAAAAGAACAAAAACGGCGCCAAACAACGCCAAAAAATTGAAAAATCGAGAAATCGAAAGGTCAAAAAATCTGAAAAGTAAAAGAAAAATCCAAAAATTGAAATATTGAAAATTTTAAAAATCAAACAAAAATTGAGAAATCGAAATATCAAAAAGCCGACATTCAAGAAAAATCTTCACAAAAAGCTTCAGAACTTGAAAAATCGAAAAATCGAGCAATCGAAAAGTCGAAAAACCAAAAAATCAATGAATCGAGTAAATGCAACATCCAAAAATTGAAAATAATTTAGAAACGTCAAAAATTCAATTTACTTCTAAAATTAGACTTCGAAAAATGAAAAAATCGAAAATTTGAGGATTCGAGTAATTGAAGAATCGAAAAAATGAAAAAACTGAAAACAAAGAAATTGAGAAATGGAAAAATCAAAGAGTACAAAATTGAAAAATAGTCGACAAAAATAGAGGGTTACAAAAAAATGAAAAAAAAATATAGAGATTCACAAAAAAAGACCAAAAAACGCCAAATAAATTGAAAAATCGAGAAATCGAAACATCAAAAAGCGAAAAATCTTCAAAACTGAAACAACGAAAAATTTAAAAATCGAAAAATTGAAAAATCAAGAAGTCGAAAAGCCGAAAAATCGAGAAATCGAAAAGTCGAAAAACCAAAAAATCAATTAATCGAGTAATTGAAACATCCAAAAATTGAAAATAATTTAGAAACGTCAAAAATTCAATTTACTTCTAAAATTAGAATTCGAAGAATGAAAAAATCGAGAAATCAAAAATTTGAGGATTCGAGTAATTGAAGAATCGAAAAAATGAAAAAACTGAAAACAAAGAAATTGAGAAATGGAAAAATCAAAGAGTACAAAATTGAACAATGGCAAAAATAGAGGGTTACAAAAGAATGGTAAAAAAATTGATAAAAAGATCCAAAAAATGGCCCAAAAATACGATGGAAAAAAAAAGCCAAAAAATGGCCAAAAAGGACCAAAAAAATGAAAAATCGAGAAATCGAAAAGTCCAAAAATTGAATTGTTGAAAAATCAAAAAATCGAGAAATCGAAACATCAGAAAATCGAAAAATTGAAAGATCTCCACAAAAAGCTTCAAAACTGAAACATCGAATAATTTAGAAATCGAAAATTTGAAAAATCGAGAAGTTGAAAAGTCGTAAAATCTAAAATTAAAGTAATCGAGAAATTTAGTCTAAAAATTGCAGAATTGGAAGAGTGAAAAATTGAAAATAATTTAGAACGTCACAAATTCAATTCAATTCTAGAATCTGTAACTGAAACTTCGGAAAACTGAGAAATCGAAAAATGAAAAAATCGAGAAATCGAAAATTTTAAGATTCGAGAAATTGAAAAACTGAAAAATTAAAGAGTACAAAATTGGACAGGGTTACAAAAAAATGAAAAACAATTTATTGAGATTCACAAAAAAAGACCAAAAAACACCAAATAAATTGAAAAATCGAAAAATCGAAACATCAAAAAACGAAAAATCTTCAAAACTGAAACGAAAAATTTAAAAATCGAAAAATTACAAAATCAAGAAGTCGAAAAGTCGAAAAATGTAAAATTAACATAAAATTTTTAATGAAATTTCTGTCCAAATAACCGAAACTTTTTATTATATTTTAAATAATCAACAAACTAAAGTTGCCAGTTATCAAAATATCAACAAAAAATTAAATTTGCTATTGTTGGAGCGTTTGTTAAACCTCATTCATTACACACTGTATGTTTTATTCAAAACATTTCTTTGAATTTGCTGATAACAGCTGCTTACAAGTACATTGTTTATGAATTGCATATATATTACAAAGATTCTATTAGATTATCGTTTTTTTTTTCTGTATTTTTTTTGACAGGGTTTTGAAAAATACCCAAAAAAAAAGAAAACACCATAAAGTCATGTATTGACAGACCAAGTCCGAGTAATTTTTAAAGTAGAAACAAACACTATCAAGAATGACTCAAATCTTGTATTTGCTTTCCTTTTAAAATACTGTTACGAAATACACCCTTACGCCGCCCCAGTACGACGCCTATGGCGGTCGAGAGCCTTCTGGACGTACGCACGGCGCTGATGGGTGAATCATCGCTGTTGACGGCCGAGAGGCGGGCGCATAAAGACAGGTCTGGAGCGTCTCGAAGCGGCGTCCAGGGGAGTCTCGAAGCGGAGTCGCGATGGATGTTCGTGAAGGATCTCGATCAGAGACTATGGGTTTAAATAGAGGCGACCGTGGGTAATGGATTTCATTCATCCAGTGAAGACAGTCGAGAGCGCCGGAATAATTTCTGTACATATTCGTCGCAATAGATAGTGTTGTAATTCGACCTGAAGAAATAAATTTTTTGAGTTTTACCAACACCCGATTTATTATTCGTCCGTCAATCGTAACACTGATGTCAGAAGTGGGATTAATTGTGAAATAAATCGGGATTCGAATTTGGTTGGTGCTACTAGGGGAGACCGGAACAAAGTGAACTTTCGAGAAAATTCTCTCCCGCGGTAAGAGTGGAATAACGGAATTAGACTTTCATCACCTGACATTGGCTTCGAGAATTGACATCTGCCAAGGCTCTAGAAGTTTCTAGAAGAAAAATTTTATGCCGACTACCACAAGAGCGCAAACAGCCAACATGGAGGAACAACTGACAAAAATGATGAAAATGTTGAGCGAAAATCAAAGAATAATGGAAGAAAGTAGAAAAGAAGATCGAAGAATAATGGAAGAAAATAGAAAAGAAGATCGCAGAATAATGGAAGAAAATCAAAGAATAATGGAAGAAAATTTAAAAGCTATGCAAACTACACTTTTGAACAGCCGAAGCGAAATCCTCCAAGTCGTGCGAAATGAAGTGGACGAGATGAGAAATGAAATGGAAAACAAGATCAAGGAGCTCGAAGAAAGGTTGCAAACACCACGA
Organism: Zophobas atratus; assembly: GCA_022388445.1. NCBI lineage: Eukaryota > Metazoa > Arthropoda > Insecta > Coleoptera > Tenebrionidae > Zophobas > Zophobas atratus. Next base: position 2,859,498 of record CM039444.1, read on the forward strand.
CCTACAATTGCGACCCCTGCAGAATTCAGTCCGGTGAGAGTTCAACCCCCTATTTTCGATGGGCAGACGTCGTGGACTACTTATAAGAAGCAATTTGAAGCTGCGGCCTTGTCGAATAGCTGGAATGACCAACAGAAAGCGACCGCTTTGGTAGTAGCACTACGAGGTGCGGCCCTGGAGATTCTACAGACATTATCAGAAGAGAACCAGAAGGACTATACCGCTTTGACGACCGCCCTCGAACTCAGATTTGGAGATGAACACCTCCGGCAAGTTTTCGTAGCGCAGCTTAAATCTAGGATTCAGAAGAGTAGTGAATCTCTTCAGGAGTTTGCGGCTGATGTTAAACGTTTGGTACACCTCGCCTATCCTGAAGCTCCGCAAGACTTCCAAGACAGACTGGCAGCAGAAACCTTCGTAAACGGCGTAAGAGATAGTGAGGTAAGAAGAGTCCTGCAAATCTCCGGGTTCAAGAAACCATCCGAGGCGCTGATTCGAGCGTTAGAAGTGGACGCCGCATACAACAGCTCACCTCGTTCCAACGTTAAGATACGAGGCATTGGGGTTGAGGGCGAAGTAAACCCTATTCAAGAGAGTCTCGACAAAATGAGCGAGAACTTTGAGAAACTCGCCCGCGAAATAATTGCCGAAATCAAGACGGGCAGTTCTAGACAACATGGAGGGCGCCTAGAATGTTACAGGTGTGGGCGTCAAGGGCATGTTAGGAGGGATTGCCGTGTTAGATCGCCAGCGCCGATGAGGAGATCGCAGCCGCGACCTCCTCTACATCAGGAGCAGGAAAACTAAAGGCAGTCGGTATCTCGGGGCGCGTACTGGCTGCTAAAAGAGAAGCCCCAACAACTGTAATGGTTAGAAGTATCGCGGGGAGCGTCGACAGTCCGACAATCAGCGGAAAAATCAATGGACGGGAATCGAAGATCATCATCGACACAGGAGCCGAAGTGTCCCTTGCACGCAGATCCAGGTTACAAAATTGCCAAATTAAATCAGTACGTACCGCCACGAATGTGAAGACGGTCACGGGAGAAACAACACCGGTTCTGGGTACAGCGGTGGTGAATGTAGAGCTCGGTCGACTCCGAATAAAGCATGAAGTTCTGGTGGCGGAAATCGCTGACGATTTCATTCTGGGTATGGACCTAATCAGCCGGTATGGTTTAATGATCGACCCAGAACAGAAAATTCTGCGTTTCGGAGCCGAAGAATTTGTGTTGGGACGTCCGAATGTGGAAGCTGCAACGGTCAGACTAGTGGTCTGTCAGACAACGAAGGTAGATGGTAATGCAGAAGTCATCGTCCCCGCCAGAGTAGAGACGAACCCCGGATACAGTTTGGGGATGGTGCAGCCGGCACATGACTCGACCCACAAGCTCCTGATCGCGAGCACCCTAGTCAAAACCGATCGTGACATACCCTTACGTGTGGCAAACGTGTTTCCCAATGCAGTCAATATTAGAAAAGGGGAGATTATCGGAATGTGTGAGCCAGTCGCCCGAGTATTGAACTGCGAGGAAGAAGACGTTGAGAATGAGTCTAAGGAAGGGGATACCAAAGGCTTGGAGGTCAACTGGGACCAGCTGTCTGCTCGTGAGAGAAAACTGGCCAAAGGACTCATTCGTAGGCACCGTAATGTCTTCGCCTCAGAGGAGGAACCATTCGGGAAGACCAACATCGTAGAACACCGAATAAACACTGGTGACACGCAACCGATCCGTCAGGCTCCTCGAAGACTACCCCTAGCCAGACAAAAAGAAGCTGCAAGACTCGTGGACAACATGTTGAGAGATGGGGTAATCGAAGAATCCAACAGCGCGTGGTCATCTCCAGTAGTCTTGGTTACCAAGAAGGACGGGACTACCCGATTTTGCGTCGATTACAGGAAACTGAACGACGTCACGAAGAAAGACAGTTACCCCCTTCCTCGAATAGACGATACCTTGACGACCTTATCCGGCTCGGCGTGGTTTTCGACCTTGGACTTGAAGAGTGGCTACTGGCAAGTAGGCTTGCACCCGGACGACAAAGAAAAGACTGCGTTCTCCACCGGAAGTGGCCTCTATCACTTCACCGTTATGCCCTTCGGGTTATGTAATGCGCCAGCAACATTCGAGCGGCTGATGGAGATGGTGCTGAAAGGATTGACATGGAAGACCTGTCTGGTATACCTCGACGACGTCATGATTATGGGCAAAACGTTTGACGACCATCTGAAGAATCTCGAGGAGGTGCTAGAACGAATGGAAAAGGCTCGTTTGAAACTAAATCCCAAGAAATGCTCGCTCTTCCAGAAAAGAGTCGAATTCCTGGGCCATATCGTGTCGGAGAAAGGAATAGAAACCAACCCGACGAAAGTTCTTGCTATCCGGGATTGGCCCATACCAAGAGACAAGCATGAACTACGAAGCTTCTTGGGACTCTGCACATATTACCGACGATTTGTAGAAGGGTATGCCGACATCGCAGCACCGTTACACCAACTGACGGAGCAGAAGGCGACTTTCAAGTGGAGCAGTACATGTGAGATGGCCTTTAAGAGACTGAAGACGGCTTTGTGCACCAGCCCCATTTTGGCTTACCCCAGGGACAAAGGAATGTTAGTCCTCGATACCGATGCGAGTAACTCGGGAGTTGGGGCCGTATTGTCGCAGGTACAAGATGGGGAGGAAAGGGTTATCGAATATTTCAGCAAATTACATTCCAAACCAGAGAGAAATTACTGTGCCACGAGGAAGGAACTGCTAGCCATTGTCAAAGCCGTCAACCACTTCCACAAGTATCTATACGGACAGGAGTTTCTGATCAGGACCGACCACGCTGCCCTCTCGTGGCTACTGCAGATAAAGAATCCCGAGGGCCAAGTAGCGCGTTGGCTGGAACGACTACAGCAGTACCACTTTAGGATCAAACACCGAGCGGGTCGACTTCACAACAACGCTGACGCTCTGTCAAGACGTCCGTGTGGAGAGTGCAAGCACTGCGACAGGATCGACGCGGAAGTAGGGAACCTGCCCGTTCGTCGGACGATTTTTGAGCAAGATGAAGAATGGACAACGGCGCGGTTAAAGCGTGAGCAAGAAGCAGACGACATAATCGGACCAATACTAAAGTGGAAGGAGGAAGGAGTCGAACGACCCGGCTGGGCAGAATTGTCCGACCAATCCCCCAGTTTGAAGGCGTTATGGGCCCAATGGGATTCCTTGGTCATGGAAAATGGGCTCTTGAAGCGAAAGTGGGAGAGTCCTGATGGGCGTACCTCTAAGACGATGCTGGTACTCCCCAAGGTAAAGGTTTCCAAGGTCTTAGAGGAAGTTCATGCCGGAACATCTGGGGCCCATTTCGGAGTGAATAAGACTTTGTTGAAAATCCGGGAGAGGTTTTATTGGGTAGGCTATCGTGACGACGTCGAAAGTTGGTGTCGCAAGTGTACGACGTGTGCGGCCAGCCAAGGTCCTCATACCAGGGCGAGAGGAAAAATGAAGAAATATAATGTTGGGGCACCTTTCGAAAGAATCGCCATCGATGTGGCCGGTCCGTTCCCTGTAACAAACGACGGCAACAAGTTTATCCTGGTGGCTAGCGACTACTTCAGCAAGTGGCCAGATGCCTATGCCATTCCAAATCAGGAAGCCGTCACGGTCGCGAAAGTACTGGTTGACAATTGGATCAGTAGGTTTGGCGTCCCCTTGGAACTTCACTCAGACCAGGGACGCAATTTCGAATCCAACGTCTTCCAAAGAGTGATGCAGCTACTGGGAATACGTAAGACAAGGACAACGCCACTACACCCACAGTCCGACGGCATGGTGGAAAGGTTCAATCGGACTATGGAGCAACACCTTTCGAAAGTGGTAGAAGAGCACCAAAGGGATTGGGACCAGCACCTTCCACTATTCCTGCTGGCCTACCGCGCAGCTATCCACGACACCACGGGCCAAACACCTGCTCACGTTGTATTTGGGAAGGAACTGCGGCTGCCCTGTGACGTAGTCTTTGGATTGCCATCCGAAGAACCAATGGAAGTACGTGACTACGTGGACGAACTGAAAGAGAAGTTGGTCAACGTGCATGAACTAGTGAGGGGCCGGATCAAGATTGCCAGTGACCGAATGAAGACCCGTTATGATGTGAAGGCCAACTGTGGCGGATTCCAGGAAGATGACTTAGTGTGGCTGTATAACCCCCGACGGAAGAAGGGACGTTGCCCAAAACTGGCTCCTGACTGGGAAGGTCCATACACTATCGTCACTAGAATAAATGACGTAGTTTATCGGATCCAACGTGGACCAAAGACGAAGATGAAGATCGTTCATCTCGATCGACTAAAACGGTACGAAGGAAACAACGAAGACGCTTCCGATCGGGACGATCGGATTTGAAGAGGGGGGCAGTGTTACGAAATACACCCTTACGCCGCCCCAGTACGACGCCTATGGCGGTCGAGAGCCTTCTGGACGTACGCACGGCGCTGATGGGTGAATCATCGCTGTTGACGGCCGAGAGGCGGGCGCATAAAGACAGGTCTGGAGCGTCTCGAAGCGGCGTCCAGGGGAGTCTCGAAGCGGAGTCGCGATGGATGTTCGTGAAGGATCTCGATCAGAGACTATGGGTTTAAATAGAGGCGACCGTGGGTAATGGATTTCATTCATCCAGTGAAGACAGTCGAGAGCGCCGGAATAATTTCTGTACATATTCGTCGCAATAGATAGTGTTGTAATTCGACCTGAAGAAATAAATTTTTTGAGTTTTACCAACACCCGATTTATTATTCGTCCGTCAATCGTAACAATACTAAACAGATAACGCTTTCGCTTCGTCACCTCATGACAAATTCCATATTCCCGATCAGCCGTCACGTTTTAAAACCTCCGATAATAGCTCTCGGGGGTACCAACCAACTCCAACACCTCGTTTATTTATTTCTATTTCGAATGTTTGAATGCAAGTGCACAGACCCCTGTTCCGCGCTACTAAAATGCAATAAAAATGCTTCTATTTTCGAATCGAATGATGCCCAGATGTTGGATTGGCTACCGTAACACAACGCATTAATGACGTAAACTACAACTACTACACGTAAACCGTCAGTTGAACGACACAGATGACGTCCTCTTATGAATCTTTCATAAAAAATCCCGCTAATAGCTTCTGTCTACCGAAATCATGCTTGCATAATGCCGGCGTTGTATAAGCTGTCGCTCCGTCTCGTCGCTAAAAATCTCTTTGCGGGTACAAACGGCGCGAAAGTTCGCCGTTTTTTGCCTAGCGAAAGTGATCGGACCTGTCAGTCTAACGTGTTCGATTCAAGAGCCCATTTTTAATTTGGACTCGATTGCAACGAAAGTTTGCGGTGTCATTGAACGTCGGGCGCGCGCCGAACACCTCCTGATGAATGTTTTCGTGAGGTGGATCGGAAATGTCAAGGAGACGTCTCTTGAGATCTGGAGGAACATTCACCAGTCGATTAGCACATGTGGAAACGGACGCTAAATGGAAGTTTGATGGGACGCGTCAGATGGGTTGCTGCGATAAAGAGTAGCTAGATTTTACAGTTAGGGGGTCACGAGTCGCCAATGTCACCGAAATGTCAAATCCGGACCTTTCGATAAGTTATTATGGCGATATTTTTGTTGTTGCTATTTAATAGCTTGCTGTGATTACGAATGCTTGCTGAAAGCGAAAGGACTCGATTGTGTTTTTTTTTTGCGTTAGGTGCAATAAAATGCGGATGTGATTTTGATATCATTTTTGCACCAAAGTTGTTGTGAATGTGTCAAAATTGTCATTCACTCGCGAAAGTTCAAAAACTGTTCTTTTAAATGAGACCACACAAAAGTCAGAGGTCTCTAAAAGCTATCGCAGCCTTGGCTCGATTGTCTGCAAGGTTTGCGATATTATATCGACTGGTTTTGGTCAAGACCGCGCTTACAGATTAAGATATTGATAAGTTTCAGTGCTTGTGGTTAATGGTCCCCCAGGTTTTGCGTTGCGTACACGGGTATGCTATAAAAATGTAAAATTGGATTTATCGAAACATCGACTAACATTTATTGTCTCAGATTTGGTCCGTTTAATTCCCCCGAGATTGGAGGAACATTGTACGTTATAATTAGTTTGTATATTGGGTGTATCAAAGTGTATTGTAAAGCAACGTTTTACGATTTTACTTAGAAACCATAAAAGCGACTTATCTCAAATGGGTTATCGTAAAGATGGCAAATCACTAATGGATTTTTGTGTTTATACGCTTCAGAAATTTGATGACGTCTCTTCAAATTTTACACGCTTTTGTCGTATTTTTTCATCCTTTTCTTTGTGTCATTTCTTCGACTTTTGTATCAATTTTTTTGTAATTTCTTCGATGTTTGAATTTAGTGATGACGTCATCTAGTTTTTGGTGGAAATAAAAAGTAAATTTTGATCAGTGATTACATGTTTAGCGTAGCCTTAACACATTTGAAAAATTTAATTTTTCGATTTTTCAATTTCTCAATTTTAAAATTTTCAATTTTTCAATGTTAAATTTTGTACAAAATATCATTGGCTTATTTAATTTACTGTGAGATGACGATTTAATTTTAGCAAGTGGTAAAATCCAAAATTAAAGAAAAACTTCAAAAATTTTCAATTTTTCGATTTTTCTCGACTTCTCAATTTTTCGAGTTTTCAATCTTTCAATTCTTCAATTTTTAGATTTTGCAAGTTTTTGGTTTTTCAATTTTAGATTTTTCGACTTTTAGATGTTTCGATTTTTCAATTTTTTGACCTTTGGCTTTTTCGATTTTTCATTTTTTTGTCGTTTCTTGTCGTTCTTTTTGATCTTTTTTTGTTATATTTTTTGGCGTATTTTTTTCCATCTTTTTTGTGTCATTTTTTTGAATCTTTTTATCAATTTTTTTGGCATTGTTCAATTTTGTACTCTTCAATTTTTCGATTTTTCTCGACCTCTCAATTTTTCGATTTTTAAATCTTTCAATTCTTCAATTTTTGGATTTTGCAAGTTTTTGGTTTTTCAATTTTCGATTTTTCGACTTGCTGATGTTTCGATTTTACAATTTTTAGATTTTTCAATATGTATTTCAATTTTTCGACTTTTTGACCTTTGGATTTTTCGATTTCTCATTTTTTGGCGTTTTTGTCGTTCTTTTTGGTCTTTTTTTGTTATATTTTTTGGCGTATTTTTTCCATCTTTTTTGTGTCATTTTTTTGGATCTTTTTATCAATTTTTTTGTCATTTTTTTTGTAATCCTCTATTTTTGTCGACTATTTTTGGCATTGTTCAATTTTGTACTCTTCAATTTTTCGATTTTTCTCGACCTCTCAAATTTTCGATTCTTCCATTTTTCGATTCTTCAATTTTTATATTTTGCAAGTTTTTGGTTTTTCAATTTTAGAATTTTCGACTTTTAGATGTTTCGATTTTTCAATTTTTTGACCTTTGGCTTTTTCGATTTTTCATTTTTTTGTCGTTTCTTGTCGTTCTTTTTGATCTTTTTTTGTTATATTTTTGGCGTATTTTTTTCCATCTTTTTTGTGTCATTTTTTTGAATCTTTTTATCAATTTTTTTGGCATTGTTCAATTTTGTACTCTTCAATTTTTCGATTTTTCTCGACCTCTCAATTTTTCGATTTTTAAATCTTTCAATTCTTCAATTTTTGGATTTTGCAAGTTTTTGGTTTTTCAATTTTCGATTTTTCGACTTGCTGATGTTTCGATTTTACAATTTTTAGATTTTTCAATATGTATTTCAATTTTTCGACTTTTTGACCTTTGGATTTTTCGATTTCTCATTTTTTGGCGTTTTTTGTCGTTCTTTTTGGTCTTTTTTGTTATATTTTTTGGCGTATTTTTTCCATCTTTTTTGTGTCATTTTTTTGGATCTTTTTATCAATTTTTTTGTCATTTTTTTTGTAATCTTCTATTTTTGTGGACTAATTTTGGCATTGTTTAATTTTGTATTTTTCAATTTTTCGATTTTTCTCGACCTCTCAATTTTTCGATTTTTCAATCTTTCAATTCTTCAATTTTTAGATTTTGCAAGTTTTTGGTTCTTCAATTTTAGATTTTTCGACTTTCTGATGTTTCGATTTTTCAATTTTTGTTCGATTTTTTGACCTTTGGATTTTTAAATTTTTCAATTTTTTTTTGCGTTTTTTGTCGTCTTTTTTGGTCTTTTTTTGTTACATTTTTTGGCGTATTTTTTCCATCTTTTTTGTAACCGTCTATTTTTGTCGACTATTTTTGGCATTGTTCAATTTTGTACTCTTCAATTTTTCGATTTTTCAATCTTGAAATTCTTCAATTTCTCGATTATTTTAATTTTAGATTTTTCGACTATTCAATTTTTCGAGTTTCGGATGGTTCGATTTTTAGATTTTTTGTTCGATTTTTAGATTTTTTCAATTATATTTCAATTTTTAGATTTTGATTTTTTTTTCAATTTTTATAGATTTTCAATTTTTTTCGATTTTTTGACCTTGATTTTTCGATTTTTTAAATTTTTTTGACGTTTTTTGTCGTTCTTTTTGGCTTTTTTTTTTTTACTTTTTTTTGCGTATTTTTTTCCACCTTTATTGTGCCATTTTTTTTTGATCTTTTTGTCATTTTTTTGTTGAACCTCTATTATTTTGTCGATATTTTTGCATTGTTCAATTTTTATCTTCAATTTTTTTCGATTTTTTCATATCTTTTCAATTTCTTCAATTTCTCGATTTTTATTTATTTTTAGATTTTTCGACTTTTCTGATGTTTCGATTTTTAGATTGTTTTCAATATTTATTTCAATTTTTGGATTTTTCATTTTTTTTTTTCAATTTTTGTAGATTTTCAATTTTTCGATTTTTTGACCTTTGGATTTTTCGATTTTTCAATTTTTTTGCGTTTTTTTGTCATCCTTTTTTGGTCTTTTTTTTTTGTTACAGTTTTTGGCGTTTTTTTCCATCTTTTTTGTGTCATTTTTTGGATCTTTTTATCAATGTTTTTGTCATTTTTTTTGTAACCCTCGTATTTTTGTCGACTATTTTTGGCATTGTTCAATTTTGTACTTTTCAATTTTCGATTTTTCAATTTTTGACCTTTGGATTTTTCAATTTTTCAATTTTTTTTGACGTTTTGTGTCGTCCTTTTTGGTTTTTTTGTGGCGTATTTTTTCCATCTTTTTTGTGCCATTTTTCTTTTGGATCTTTTTTATCAATCTTTTGTATTTTTTTTTTGTAATCCTCTATTTTGTCAACTTTTTTTGCATTGTTAATTTTGTACTCGTCAATTTTTCGATTTTTCAATCTTGAAATTCTTAATTTTCTTATTTTATTTTAGATTTTTCGACTATTCAATTTTTCGAGTTTCGGATGTTCGATTTTTAATTTTGTTCGATTTTTAGATTTTTCAATTTTTTCAATTTTATTTTGATTTTATTTTTCAATTTTTTAGATTTCAATTTTTCGATTTTTTGACCTTTGATTTCGATTTTAAATTTTTTGAGTTTTTGTCGTTCTTTTTGCCTTTTTTTTACATTTTTTTGCGTATTTTTTCCACCTTTTTGTCCATTTTTTTGATTTTTTGTCATTTTTTTTGTAACCTTCTATTTGTGCTATTTTTGTTTCATTTTTACTCTTCAATTTTTCACTTTTCAATTTTTGACCTTTGATTTTCAATTTTTCAATTTTTTTGACGTTTTTGTCGTCTTTTTGTCTTTTTTTTTTTTTCCATTTTTTTGCCATTTTTTTGATCTTTTTATCAATTTTTCGATTTTTTTTTTGTAATCCCTATTTTGTCAACTTTTTTGGCATTGTTCATTTTGACTCGTCAATTTTTCGACTTCTCAATTTTATTTTCGATTTTTATGTTTGCTTTTTCGATTTTGTTCGATTTTTAGATTTTTCAATATTTCATTTTTTGATTTTTTTTTCGATTTTTCAATTTTATGTTTTGACTTTTCAATATTTCGATTTTTTTTGACCTTTCCAGTTTCTCGATTTCGTTTTTGTTTTTCAACTTTCGATTTTAGTCTTTCTTTCGTCAATTTCCAAGTTTTTGACTTTTTATTTTCAATTTTTTATTTCGATTTTTGACTCTTTGATTTCTCGATTTTTCAATTTTTGAGTTTTGTCCCGATTTTTTTTTGTCATATTTTTTGAATTTTAAATTTTGGACTTTTGCAACTTTTTCATTTTTTGAACCTTTGAATTTTTCATTTTTTCATTTTTTTGAGGTTTTTCGCCTTTTGTTTTGTTTTTTGGTGGTACTTTTTTTTTTTTTCGTCGTTTTTTTTTGCCATTTCATTTTGAATCCTTTTTATCACTTTTTCGTACTCTTGTCCATTTTTTTTGTTCCCTATTTTTTCACCTTTTCTGTTGTTTTTTTGTGATTTTCGCCCTTTTTTTGCCGTTTTCATTTTTTGATTTTTTACGCTTTTAGTGTAATCCTTTAATTTTTTATTTTTTTGACGTCCGTTGCTATCCACCTTTTTTGGTCAGTATTCATGTGCCATGTAAGTGCTTTATTACTGTTTCTCATATATTTCTTGTTACCACAATTTTTTTTATTTATACTTATTATTATGTCCAGACTTTAGATGTTTTTTTGTGGATTTTCAGCCGCTTTTTTGTGGCCGCTTCTATCACCATTTTTTGGATTGTTTTATCGTCTTTATTGTTGTAATCAAACTGATTCAGAGAATTCTTTTTTGTGTTTTTTGTATGACGTCAGACGTCTCGCTATGCACACCTGCATAATGGCGAGTCAGTCGATCTCATGTAGCCCAAGTGGCAAGAGTGTATGTAGCGTTCATCAATATATTCTCCGTTGTTCCACAAGTTGGCTTGGTTTTATTTAAAACCTTATTAGGTTATGGTCCCAGACACGACAGTGGTGTTCTAGTATCATAGTGGAAGCAACATTGTAGAAATGGAAAACGGAGATAAGGTGCAAGTGGAGAAGTTGCGTGATGCAAGCAACTGGCCACAATGGCAGTTTGTGATGAAAACGTTGTTGGATTGTAACGGTGCCTTAGAAGTCTGTGAGGGAATCTTTGTGAAGCCAACAGCCCCAGCACAAGGAGCAGATGCAGCGGCAATAGCAAGCTACAATTCCGATTTAGCAGCATGGAACAAAGCAGACAAAATCGCGAAGAAGTTTTTTGTGACTACTGTGGAACCGAAACCGCTTCAATTTTTAATGAACGCGGAGACGGCTCGCGATATGTGGATGAAATTGCACTCAGTTTACGATTTGCAAAGTGATGAAACTTTGGCCTTGATCCAGAAGCAATTTTTCGATTTTAAATGGGATGGATCACTATCCGTCGGTGAACACATCGCCAAGCTGGAGCAGTTAACCCATCGAATGCGAAAGTTGAATGCGACAATTCCAGATTCGATGCTGCTGTCCAGAATTTTGTCCATTTTACCTGGAGAGTACAAGCATTTCCATAGTGCTTGGGACTCCACCGGTCCAACGTTAAAAACATTGGACAACTTAACGACGAGGCTGCTCACCGAAGAACAGAGACTGAAGACGCATAGTGCCGAAAATGTTGAAGAAACTGTGGCTTTGATGTCTAAAGTGACATTACAAGCAAAGGGAAACACCATGAAAAGCAAGAAGAAAAATGGTTGTTTTACGTGTGGTAAGAAAGATCACATGCGAAAAGATTGCAAGGGATGCTTTTCATGTGGATCGAAATACCACTTGGCCAAAAATTGTGTTAAAAAACAAACGGAGCACAACTCTAGGGGTAGAAGACATGATGAACAGCCCACAGCCTTTATAGGAAATCTGCAAGATGAGAAATGTGATGATCAATGGGTCATCGATTCAGCTGCTTCAGATCACATGACGAACAACAGAAATGTTTTCAAAGATTTTGAAGAGTTCTCTAAACCATTGGACGTCAACGTCGGCAACGGTCAAAAGGTCAAAGCGTTTGGAAAAGGAACCATTGAAGTTGAGTGTTCAGTGAATGAACAATGGTTACCCGGAAATATGTTCGATGTGCTGTATACGCCGGACATGATTTGCAATTTGTTTTCAGTTAAGACAGCCGCGAAAAAGAATATAAACTTTGTCATAAAAAATAGGGGCCGTGCTTGTGTTTTCGAAAAGAACGGAAAAATAGTGGCAACGGGCACTGAAATGAACAATTTGTTCAAGATGAATATGCGAGTGATTATGCCGGAAATAAGAATCGCCTGCGCAGCCCAGAAAGAAGATACGTTGCAGCTCTGGCACGAGAGACTCGTACATCAAAACAAAAGACATGTGCAAAGTGTATTAAAACGAATGGACATTGGGGTTGAAGTGACCAGTGAATTTTGTGAAGGGTGTGCTTATGGCAAGATGCACCGTCAGCCCTTTGGAACTCGCAAAGAAAGAGCGACAGCGCCGCGAGAAGTGATAAACGCGGATGTTTGCGGTCCAATGCATGTGGAATCTATAGGCAAGAAACGTTATTGTCTGATATTCAAAGATGATTATAGTAGTTTCCGAACTGTGTATTTCTTGCGAAATAAATCTGAAGTTTCGGAAAAATTTGAGATGTTTTGTAATCAAGTTCAAAACAAGTTCCACGAACAAATAAAAGAATTGGTCACTGACGGCGGCCGAGAATTCGACAACCAGGCAATGAAAACAATAACAGGACGTCTGGGAATTAAACACACGTTGACACCTCCATATACACCACAACATAACGCCGTGTCAGAACGTGAGAACCGCACGTGTGTTGAAGCTGCAAGGTCGATGCTGCATTCAAGGTCCGATCTTCCAATCGGTTTATGGGCGGAAGCAATAAATACTGCAGTTTTTGTTTTGAACAAGACTGGTCCGACGAAAATTCCAGGAAAGTCACCTCATGAAATATGGTACGAGAAAGAGGTTAGTGGAATCGAAACGTACCGTGTGTTTGGTTCAGAATGTTATGTTCACGTGCCAAAACAACTTCGACGAAAGCTTGAAAAGAAAGCTATCAAGGGCTATTTTGTGGGATATCACGATGGTCTTGGCGGCTACAGAGTGTATGTGCCGGAGAAACGTGATATCGTCGTCAGTCGCGACGTGTTATTTGAAAGTGAACCGCTTCAAAAACCCATAAATATGTGCGAAATCGAAGAAGCTGATGCAACACAATGTGAATCGAACGAAATTCCATTAATTGCTGACGACGAACCGGAAGAACTGGAAGAGATAAGCGATAACAGTTATTCTTCAACATCAACTGATGACCCTGAATATGTTGTATCGTCGAGAGATAATTCTGTTTTGGACTCGCAAGATGAGGGTGAAAACCCACCTGCAAAACTTCTAAGAGATCGTTCCAAAATCAGAAAACCAGATTATTTTGGCTTTTATTCGATGATGGAAGTAACAAATGGTGACAGAGTGGTACCAACAAGTTACGAAGAAGCCGTGTCGTGTCCCGATCAAATTCATTGGAAGAACGCGATGGATGACGAACTAAACTCGCTTAAACAGACTGATACTTGGACTTTGACAAATCGACCGGTAAATGCCAAAGTATTGGATAACAAGTGGGTTTTTAAACTGAAAAATAGTGCCGACCGTGGAAAAGTGAAATATAAAGCGCGATTGGTGATACGAGGTTTTCGTCAAGAACCTGGCATCGACTTTAATGAGACATTTAGTCCGGTCGCGAGATATGAAACCATCCGTGTCGCGCTTGCCGTCGCCGCGAAAGAACGTTTGTGTATTAGACAATTTGACATCAAAACAGCGTTCCTTTACGGTACATTAGAAGATGGCGAAGAAATTTACATGCAACAGCCTACGGGATATGAGAACGGGACTGATCAAGTGTGTAAATTAAAGAAGAGTCTATACGGGCTTAAGCAAGCCTCGAGATGTTGGAATGCACGATTTTCCGATTTTATGGTGAAGAACGGATTATGTGAAAGTGAGTCCGATCCATGCTTGTTTGTGAGAGCAAACGAAAGACAAAAATTATTCGTAATAATTTATGTCGATGACGGCTTGGTGTTTGCCACAAAACCAAGTGATGCGAACAATTTCTTAAGTGCCCTTCGAAGGGAGTTCAAGGTCTCGGTGGAAAGCAGAGTTACATCATTTCTAGGAATTGATCTCACTTTTCTAGACAATGGCTCAATTCTTTTAACTCAAAGCACCTACATCAAGAAAATTTTACAACGCTTTCACATGCAAGAATGTAAAGCAGTATCAACGCCAATTGATATCGGATGGAATAAGTGCGATGAATTAAACAAGAGTGCTGAAAATGTGCCATATCGTGAAGCTGTTGGCAATTTAATGTTTTTGCAATGCGCTACAAGGCCGGATATCGCGTTTGCAATCAATGTCTTGTCAAGATGTCTGGACAAACCATCGCTAGCTCATTGGTCTCTAGTAAAAAGGGTGTTCCGATATCTGCAGGGTACGCAAAATTATGGTATTTTATTTACTGGCAGCGGCAACTTCGAAATATTTAGTGACGCCGATTATGCTGGCGACCTGGAAACCAGAAAATCAACTTCGGGGATAGTTTGCAGGTTTGGTGGAGCACCGGTCATCTGGAAAAGCAAGAAACAACAGTGCGTGGCCTTATCAACGTGTGAAGCCGAATTTGTGAGTGCCGCGAGTGCCGCAAAAGAAGGTATTTGGTTATCGCGAGTGTTGAGTGATCTTGGCATCGACACAGGTGTTTTGAAACTGTTCATAGACAATCAGAGTGCCATTAAAATTATAAAGAACAATGAATTGCATGATCGATCTAAACACATTGATATTAAGTATCGCTTTATTCGTGACATGTATAAGAAACGTAAAATTGAAGTATGTTACATTTGTAGTAGTAGTCAACTGGCGGATATGTTTACAAAAGCTTTGTCAAAAGTAAGATTTGTAGAATTAAGAAATTCTTTAAACATATGTGAGATATAATATAATATTTTTGTTGGTTTGTTAGATGAATCAGTTTGAGGGGGAATATTGTTGTAATCAAACTGATTCAGAGAATTCTTTTTGTTTTTTGTATGACGTCAGACGTCTCGCTATGCACACCTGCATAATGGCGAGTCAGTCGATCTCATGTAGCCCAAGTGGCAAGAGTGTATGTAGCGTTCATCAATATATTCTCCGTTGTTCCACAAGTTGGCTTGGTTTTATTTAAAACCTTATTAGTCTTTTTTCTAGTTTTTTTTGGTGGCTTTTTGGTCATCTTTATTGTCCTTTCTGTCCCCCTTTTTTGGCGTTTTTCTTTCATCGCGTTTCGATGGCGCATTTTCTTAGAAGTTTTATTTTTGCTGGATTTTTTAGTTGATTTTTTTGTCTCTTTTTATCCCTCTTTTCGACTTTTTTTCGTCTTTTTTGGCTTTTTTGTGGCGTTGGTCTCCTTTTCCCCTCCTTTTTTTCTTTTCTTTATTGCGTTTTTTTTTTTTGTGAAATTTTTGACGCTTTTTTTGTCTCTTTTCTCCTTTGTTATCGATTTTTTGTGGCCTTTTTTCTTTTCTACCTCCATTTTCCCGTGTTTTTATAACCCTCCCTCCCCAACTTTTTTTTTATGTTAAATATTTGCCAAAGTCAGTTTTTTTCTCAGCAAGACTAGCCCCGCCCACCCGCCCTTTATTTTTTTGGAAGTTATGCCATTGGCCAAAATCAGTCATATCTTATAAAGTGCTAGCCCCGCCCACCCACCCTCTATTTTTTTGGAAGGTATCCCATTTACCAAAATCAGTCTTATCTTAGCAAGTCTCGCCCACCCCCACTCTTCTCATTTTAACGACTAATTTTATTTCTGTTCAGTAAAAGATCGTTAATTTTATTAAGAACACATAAAATCAATCACTAAATGGAGACAGGGTGGGTGGGCGGGGCTAATTATGTCCCTCTGTCGAGTGGGAGTGGAAAATGTTTTCATTATTTTTTTTTTTTTTGATAGTTTTTGTCACGTAGATTTTTAAAACGATCATTGACTTTAAATATGTTGTGAATGTCTTCATTTTTAAACGTTCAAAGAAATCGAAAAGTAGGATTTTTACAAGACTTGTCAGCTAACTCAACTTTTGGCGCGAATCCACATATTTTGGTTTTTTTAATTATTACCGCTAGAGGTCAGCCACTTCGTGAAATTCCGAAATCCTGAGAATAAGTGTGTATAAGCAATATTTTCAAGTGACGTCATCAATTTTTCATAGGGAATGAGAGAGACAGGGAGGGAGAGAACTTGCGTTTTCGTTTTCTATGGCTTGCGAAATTCCAGCCAAACATGAAATCATCAATTGGTTAAAATGTAGCGTAAGAGGTCACCATTTTATTGTATTTAAATGTTATTATTCGTCGTTGTGTTTGTGGTTGTGGTGGCATATTGGCTGCGGTTTCGGTTACGTGTACACAGACAAAGTTGGGAATTTCGTAGATTAAGAAACAACAACTTATTGTATCGATACGGAAGAAAAATCGGAATTTTCTGCACTCCGCTTGAATAACTCCGAAAAACAAACAAAACTCAATTCTGAGAACGCAGGGAAAGTTTTTGTCGCTTCTCCGCGAAACTTCCGTTTGACAAAACAACCAATCACGACTTACGTAATTACCGCGCTCCAATGAAAAAGCGCGAAAATCCCGCGACGAGATGAACGCCCGATTGACTAATTCGGCGCTAATTAAATCTGTTGATCCAAGTCTGCTCATTATATAAACGCCATGTTTACAAACATGGCGTATTTACCATAACAATTATGACAAGAAGCGGCGTTTCGATTAAGTAGCGCGTAAAAATCCAGGTCGAGAAAAACGCTAGTTGGCTTTGCTTAGTCATATTACCATTCTAGTAAACAATCGCTGTTCCGCAACCTTATTCTTTCGTTTCTTGCACTATTTATGCAAATTAATGCGGCGTGAGCCGTGGGCGTCACGGATGATTGGAATATTGTCACGGTCAAAAATGCTATCTATTGAAAAAAATTTAGTCGCACCCACATGAAATTTTACCGCTGATTGTGTGTATTTTTACTTCCCGTCGGCCGACTTTCTACTTTTGCATTTTCTCGACTCTCCCGTTGCCGTCTGTCTGTCCGTCTGTCTGCCGTCCCGGATTTTCATTAGACACATGATCTCCGAAAGCACTTGAAAATTATTAAAAATTGTATTATTATTACGTCGTGTGATGTTGTAATTCACGTGGTGTTTCTTTCCAGCTGGAGAACGTCTATTCCCACGTGGTGAAGCCCCTCGAGGACTTTCGCAAGAAGCACATCGGAGGCGTGAAAAACGAGAAGAAGAAATTCGAAAAGCAGACGGCCAAGTTCTGTCAGTGCCAAGAGAGATATTTAAATCTCACCACGAAAAAACCGAATTCGCTTCAAGAGGTTTGTTTGCGTTTTTTTTCTTTTTTCGTATCCACAAGTGCTACCGAAACGCGCCACATGGACGATGAAAAATTGACGCGATTGAGATTCGTTTGTTTCACGACCTTGAGATGTTTGCGAGTATATCGCGAAATGTAAAATTAGCCCACTTCCCATCGCCGACGGAAGTGGTTATTTTAGCGTGCGCTATTAGCCGGGCGAGGGGGGCGAGAGGGATTGAGTTTTTTTGTTCGAGGTGGGGCAGCGGCTCTCAACGTGTGGTCGCTACCCTCTGTAAAAATTTAACGCGATAAAAAATCGAGAACGAGGACTAGTTTAAAGGATGAAATTTTTCTTGTTTGCTCTGGGCTCTGGGGAATTTGAGAACACCGATCGCATTATCACACGTTGTGGCAATATCCTAGTTCGACGACCCGGCGATTGGTTTTGTGTTTGGTTTGCGCTTGACTGCGCCGCGGATTGACACGAGGGGGTGGCTGTCGGCGGTGCGGAGGCGGATGCCATAACACGTCGACGTATCTCAGGGCGACAAGTTCCGACTAATGAAATCAGGGACTTGTGTGCGTACTCGTCGATTTGTGGTTTATGAAGCCGTGTCGAGTTTTAAGTTGTTTTGTTTGTTGTTTTAAGTAAGGTTGTCGGAAGCGTGGTGAATCGTTAATCAAAATTTATGCGTTCGTGCCACCCTCTCCAGGAATTGATGATGACGTCGTACAATTTTGGCGAATAAATGTTATTTAAATGTTAAAAAGTAACATACTATTGTATTAGTGGTTTATGAATCCGCGTTGAATTGTTTTTCAATGTTTCTATGCCCTAGTTTTTCTTGGATTTTTCAATTTTTCGATATTTCAATTGTGGGATTTTGCAATATGTGACTTCTATAGTTTTTCCCTTTTTCGATTTTTTTTTAATTTTCATTTTTTAACTTCGATTTTACAAAATTGTATGATTTTATCGCATAAATGTTATTTAAATTTTAAAAAGTAACATGGTCCCATTGTAGTAGTGGTTTATGAATCCGCGTTGAATTTTTTTTCTAGACATCAAGATTTTTGGAAAAAAGTCAACATTTTTTTTTATACTTCAGTTTCTCGAATCTTCAAATTTTTGATTTCTCGATTTTTTCATTTCTCGATTCTTGAATTTTTCGGTTCTTTTCAATTTATAACTTTTCTGAATTTTCAATTTCCCAATTTCTCGATTTTTCAGTCTTTCAATGGTGGAGTTTTCCTATTTTTCAAGTTTTAATTATACAATTTTAAAAATCTACTTTTTTCGACTTTTAAATTTTTCGATTCTTCAGTTTTTCTTCGACTTTTCAATATTTTAGTTTTGAGATTTTGCAATTTTTCGACTTTTCAGTTTTAGATTTTTCAAGTTTTCCAATTTTTTTTGATGTTTCAATTTCTCGAATTTTGTTCAATTCTTCGATGTTCTACTTTTTCGATTTTTCAGTTTTTCGATTTTTAAATTTTAGATTTTTCAGTTCTTCGATATTTCTATTTTTCAATTTTTCGTTTTTTTTTTTTTAATTAATTTTTAGACTTCAATTTCTCATTTTTTTGTTTTTTTCAATTTTTCGATTTTTCGACTTTTGGACTTTTTGATTTCTCGATCATTTGATGTTCAATTTTTCTATGTTTCAGCTTTTCAATTTTTCGATTTCTCGATATTTCGTCTTTTCAGCTTTTCGATTTTCCAACTTTTCGATGTTGCGATTTTTCGTCATTTCAATTTTGGAATTTTTCAATATTTCGATTTCTCGGGTCCCCAATTTTTTTTTCAGTTTTTTGATATTTTAATTTTTCATTTTCATAATTTTAGATTTAAGATTTCCCGAATTTTCGTTTCTTCGATATTTCCATTTTTCGATTTATCAATTTCGCAATTTCTCAATTTTTCGATTTTTCAGTTTTTAAATTGTAGCTTTTTCAATTTTTCGAATTTTTGTCGATGTTCCGATTGTTCAGTTTCTTGATTTTTCAATTGCCAGATTTTTTTTATTTTAAATTTTCCAATTTTTCAGAGTTTAAATTTCGATTTTGTTGACTATTTCGTTTTGGAATTTTTCGATTTTTCGACTTCTCGAATTTTCATTTTTTTTTTTCGATATTCCAGTTTTTCGATTTATAAATTTTAGATTTTTCAATTTTCCGATTTCTAGATTTTTTTTTTCGTCCTTTCAGTTTTAGAATTTTTCAATTTCTCGGTTTTTCTTTTTAGGATTCTTCAATTTTCCGGTTTTTTCAATTTCTTGATTTTTCGGGTCCCCAATTTTTCAAATTTTTCGATTCTTTAGATTTTTCAGTTTTTTGATGTTTCGATTTCTCGAGCTTTGGATTTGTTGAATTTTCGGTTTTAAATTTATCATTTTTTAATTTTCTCGTTTTTTCAGTTTTTCGAATTTTTAAATTTTAGATTTTGCAGTTCTTCAATTTTTCGTTGTTTTGAATTTTAAATTTTTAGATTTTTCAATTTCTCAGTTTTTCGATTTTTCAACTCTTCAAAAATTGTTTGATGTTCGATGTTTGAATTTCTCGATTTCTCAATTTTTCGATGTTTCAGTTTTGGAATTTTTCAACATTTTTTTTCTTGTAGATTTTTTGATGTTTTAATTTTTCAATTTTTTGGTATTTTAATTTTTCAATTTTCGACATTTCGATTTCCCAATATTTCGAATTTTTAAGTTTTAGATTTTTCAGTTTTTTGATGTTTCGATTTCTCGATCTTTGGATTTTTTGAATTCTTGATTTCTCAATTTCTCTACTAATCGATTTTTTATTTTTTCAATTTTTCGATTTTTCAAGTTTCTTGGATTTTTCGATTTTTAAATTTTCGAATTTTCTACTTCGATTTCTCGGTTTTCAATTTTTCATTTTTCAGTTTTGATATTTTTCAATTCTTCACTTTTTCGTCGATATTTCAATTTTTCAAACTTAAAAGTTTTCGGGATTTGTAATTATTTCGGTTCTTCAATTTTTTGACTTTTCGATTTCTCGATTTTTCACTTTTGGGTTCCTCAATTTTTCGATTTTTCGATTTTTTCCTTTTCGGTTTATTGATGTTTTAATTTATTGATGTTTCAATTTTGGTATTTTAATTTTTCAATTTTCAAAATTTTAGATTTTACGATTTCTCGATTTTTCAGTTTTTCGATATTTTGTCAATTTTTCGTATTTTTAAATTTTAGACTTCTCAGTTTTTTGATGTTTCGATTTCTCGGTCTTTAGATTTTTCCACTTCTGGGTTTTAAATTTTTCGTTTTTTTAGTTTTTCGATTTTTCAGGTTTCTGACTTCAATTTTTAAATTTTCGAATTTTCGATTTCTCATTTTTTCAGTTTTTTGATGTTTCAATTTTGACATTTTTCAATTCTTCAATTTTCGACTTTTCAAATTTACCAATTTTTTATGTTATATTTCTTGATTTCTCGTTTATCAAGATTTCGATTTTAAATTTTTTAATTTTTCTTGATTTTGGACTCTTTCAAGTTGAAATTTTTCAAAATCTCCAATTTTCATTTTTTTTTTCTCGATGTCCGGATTTTCAATGTTTCGATTTTTAAGTTTTAGATTTTTTAATTCTTCGATTTTTTGATGTTTCAATTTTTCGATTTTTAAAATTTTTGATTTCCGACTTCGATTTTTCAACTCTTCAATTTTCAGATTTTTCAATTTTTTTTATTTGAATTTTTCGATGTTTCGGTTTTGGGATTTTTCAATTCTTTAATTTTTCAACTTTCCAATGTTTAGATTTTTTGATATTTAATTTTTAAATTTTTTGGTATTTTAATTTTTCAATTTTCAAAATTTTAGATTTTACGATTTCTCGATTTTTCAGTTCTTCGATATTTTGTCAATTTTTCGAATTTTTAAATTTTAGAGTCTTCAATTTTCGAGTTTTCAAATTTACCAATTTTTTATGTTTGTATTTCTTGATTTCTCGTCTATCAAGATGTCGATTTTTCGGTTGATCGATTTTTTTCTATTTTAAATTCTTTAATTTTTGTCGATTTTAGACTATTTCAATTTGAAATTTTTCAAATTCTCCAATTTTAATTTTTTTTTTCGATGTCCGGATTTTCAATGTTTCGATTTTTAAGTTTTAGATTTTTTAATTCTTCGATTTTTCGACTTTTCAATTTGTCGGATTTTTAAAATTTTTCAACACTCAGTTCTTTGATATTTCCATTTCTCAATTTTTTGTATTATTAAATCTTAGATTTTTCAATTTTTTGATATTTCGATTTCTCGATCTTTCGATTTTTGACTTCTCGGTTTTAAATTTTTCGTTTTTTCCAGATTTCGATCTTTAGATTGTTCAATTTGTCCATTTTTCGACTTCTCGAGTTCTATATTAATCGATTTTTTAGTTTTTCAGTTATTCAATTTTTCAGGTTCCTGACTTCAATCTTTTGATGTTTCAGTTTTGAAATTTTTCTTCGATTTTTCAATATCCAAATTTCGGGATTTTTGATGATTGAGGTTGTTCAATTTTTCGAATTTTTGATTAGAATTATATTTCTCGATGTTTCGACTGTTCAATTCCTCGATTTTTCAGTTGATTAATTTTTTTTTAGTTTAAATTTTTCAATTTTTCTCGATTTTGGACTATTTCGTTTTGAAATTTTTCGAATTCTCGAGTTTTCATTTTTTTTCTCGATGTTCCAGATTTTCAGTGTTTCGAGTTTTCAGTTTTAGATTTTTAATTTTTCTACTCTTCGGATTTTTAATTTCTTAATCTTGCAATTTTTCGATTTTTAAAATTTTTCAATTTTGTGATTTTTATATTTTTCAAGTTTTCGAGTTATTGGTGTTTTGATTTATCGATTTTTCAATTTTCAAAATTTTCGATTTTGGGCTATGTTTCAGTTTTGGAATTTTTCAAAATTTTTTTTAATTATTCGGTATTTTCGTTCCTCGATTTTTCGAATTTTTGAATTTCAGGTTTTTCAGTTTTGAAATTTTTGGATTTCTCAATTATCCGATTTCCGTAATTTTCAATATATTGTTTTTTGTATTTTGTAATTTTTGTATCTCTAAGTTTCTCAATTTTTAAGCTTTCGATTTCTTATTTCTTCAATTTTTCAAGTTCTTGAGTTCCAATTTTTAGATCTATGAAAGTTTTCATTTTACACCTTTTCGTTGGTTCATTTTTTGGAATTTTTTTGATTCGAAAAGTTGAATAAACGAAAAAATGAAATATCAAAAAACTAAACAATCGAAAACTGAAAAAACGAAAAAGTGGAAAATGGAAGAACCTAAGAAACGAAAAATTTAACGAATTCAAGATTTCGTGGATCCAAATTGAAAACTCGGAAAATTAAAAATCGAAACACAGAAAAATCGGACAAAAATGTAAAATCGAAAAACTGAAAAAAAAAAAAAAGTGGAACGTTCAGTTTCCCAGTTTTTTGATTTTTTGACTTTTCAACCTTTTGATTTCTCGATCTTTTGATTTTCTGTCTCTCCATATTTCAGCTTTTCTTTGATATTTCCATTTCTCAATTTCTTGAATTATTAAATCTTACATTTTTCAACTTTTTGATATTTCGATTTCTCGATCTTTCGATTTTCGACTTGGGTTTTAAATTTTTCGTTTTTTCCAGATTTCGATCTTTAGATTGTTCAATTTGACCATTTTTCGACTTCTCAAGTTCTATATTAATCGATTTTTTAGTTTTTCAATTATTCAATTTTTCAGGTTCCTGATTTCAATTTTTTGATCTTTCAGCTTTGAAATTTTTCTTCGATTTTTCAATATCAAAGTTTCGGGATTTTTGATGAGTGAGGTTCTTCAATTTTTCGAATTTTTGATTATATTTCTCGATGTTTCGATTGTTCAATGTCTCGATTTTGAACTATTTCGTTTTGAAATTTTTCCAATTGTCGAATTTTCATTGTTTTTCTCGATGTTCCAGATTTTCAGTGTTTCGAGTTTTCAGTTTTAGATTTTTTAATTTTTCTGCTCTTCGGATTTTTGATTTCTTAATCTTCCAATTTTTCGATTTTTAAAATTTTTCAACTTTCCGATTTTTATATTTTTCAAGTTTTCGATTTATTGGTGTTTTGATTTATCGATTTTTCAATTTTCAAAATTTTAGATTTTGCGTTTTCAATTTTTTTATTTAAAATTTTTTTTGTGTTTTCATTTTTTTCTCGATGTTCCAATTTTCCGATTTTAAAATTTTAGATTTTTCTTTTTTTTATTGGATTTCTTGATCTCGATTTTTTCAATTTTTCCATTTAATTTTTTTTCCTCTTTTTCTCGGTTTATCGATATTCCGATGTTGCAATTTTTCCCGTTGGTTGTGTGCTTTAAATACAGGGTGATGAAAAAACGACGTATATGCTCGATGGTACGTTGTTAAGAAGGCTCCGAAGAACACGAAAAAAATGGTTAAAAAATCTCAGAACCAAATTTTTGAAAATATTAAACTTAATTAATTGAAGAATTAATTTCGCAATATTATTAAACTAAATATTTAACTGTTTATTAGATACTGCAGTTCATTAAAACAAACCAAAATTACGAAGTTAATCCTTCAACTTAACGCTTAATATTGTTAATTTTATTATTTTTAACCATTTTTTTAGAGTTTTCAGAACCTTCTTAAGAACGTACCATGAAGAATATTGTATTTTTTTTAACACCCTGTATATATATTTCATATCCTTCGCATTGTCGTAATAACCTTCAATTTTTCACATACGTTGGCCACTAGATTAGCAAATTTCCAACCGTAACTTTCAATTTCATAAACACCCACAAAACCCACACACCACCTGACCACGAACACAATAGCCCCCGACAAAAAAAAACCATCTCCTCTCAAACCAAAACAAGTCCGCACCGTCTCCGTGCCCCCATGACTCATTACCATCCGCCTCCGCGCTTATCTGCCCCGATCCCATGAATCAATCGGCCGTCCCATTCAGCTCCTAGGGGTGGCTCTATCGTAAACCGTGACGTCACTTGCGTGGGTGCGTATCGATCATCTGACGTCATATCGATATGCGTTTGCGCCTTCGGCCATCTGCCCCCTCGCCGACCAGTTCCACAAAACTGACGTTTCTCATCGGGTCACGTTTTTGAATTTTGTATGCCGTGACAGCGCAAAAACAATCAATCACAGTGTGCGATGCGGCTTTTCCATTCGGCCGTCTCGTGAACCGTCGCCATGGCCTGAATCTTTCATCCGCCGAAATGCGTACGTTGACGAGGGTCCCCATCGGATCCGGCTCGAAGGAGCGACTTTGACCGGTGCGGTTTGGTTGCAGGCCGACGCGTCGGTGGACATGGCCGAACGCCACTTCTTCACGGCGAGCATGGACTACGTCTACCTGATACAGGAAGTCCACGAGAGGAAGAAGTTTGAGTTTGTCGAGACGCTGCTGACGTTCCTGTTCGGTTGGCTGACCTTCTACCACCAGGGGCACGAGGTCGCGAAGGACTTCAAGCCGTACATGATCGACCTCCAGCACAAGATACAGAAGACGAGGGCCAATTTTGATGATTATAGCAATAAGCTGCGGAAACGGATGGCCGACGTACAACACTGCGAGAAGCCGGTCAGGAAGTCGATAAGGGAAGGGTACTTGTATCTGCTCGAGAAAAGTAAGTCGAGTTGTGGTAGAATGTTGTAAGGGTGAGCGCTCGCTTTGTGGACACGTGGTCGGTCCATGTGTTCGGTAAACGATTGTAGTGTGGTGCACGAAATTTGAAAACTCGCGCCATGAACTGCGATCGTCGACAAAATGGAAGCCTACGTTGTGTTTTGAAATGGCGGAATGCGTTCTAATGCAAGTGATTTTATTAAGTTTTGCCACAATATATTTTTGTTTATTTTGTAAAGTAAGATACCTCTGTGCTTGTGATGTATGAATCCGTGTTGAGTTTTCACCTTTGACATCCACATTTTTGGAAAAAAAATCAAAATTGTATAAAAAAGTTTCCAATTTAACTTTGAAACTGTAAAACCGAATTCTCGGAAAGTTGCAAGTTCTTGATTTTTATTTTTCATTTTCTCGATTTTTTCATTTTCGTTTTCTATATTTTATTTCACAGTTTTTTTTTAATTTTCTTCATTTTTTCAATATTTCTCTCAATTTTATAATTTTTCGTTTATTCAATTTTTGCAAATTTTTAATCTTCGATTTTTCAGTTCCCCGACTTTCCAGTTTTTAAATTCAATTTTTCAAGTTCTAGAGTTCCAATCTTCGAAAGTTTTCATTTTACACATTTGTAACATAACATAATTCAAGTTTGGAATGTTCAGTTTCTATATTAATCGAATTTTTGCTTTTTCGTTTTGTTAAATTTTCGACTTTCCAATTTCTCGGTTTTTCAGTTTTCAAGTTTCGGGATATTTCATCATTTTGGTTCTTCAAGTTTTCGACTTTTCGATTTCAAAGTTTTTAACTTTTGTGATTTTTAAATTTTAGATTTTTCGATTTTTTGATGGTTCGATTTCTGGATGTTTCATTTTTAGATTTCTCTTTTTTCGAGATGTCTGTGTTTCGATTTTTTGACTTTTCGACTTTTTGATTTCTCGATCTTTTGATGTTCTGCTTTTCAATATTTCAGATTTTCAGTTTTTCCGATGTTTCAAGTTCTCGAATTTTCGGGTACTCAATTTTTCAATTTTTAGTTTCGATTTTTCAACTTCAATTTTCCGGTTTTTTGATTTCTCGATTTTTCAATGTTGCAGTTTTCAACATTTTTTTACTTTTCGTTTTTTTGGCGATGTGAGTTATTATTGATTTTCCATTTTGTTGGTTTTTTCAGTTTTCAAAATTTTAGATTTTTCGATATCCCGATTTTCAGTTGTTGGATTTCTCAATTATCCGAATTACCGATTTCCGTATTTTCAATATTTAGATTTTCATTACATATTTTGTTTTTTGGATTTTGCAAATTTTTCTATAGTCTCTCAATTTTTCGATTTTTAAATTTTTTGTTTCTTCAATTTTTCAAGTTCGTGAATTCCAATTTTCAGAAGACTGAAAGTTTTCATTTTACTCCTTGGTTCCATTTTCGACTTTTCAATTTTAGAATTTTTTTTATTCGGAAAGAAAAAATCGAAAAACTGAGAAAACGAAAGAGAATCGGAGAACTGAAACCACAAAAAATTTAACAAAATCGAGATTTCGATGTTTGTTTTGTCCAAACTGTCAGTTTTTCGATTTTTGACTCTTTGACTCTTTTCTCGATCTTTTAATGTTCCATTTCTCGATATTTCAACTTTTCAAATTTTCGATTTTACGAGTTTTCGTCTCCAGATTTTCGATTTTCTAATTTTTCGATGTTGTGATTGTTCGGGACCCTAATTTTAAATTTTAGATTTTTGGGCTTCGATTTTTCAACTCTTCAATTTTCCGATTTTTCAATTTTTTTATTTTTCTCGACTTTTCGATGTTTCAGTTTTGGAATTTTTCAACATTTTTTTTTACCTTTCGATTTTTTTATGTTTTCGTTTATTAATTTTTCAATTTTTTGGTGTTTTTAATTTTCAGAATTTTAGGTTTTACAATATCCTGATTTTTCAGTTCTTCGATATTTCTATTTCTCAATTTTTCGAATTTTTATTTAGACTTTTCAGTTTTGCAATTTTTGGATTTTGCAATTTTTCTATCATTAAGTTTCTCAATTTCAAATCTTTCGATTTTTCAATTTTTTTTTTCTTCAATTTTTTGGGTTCTTAAGTTCCAATTTTGAGATCTGTGAAAGTTTTCATTTTACTCGTTTTCGTTGTTCCATTTTGGATTTTTCAATTTTAGAATTTTTTTGGTTCGAAAAGTTGATTAATCAAAAACTGAAAACTTGGAAAATTAAAAATCGAAAAACTAAAAAATCGGACAAAAATGTGAAATCGAAAAACTGAAAAAACGAAAAAGTGGAACGTCCAGTTTTTCGATCTTTCAATTTTTCGATTTTTTGACTTATCAACCTTTTGATTTCCCGATATTTTGATGTTCTGTTTCTCCATATGTCAGCTTTTCAGGTTTTCGATTTCCCGATTTTCCGTCTCCAGATTTTGGATTTTCCAATTTTTCGATGTTGCAATTTTTAAATTTTTACTTATTTCAGTTTTGGAATTTTTTAATTTCTCAATTTTTCGGGTCCCCAATTTTTTTAATTTTTCGACTTTTGAATTTTAGAATTTTTTTTATTCGTAAAGAAAAAAATCTGAAAAATCAGGTTTGAAATTTTTCGATTTTTTAAATTTTCGATTGTTGGCTTCGATTTTCCTATTTTTGATTTCTCGACTTCTCGATGTTTCACTTTTTAAGATTTTTCAACATTTTTTTTCTTTTCGATTTTTTGATGTTTTGTTTTATTGATTTTTCAATTTTTTGGTGTTTCAAATTTTAGATTTTGTGATATCCCGATTTTTCAGTACTTCGATATTTCCATTTCTCAATTTTTCGATTTTTTGACTTTTCGACTTATTGATTTTCTCAAGCTTTTGATGTACCGTTTCAGCTTTTCAATTCTTCGATTTCCCGATTTTTCGTCTCCAGATTTTCGATTTTCTAATTTTTCGATGTTGCGATTTTTCAATTTTTTGTCATTGCAGTTTTGGAATTTTTCAATTTCTCGATTTTCCGGGTCCCCAATTTTTCGAATTTTTCAATTTTAGATCTTTCAGCTTTGCAATATTTGGATTTCTCAATTATACGATTTCCGCAATTTTCAATATTCCGATCTTACAATATTTTGTTTTTTGGATTTTGCAATTTTTTTATTCAATTTTCCATTTTTTTGAGTTCCAATTTTTGGATTTTTTAAATTTTTCATCTTACACCTTTTCATTGTTCCATTCTATATTTTTTCAATTTTAGATTTTTTTTGATTCGAAAAGTTGGATAGTCGAAAAAATGAAAAAACGAAAAAGTGGAAAATCGAAGAACTGAAGAAACGAAAAATTTAACGAAATCGAGATTTAGAGGTTTGGAATGTTGAATATCTCATTTTTTCAATTTTTTGACTTTCCGACTTTTTGAATTTTCGATGTTTTGATCTTGTGTTTCTCGATATTTAAGTTTTTCGATTTCCAGATTTTTTGTCTCCAGATTTTCTAATTTTCCGTTGTTGCGATTTTTCAATTTTTAATCATTTCAGTTTGGAATTTTTCAATTTCTCGATTTTTTAAATTTCGATTTTGGCTTCGATTTTTCAACTTTGCAATTTTTTGATTTCTTGCTTTTTCGATCTTTCGGTTTTGGGATTTCTGCATTTTTTTATTTTTTCGAATTTTAAATTTTCGATTCTATAATTTTTCTGTTTTTTGATCATTTGATTTCTCAATATTTCAATTTTCCGATATTCTAATTTTTTACATTGTAAAATTTTTGATTTTTCAATTTCCCGATTTTACAGTATTTCAATTTTTCGCCCCTTAAAATTTTTAATTTTTCAATTTTTCATTTTTTTTTTTTGGTTTCTAAATTTTTCGATTGATCGAGTTCAACTTCTTTCGATTTTTTGACTTTTTAACTTTTTGATTTCTCGATCTTTTGATGTTGAGTTTCTCGATGTTTCAAATTTTCAATTTTTCCATTTTCCAATTTTTCGTCTTATTTCGATTTTTCAACGCTTCGATGTTGCGATTTTTCAATTTTTCGTCATTTCAGTTTTGGAATTTTTCAATTTCTCGATTTTTTGGGTCCTCAATTTTTCGATATTTTAAATTTTCTATATTTGACTTAATTTTTCGATATTTCAGTTTTGGGATTTTTCAACATTTTTTTATTTTTCGATCGTTTGGGGTTTTAATTTTTGAATTCTCAAAATTTTAGATTTTACGAAATCCCGAATTTTTGTAATTTTTGGATTTCCCAATTATACGATTTAAGGGCTTCCGTAATTTTCAATATTTCCATTTTTCAGTTTTTGTTTCTTCAATTTTTCAAGTTCTTAAATTCCAGTTTTTGGATCTTTGAAGGTTTTCATTTTACACCTTTTCGTTGTTCCATTTTTTATTTTTCATTTTTTTGGAATTTCTTTGATTCGAAAAATTGAGAAAACTCGGAAAATTAAAAAACCGAAAACTAAAAAATCGGGAAAAAATTAAAAATCGAAAAACTAAAAAAACAAAAAAGAGGACAATCGAATACCTAATCTAAAATTGAGAAAAACGAAAATTCAAAAATCCAAGTTGAAAAATCGAAAAATTGAAACCGAATAAATGCAGAAAAAAAAAGAATTATAAAATCAGAACTTTGAAAAATTAAAAATCGAAAACTCGAGAAATCTTAAATCGGAGAATTGCAAAATCCAAACAAGAAAAATGAAAAATTACAAAATTGCAAATCGAAAACTTGAAAAATTCAGAAGTTGGAAAACTGAAAAATGGAAAAATTGCAAATTGAAAACGCGAATAAACAAAAAAAATGAAAAATTGAAGAATTAAAAAATTTCTATTAGATAAATATAAAAACACATATTAAATATGATCGAAAAAATAATAAAGTCGCTCGGTACACACTTCGCTGTGAGAGGCATGTCCGAAAATAAATGTTAAAATTCCAGTCATAAAACACAAATCATAACACAAAACGCGCATAAAATCCGTTAAAAATTAAATCTTGAATACTGCAATTTATCTCTGAATGTCGTTGCTTACTCAATTTCCTACTCTTGCAGAAGCCTTTGGTACCACTTGGACCAAGCACTTCTGCAGATATGACAAAGAAACGAAGGAATTCAGCATGGTACCATACAACCAGCTGACCACCAAATCGGTAAGTACCGATTTTCGCACCGGAATGTGGTGTAATCAGTGATTTTAGGTGTCCCAGCCTGAAACCATGGTACTAACTTCGTGCGTCCGCCGCATGTCCGACTCCATCGAAAAACGATTCTGTTTTGACATCCAGCTGGACTCAAAACCCGGAGTCGCTTTAACCTTCCAGGCTCTCTCAGAGCAAGACCGCAAAGACTGGATGGACATCATGGACGGGAAGGAACCGGTACTACCTCAATCGCGACTCTAAACCACCACTATAAGTAAATTTCCAGACTTACACCACTCCAGGTGTTAACAAAGCTCAGAATTCCGAAGAGAGGTTACTGGACGACGTAGGCATCCAGTTTGTGAAAAAGTGTATAGAAGTACTAGAAAGTAGGGGGTTGGAGGAACAAGGGATATATAGAGTAGTGGGGGTTACTTCGAAAGTGAACAAGTTGCTGAATATGGGGCTGGATCGTAGGAAAAGTGACAAGATAGCGCTGGAGGACCCCCAGGAGTGGGAAACCAAGACTATTACGAGCGCTTTGAAGAGCTACTTGAGGAATTTGCCGGAACCATTGATGACCTATAAGTACCACAACGGGTTCATAGCGGCAGTCAGTGAGTACTTTCACAGAAACCATATTCCAATCCCTAGTACTTGTTTTGTTATTCCAGAAAACGAGACGCGCCAACTCCGAGTACACGACGTCCACACCCTAATCCACCGGTTGCCCAAAACCAACTTCGAAGTACTAAAACTTTTGATGAAGCACCTCACCAAGTAAGTTTCGCCCTTCTCACACTACTACCATTGTTTAAGTATATTATAGTTGGACAACCTATACGGAGAATCACTTTCCCATGTAGAAAAGAATGAATATATATTTTACATCTCACTCGCTTCACTATGAAGTGGCGGTACCTTACGAAAGGGGGTAAAAATAGTCCGTAAGCACGTGATGTCGATAAGGTAGTAAACGGACGTATTAATCAGTCAAAAAATTAAAATTGGAAAATCTAAAATTTAAAAATCGAGAAATTGAACAATCGGTTAATTCAAAAATCGAACCATCGAAAAATTGGAAAATCGAAAAATAAAAAAAAATTGGACAATCGAAAATTTACAAATTCCGAAAATTGAAAAATTGAAATATAGAAGAACTGAAAACTCAAAAAATCGAAAAACTCAGAAATCACAAAATTGAACGAAATATCAAAAAATTAGGAAATTAAAAAATTGAGAAACAGGAAAGTCTAAAAATCGCAAACTTAAAAAATGGAAAAATTGAAAAATCAAAAACCTGAATAGGAATTTTTCAATTTCTCGATTTTTGAATTTTCGATTATTGAATTTTTGGATCCTTTATTTTTTCAATTGTTTAAAGTAGAGATTTTTCGATTTCTTGATTTCTCGATTTCTCGAATTCTCGGTTTCTCCATTTCTCGATTTTTCGGTTTTTCACTTTTTTGATATTTTTATTTTTCAATTTTGGGATTTTTGCTTCGATTTCTTGACAACTTAGTTTTTCGGTTTTTAAAATTGTTCGACTTTTGGTTTTCTCAATTTTTCAGTTTTTCGGTATTTCAGTTTTTGGATTTTCCAATATTTCACTTCTTCATTTTTGGATTTCTCGATTTTTAAATTTTCGATTTTTCAATTTTTTTGTTTTTTAATTTTTGATGCTTCGATTTCTCTGGTTTTCGGCTTGTCATTTCTTCAATTTTTTTTCGATTCTTCAATTTTTCGATTTTTCGGTTTTTCAATTGTCCAACTTTTTCGATTTTTCAATTTTTCGTTTGTTGCATTATCGGGATTTTGATGTTTTGATTTTTAGATTGTTAATTTCTCGGTTTATAAATTTGTAAATTTTTTAGTTTTTGATTTCTAATTTTTTTATATGAAATTGTTCAATTTTTCAATTTTTAACTTTTTGATTTTTAGATTTTGGGTAATCTCGATTTCTCAATTTTTCAATTTTTCGACTTTCGATTTTTCGATTGTTTAATGTTTGGTTTCTAGATGTTACAGTTTTTCAGTTTTTCGATGTTTCGATTTTTCGTATTTTTGATTTCTCGTTTTTTCAATTTTTTTAACGTTTCAGTTGGAATTTTTTAGTTTCAATTTTTTAAAGCAGAGATTTTTCAATTTCTCGTTTTCTCAATTTCTAGATTTCTCGATTGCGATTTTTTTATGCGATTTCTTGACATCTCGGTTTTTCGTTTTCAATTTACGATGTTTCAGTTTTGTTTTTCGATTTTTCGATTCATCAATTTTTCTTCGAATTTTCAGTTTTTCCATATCTCAGTTTTAGGATTTTTCAATATTTGGCGACTTCATTTTTGGATTTCTCGATTTTTCAATTTTCGATTTTTTATTTTTTTTTTTTTTTTCGATTTTTGATGTTTCGATTTCTCGGATTTTCGGTTTGCCAATTCTTCAACTTTTCTTCGATTTTGCGATTTTTAAATTTTCAAGTTTTCAATTTTGTGTTTTTCGATTTTTGATGCTTCGATTTCTCGGATTTTCAGTTTATCGATTCTTCAATTTTTTTTCGATTCTTCAATTTTTCCAGTTTTCAGTTTTTCGTTTTTTCGATTATTATCGGGATTTCGATGTTTTGATTTTTCGATTGTAAATTTCTCGATTTTTAAATTTTTCAGTATTTTAAGTTTCGATTTATGATTTTTAAGTTTGATTTGTCGATTTTGCGTAATTTAAATTCTCAATTTTTCGATTTTTCGACTTTTTCACTTTCGATTATTCGATCATTTTTTGATATTTCGTTTCTAGATGTTACAGTTTTTCAGTTTTTCGATTTTTCGATTTTTCAGCTTTTTCATTGTTCGTTTTTTCAATTTTTCGATTATTGAATTCTTCGATATTTTGCTTTTTCAATTTTTTAAATTAGAGATTTTTCGATTTCTGGATTTCTTGATTTCTCAATTTCTTAATTTTTCCATTTGTTGATTTCTCGATTTTTCAGTTTTTCACTTTTTTGATATTTTAATTTTTCAATGTTGTTTTTTTTTTTATTCGATTTCTTAACATCTCGATTTTCGATTTTTAAAAAATCGAAAAATTGAAGTGAAGAACTGAAAAATCGAAACTTTAGGAAGTGGAGAAATGGGAATATAAAAAATAGATTAATTGAGAAATCCGAAAACTAAAAATTCAGAAACGTCAAGATTTGAAAAATCGAAAAATCTAAAATTTAAAACATTGAAAAGTTAAAATATCCTAAAACTGAAAAATGGAGAAATCCAAACATCAAAAAATCAAAAAAAATAATCTAAATTGAATAATCGAAAAACTGAAAAATCAACGAATCGAGAAGTCGAGAATTTAAAAAATTGGAAAATTGAAAAATCGGATAAATCAAAAATCGAAAAATCGAAACATTGTAAAATTCAAAAATTGAGACATCGAGAAATCGAAAAATCAAAAAATTGAGGAAACCGAAATAGGCCAAAATCGAAAAATCGAAAACTTAAATATGGAAAAATTGATAAAGCGAGAGATTGAATAATCAAAACATCGAAACATCGGAATCTCAATAAATTGAGATCTCAAAAAATTTAAAAATTCGGAAATTTAAAAAATTAAAATATAGAACTGGAAACTCGAGAAACCCAAAAATCTAGAAATTTAAAAATTAAAATATGGAGAGTTGAAAAATCTAGAAGTCGAAAAATGAAAGAATCGAAGTATTGAAAAATATAAAAATTGAAAGAAATATCCAAAAATTGAGAAATCAATAAAGCGAAGTCGAAGAATCGAAGAATTGAAGAACTGAAAAATCGAAACTTTGAGAAGTGGAAAAATCAAAAATAGATTAATTGAGAAATCAGAAAACTGAAAATTTAACGCAAAAATTAGAAAAATGGAAAAATTTAAATACTGAAGAACTGAAAAGTCAAAAAATCGAGAAATCGAGAAAACTAAAATTAGAAAATCAAAAAATAAAAAAAATTGGACAATCGAAAATTGAAAAATTTTGAAAAAATTGAAAAATTGAAATATCGAAGAACTGAAAACTCAAAAAATCGAAAAGAAATAATTTAAAAATTGAAAAGTTAAAATTGAGAAATCGACAAATTGAAAAATCAAAAACCTGAATAATCGAAAAATTGAAGAACTGAAGAACTTAAAAATTGAAACTTTAGGAAGTGGAGAAATGGGAATATAAAAAAATAGATTAATTGAGAAATCCGAAAACTAAAAATTCAGAAACGTGAAAATTTGAAAAATAAAAAAACATTGAAGAACTAAAAAATCGAAAAATCTAAAATTTAAAACATCGAAAAGTTAAAATATCCTAAAACTGAAAAATGGACAAATCCAAACATCTAAAATTCAAAAAAATAAAAATTCGAAAAAACGAAAATTTAAAAATCGAAAAACTGAAAAGTCAACGAATCGAGAAGGGGAAAATTTAAAAATTGGAAAAATGGAAAATCGGATAAATCAAAAATCTAAACGTCGAAAAATCGAGAAACCGAAAAGCAAAAATCGAAAAACCAAGAAATCGAAAAATCGAAACATTGTAAAGTTCAAAAATTGAGAGATCGAGAAATCGAAAAATCAAAAGACAAAAAAATCGAGGAGTCGAAAAATCAAAAAATTGAGAAACCGAAATAGGCCAATAATCGAAAAATCTAGAAATTTAAAAATTAAAATATGGAAATGTGAAAAATTGAGAAATTGAAATATAAAACAATCGAAACATTGAAAAATCTAAAGTATAAAAAACAAAAAACTGAAAATCCAAAAATAAAAAATAGAAAAATCTAGAAGTCAAAAATTGAGAAATCGAAAACCAATAAAGCGAAGTCGAAAAATCGAAGAATTGAAGAACTGAAAAATGGAAACTTTGAGAAGTGGGAAAATCAAAAATAGATTAATTGAGAAATCAGAAAACTGAAAATTTAACGCAAAAATTTGAAAAATTGAAAAATTTAAATACTGAAGAACTGAAAAGTCAAAAATCGAGAAATCGAAAAATCTAAAATTTAAAACATTGAATAATTAAAATATCGCAAAATTGAAGAATCGAGAAATCCAATTCAATTTGAAAAATTGAAAAATCGGGGCATTGAAAAATTGGAAAATCCAGAAATTGAAAAGCTCAAAAGAAAAAATTCGAAAAACCGAGAAATCCAAAAATCGAAACATCGAAAAATTCAAAAACTGTGACTTCGAGAAATCGAAAAATCTGAGGATCGAGAAATTGAGGAGTCGGAAGCCGAAAAGGAAAGTTGAAAAATTGAGAAATTGAACAATCAAAACAACGAAACATTTGAACTCGCTAAATTGAGAAATTAAAAAATTGAATAATCGAAAAATTTTAAAAAAGAAAAACTGGAAAATCAAAAATTAAAAATTCAAAAAATCGAAAAATTGAAAAATTGAAATATAGAAGAACTGAAAACTCGAGATATCGAAAAACCTAGAATTTTAAAAAATGAAATATTAAAACATCGAAAAGTTTAAAAATTGAGAAATCGAAGCATTAAACAGTCGCAGAATTGAAAAATCTAAAGTTTACAATAAATTGAAAATCCATAAAGTAAAAAAGCGAGAAATCAAAAAAAATCCATCAATTCAAAAATCGAAAAGTCGAAAAATTGAAATATTGAAAAATCTCATAACTGAAAGAAATATTCAAAAAATTGAGAAATTAAAAAATTGGAAAATTGAGAAATCGAAAATCTAAAAAAGCAAAATTGAAAAATCGTTATCTTAAAAATCGAAAAATTGAAGAATTGAAGATGTGAAAAATCGAAACTTTAGGAAATCCAGAAATGGACAAACAAAACAAATACTTTAGAAATCGGCAAACTGAAAATTTAGAAACGTGAAACTTTGAAAAATTGAAAAATCGGAATATTTAGAAACTGTAAAATTGAACAGGACAAAAATTGAGAAATCGTATCATTGAAACATCGAAAGAATGGAGGAATCGGAAAAGCCCAAAATTGAAATATTGAAAAATTGAGACATTTAAAGTTGAAAAATCGAGAAATCGACAAGCCGAAAAATCCCAATAGCGTATTTAGGTATAAATAACAAGATCAGGACTATTCTACTTTTTAAAATTTAAATAACATTATAAATTGGAAAATGTTGATTTTTTTTTTTTCAAAAATCTTGACGTCTAAGGTGAAAACTCGACACGGATGCATAAACCGTAAACGGGGCGAAACTACAATTTTACTATTGTAAAATTTGGAGATTGCACTGAACATTTTATTTATTTATTTATATATTATCTTGTTTTCGAACTATAATAAACATTTCAAACAATGTCTGTAACTTATTTTAATGTAAATTATATTCATATGGTTAACAAAATCAGATGTAATATTAGTGTGATTTTGACCTGGCGTATCCTTTTTAAATTTTAGAAGTTACGGAAACTAGTTCAAGAAACAATTAGTTATCTCGTATTTTTGAAACAAAAACTACCAAAATGTCCGATAACAGCAATTGTTTTTCATAGAAACAAGCAGTCTTCAAAGCAGCCTTTAACAACTCGATATTACAAACATGCCTTTTAAGTTCTTAATGCGTTTTTTTCTGTCTTGTAATTATTTGTAATGTTAATGCCGAAAGTTTATGTTATTCTGTTATTTACTTTGAATATATATTTTCATTTTGTGTTAATATTTTTGTAATACCACGAATCTAAATTTTACTTAAAATCTTGTTTTACTTTAATCTTGTAAAACTAAACAATTATACCAGTTTAAAAACCCTTGGAAAGTTTCTGTCAGTCTTCAGATATAGTCAAATAAAAATAGGCGTCAAATTCATTTAAATTCAATTCTTTCGTATCACGTTACAACGCGTTGCTTCATATTTTTTATGTCAGTTATATTTTCATAGTTTGTACATATATGTTTATACACATTACTGTTTACGGAACAATGTTAATTATGGATTTATGGATAACTCCTCGTATAAGAGCAGAGTGAAGGGTGTTTGCCTTTGCTAATGTTTAATGGATTCCTTGTCCTAAAGCTCACTATTTAGGCGAAGTAAAATTTGTATTAGGTTGTCCAACTATAATATACTTAAACAATGCTACTACTAGTACTACTAGTACTACTTTGTTGATAGTGTGGCCGGCAAGTCCGACAAAAACCTGATGACGGTGAGCAACCTGGGTGTGTGCTTTTGGGCCTACTCTCCTCCGCCCCGAAGAAGAAACCGTGGCCTCCATCATGGACCTGAAGTTCTACAACATCGTGGTCGAGATCCTCATCGAAAACTACGACAAGATCTTCAATAGTGAGCCGGATAAGACGCTTCCGGTTGAGAATAACACCCCTCCGAGGAACAGCTACAAGCACATCGAGCACCCCACGAACTACGAAAGCAGTGACGTGGTGTATGCCAGAAGCTACAACTCTAATCATTCCAATCACGTGGCGCCGCCGTACCGTCCACAGATGACTTGCGTAAGTTGGACGAGTGGTACAATCGCACGCAAATGTTTTGAGCCTATGGGCGGATCATTTTTGCCGGTCGTCACCGAAGGAGGCGGTCCAAATCGTCCAAGGGCAGAATTTGTAGGTAGGCTCAAACTACAACGAAATTTACGTCTTGACCAAATTCTTACTCTGAATTAGTTTTAATTTTATAAATACCCTATCTAAAATGTTCAGAATATGATGAGTCTATACTTGTGATTTATATTTTTTGGATTTGTTTATACATGCAAGGTGACTCAAAAAAAATAATGACTGAGTAAATTTATTTTATTGAAGAAATCAAGAATTGCAAAATTGAATACTTTGAAATCTTGTCAATTAGTTGGAACCTGAGCCCATTTTTTTTGCAATATCTGTATTACCTATTCTGCTCTAATAAAATCGAGAATATGCTCAAAATCACACTAATATTAGGTCTAATTGTGCCAACCATAGTAATAAAATTCAAAGCGTAGTTAGTGAACTCGTTGTGACCACTGAAATATACAAAGAGTAAATTTTGAAATGGAACGAAAGTCGAAGAATACTTTCAAAGCCACGATCAAAATGTATTTGCTTATCTTCGCCAAAAAATGCATGACGTCATGGCAAAATTTGATTTGATGAGTCAGTACCTGTAATTTATCATTGCAGTAATATTTTTTAGATTTACTTATACAGACTGTCTCAAAAAAATATCACTTCGATTTTCGATTTTTTCGTTTTTTCGACCAACCGTTTCATCTAATTAGATTTTTCAGTTTCCATTTTTCTATCAACTTTTCGATTTTTTACTTCCCCATTTTCTGATTTTTCAAATTTGCGGTATTTTGAATTTTCGAGTTTTCGGTTTTTCCGTTTTTCGATTTGTTGATTTTTCTGTTGGTCAGTTTTTAGACTTTGCTGCAATTTTTTTGCATTTTTCGATGATATTTTATCGATTTTACGTTTTTAATTCTTCGATTTCCGATTTTTCAATTTTCCGGTTTTTTAATTCTTCTATTGTCGATTTTTCGATTTTCCATTAATCATTAAATTTTTCGATTTTTCGGTTTTTTTATTTTTCGACCTTCGATTTTTCAATTTTCGAGTATTCGATTTTCCACTTTCTGATTTTACGATTTTTCGATTTTCGTTTTTCCGATTTTGTGGTTTTTTGATTTTTCTGTTTGTTTCAATTTTTATGGTTCTGCGATTTGTTTTATTTTTCCATTTTTCGATTATTTTTACTTTCCGACAGTTTGATTTTTGAATTTTTGGTTTTTTTCATTTTTCGATTTGGGATATTTCGATTTTTCAGATTTGTGGATTTGTGTCCGTTTTTTCGATTTTTAGAATATTGATTAATCGAATTTTCGATTTTTGAGCATTTCGATTTTTCTGTTCGTCAGTTTTAGACTTTGCAATTTTTACTTTTCCACTTTTCTATGATTTTAGTTTCGGATTATTCGATTTTTGAATTTTCTTTTTTTTTTTCATTTTTTCGATTTTCCACTTTATGATTTTACGAGTTTTCGATTTTTCTGTTCGTCACTTTTTAGGCTTTGAAATTTGTTTACTTTTCGATTTTTGAATTGTCGACTTTTAGAGTTTTCAATATTATGAATTTTCGAATTTTCTGTTTTCCTATTTTTCGATTTTTGAATTTTCCATTTTTCGGTTTTTTGATTTTTCAATTTTCGGTTTTTCAATCTTGCAAATTTCCGATTTTTCAGATTTGTGAATTTCCGGTTTTTTCGATCGACCTACGTATTATATTCATTGAATTTTCGATTTTTCAGTTTTGTATTTTCAGATTTTCTGTTTTTCGCATATCTGATTTAGCAAATTTTCGATTTTTCGGCTTTTCGATTTTCGATATTTGATTTTCGAATTTTCGATTGTTCAGTTTTCCATTCTTCGGCTTTTAGACTTAAATTTTTTTACTTTTCGATTTTCCGAATTTTCGAGTTTCAATTTTCAGATTTTGATTTTTCGATTTTCCTTTTTAAATCTTTGAACTTTTCGGTTTTGATTTTTCGAATTTTTGATTTTTAATTTTTCCATTCTTCGGTTTTTAGACTTCAATTTTCTTTCTTTTAAATTTTTCGATATTCTATTTTCCGCTTTTCAGAATTTTCGATTTTCAGTTTTCAGACTTTCGACCATTAGAATTTTGGATATTTCGGTTTTATGATTTTTCGATTTTTAGAAAATTTACTTATACAGGCTGTCTCAAAAAAAGATCACTTCGATTTTCGAATTTTCGACCAACCGTTTCATCTAATTAGATTTTTCAGTTCCCATTTTTCTATCAACTTTTCGATTTTTTTACTTTCCCATTTTCTGATTTTTCAAATTTGCGGTATTTTGAATTTTCGAGTTTTCGGTTTTTTCCGTTTTTCGATTTGTTGATTTTTCTGTTGGTCAGTTTTTAGACTTTGCTGCATTTTTTGCATTTTTCGATGATATTTTACTTTCCGATTTTTTTGATTTTTGAATTTTCGATTTTACGTTTTTAATTCTTCGATTTCCGATTTTTCAATTTTCCGGTTTTTTAATTCTTCTATTCTCGATTTTTCGATTTTCCATTAATCATTAAATTTTTCGATTTTTCGGTTTTTTTATTTTTCGACCTTCGATTTTTCAATTTTCGAGTATTCGATTTTCCATTTTCTGATTTTACGATTTTTCGATTTTCGTTTTTCCGATTTTGTGGTTTTTTGATTTTTCTGTTTGTTTCAGTTTTTATGGGTCTGCGATTTGTTTTATTTTTCCATTTTTCGATTATTTTTACTTTCCGACAGTTTGATTTTTGAATTTTTGGTTTTTTCATTTTTCGATTTGGGATTTTTCAATTTTTCGGTTTTTTAATTTTTCTAGTCTCGATATTTCGATTTTCGATTTTTCAGATTTGTGGATTTGTGTCCGTTTTTTCGATTTTTAAAATATTGATTAATCGAATTTTCGATTTTTGAGCATTTCGATTTTTCCATTTTTAGATATTTTTCGATTTTTCTGTTCGTCAGTTTTAGACTTTGCAATTTTTACTTTTCCACTTTTCTATTATTTTAGTTTCGGATTATTCGATTTTTGAATTTTCGTTTTTTTTTTCATTTTTCGATTTCCGATTTTTTAATTTTTCGATTTTTCGGGTTTTTAATTTGTCGATTCTCGATATTTCGATTTTCGATTTTCCAATCTCCGATTTTTCAATTTCCAGTTTTCGATTTTCCACTTTATGATTTTACGAGTTTTCGATTTTTCTGTTCGTCACTTTTTAGGCTTTGAAATTTGTTTACTTTTCGATTTTTGAATTGTCGACTTTTAGAGTTTTCAATATTATGAATTTTCGAATTTTCTGTTTTCCTATTTTTCGATTTTTGAATTTTCCATTTTTCGGTTTTTTGATTTTTCAATTTTCGGTTTTTCAATCTTGCAAATTTCCGATTTTTCAGATTTGTGAATTTTCGATTTTTCGGCTTTTCGATTTTTCGATATTTGATTTTCGAATTTTCGATTGTTCAGTTTTCCATTCTTCAGCTTTTAGACTTCAATTTTTTTACTTTTCGATTTTCCGAATTTTCGAGTTTCAATTTTCAGATTTTTGATTTTTCGATTTTCCTTTTTAAATCTTTGAACTTTTCGGTTTTGATTTTTCGAATTTTTGATTTTTAATTTTTCCATTCTTCGGTTTTTAGACTTCAATTTTCTTTCTTTTAAATTTTTCGATATTCTATTTTCCGCTTTTCAGAATTTTCGATTTTCAGTTTTCAGACTTTCGACCATTAGAATTTTGGATATTTCGGTTTTATGATTTTTCGATTTTTAGAAAATTTGAGTAGTCGAATTTTCGATTTTTCAATTCATCGATTTTTCTATGTTCAATTTTTCAATTTAAATTTTGCGATTTTCAATTTGTCCATTGTCGATTTTTAGAATTTTCGGTTTTTCAATTTTTCCATTCTCACCTTCTAGACTTCAATTTTGTTTCTTTCCGATTTTTTGGTTTTCGATTTTCCACTTTTGCGATTTTAGATTTTTCCAATTTTTTATTTTTCCAATTTTTTGCTTGTTCGTTTCAGTTTTTAGGCTTTGCAATTTTTTCTACTTTATATATTTTGATTATCTTAATTTCCGATTTTTCTTAACTTTTGTTTTTGATTTTTTTAATTTTCAGTATTACAAATTTTTGGCTTTTCGATTTTTTGGTTTTTCCGTTTTTCAATTTTCGATTTTTCGATTTTTGAGGTTTGTGAATTTCCACTTTTCGATCGACCTCGGTATTTGATTAATTGAATTTTCGATTTTTGGTTATTCATTTTTAGATTTTCGATTTTTACGATTCGTATTTTTCGATTTTCTGTTTTTTGCATTAGTGAATTTCAGTTTTTCCGATTTTCGATTTGCCGCATATTTGATTAATCAAATTTTCGAAAAAGTTACCATGCTTACAAAAACTTTAAAACATCTACAATATTTCAAAGTATTCAGTTTTGCTATTCTTGATTTCTTCAATAAAACAAATTGACTCAGTCATTAACTTTTTTGAGACACCCTGTGTAACCAAATCTAAAAAAATATTAAAGCAGTGATAAATCGCAAGTATAAAAACTCATCATATTTTATACATTTAAGATAGGATTTATTCTGCAAAATTTTGAGGTGACGTCATAAATTTTTTAGAGGGGATAAGCAAACATATTTTAATAAAAAATGTATCATGTTTATCATGACTTTAAAACATCTGCAAGATTTCAAAGTATTCGATTTTGAAAGTTCAAAATTAAATTCCAAAATATTGTTTTATAATTTTGATTTTTTTTCCAAAAATCTGGACGTTTCGGATAAAAATTCAACACGGAGTCATAAACTACATGTGTAGGACTATGTTACTGTATACAATTTAAAACCCATTTACTATGCATAAATTTGAAGTGACGTCATCACATTATTGGTGGGGATGATTAGACAAATTTAATAATTTTGCGACATTTATGAAAAAAATATCAGTTAACAAAAATGGCAAGTTTTTATTATTATGCCAGTTACATGTCACTCAACGACATATCGTTTTTTTTTAAGAGTATTTTATTTGAAAAAGTGATGAAATTTTTTATACGGAACAATTGGTCGAAAGATGTTAGAAAGCAAAATAATTCCTGTCTGGACCATCGTTACTCACGAACGAAAGTGACCATTATTTTATGGGAACAACCACCTGCTAAATCTTCTCCGACAAATAAAATTTTATGGAGTAAAATGTAAATTTCGTTGTGGTTTGAGCCTACCTACAAATTCTGCCCTTGAAGGATTTGGACCGCCTTCTTCGGTGAGGGCAGGCAAAAACGATCCGCCCATAGGCTCAAAACATTTGCGTGCGAACCGCTCTAACCGTGTCGTTTTAGACTGTTAAAGCGTACTACGAGGAACCGGTGTCTGCGAGTATGTACAGCGTCCACGAGCCCAACGGAGGCTACGCCAACTTGATGAGTAAAAGCGAAGTCGTTCCTATTTGTCAGCCTATAATGCATCAGAAGGCGATGCAACGGTTTATGCCTACAGTGTCTTCACAGTCTGAAAGTAATATTCCAAACTTACCTAGTCACAGTCCTACGTACATCAGACCTTTCAACCGCATTAGTAAGCATTAAGGCTTTTTTAAATGACTTGGGGGAGTTCGGCTTGAGTACTTCTCGAGTCGGGTTTTCCGTTTGGTGGCAACGCTTGACTAAAGCTTGCAACTAATCAGTAGTTTTTGTCTAATCGGGTTTAGTTTCTTATGGTTGGTAATAAAGTTTCAGTACCTAATAGTACCAGCAGTTCGAATGAGTCGGTGTCGTCGACGTCCAGAGACGGTACTAACTACGTGACAACTCCGAAGAAGAGCGAAAGATCGAGCATCTACATGGCTTACCCGAAGAGCTACAGGTCGCCGGGCGATGTGTAAGTATCTGTGAATAATGGTGATGGTCGCATTACGTGCACTCGGGTACTACTAACACTTTCTTCATCCAATCAGCACACAGCTGCGTAAAGAAACTAATTATCTAACTACAGCTTCTGGGAGATCTAGTCCTTCTTTGACCAGGGTTCGGTAAGATCTTTTTCGTGTGCTTTCGCTTATCTCGCACATTGATCAAATGCATATAGATAGACCCATGCTATTGTTTGGAGCGAACAGGCCAACGGCCGGCGAACAAGAGATGGCGCACCAACAGTCGGCCGTCAAACGCCGGCGAAAAGCTTGGACACCAATCGCGCGCGTAGATAACCCAAATCACAGCAACAATACATTTAATAAAGCTACCACTCGACAGAGGGCGACGAAAAAAATGTGTAAAAATCTCATAGTAAACATTTATATAATTTACAACGTTGCCAGATGAGCCTAACACAACTTTGCCGTTATTTCTAGTCGATTAGATTTTATTTCGTTTAAAAGTTTCTGGTGAATAAATGGAATTATTATAATGAATAAACAATACAAACAAATTATTACTTGTTATTTTAAATACTTGTTAGTGTTGATGAAAACATAAATGGTAATTAAAGTTATTCTAAATACGGTCCGGTCCGGTAGCTCAAATTTTACAGTACGAGTGGT
The DNA here is from genome assembly GCA_022388445.1 of Zophobas atratus. Lineage (NCBI taxonomy): Eukaryota > Metazoa > Arthropoda > Insecta > Coleoptera > Tenebrionidae > Zophobas > Zophobas atratus. Next base: position 2,903,650 of record CM039444.1, read on the forward strand.
ATGTTTCAGGACGAGTAGGTAGCCGAGTCTTTAATTTCGAAACGAGTACTGCGAAAAGAGTTACCGGACGTATGTTGTTATGTATTTTATTTCATACTGTCAACATAGTTTTTTATTCGATAAAATTATTATTATTTTGAGAAAAAATCCAAATCGAGTCACTTTTTCTGACATCGTTAGCAACCGCTCTTTGGTAAATGTTTTAATTTGTTTATTCGTGCAAATCAGCATCATATGTTTAAACACATAGTACTTATAACACTTTACAGGACTTATTGTTTTGTATAATCCGACTCGATGGACGAATGTTTTGTGCAATCCGTCTCGAAGGACCAATGTTTGTGCAACTCGGCTCGTCCTACCAGTATTTTTTGTAATCTGGTTGATACGACAATGTGATACCGAATTGTACTTTGATATTGCTCCAAGGACCTTTGTTTTCTTGCGTGCGAGATAATAGACAGCGTTCGGTTTCGATGTTTAATACAGGACGGTTACAGAAGTACTAAATTTACATTTGTATTTACAATAACAGGTAAAGCAAAAGAGACCCAAAAGGGTCAGTGGCTGCTTCCGGAAATGGAACACTTGTCCTTTTTGGCTCAATTTTATCGGACTTGTCCGTTTTTTTTGATTTTACCGGACTCGTTCGAATCCAGTAAAACGTCAAACTTGACATAGTATGAAAGTATGAAGTAAAATAAATAAATTTTATTTTCAAACGTCATATAACTGACACTTATATGACGCTCTTACCGGGGTTTAAGTGTCATTTCTAAGACACCGTGTTTGAGCGGCGTATAAGTACTACTTATACTCCGCCGGCGTATAAATAAAACATTTATACTCCGCCGGAGTATAAATATGTGAAAATCATAGTGGTTGTCAACCATAGTAACCATGGTAAGTGAAATCAAGGCAATTCCTTAATGAAGCAAGAAGATAGGAAATAATCATTTCAAAAGAAGATTAATCGTTTGAAAATAAAATATTGTATTTCATTCGGAGTTTAAGTGACTTCATGTGACTCGTATGGACTTAATTCGCCTCGCTATCGCTCGGCGTTTAATCGTCCATACTCGACACATAAAGTATCACTTAAACTCCTAATAAAATAAATATCTATTATGATGTAAATACAATTAAGTATATCGATAATTCGCTACTGAAAATTTATTGAAATATAATTTGTGTTAAAAAAAGATTTTTGTGGTTTTATGGTTTATTAAATGTAATTAAAATAAATACTATCAAGAACTTGTATTATATATTAAAAACATTCATTGTAAATAAGAAAATTATGTAAATAAACCATAAAACCATACAAAATGTTCCTGCGATCTGTATTCAAAATCCCAGTTTACCAATAGGAATTAAGGCACAAAGATGTTTCACTGAATTTATTACCGATTTTTCAAGAAAAGTATGCTTATAAGCCTATAAGCGTCTAATGGATTAAAACAACAAATAATAATCACAATTTATTTGTTTTATGTGTTCATTATAATAATCCCATTTATTTACCAGAAACTTCTAAATGAAATAATATCTGGTTGACGAGAAATATCCGCAAATTTGTGTTAGGCTCATCTGGCAACGTTTTCGGTAGGTAGGTATCAATGGAATAATGCGATTAGGTATACTGACCGTTTTAAGGAGTGCTCGTCAAATAGTGCGTAAACTAAAAGATTTGGTAAATTTTCTTGGAAGAGTTTGTTTCTTCAATGAAAATTTATGGTTTTTAACTCTTCGGCCGCTTGAAAGTCTCGCCATGTGAAAATAGATTATTTGATAACCTGTTTCGTAATAATTGTAAATACGAACAAAAGCATATTTGCATATTCTAAACAACTGGCCATATCGATTCCAAACTTGTACAGATATGTTTTTTAATGTTTCTGTTTTCAATGAAATAAATTTTATTTGCAAAATACTTAATGTCTAACGACATATCACGCATACATACTACCCCATTTACTATATTTTCAATCTGTGCATTTTTCGCTTCATTCGTAGGAGCCAAGTAAGAAGCATCAGTAAGACCGGCGGTCTTTCAATAGCTCGTAAATGAAAAGATTTAGTAAAGTTTCCTAGAACAATCTGTCTCTTCATAAAAAAAATTAGACATTTTTACTATGAAATATAGGTACAATACGCTATATTCCACTGTTTGTTTTCTTTGAGATACGACTAGTTCTTTTGCGGAAGTGAAACACCAAAAAGTCTAAAGTCCGGAAATCAGAGTGAATTTTAAAACACATAAAACGACTTCTTTATTTATTTAAATATTGTCCTGTAACGTCCTGCGACGTGGAATGGAGTTTCTTAATGTACAAAAGTATGTTAGATAATAACCGAAAAATTTTTTTGATTAAAACTAAAGGAAACACAATTATTACTTGGAATAAAAATAAAGAATATCAAGAACTTGTGCTATGTATTAAAAATATTTAATTTCAAATAAGTAAATTATGTTAATAAACCATAAAATCACAAAAATCTTTTTTTAACACAAATTATATTTCAATAAATTTTCAGTAGCGAATTATCGATATACTTATAGCTATTTATGGCATAAGTGAATAAAAGTGAATTTTATCCACCGAAAAAACAGTTTAGCACACGAGGCGAAGCTGAGTGTGATAATGTTTTTGAGTGGATAAAATTCGTTTATTCACGTGTATCATACAAGATTTTTTCCAATTTCGCAAAATTGTTCAAAAAATGTATTGTTGAGGTAATCCATATACATAAAAATATTAATTATATTACCAATATCATGAACATTTGAAGAAGGTAAATTGCCTAAACTGCCTGTACTTTCGTCACGGTCAAATTCAAACGATGCTCCTAGACTTTCATTAGGATTGTTTTACAGGAGGTGGACTATCAAACATTACAAATTTTAGTTAAATATCCACACATCCATACCAACGAAAATTTCAGTGGTAGTGCGAATTTTTAGTTTTTTTACTTTATTAGTGTTGTCAATAACAGTGTGAATAAAGTGTTGCACTATAAACATTTTATTCATCCTTTCGATTAAACTATTGTTTTAATAGCGAGATTTAACATACAAAATGAGGATTTTATTAGTGGAAATTGGAAAAATTGTATTTACATCATACAATTTATTTATTTTACTTCATACTATGTCAAGTTTGACGTTTTACTGGATCGAACGATTCCGGTAAAATCAAAAAAACGGACAAGTCCGATAAAATTGAGCCAAAAAGGACAAGTGTTCCATTTCCGGAAGCGGCCACTGACCCTTTTGGGTCTCTTTTGCTTTACCTGTTATTGTAAATACAAATGTAAATTTAGTACTTCTGTAACCGTCCTGTATTAAACATCGAAACCGAACGCTGTCTGTTATCTCGCACGCAAGAAAACAAAGGTCCTTGGAGCAATATCAAAGTACAATTCGGTATCACATTGTCGTATCAACCAGATTACAAAAAACACTGGTAGGACGAGCCGAGTTGCACAAACATTGGTCCTTCGAGACGGATTGCACAAAACATTCGTCCATCGAGTCGGATTATACAAAACAATAAGTCCTGTAAAGTGTTATAAGTACTATGTGTTTAAACATATGATGCTGATTTGCACGAATAAACAAATTAAAACATTTACCAACGAGCGGTTGCTAACGATGTCAGAAAAAGTGACTCGATTTGGATTTTTTCTCAAAATAATAATAATTTTATCGAATAAAAAACTATGTTGACAGTATGAAATAAAATACATAACAACATACGTCCGGTAACTCTTTTCGCAGTACTCGTTTCGAAATTAAAGACTCGGCTACCTACTCGTCCTCAAACATACCACTCGTACTGTAAAATTTGAGCTACCGGACGGGACCGTATTTAGAATAACTTTAATTACCATTTATGTTTTCATCAACACTAACAAGTATTTAAAATAACAAGTAATAATTTGTTTGTATTGTTTATTCATTATAATAATTCCATTTATTCACCAGAAACTTTTAAACGAAATAAAATCTAATCGACTAGAAATAACGGCAAAGTTGTGTTAGGCTCATCTGGCAACGTTGTAAATTATATAAATGCTTACTATGAGATTTTTACACATTTTTTTCGTCGCCCTCTGTCGAGTGGTAGCTTTATTAAATGTATTGTTGCTGTGATTTGGGTTATCTACGCGCGCGATTGGTGTCCAAGCTTTTCGCCGGCGTTTGACGGCCGACTGTTGGTGCGCCATCTCTTGTTCGCCGGCCGTTGGCCTGTTCGCTCCAAACACTAGCATGGGTCTATCTATAAGTATTTAATCAATGTCTCGCATGTCCATCCGCATGACTGTACTAATTGTCTCTTTTTTTGCACAGACCACACTTGAAGAACGTTTTTGTTAGAAAAAACAAACCCTAGTTCGGGTAGTTTGTAGATTCCGGCGTTGGACTAGCCCGGCGAGCGCCGATTTCCTTTCCGTTGTTTAGTTTTTGTGTTAATCGCATGTATGTCCCGGTGAGTGACTTAACCAGCCGCTAATCCGTCTCTCTGGCTGGAAAACCGCCTGTACATAAACGTGTGATCGCTAATCCTCTGTTGCATGTCATTGTACTATTGTAAATAAACCTTCCTCTGAATTAACGCGTTTTATTTTGCCCCTTCTAGGAGAGTGCGAACGTTGTATGCATGTTTGGGCGAGCACGACGGAGAGTTGTCGTTCGAGCCGAATCAGATAATCACGAACGGTACGTATCGTATCCCAGCGACTGCGCCGTTTTCGTAACCGTTTGTTTGCAGTGAAGAGCTCGCAGGAGCCGGGCTGGCTGGAGGGCACGCTGAACGGGAAGACCGGGCTCATACCGGAGAACTACGTCGAGATCTTGCCCTGACAGAGCGGCTCGCTGTCGAAAATTTCCACGTCGTTGCGTCACGGCCTCTGTAAAGCTTTACACTTAAACAATTCCGATCCTGATTTAGTACAAGAGAACGCGCGCTTGAGCTTGCACAGGCAGAGCTTGGACAGCGGGAGGACGCTGCTGCGACAGACGAGCACGGAGCGGAAGAGCTCGACTTAGTATTTTTCGAGAGAGTGTTAATGTCCCAACGTAACACCATTTACTACCTTTGGATGTATTTACGTGTATATAGTTTTTTAGAGCACTGTCCGAGAGTAGGATTTTGGGATTTTCACCATAGGGTTTTTTTTTGTAAAGTATTATACACGTTCTGTGATAGTAAGACAGACTGGCACCACTTTAGAAGTATGTTTCAACAGCCATATTTAGTCTGTATATAACATGGTTTGCTTGTATATACTGTTCAGTTGGTTATGTCAATGTGGGTGTACTGACTGTTTTCTTATTGGTACCTTTAGAATTGAGGGACCATACCCTGGAACACCAATGTCTCATATCAATTGTGACTGCCTAAAGAGTAATAATGTCCGGTTCAGGCGTAGTTACCTGTTATTAATGTAACATTAGTTGTGTCCTTCAATGTACAACTGGGTTTGGGAAACCCCGACCGTCGTTACGGCAGTCTTCCCAGACGCTTTCGTTTCTTACACACTTTTGTTGTTTTTGTTCGTGTTTATGTAGTAGATATTATTTGTGATACCTAAGTGTGTTTACCATTATTTTTTACAATATATTTTATGTACAATTACTCATTTTATGTATCAAATTATATTTGTATATATTTTATTAATCTGTTAATACATGGTATGTTTAGTTCACATTATGAATAATTGTACTTGTTGTATTATTTCAAAGAAATGTCAATAAGCAAACTGTGTTTTTTTACTTCCCGAGCGTAAGCCGACTCTACTTTTGCATTTTCTTGACCTACCATGATCCCTAGAGGACGAAGAAATAGGTCTCCCGTTTCCGTCTGTCTTTGTATTTAAATTAAGTATAGCATGTAGATGGTAAAACGCTAACCAAAATTTATCTAATCAAAATTCTACATAGTAAATGGATTTTAAATTGTATCAAATGACAGTCTTACACATGTAGTTTATGACTCTGAATTGAGATTTTACCCGAAACGTCCAGATTTTTGAAAAAAAAAATCAAAATTAGGAAACATGTTGACATTTAATTTGGAATCTGCAAAACCGAATGCTTTGAAATCTTGCAGATGGTTTACAGTTATGATAAGCACAAATTTTTATTCAAAATATATTTACTTGTCCCCTCCAAAATATTGATGACGTCACCTCAAAATTTTGTTGAACAAATGCTATCTTAAATGTGCAAAGTATAATGAGTCTGTACTTGTGATTTATCATTCCATTCATATTTTTTGGATTTGCATATACAGGGTGACTCACAAGAATTAATGAATCAGTCAGTTTATTATTGATCGAATTAAGAACGAGCCACCCCATTTTCTGGAAAATATGAGAAAACGCTCGTGTTTAATTTTTTCATTTTTTAGTTTTTTTAAGGTTTCGATTTTTCGACTTTACTTTTTTGCTCAATTTTTCAACTTTTTAGGTTCTCAGTTTTTGGATATTTCAGTTTTGGGATTTTTCGATATTTCGATTCTTCGACTTTTCGATTTTTGACTTCTGGAGTTTTCGATTATTTTACTTTTTCGATTTTTTAATCTTTCGATTTTTCGACTTCCCGGTTTTAGATTTTCTGTTTTCAATTGTCGTTTTAAATTTTTCGATTTTTCAATGTTTTCCCCCATTTTTAGTTTTTCTTTCAATTTTCTTTTTTTCGGTATTTCAGTTTTGGGATTCTTCAATATTTCTGACGTTCCTAAATTTTCAAGTTTTCGATTTTTTATTTCTCGAGTGATCAATTTTTTGGTTTTAAATTTTATATTTTTCAACTTCGATTTTTCAGCTTTTGGATGTCTCGGTTTTTCGACTTTTTGATTTCCCGACTTCTTGGTTTCTCGATTTTTCAGTTTTTCAATTCTTCAATTTTTCAGGTTTTTGATTTTTTAAATTTGCGATTTTTCGACTTTTCAATTTTTCGATTTCTCATTTTACCGATCTTTCATTTGACATTTTTTAATTTTTGATTTCTCTAATTTGTCATTTTCGATTTCTCAATTTTCTGATGTTTTAGTTTTTCGATTCTTCAACTTTTAAATTTCATGATTTTTCAATTTTTGACCAGGATAAATTTTCGATTTTTCGCTGTTATTTCTCGATTAATTAATTTTTTGGTTTTTCAACGTTTCGAATTCTCAACTTCTCGATTTCTTGATTTTTCAATTATTCAGTATTTCAGTTTTTTAATTTTTCGATTTTTCAGGTTTTTGATTTTTCAATTTTTAAGTTCTCGATTTTGGACAACGATTTTTCAGTTTTTCAACTTTTCAATTATTCAATTTCGCGATATTTAAGTTTTGGGGGCTTTCAATATTTCGATCTCTCAGTTTATGAACTTTTCAATTTTTCGATGTCCCGATATTTTACTTTTTTCATTTCTTTTTTTCAGTTTTTCGTTTCATCAACTTTTTCGTTTTCTCAATTTTTCGATTCTTTAGGTTCTCAATTTTTGGATATTTCAGTTTTATGATTTTGCAGTTTTTCTTTCATTTTTCAGTTTTTCGATATTTCAGTTTTGGGATTTTTCGATGTGTCGATTTTTTTACTTTTTCGATTTTTCAATTTTTCGATTTTTCAACTTCCCGGTTTTAGATTTTCTGTTTTCAATTGACGTTTTAAATGTTTCGATTTTTCAATGTTTTGATGATTTCCCGATTTAGTTCCCCATTTTTAGTTTTTTTTCAATTTCCAGTTTTTCGATATTTCGGTTTTGGGATTTTTAATATTTCGATTCTTCGACTTTTCGATTTTTGACTCCTAGATTTTTCGATGTGTCTACCTTATTACTTTTTCGATTTTTAAATTTTTGGATTTTTAAATTTTAGATTTTTCGATCTTTTGATATTTTAATTTTTCAATGTTTCTTATCTTTCGATTTTTCGACTTCCTGATTTTAAATGTTCTGTTTTTCAATTTTTCGATTTGTTAATTTTTCATACCCGATTTATCGAGATTTGATTGTTCAGGTTTTCGATTTATCAATTTTTCAATTTTTTATTTTGGCCTATTTCGGTTTCTCAGTTTTTCCAGTTTTCCATTTTTTGTTTTTTGATTTTTCCGCTTTTCCAATTTTCAACTTTTAACTTTTTGTTTGTCGATTTCTCTATTTTTCGACTTCATCCCTTTTCGATTTCTCGATTTTCAGTTTTTTGATTTTTCAACTTTCTTGGTTTCTCGATTTTTTGACTTTTACATTTTTCGATGTTTTGGTTTTTCGATTCTCAATTCTTCAGCTTTTCTTTTTTTTGATTTTTCAATTTGTTAAGTTTTCGGTTTTTCGATATTTTTGACTTGACGATTTTTCGATTTTTTAATATTTCAGTTTTTGGATTTGTCAATATTTCGATTCTTCGGGTTTTCGGTATTTCGTTTCGATTTTTCTTTTTTTTTGTTTTTTCCCTTCAATTTTTCGATTTTTCAAATTTTCGATAGTTCAGTTTTACGATTTTTCATTTTTTGACATTTCTAAATTTTCGATTTTTCGAGTTGTTGATTAATTAGTTTTTCGGTTTTTCAGCTTTTTCGATTTCTCGATTTTTCAGTTTTTCAGTTCTTCAATTTTCAGATTTTTGATTTTTCAGTTTTATGGTTTTTTGATTTTTTTAACTAAACGATTTTTCGGTATTTCGTTTCGATTTTTCGTTTTTTTGATGTTTCGATTTTTTAATTATTTGATATTTCACTTTTTGGTTAAAAAATCAAAAAGTGAAATATCAAACAAATTAAAAAAAAATCAAAGATTTAAAAAAATCTTAGATTTTTCAATTTTTTTAATTTTGATTTCTCGATTTCTTAATTTTTCGCCATTTCAGATTTGGGATCTTTCATTTTTCCTCGATTATTCAATTTTTCGCTTCTTCAATTTCTCGATTTTTCAAATTTTCCCAATTTCCCAATTTTTAGATAGTTCAGTTTTGCGATTTTCCAACTTTCCATTTTTTGGCTTTTCCAAATTTTCGATTTTTCGATGTCTCAATATTTCGACGTTTCAGTTTTGGGATTTCGGTTTCGCGATTTTTCAAATTTCCGATTTATGGATTTACCAATTTTTCGTTTTTTGACATTTCCAAATTTTCGATTTTTCCATTTTTCATTTCAGTTTCTCGATTTTTTAAATTTTCGATTTTTTAATTTCTTTATTTTTCTATTTCCCAATTTTCAGTAGTCCAGTTTTACGAATTTCCAATTTTTCATTTTTTGGCATTTTAAAATTTTAGATTTTTCGATTTCTCGATTAATCGGATTCTCAACTTTTTAAATTTCTGGATTTTTCGACTTTTAGATATTTCCATTTTTTAGTTTTTCTATTTCTTTATTTTTCGATTCTCGATTTTTGAGTTTTTCAATTCTTCAATTTTAAAAATTTTCAGGTTTTTAATTTTTCAATTTCTAAGTTTTCCGGTTTTCCATTTTTTCTCCAGTTCTCAGTTTTTCAATTGTTCAATTTTTAAAATGTTTAGGTTTTTGATTTTTCAATTTTTCGACTTTTCGATTTTTCATTCTGTTTTAGAATTTTTCAATATTCCGATTAGTCGATTTTCCGATAATTCGTTCCGATTTTTGTTTTTTTTTTGATGTTCGATTTCTCAATTTTTTGATATTTTATTTTTCGGTTTTTCAAATTTTAGATTTTTCGTTTACTCGATTTTTCAATTTTTCGAATTTTTACGTTTTTTGATTTCTCGATTTATCGAGATTCGGATTTTGATTATCAATTTCTCAATTTATAAATTGTTCAATTTTTAAGTTTTCGATTTTTCGATTTTCGCCCATTTCGGTTTCTCAATTGTTCGACTTTTCGACTTCGCGATTTCTTAATCTTTTGATTTTTCGATTTTCCAGTTTTTCGTTGTACCGATTTTTCAAAATTTTTTCAAAAATTGTCACTAAAAACATAAAAATTCATACAAAATAAAACACAGTGTTGGCAAACATTTTCCGGAAAAAAATCCATTCGGTTATTACGATTTCAACAATATTCTTAGTTTAAGACGTTTTGCTAGTATAAAACACAAATAAAGAATTAATTCTTAGTTAAACAAAATATGTGAAATCATCTAAATATGTACCAAAAATATTCACTTAGTCGTTATAAAAAACCAACCAAATCGCTTCTGAACGCTTAGAGTCGACATTGGCCTAAGCGCGCTTTGGTCTGTAGATCAAACAAGTTCTCAGGCGACGAGTTGTAGTGAAACATCTATTCAAACGAGGAAAGTCCTGTCTAAACTCTTTAGATCAAATTTTTCATTTCGGGTTTAGTCTGTGGACGTTCACGGATGCTCGAGGGGAAATGTAAGAACTGTTGAAACCTCATACTAAAATCTTTATTCTCGTCCAACAATAAAACCCAACGTTACATAAAATCGTACGAAACCTCATCAAATCCCGACTGTTGCGAGTTCCCAGAATTGGGCATCTGCTGCGCCATCTGTGGCCTCGGTCCGCTCCCCGCCATCTGCTGCATATTCATCAACTGCTGCCGGTACTGCGGTTGCTGCAACTCCCCATTAACCTCCACACTCTCCTCAACGTCCCCTTACCTGCTGCAACAAGTGCCTCAAACCTGGGTTGTTCCCTCCCATCACGGGCCTCATCATCCTCTGCTGCTGCTGCGCAGTCGCCGCTTGCTGGTTAGCCTGATTGGCCATTCTTTGCTGCTGCTACAAACCCAAATTACCACCGATCTAACCTTCAAACCCACTACTTACATCTAGAACTTTGTACTTCATTTCGGTTTGTTGGCAAATCTGGAGCGCCTCCTGCAGCTGCGACGTCTTCATGTGGCTGATTTTCTCCAACTGACTCTTGTATTGTTGTTCTTGTTGTTGCGCCGCCTCCAATGTTTGTTTTAGTTGGTTGATTTTTTCGAGGTTTTGTTGTCGCTCCACTTGGAGTTGGTTCTCGAAGGGCGCTCTCTGCGCAGGCGTGCCTATCATCCCCATGCCCATGTTGGGTTGGTTAGGGCCCGCCTGGCTTGACTGAGGGCCCATGCTGGGCTGCATGTTCTAGTGATTGAATTAGTTGAGACACAAACAATTTTTTGACTTACCTGAACTCGTATCCTTGGTGGCATTCCACCACCGGGTACGTTCTGGCCCAGAATTCCCGGCTGCCCGCTGGACGTTACCACGTTCTGGGTCATCTGCCCGCCGCCTATCGCCATGGTGTTCGTCTGCATCATCAAACCCTGCTGGGTTGTTTGTGACGTCACGGGACTATTTCCCATTTGGGCTAGAGCGCCAGAGGTTTGTGGATTGAGGGGTTGTCCTGCACCACCTTGAGTCTGGCGCATGATCTGGGTGGACTTTTGTTGTTGGATGACTTTGCGCAACCTATCAACGAAAGCCCCCTGATCGTTGGGTATGAAGCCCAAATAGGGCCCGTTTCTCGGCTGTGTACAGGAGAATTATGACCTTAATGTCACAGGCTGCAGGGTTGGCAACACTGGTGAAGTGGACACACCCGGCCTACAAAACCTACTTAGCCACCAGAGGGCGCTTTTGTTACTACTTACGAATCTCGAACTCATCACTTTGGTTAAAGAATCGAGAGCTTCACACGGCTGGGGGTGGAACAAAACCGACTTTGAATTTTTCAAGTGGGCACCGCCGATGTTGCCGATGAGTTGTTTGGGCATCAGTTGCATTATAAGCTTCGAGGGCCAACCGTCGAGCACGGAGCGGAAGAGCTCGACTTCGTATTTTTCGAGAGAGTGTTAATGTCCCAACGTAATACCATTTACTACATTTGGGTGTATTTACGTGTATATAGTTTTTTAGAGCACTGTCCGAGAGTAGGATTTTGGGATTTTCACCATAGGGTTTTTTTTGTAAAGTATTATACACGTTCTGTGATAGTAAGACAGACTGGCACCACTTTAGAAGTATGTTTCAACAGCCATATTTAGTCTGTATATAACATGGTTTGCTTGTATATACTGTTCAGTTGGTTATGTCAATGTGGGTGTACTGACTGTTTTCTTATTGGTACCTTTAGAATTGAGGGACCATACCCTGGAACACCAATGTCTCATATCAATTGTGACTGCCTAAAGAGTAATAATGTCCGGTTCAGGCGTAGTTACCTGTTATTAATGTAACATTAGTTGTGTCCTTCAATGTACAACTGGGTTTGGGAAACCCCGACCGTCGTTACGGCAGTCTTCCCAGACGCTTTCGTTTCTTACACACTTTTGTTGTTTTTGTTCGTGTTTATGTAGTAGATATTATTTGTGATACCTAAGTGTGTTTACCATTATTTTTTACAATATATTTTATGTACAATTACTCATTTTATGTATCAAATTATATTTGTATATATTTTATTAATCTGTTAATACATGGTATGTTTAGTTCACATTATGAATAATTGTACTTGTTGTATTATTTCAAAGAAATGTCAATAAGCAAACTGTGTTTTTTTACTTACCGAGCGTAAGCCGACTCTACTTTTGCGTTATCTCGACCTATCATGATCCCTAGAGGACGAAGAAATAGGTCTCCCGTTTGTCTAATCATCACATCAGTGATGACGTCACTTCAAAATTGTACATAGTAAATGGGTTTTAAATTGTATCAAATAACATGGTCATACCCGAAACGTCCAGATTTTTGGAAAAAAAAACAAAATTAGTAAACATTTTGACATTTAATTTTTAATCTGTTATGATAAGCATGATAAGTTTTTATTCAAAATATACTTGTCTCCTCCAAACAATTGATGACGTCATTTCAGAAGTTTGCCGTTTAAATCCTATCTGAAATCTAGAACATATGATGAGTCTGTACTTGTAATTTATCATTCCATTCAAATTTTTTGGATTTGGATATATAGGATGACTCAAAAAAATTAATGAATCAGTCAATTTATTATTGATCAAATTAAGGACGAGCCGTCCCATTTTCTGGAAAATGTGAGAATATGTTCGACTTTACTTTCTGGATTTTTCGATTGCTCAATTTTTCGACTTTTTAGGTTCTTAGTTTTTCGAATTTTCAGTTTTGGGATTTTTCGATTTTTCGACTTCTCGGTTTTAGGTTTTCTGTTTTCAATTGTTTTAAATTTTTCGTTTTTTAAATGTTTTGATTTCCCGATTTAGTTCCCCATTTTTAGTTTTTCTTTCAATTTTCAGTTTTGGGATTTTCCAATATTTCTGACGTTCCTAAATTTTCAAGTTTTCGATTTTTTATTTCTCGAGTGATCAATTTTTTGGTTTTAAATTTTCTATTTTTCGACTTCGATTTTTCAGCTTTTGGATGTCTCGATTTTTAATCCTTCAGTTTTTTTCTTTAATTTTTCGATATTTCAGTGTTGGGATTTTCCAATTTTTCGATTCTTCAAATTTTGGTTTCATCTTTTTTTATTTTTTCAATTTTTGACGTTCTTAAATTTTCATTTTTTCGTTTCTCAGTGAATCGATTTTTTGGTTTTTCGACTTTTTTAATTTCCCAACTTCTTGGTTTCTCGATTTTCAGTTTTTCAATTCTTCAATTTTTCAGGTTTTTGATTTTTTAAATTTTCGATTTTTCGACTTTTCAAATTTTTCGATTTCTCATTTTACCGATTTTTCATTTGACATTTTTTAACTTTTGATTTCTCTAACTTGTCCGGTGTTTTAGTTTTTCGATTCTTTAATTTTTCGACTTTTTAATTTCATGATTTTTCAATTTTTGACAAGCATAAATTTTCGATTTTTCGCTGTTATTTCTCGATTAATTAATTTTTTGCTTTTTCAACGTTTCGAATTCTCAACTTCTCGATTTCTTGATTTTTCAATTATGCAGTATCGATTTTCAGATTTTTGATTTTTCAGCTTTTCAGTTTTTAAGTTTTCGATTTTTCGACTACGATTTTTCAGTTTTTCAATTTCTCAATTATTCAGTTTCGCGATATTTAAGTTTTGGGGGCTTTCAATATTTCGATCTCTCAATTTATGAACTTTCCAATTTTTCGATGTCTCGATATTTTGCTTTTTTTATTTCTTTTTTTCAGTTTTTCATCAACTTTTTCGATTTCTCAAATTTTCCATTCTTTAGGTTCTCAGTTTTTGGATATTTCAGTTTTTCTTTCAATTTTTAGTTTTTCGATATTTCAGTTTTGGGATTTTTCAATATTTCGATTCTTCGACTTTTCGATTTTTGACTTCTGGAGTTTTCGATGTGTCGGTTTTTTTACTTTTTTCGATTTTTCAAAACTCAATTTTTCGATTATTCAATTAATCCATGTTTTGATTTTCCTATTTCTTGACCTTCGAGTGTTTCGATTTTCCTGTTCTTCAATTCATTAATTTTTTTATTTTTCAGGTTTTTGATTTTTCAATTTTCCGATTTTTAAGGATTCTATTTTTCGACTTCACTTTTTTGATTTTTCAGTTTTTGGATTTTTCAATATTTCAATTCTTGGGCTTTTCTATTTTTGACTTCTGGATTTTTTGATGTCTATTTTATAACTTTTTCGATTTTTCAATTTTTGGATTTTTAAATTTTAGATTTTTCAATCTTTTGTTATTTTAATTTTTCAATATTTCTTATCTTTCGATTTTTCGACTTCCTGATTTTAGATGTTGTGTTTTTTCAATTTTTCAATTTGTTAATTTTTCATTGCCCGATTTATCGAGATTTGATTGTTCAGGTTTTCGATTTATCAATTTTTCAATTTTTTATTTTGGCCTAGTTCGGTTTCTCAGTTTTTCCAGTTTTGTATTTTTTGTTTTTTGATTTTTCCGCTTTTCCAATTTTCAACTTTTAACTTTTTGTTTGTCGATTTCTCTATTTTTCGACTTCATCACTGTTCGATTTCTCGTTCTTTTGATTTTTTAATCTCTCCATTTCCAAATTTTCGATTTCTCGATTTTCAGTTTTTTGGTTTTTCAACTTTCTTGATTTCTCGATTTTTCGACTTTTACATTTTTCGATTTCTCCATTTTTCATTTTGTTAAGTTTTCGGTTTTTCGATATTTTTGACTTGACGATTTTTCGATTTTTTGATATTCAGTTTTTGGATTTGTCAATATCTCGATTCTTCGGTTTTTCGGTATTTCGTTTCGATTTTTCTTTTTGTTTGTTTCGATTTCTCGACAATTTTTTCTTTCTTCAATTTCTCGATTTGTCGATTTTTTAATTATTCGATTTCTCAATTTTCCGATAGTTCAGTTCCACGATTTTTCATTTTTTAACATTTCTAAATTTTCGATTTTTCGAGTTGTTGATTAATTAGTTTTTCGGTTTTTCAGCTTTTTCGATTTCTCAATTTTTATTTTTCGATTCTTTGGTTTCTCGATGTTTCCATTTTTCGATTCACGATTTTTCAGTTTTTCAGTTCTTCAATTTTCAGATTTTTTGATGTTTTTAATTTAACGATTTTTCGACTTTTCGATATTTCAGATTTGGAACTTTTCAATACATATATATTTCGACTCTTCGATTTTTCGTTTTTTTTTTAATATTTCGTTTTTTCAATTTTTTGATATTTCACTTTTTGGTTAAAAAATCAAAAAGTGAAATATCAAACAATTCAAAAAAAATCTTAGATTCTTCAATTTTTTAATTTTGATTTCTCGATTTCTTAATTTTTCGCCATTTCAGATTTGGGATTTTTCAATTTTTCCTCGATTATTCAATTTTTCGATTTTTCAAATTTTCCCAATTTCCCAATTTTTAGATAATTCAGTTTTACGATTTTCCAACTTTTTTCATTTTTTGGCTTTTCGAAATTTTCGATTTTTCGATGTCTCAATGTTTCGACGTTTCAGTTTTGGGATTTTTTAATTTTTCCATTCTTTAGTTATTCTTCAATTTTTCGCTTCTTCGCTTTCGCGATTTTTCAAATTTCCGATTTATAGATTTTCCAATTTTTCATTTTTTGACATTTCCAAATTTTCGATTTTTCGATTTCTCGATCAATCAGTTTTTAGGTTTTTCAACTTTTTTGATTCCTCGATTTTTCCATTTTTTACTTCAGTTTCTCGATTTTTCAAATTTTCGATTTCTTTATTTTTCTATTTCCCAATTTTCAGATAGTCCAGTTTTACGATTTTCCAATTTTTCATTTTTTGGCATTTTTAAATTTTAGATTTTTCGATTTCTCGGATTTTCAACTTTTTTAGTTTCTGTATTTTTCGACTTTTAGATATTTCCATTTTTTAGTTTTTCGATTCTCAATTTTTGAGTTTTTCAATTCTTCAATTTTAAAAATTTTCAGGTTTTTGATTTTTCAGTTTTTCGACTTGATTTTTTGACATTTCAATTTTTCAATATTCCGATTCTTCGATTTTCCGATAATTCGTTCCAATTTTTCTTTTTTTTTTGATGTTCGATTTCTCAATTTTTTGATATTTTATTTTCAATTTTTCGACGTTTCAGTTTTGGTATTTTAATACTTTTCCATTATTCAGTTTTTCATTTTTCAATTTTTCGACTTTTTAAGTTTTTTGATTTCTCGATTTATCCAGATTCGGATTTTGATAATCAATTTGTCAATTTCTCAATTTATAAATTGTTCAATTTTTAACTTTTCGATTTTTCGATGTTCGCCTATTTCGGTTTCTCAATTATTCCGACTTTTCGACCTCACGATTTCTTGATCTTTTGATTTTTCGATTTTCCAGTTTTTCGATGTTCCGATTTTTCAATGTTTCGGTTTTACGATTTTTTAGGGTTTCGATTATTAGATTTCTCGATTTTTCAATTTTAATTTTCCGGTTTTTTTTTCTCACTGTTAATACTATACAGTGTATCGAAAACAACCACAAAAAATGTCACTAAAAACATTAAAAAATTCATACAAAATAGAAGTGTTTCCAAAACATTTTCCCGAAAAAAAAAGTTGGGTTATTACGATTTCAGCAATATTCTTAGTTTAAGACGTTTTGCTAGTATAAGACACAAATAAAGAATTAATTCTTAGTTAAACAAAATATGTGAAATCATCTAAATATGTACCAAAAATATTCACTTAGTCGTTATAAAAAACCAACCAAATCGCTTCTGAACGCTTAAAGTCGACATTGGCCTGAGCGCGCTCTGGTCTGTAGATCAAACAAGTTCTCAGGCGACGAGTTGTAGTGAAACATCTATTCAAACACGGAAATACTGTCTAAACTCTTTAGATCAATTTTTTCATTTCGGGTTTAGTCTGTGGACATTCACGGATGCTCGAGGGGAAGTGTAACAACTGTTGAAACCTCATACTAAAATCTTTATTCTCGTCCAACAATAAAACCCAACGTTACATAAAATCGTACGACACCTCATCAAATCCCGACTGTTGCGAGTTCCCAGAATTGGGCATCTGTTGCGCCATCTGTGGCCTCGGCCCGCTCCCCGCCATCTGCTGCATGTTCATCAACTGCTGCCGGTACTGAGGTTGCTGCAACTCCCCCATTAACCTCCACTCTCACCTCAACGTCCCCTTACCTGCTGCAACAAGTGCCTCAAACCTGGGTTGTTCCCTCCCATCACGGGCCTCATCATCCTCTGCTGCTGCTGCGCAGTCGCCGCTTGCTGGTTAGCCTGATTGGCCATTCTTTGCTGCTGCTACAAACCCAAATTACCACCGATCTAACCTCCAAACCCACTACTCACGTCTAGAATTTTGTACTTCATTTCGGTTTGTTGGCAAATCTGGAGCGCCTCCTGCAGCTGCGACGTCTTCATGTGGCTGATTTTCTCCAACTGACTCTTGTATTGTTGTTCTTGTTGTTGCGCCGCCTCCAATGTTTGTTTTAGTTGGTTGATTTTTTCGAGGTTTTGTTGTCGCTCCACTTGGAGTTGGTTCTCGAAGGGCGCTCTCTGCGCAGGCGTACCTATCATCCCCATACCCATGTTGGGTTGGTTAGGGCCCGCCTGGCTTGACTGAGGGCCCATGCTGGGCTGCATGTTCTAGTGATTGAATTAGTTGAGACACAAACAATTTTTTGACTTACCTGAACTCGTATCCTTGGTGGCATGCCACCACCGGGTACGTTCTGACCCAGAATTCCCGGCTGCCCGCTCGACGTTACCACGTTTTGGGTCATCTGCCCGCCGCCTATCGCCATGGTGTTCGTCTGCATCATCAAACCCTGCTGGGTTGTTTGTGACGTCACGGGACTATTTCCCATTTGGGCTAGAGCGCCAGAGGTTTGAGGATTGAGTGGCTGCCCAGCACCACCTTGAGTCTGGCGCATGATCTGGGTGGACTTTTGTTGTTGGATGACTTTACGCAACCTATCAACGAAAGCCCCCTGATCGTTGGGTATGAAGCCCAAATAGGCCCGTTTTTTCGGCTGTATATAGAAGAATTAGGACCTTAATGTCACACGCTGCAGGGTTGGCAACACTGGTGAAGTGGACACACCCAGCCTACAAAACCTACTTAACCACCAGAGGGCGCTTTTGTTACTACTTACGAATCCCGAACTCATCACTTTGGTTAAAGAATCGAGAGCCTCGCACGGCTGGGGGTGGAACAAAACCGACTTTGAATTTTTTAAGTGGGCACCGCCGATGTTGCCGATGAGCTGTTTGGGCATCAGTTGCATGATAAGCTTCGAGGGCCAACCGTCCGCTTTCCTAATGACTCACTTTTATCCGAAGTTTTAACACCCTTAAGTCACTTACAATTCAGGCTCGCCATCTTTGGAGTTGGCCGAAACTTGACAGGGGACATGTTTGGTAACTTTCTGCTGGTCGGTAGGGTTTTTTGGTTTTTCGATCCATTCGAGCAGACCCTGCCAGATGGAGTGGCGCTCTCGGCCTGGACCCAGCGGCTGGGCGGGCTGGCTGGTGCTCTAAAAAAACATAATCGTGAAAATAGATTGTCATAAGTGTAATTAATTTTTTTTTTGAACCCGCATGGTAATTTCTTGAAGAAAAACAAGAATTTTGTAATTAAACTCCGCCCTTGGACGAATAAAAAAATGAAGATGGCGGATGGGCGGTGTTACATTTAGCCTTTTTTTCTTAAAATATTTAAACCGTGTTTCTTTAAAAAGGTAAATTTTTGTAGAGAAAATCGACTTTGCAATTAGGCTCCGCCCCTCGCTCTAACAATGAAGGAAAAATTCATCGCAACCGAGATAGGGGTGGGTGGGTGGGGCTTAATCATTGCCTTGTTCTTCTTAATATATAATTTCTTCCAAAAATACGATAGTTAAAACGTGTCACATGGTGATTTCTTGAATAGAAATTAGAATTTTGGTGAGCTCCACCCCGGCTCACGACGAATAAAAAAAAATTCATCACAATAAAGGGCTAAATATAAAACCCGCCCACCCGCCCCCATCTCAATTGTGGTCATTTTTTTATTCATTGTGGGCGGGGGACGGAGTTTAATTGCAAAATCTTTATTTCTCTACAAAAAAATTACCGTGTGAAACATGTTTTAAGTATCGTGCTTTAAAAAAAACTAAATATATTAGAAAAATAAGCAAATAAATATGCCCCGCCCACCCGCCCCTACTTCAATTGAGACGACTTTTTCATTTGTTGTCAGATCGAGGGGCAGAGTTTAATTAATTACAAAGTCCATAAAATTTACCATTGAAAAATGTTTTAAGTTTCTTGTTGTGAAAAGATGACTAGGTATATTATGAAAAAAAAAGTAAACATGAAACACGTTTAACATGTAATTTTTCGTAGGGAAATATCGATTTTGCTATTAAGCTCCGCCCCTCGATGTGATAACAAATGAAAAATTCATTACAACTGAGATATGGGTGGGCGGGCGGGGCTTAATCATTGCCTCCTATTTCTTAATGTATAATTTTCTCCAAGAGTACGATACTTAAAACATGTATCACATAGTAATTTCTTGTATAGGAATTAGGATTTTGCTAAGCTCCGCCCCCGGCTCACGACGAATAAAAAAATAATAATCACAATTATGGGCTAATTATAGGCCCCGCCCACCCGCCCTCATCTCAATTGTGATTGTTTTTTTATTCGTTGTGAGCCGGAGGTGGAGTTTAATGGCAAAATCTTTATTTCTCTACAAAAAAATAACTGTGAAACATGTTTTAAGTATCGTGCTTTAAAAAAAACTAAATATATAAGAAAAATAAGCAAATAAATAAGCCCCGCCCACCCACCCCTACTTCAATTGAGATGAATAAGTAAACATAAAACACGTTTAAAATGGTAATTTTTTGTAGAGAAATATCGATTTTGCTATTAAGCTCCGCCCCTCGATGTGATAACAAATGAAAAATTCATTACAACTGAGATATGGGTGGGTGGGCGGGGCTTAATCATTGCCTCCTATTTCTTAATGTATAATTTTCTCCAAGAGTACGATACTTAAAACATGTATCACATAGTAACTTCTTGTATAGGAAATAGGATTTTGCTAAGCTCCGCCCCCGGCTCACGACGAATAAAAAAATTATAATCACAATTATGGGCTAATTATAGGCCCCGCCCACCCGCCCTCATCTCAATTGTGATTATTTTTTTATTCGTTGTGAGCCGGAGGTGGAGTTTAATGGCAAAATCTTTATTTCTCTACAAAAAATTACCGTGTGAAACATGTTTTAAGTATCGTGCTTTAAAAAAAAAACTAAATATATTAGAAAAATAAGCAAATAAATAAGCCCCGCCCACCCACCCCTACTTCAGTTGTGATGAATTTTTCATTTGTTGTCAGATCGAGGGGCAGAGTTTAATCATAAAATCCATAAAATTTACCATTGAAACATGTTTTAAATTTCTTGTCGTGGAAAGATGACTAGGTATATTAAGGAAAAAAAAAGTAAACATAAAACACGTTTAAAATGGTAATTTTTTGTAGGGAAATATCGATTTTACTATTAAGCTCCGCCCCTCGATGTGACAACAAATGAAAAATTCATTACAACTGAGATATGGGTGGGTGGGCGGGGCTTAACCATTGCCTCCTATTTCTTAATGTATAATTTCCTCCAAGAGTAGGATACTTAAAACATGTATCACATAGTAATTTCTTGAATAGAAATTAGGATTTTGCTAAGCTCCGCCCCGACTCACGACGATTAAAAAAATAATAATCACAATAATGGGCTAATTATAAGCCCCGCCCACCCGCCCTCATCTCAATTGTGATTATTTTTTTATTCGTTGTGGGCGGGTGACGGAGTTTAATTGCAAAATACATATTTCTTTACAAAAAAATTACCGTGTGAAACACATTTTAAGTATCGTGCTATTGAGAAAAACTAGATATATTAAGAAAATAAGCAAATAAATAAGCCCCTCCCCCACTTCAGTTGTGATGAATTTTTCATTTGTTGTCAGATCGAGGGGCAGAATTTACTTACAAAATCTTTATGGATTTTGTAAGTAAACTTTACCCTTGAAATATGTTTTAAGTTTCTTGTTGTGAAAAGATGACTAGGTATGAAAAAAAGAAAAAAAAATTAAAACATATTTCAAATGGTAAATTTTTGTAAACAAATATGGCAATTAAGCTCCGCCCCTGGAAGTGATAACAAACGAAAAATTTATCACAACTGAGACATGGGTGGGTGGGCGGGGCTTAATCGTTCACTTCTTTTTCTAAATATGCATATGAAGTTTTCTTCCACCAACACGATACCCATGGTAATTTCTTGGAAAAAGGGAAGGATTTTGCAATTAAGCTCCGCCTCCGATTCACGACGATCAAAAAAAATCATCACAATTGGAATTGGGGCGGATGCATCGTGCTTATATTTAGCCTTTTTTTTTTTTCTTTAATATACGTAGTAATTTTTTCATATCCAGAAACTTAAAAGCACGTTTAAAATGGTAAATTTTTTTAGACAAATATAGATTTTGCAATTAGGCTCCGCCCCTGAATGTGGAAACAAATGAAAAATTAAACACAACTGAGATACGGGTGGGTGGGCGGGGCTTAATCATTGGCATATTTTTCTTAATATATAATTTCTTCCAACAATACAATACTCAAAACATTGTGTCACATGGTAATTTCTTGTATAGAAATTAGGATTTTGCCAAGTTCCACCCCCGGCTCACGACAAATAAAAAAACATTAATCACAATGAAGGGCTAAATATATGCCCCGCCCACCCACCCCTCCATCAATTGTTATGAATTTTTCATTTGTTGACAGATCGAGGGGCAGAGTTTAATTAATTACAAAGTCCATAAAATTTGCCATTGAAACATGTTTTAAGTTTCTTGTTTTATTATTGTGAAAAGGTTATTAAGTATATTAACAAAAAAGAAAAAAAAAGGTAAACATAAGAAACTTAAAACATGTTTAAAATGGTAATTTTTTGTAGACAAATATGGATCTTGCAATTAATTATTTGAAATAATTTGGGATTCCATCAACTGTCGTCTTGCGCGGGCGGAACAGATTTCGGTCTCTTCATTTTAATAATAATTAATAATAAAACTCCGCCCCTTGATGTGATAACAAATGAAAAATTCATCACAACTGAGATATGGGCGGGGCTTCTTTCTCTTAATATATAACTCTTACAACAATACGATACATAAACATGTATCACATGGTAATTTCTTGTATAGAAACTAGGATTTTGCTAAGCTCCGCCCCGGGCTTACGACGAATAAACAAACATTAATCACAATTAAGGGCTAAATATAAGCCCCGCCCACCCACCCCTCCCTCAATTGTGATGAATTTTTCATTTGTTATCACAATCAGGAGCGGAGCTTAATTGCAAATTCCGTAAAATTCACCATTGAAACATGTTTTAAGTTTCTTGTTGTGAAAAGATGACTACAAAAGCATATTAAGGAGGAAAAAAAATAAATATAATTTGCAATTAAGCTCCGCCCCTGGATGTGACAACAAATGAAAAATTCATCACAACTGCGATATGGGCGGGTGGGCGGGGCTTAATCCTTCACTTCATTTTCTAAATATGTATATAATAGTTTTCTTCCACCACCACGATACTTGAAACATGTTTCACATGGTAGTTTCTTGGAAAAAGATAAGGATTTTGCAATTAAGCTCCGCCTTCGATTCATAACGATTAAAAAAAACATCACAATTGAGATGGGGGCGGTGCTTATATTCAGCCTTTTTTTTTCCTTAATACAGGGTGTCCCAGAATTCGCGCCATTCCCGTGAATGACATGTTCCCTGTCCCGAACTGTGCCGTAATTCGCAAAAAGAATTGTCCAGGCTTTAACCGTGTGAGAACTGGAAGGCGATTAAGTTGACCAATAGAGAGGCTGCTTTTATATCCGAACGTTTCTATGTTCAAAGTTACCTATGCCAAGAACAAAAAATCGGGTAATACTAAAGTTGAATGAATTTTTTTCGAATCCCCCTCCGTCAACAAAAGGAAACAGAAGTGTGGTTATAAATTTAATCATTTTGACAATTGTTTGTCATAAACTGTCACGAAGTTCATCACTGCCCTGAAGAGACGCTTCTGCGCCAAAGATGACTGATTAATGTACACAGAGACGTCAAGGTTTACTTTAAGGCAAGTAGCATGGGACAGAAGTTATTTCTGCTGCCATTCTAGTTAAATTGTGTTTAACTGGGCTGGACATGTCATAAGAGAAGCTGTTTCATTTCATCGTAGGCAAATAATACACTTATTACTATTCTACATAGTGTAGATACCGAAGAGCAGGTATTAGAAGTCATTGTCTTAGAGCCCCGTGAATAATGTGTTGTTCTTTTAAATGAAAATTAGTACATTTTCAGAATTCACTATGCATCATGTCCCTGATATTAAGTTTATCGTTATTTCTAAAAAAGAGTACCACATGTCCATTCAAAGAACGTTATTAAGAGTACTAAAACATAAATATCGCTTTTGATTAATCGGTGCTTATAATTTTCAATAAACAGTAGGTATCAATTTTTACTGAACAACTTTATTGTTGTTGATACCTAATCTAAGCAACGAAAAAAGAGACGAGACTCCACTTCTCTGGTGTATTGAGATCATAGGTATCTGCTGTGGTGTCAATCATGTGGGGGAGATACTGAAAACGGAGACTTATTCAAGAATAATATTGATGTTGCACATGATGATTTAAAATAGTTTCTTTAAAGTTCTGAGTATTTTCTAGAGATTGAAAAGATACGAATAAAAATTATAACAAAAATCGTTTAGTTGAATTTTTTTTTAAGAACAATACAAACTATAAACAAATCAGTACCAATACCACTAAGTTATTGATGTCTTATTCATACTAGTATAAAGAATATTTGGAAATGATGTTAATTTATGGAGAATGTAAACGCTCTGCAGCCACTGCTGTGAGCGAATATACAGGTCTTTTCCCCAATCATCGGCTCCTTGACCAGCATGTGTTTCGTCGTTTGTTGCATCCAGCAAAACAAGATGGATCTTTTCAGCCTATTCGGAAAGGCCTTCCTGGGGCTCCACGGATTATATGCGTAGACGGTGAAGACCAAGTGGCACAAATGAATTGATGCTCAAGATCGATCATGCATCGTATCCTTACAGACAAAAATCTGCATCCTTACTATTGACGAATGTGCAGCATCTGCGACGAGCCGACTGCGCGACGAATGCATGTTGCTCAATGGTTAATGCGACAAAATGACCTAAATCCTGATTTTTCACGGCACATTCTTTTCGCCGACGAATGGTCATTTTACCGAAAAGGAATATTTAATGTGCACAATTGGCACTTCTGGGCAAACGAAAATCCACATTTCGCTAACGTGAGAGCATATCAAGAGCAATACCATTAATCTATGGGCTGGAATCGTTGTACTGTAACGTTATTAAAGAGTGTGCTCAAAATGACCACCATTAACTTCAATGTAAGTTCTAGCTCGTCGAATCATGTTGTGTTGTGTATTATTTAACATCTCAGGAGTAACTGTAGCGTAGGCTTCGTACAGTCTCTCTTCCAGTTCTTCTAACGTAGCTAGAGGTTCTCTATATACCTAATTTTTGATTTGATTCCAGGTAACACAAACGGCCCCACCTAAAAAACCAGGAACGGAGTTTAGTGATAATTTTATCAGATGCATTAAAATTTTTACCACAGTAGTACCAATGATTCCAGCTCATAGATTAATAGTAAATCGCTCCTGATATGCTCTCACCCTAGTGAGATGTGGATTTTCGTGTGCCCAGAAATGCCAATTGTGTGTATTAAACATTCCTTCTTGGGAAAATGAACATTCGTCGGTGAAAAGAATGCGCCGTGAAAAATCAGGATTTAGTTCATTTTGTCGCAGTAACCATTGAGCAAAATGTACTCGTCGCGGGTAATCGGTTGGTCGCAGATGCTGCACTCTCGTGTAATGGTAAGGATGCAGTCTTCTCTCTTGAAGGATACGATGAGTGGTCGATCTTGAGCATCCACTCATTTGCGCTACGCAGCGGACACTTCTCCTAGGATCCGCTTCCATGTTTTCTAACACTTGCTCTTCAGAACCTACACGTACATTCCGTGGAGCACCAGCACGGCCTTTCCGACTAGGCTGAAAAGATCCTTCTTCTCTTGCTCGATGTAACAATCGGTGAAACACATGTTGGTGTGGGTGCCGACGATTGGGGAAACGACCTGTATATTCGCGTACAGCAGCGGCTGCATTGCGATTGCACTCTCCATAAATTAACATCATTTCCAAATATTCTTCATTTGAAATCGACATTTTTTTCCTACAGTGCTTCAAAATTGTCTTGACAAGTTGACAAAATAATGTCAAATTATGGCCGGTCAACTGAAATTTTTGAACACATTCTCTAATACGTTTACGTCCAGTTTGATGTGTTATATCAGGACTTTTCGTATATTAAGTTCGTTGTTGGCTTAATTCGTGTTGCCTGTTTAATTTGTATTATTATTAAATAAAAAAAAAAAAACACGATTTATGTCACATTTTTTATTCGTATCTTTTCAATCTCTAGAAAATACTCAGAACTTTAAAGAAACTATTTTAAATCATCATGTGCAACATCAATATTATTCTTGAATAAGTGTCCGTTTTCAATATCTCCCCCACATGATTGACACCACAGCAGATACCTATGATCTCAATACACCAGAGAAGTGGAGTCTCGTCTCTTTTTCGTTGCTTAGATTAGGTATCAACAACAAAGCTGTTCAGTAAAAATTGGTACCTACTGTTTATTGAAAATTATAAGCACCGATTAATCAAAAGCGATATTTATGTTTTAGTACTCTTAATAACGTTCTTTGAATGGACATGTGGTACTCTTTTTTAGAAATAACGATAAATTTAATATCAGGGACACGATGCACAGTGAATTCTGTAAATGTACTAATTTTCATTTAAAAGAACAACACATTATTCACGGGGCTCTAAGAAAATGACTTCTAATACCTGCTCTTCGGTATCTACACTATGTAGAATAGTAATAAATGTATTATTTGCCTACGATGAAATGAAACAGCTTCTCTTATGGCATGTCCAGCCCAGTTAAACACAATTTAACTAGAATGGCAGCAGAAATAACTTCTGTCCCATGCTACTTGCCTTAAACTAAACCTTGACGTCTTTGTCTACATTAACCAGTCATCTTTGGCGCAGAAGCGTCTCTTCAGGTAAGTGATGAACTTCGTGACAGTATATGACAAACAATTGTCAAAATGATTAAATTTATAACCACACTTCTGTTTCCTTTTGTTGACGGAGGGGGATTCGAAAAAAATTCATTCAACTTTAGTATTACCCGATTTTTTGTTCTTGGCATAGGTAACTTTGAACATAGAAACGTTCGGATATAAAAGCAGCCTCTCTATTGGTCAACTTAATCGCCTTCCAGTTCTCACACGGTTAAAGCCTGGACAATTCTTTTTGCGAATTACGGCACAGTTCGGGACAGGGAACATGTCATTCACGGGAATGGCGCGAATTCTGGGACACCCTGTATACGTAGTCATTTTTTTGCAGCCAGAAACTTAAAAATATGGTTAAAATGGTAAATTTATGTCGAGAAATACGGATTTTGCACTTAAACTCCGCCCCTCGATCTGACAACAAATGAAACATTCATCACAAGTGAGATAGGGGTGGGTGGGTGGGGCTTAATCCCTGGCTTGTCTTTCGTAATATGTAGTTTTCTTACATACCCTATATTATATATTATTATTGTTGTTAGTATTAGTACCTGCGCCGGCGATGTGACCGCCTGGTTCTGCTGCGACACCTGCGCCAAGCTCGTCTGTATCCCGCCTGTCGGGTTCTGCGGCATGCTCGTCTGCACGTTCTGCTGCTGGTTCTGCTGGTTCATTAGATTGATCTTCAGCGGCGGTTGCGCCTGCTGGTTACCCATCGGCGAGTTATTGTTCACTGGAACAGTCGTTTTAGTCTGGTGCCGCTCCCGCCGCCGCCGCTACTCACTCTGCGCGAACTGACCCACCCCCGTGCCCGCCAGCGAGTTCGGCGGCTGCGTTAGCTGGGCGATCAGAGCGCTGCTCTGCGTCGTGTTCGCCTGCTGGTTCTGCTGGAGGTAGGACCTGGGCTGCGTCGGCGGCATCATCGGCGGCCACCTCGGCGGTCGATTCGCTTGATGGTACCCGGGAGGTGCCGGCAACTGCGGTATGTTCATGGGATTGTTGCCCATCATAGTGCCGCGCGCGTTCACGATACCTACCATGCCCGGAGTGACCATACTTTGAGAGTGTTGGGGTATTTGGGCCATACCTTGGCCGCCGGGGGGACGGTAGACGGGGCTGGGACCCACTCCGGCGGGGACGGCGTTCGTGCTGCTGTTGGCGAGGCTCTGGGAGGCGGAGATGGGGCTGTCGCTGTTGGCTAGGGGGCTTGGGAGAGAAGTGATGGGGATGGATGAGTTGGGGATTTGGGGCTGGCCGGAAGTGACAGTACCTGGGGGAGGGCTGAGGGGGCGCTCTTTCAGGCTGAAGCCGCGCAGGAGGACGAGGTGGCGGGGGTCTTTGGCGTAGTTTTTCGTCTGGGAGGCGGATAAGTCGCCGCCGGCTTTCTCGAATAGCTTGTAGAGGGAGGGGATCTTGCGGGGGGAGATGATGGATAAGTTGATGTTTTTCTTGAAGAGAAAAGTCAAAGTTAAGTGAAAGAAAACAGTGTCGGAGGCTTGCGCGCACGTTTGACTTAAGTAATACTCAGTTAAGTTTTTAAGTAACGTCTGCGCAAACGTATACAGATTTTAATATTACTTCTTGTAGAATCGTGGCCAGTTGCTCGGAGGTTTTGCCGGAGTAAGCATGTGTCTCGAATACTGGAAGGGAGTAAGGGGGCGAGTTACACACTAAAATGCAGTGTCTTTGGACGTTGCCGTTGTTGTCGCGTTTTTGCTGTAACTCCTCGAAGCACTGGAGGGTCGTCGCCAGACCCTCGGCAACATTGGCATGAGATTCGCCCTTTCCTCCAATTAACCTAAAAAAAAAAATGGTCTAAAGAGTTTAGACAGTACTTCCCCCGTCGCCCAGATTTATTTATAAACAACGACGTCATAGCAAAACGCATCTGTGCGTGATGTTCGACGTCCCGCATGCTGTTGAATGCGCCAAGGTCATCAAAAAAGGTTATGAGTGCAAAAATTTATTTATAGCGAGAATACATTACATCGGAAAAATGTCACGTCGACATTTGTTTCATAAGCCTCCATTGAACAAAATATTCTGACTATTATTATTATATTCTTACCTTATCATTATTTTATTTTTATAAAAACGAGCGTATTTTCACATTTTCCAGAAAATGGGGTGACTCGTTCTTAATTTGATCAATAATAAATTGACTGATTCATTAATTTTTTTGAGTCACCTGTTTAAGCAAATCTAAAAAATATGAATGCAATGATTAAAAATATGTTCATATTTTGCACATTTGCGAAAGAATTTATTCGGCAAAATTTTGAGACGCCGTAATCAATTTTTTGGAATCGACAAACACATGCATTTTCATTAAAAACTTCAAAACATCAAGATTTCAAAGTATTCGGTTTTGCAATTCTTGATTTAATCAATCTAAAAAATATTTATGCAGTGATAAATCACAATTATAGACTCATCATACTTTGCACAATGCACATTTAAGATGGCATTTTTTCGGAAAAATTTTGGGGTTGCGTGATCAATTTTTTAGGGGGGGATGAGCAAATGTATTTTGATCAAAAATTTACCATGCCTATGATAACTTTAAGACATCTCCAATATTTAAAAGCATTTGGTTTTGTAGTTCCTGATTAAATCAATAAAATTAATTTAGGCGTTCATTAATTTTTTTGAGTCACCCTGTATATGCAAATCCAAAAAATATGAATGGAATTTTTTCATACTTTGCACATTTAAGATGGGATTTATTCAGCAAAATTTTGAGGTGACGTCATCAATTTTTTAGAGAGGACGACTAAAAATTTACCGTGCCTATGATTACTGTAAAACATCTCCAAGATTTCAAAGCATTCGGTTTTGTAGTTTTCTTTTTTTTTACGTTTGTAAATTGTCAATTTTTAGCTTTCTCAATTTCTCGATTAATTGATTTTGTTTCCCGATTTCTCGGCTTTTCAAAGTTTCAATTCTTCGGTTTCCCGATTTTACAGTTTTTCGATTTCACAATTTTTCGATGTTTCAGTTTTGAGATTTTTCATTTTTCCGATTCTTCTATTTTTTTCCGTTTTTCAAATTTCAAATTTTTCTATATATCGATTTTTACTTTCCCGATTTTTAAAATTTTTAATTTTTTAAATTTTCGATTTTTCAACTTCGATTTTTCATTTTTTCGATCTCACATTGTTTCGATGTTCCACTTTTGGGATTTTTCAGTTTTTCGATTTTTGGACTTTTCAATTTTTCGATTTTTTGATATTCTTAGTTTTTGACTTCCCGGTCTTAGATTTTTCGGTTTTACAATTTTTCGATTTTTAAAATTTTTGATTTTTCGATATCTCAGTGTTTTACTTTTCGATTTTTTCACCTTTCAATTGTTCTATTTTTTGATATTTCGAATTTTTGACTTCTCGCTTCTACATTTTTCGATTTTTAAAATTATTGATTTTTTGATTTTTCAATTTTTCGGTTTCTCGAGTTTTCAATGTTCCAATTTTTGATGTTTTAATTTCTCGAATTTCTAACTTTTCGATTTTTTTTTATTTTAATTTTTCTCTTTTTTAAATTTTAGATTTTTCAACTTGTCGATTTTTCAGTTTTACGATGTTTAAAATTTAAGAATTTTCAGTTCTTTTGACGTTTCAATTTCTCGATCTGTCGAATTTTTCTCTTCTCGGTTTTAAATTTTTCGGTTTTTCAATTTTTCGATCTTTCAGTTTTTCAAGTTTTCGGTTTTCCTATTTCTCGACTTCTGTATTTTCAATGTTTCGATTTTTCAGTCAGTTCTTCAATTTTTCGATTTCTCGATTTTTCAGTTCTTCGATTTCTCAATTTTTGTTTCAGGTTTGATTTTTTAGATTCTTCAATTTCTCCTCCTTTTTTAAATTTTTCGGTATTTCGGTATTATATAAAATATAATCACGCACTCATTAATTGTTTTGAGTCACCCTGTATATGCAAATCCAAAAAATATGAATGGAATGATAAATTACAAGTACAGACTCATCATATTTTCTACATTTTAGATAGGATTTATTCGGCAAACTTTTGAAGTGACGTCATAAATTTTTTGGAGGGGATAAGTAAATATATTTTGAATAAAAACTTATCATGCTTATCATAACTGTAAACCATCTGCAAGATATCAAAGCATTCGGTTTTGCAGATTCCAAATTAAATTACTTTTACTGGGTGTCGTTCTAAATTGTATAGATTTAGGTTTCGCACGAAGTGACAACAACTTTTTTGTCCAAATCGGAAATACCAACTTACTCCAATTTGTCAATGGCACTCAACAGTTTGTTTGGGCTGACGAACGGACCAATGGTGTCGCTGCTGGGGTGGGGTAAGCAATCAGCAGCTTGGTAAACAACGATGCCATAATAGGAATTGACACCTTCGGATAAATAATTACTTTCATCTATGTTTCCTTGACTAAAATATCTGAAAAAGAAAAACAAAATAGTGAGGCGAAAATTGGTGTGTATGTACGACTTATACAAGACGTGTTTTCTTTTCAGAGTGAAATTTTTATCATGCTGGCAAGGTTACACTGATTACTCAGTACCTCAAACCTGCTCAACTATCCGTTCATTATTCATCATGAAAATGGCGACTTTAATTCTATCAAAGACAAACTGTCAAAAATCCATGGCTGCCTTTGATCGTGTTTTTTATTGCTCTCTCCGACTTCCGACCAATCACGAAACTTTGTTTCACTGCTTCGTTGATACTTTATTTTTGCAAATAATAATTCACGTTCCATTCGAATAAATTTATTGTTATTGTTATAAAAGTAAACAATCGAACTTCGTCAATAACTATTGTAAATTTCAATAAAGAGCCCCATTAATGGAAAACAATAAACCAAACTTTAACGATAACAATAAACATTTAACAATGGCGTTAAATTCAAGCAACTTTCACCAATTCCCAGATAACAAACAAACTTACTCTAAAGATGGAATGATGTAGTTGGTTTTCAGATCGTTGATGTAGGCCCCATTGACTGCAGTCCCTTCAATAACGAAAATTATATCGGCCTGTAGGCCGTGATCTGCAGGACACACGACCATTATTTACGCAATAAATTACAAAAACCAAGAAAATTTCTCCATTCTGCAAACACCAACAGCCATTTTAAATACGACGAACGTCAACATTTAGGACATTTTTTGCGACCAGTTGGCACTACTTCCGCGACAATAATACGCGACAAATAAATTAAAGCGACACAGCTGAGACCCAAAATCACTTTCAAACAACAATTTTTAACGTCTACGCAGTTATAAGTGTGAAACTATCAACAACTATAGTTAGGTTTATTTAATCGGTTATAATTCTGGTGACTTTTCGTTTCCCCCACGCCGAGGCGTGTCGCCGTGAGTCACCGCCAGCTGATCAAAATATTATTGTGTCATCCTAAATCACGCCAATAAATAATTAATGTTTTAGCTCAATTAATCCTCGAAAGAATGGCCTCTGCTTTAACCGACAAAGTTCAACAGCGGCGAAGCCGCGTAAGTATTTTATCCCCGCACGAAATTCCGCTACTTGTCCCCGGCGTAGGTTCTCCTGGGGCCCCTCCCCGAAGACTTTCTGCGCGTCAACGTGTCCGTTCAGCAGCAACAGGAAGCCGCGGATCGCCAAACGGCCATAGCTTTACACCACCAGCTAACTGGGGGCCACTACACCAACGCCGTCGGAAGACTGAGTATCACCGTTGCTCAAGCCAAACTAGCTAAAAACTACGGCATGACCCGAATGGACCCCTACGCCCGCATCCGAGTGGGGCACTGCGTGTACGAGACCCACACCGACCCCAACGGGGGCAAGAACCCGCGCTGGAACAAAGTGATCCACTGGTAAGACTTCAGTTTAAAAATTGTACTCGGTTGAGTTGGAACGCGGTTTCAGTTTGTTGCCCCACGGAATAAACACCATTACTCTAGAAATCTTCGACGAGCGTTCGTTCACCATGGACGAGCTCATTGCGTGGACGCAGTTCCAGATTCCGCAGCAGGTCCTGGCGGGGGAGACGCACGAGGACTGGTATCCGTTGAACGGGAAGCAGGGTGAAGGGGTGGAAGGGATGGTGAATCTGGTTTTAAGCTACTTAGGGTTTCCTCATTATAAGTATCAGCCGCCGGCGCCGGTCATGGTGGTGCCGAGCGTGGGCGGCGGCAGCGCCGTGACGCCTCTGAAGGTGTTCACGGCGCCGCCGAGCGAGGTGGCGGTGCCGGCCTTGAGCGAATCCGAGCTCAAGCAAATCGAGGAGATGTTCCCGAATATCGATAAGGAGGTGATTAAGACGGTGTACGAGGCTAACAGGGGGAATAAGGACGGCACGATCAATTCGTTGCTCCAAATGGCTGAATAAAACTCATTTTATAATACTATCGCCATAATTAATCTTTAGTTGCGTAAAATCTAGTCGTTTAGCTTAATTGTTTCTTTTGGATTAAGAATGGACCAAAGGGATCTGAGATTTTTAAATTGGATTTTTTTCGATTGATCAAAGTGCCAAAATAGCCGCTTTGTAACGATTTGAGTAGGTTGTCTTTGCGTAATTTCATACTGAGTACTATAACATTTCCATTGTTAGGTTTAATGTGTTGTTATACAATTTATCTGATGTGTTGAAATTAAAGATATTGTTACAACAATAAACCGTCATTGCATTGTGGGTGTTTTAAAGCTCCTTGTGTCTGTCGTGTCAATTCTTATTACGCACGTAATCTCGGACACTACTGGATCGATTGTTGTCAAATTTTGCATGTCTATACCGGGTGTCTGGGAAAAATAGTAAAAAAAATCCTTCTCACATGTTGGTGAAGTTATAATGATTTTGAAATTGGTTCTTTTGCCAAAGTTTGTTTAAAATGTTCGCTGGTGTTTTATTTTCGGATAAATTTAAAGGAATTTGGTGTTTTGGTACTAGTTAAACTTGAAAAATCTTTTGACCTTCTCTAGTGTTTTATTTTTTACGAATTTGAAAACGTCTTGAGTGCCGCAGTGCTTTTTTTTTTTAATTCGGGAGACTCTTAAGTACCCATGGAGATTTTGTTGTAAATTATTTAAAACAATTTTAGAAAAAAAAATCTGATCTGACCTGTTTTTGAGTTAATTTTGGGACCCCGTTTTTTTTTTTTTGAAAATTTTAAAACAATGTTGAGGTTCTAGCTATTCTTGCTTTAGAGCCTCTAGTGTCTTTTCTTATAATAATTTAATTAATTTTTTTAGAGGATACATCATTTTCCAAAATCAGCCTTATCATAGAAGGTACTAGCCCCACCCACCCACCCTCTCTTTTCTTAGATAATATGTCATTTGCCAAAATCAGTCTTATCTTAGCAGGTACCTACTAGCCCCGCCCGCCCGCCCTCTCATTTCTTACAGGGCATCTTATTAGCCAAAATCAGTCATATCTTAGCAGCTACTAACCCCACCCATCCACCCTCTTTTTTTCTAGAGGGTATATCTTTTACCAAAATCAGCCTTATCTTAGCAGGTCCTGGCCCCACCCACCCACCCTCTCTTTTCTTAGAGGGTATATAATTTGCCAAAATCAGTTTTATCTTAAGAGATACTTAAAAAAAATTTAGAAATTTCAAAAAATTCCGATTTCACACCGAATATTTCGAAATTCTGAAAATTCAAGATTCGAAAATTTCTCGGGATTTTTTTCAAGATTTCAGAGAATTTCTCTAAGATTTCTCAGGATTTCTCAATGTTTCTAGACGTTTCCAGGTCTCGAGATTTCTCAAGATTTAATGTCCGCCCTCTTGGCTCACGACAAATGAAAAAATCATTACAATTGAGGTAGGGTGGGTGGGCGGGGCGTATATTTTGCCTTTTTTTCTTAATGTACGTAGTCATCTTTTCACAACAAATCTTAAAACAGATGTCTACGTATAATAAGAAAACAAGGGCAAAATATAAGCCCCGCCCACCCACCCCATCTCAATCGTGATGACTTTCTTTTACCTGTCGCAAGTCGTGGGGCGGAGCTTAATTGCAAAATCCTGTTTTCCTACGAGAAATT
Source organism: Zophobas atratus (assembly GCA_022388445.1). Taxonomy (NCBI): domain Eukaryota; kingdom Metazoa; phylum Arthropoda; class Insecta; order Coleoptera; family Tenebrionidae; genus Zophobas; species Zophobas atratus. The sequence goes on from CM039444.1 coordinate 2,938,231, forward strand.
AAAAAATCATCACAATTGCGGTAGGGTGGGTGGGCGGGGCTTATATTTTGCATTTTTTTTTCTTAAGATACATAGGCATCTTTTCACAACAAAACTTGAAACCGATGACTATGTATATTAAGAAAAAAAGGGCAAAATATAAGCCCCGCCCACCCACCCTACCTCAATTGTGATGATTTTTTTATTCATGGTGAGCCAGGAAGGCGGAGCTTAATTGCAAAATCCTTGTTTTCCTACGAGAAATTAAAAAAATCATCACAATTGCAGTAGGGTTGGTGGGCGGGGCTATATTTTCCTTTTTTTTTTTTAATACACGTAACCATCTTTTCACAACAAAACTTAAAACAGATGACTATGTATATCAAGAAAAACGGGGCAAAATGTAAGCCCCGCCCACCCACCCTTCCTCAATTGTGATGATTTTTTTATTTGTAGTGAGCCAAGAGGGCGGAGCTTAATTGCCAAATCCTTGCTTTCCTACGAGAACTTAAAAAATCATCACAATTGCGGTAGGGTGGGTGGGCGGGGCTTATATTTTGCCCTTTTTTTCTTAATATACATAGTCATCTTTTTACAACAAAGCTTAAAACAGACGACTACGTTTAATAAGAAAAAAAGGGCAAAATATAAGCCCCACCCACCCACCCTACTTCAATTGTGATGATTTTTTTATTTGTGTTGAGCCAAGAGGGCGGAGCTTAATTGCAAAATCCTTATTTTCCTATGAGCAATTAAAAAATCATCACAATTGCGGTAGGGTGAGTGGGCGGGGCTATATTTTCCTTTTTTTTTTTTTAATACACGTAGGCATCTTTTCACAACAAAACTTAACACAGATGACTATGTATATTAAGAAAAACGGGGCAAAATATAAGCCCCGCCCACCTACCCTACCTCAATTGTGATGATTTTTTTATTTGCAGTGAGCCAAGAGGGCGGAGCTTAATTGGAAAATTCTTGTTTTCCTACGAGAAATTAAAAAAATCATCACAATTGCGCTAGGGTGGGTGGGCGGGGCTATATTTTGCACATATTTGCTTAATATACGTAGTCATCTTTTCACAACAAATCTTAAACCGATGACTACGTATGTTAAAAAAAAAAGGCAAGATATAAGCCCCGCCCACCCACCCTATCCCAATTGTGACGATTTTTTTATTTGTGGTGAGCCAAGAGGGCGGAGTTTAATTGCACAATCCTTGTTTTCTTACGAGAAATTAAAAAATCGTCACAATTGCGGTAGGGTGGGTGGGCGGGGCTTACATTTTGCCTTTTTTTTCTAAATATACATAGTCATTTTTTCACAACAAAACTTAAAACAGACGACTACGTATGTTAAGAAAAAAAGACATTATTAGCCCCGCCCACCCACCCTATTTCAATCGTGATGACTTTCTTTTACCTGTTGTAAGGCTTGGGGCGGAGCTTAATTGCAAAGTCCTTGTTCTTGTTTTAAATATAACTTGTCCACACCTTTCTCTATATAACATGCGATGGCAGTTTTTTTAAACTGTTTATTATCAGATATTTTTTAAATTTTGTTGAAATTTTTGCCTATTTTAAAAAATCAATATATTAGTTATTCATGGAAATTTTGGAACGCGATTTTCACCACTGTTTTCAGCTCACAAAACTTTAGAAATCGTACTGGGTATATTTTCGACTTTATTTGTCGGAACTGAGGTATAGTAAAAAATTAAAAAACTGGCCTTAAAGCAAACTATATGTACTGAGTGAAAAGAAAACAAAAACCTGGCTTTCAATTTTAATATAGATAGTATTTTTTACTGCTCAAAAACATGTCTCACATGGTAATTTTTCGTAGAGAAATAAGTATTTTGCAGTTAAGCTCCGCCCTCTTGGCTCACGACAAATAAAAAATTCGTTACAATTGCGGCAGGGTGGGTGGGCGGGGCTTATATTTTGCCCTTTTATTCTTAACATACGTAGTCATCTTTTCACAACAAACTATGTATATTAAGACTAATTTATTACTATTATTTTTTTGTATATCTTTTATTATAACATTTACAGTATTTCGCACTATTGACAAAAAATCACGTATACATATAGCATTAATATTTGTGAAAATACAACTGTAAGCATTTCTAAAGCACCAAATCCATAACATAAACATTCATCAACATCTGTATTGACTCCTGAGGCACTTGTCTCAACACCCGGACGACTTCTTCGAACAACTTTTTGGCTGCGTCTTCCTCCGGCGGCTCCTCCGGTAACAACTTAATGGCCAACAAATAAAAAACTAAATTATCTTTCCCCACCAAGTACAAAACGAACTTAAACAAGGCCTCGTTACTCTCGTTGTAACAACACAGAAAACTCATCAACGACTTCTTCAACACACTGGCAAAACAATCAACGACGACTACACCGTACGTCGTAACTAAGTTATCCAAGAACTCGGCCACAGCGGTCGCAAATTGTGTCAAATCTTTGCCCCCTTGTAAATACAGGAGCGCGAAAGACAAGCGCAAGTGTTCTTGCATGGCCTGCGTGACCGAAAACAAGTCGTGCCAACGCTGCGAAAAAGCGGGGAGGATTGTATAGTCGTCGGACAATGTGACACTACTGACTAAGTTGTCCACGAACGAGGACAATTTTTTTCGATTGGCGACTTCCTCGGGTAGTGAACAGTCCGTGATTTTCACCTTTTTGATGAGTTGGAAAACCGTGTCCAGAACGCGGTTTTTGTGGATACTGTGGGTGAGTGACGTCACCACGAAATTGTCAATCACGTTGGCGCAACTGGATTCAGTTTGGAAAAAATTGTTGGTGATGACTTCGAGGAGAAAGTCTAGGGGGAGTTCCGTGAAAACTGGGACCGGTATGGATGATAGTAGTCTCGGTCTGGAGTTTTCGCTCTTGTTTAGAATGTCCCACACGAAGATGACGTGCTGGGTTTGGTATTTATGGGGGATTCGGTCAATATTTACCAACAAGTCGAAGCTCTCGCTGTCATTCTTGTCCAGTTTTGACATGCACACTTTTACGCATTGCCAGAATTCGTCCGACGGATTCCTGATGAAGTACTTCAAAGCCGCGGTGAACAGATGCTTCTGCACCGAAACGTTGCGCTCGTTTTCTATGAAACGCGTAACCAGTTTTTGCACGTCGGCGACGCTGCCCACGATGCAAGTCAGGAAGATCGAGTGTTTTCGGACGGAGACGGCTTTGGAGGAGAGGTCGTTGACGAAAGAGCTGAGCTGGTTTTCGGGCGAGTGGTAGAACAAGTAGTAGAGGGACTCTAACGAGTACCGGAGAAAGTCGCCCTTGCAGTACTGTATCAGTTTGGGTAGGACTTGGACGCTTGTGGCGTACTTAAAACTGCTTGCTATTGCTGTAGCGACGTTGCTTTGTCGACGATCGTCGTCGAGGAATTTGTCGCCTGAGGGATAAAAAGGGGCGATGTGTTCCAGGAAGGCTTGTGGGGGTTCCAGGATGACGAGGACGTGGAAGATGACGTCGATGTTTTCGAACTTGGCGAGGTTGGTTAAAGCGTGGTTGACGACTTTGCGTTGGAAGGACGGGGGAGTGAATGTTTTGATGTGGTTGAGGAGGGAGAGGTTTGGGGTGAAACCGTGGAATAGGTGTTCGAGGAACTTGTCCAGGTGGTTGTCGATGACCAAGGGTTGGTGTTTCAGCAACCACATGTCTATGTTTTGGTTGAAGAAGCGGAACCCCGTGGTGAAGTAGTTCTGGATGGCTTCGGCTCGAAGATCCGACTGTCGTTCAGTGCAAATTATTGTGGCTAAAATGGGTGAAAGCAGGTGGAGTTCGGGGATGTAAGAGTCGACTTCGATGGCCATCGTCATCGACTTTTGCAAAGACTGGATAAGTCTAGGGTGATCAGAAAGACGAATCTGGTTGTCTTTATCCGCTTGACTATTCCAATCCAAGATGTACTTTAGGTACTTCAAGTCGGTGTATTCTAAGTTCTCTTTTTCGAATTGTGGTACTAAATCGATGAACTTCAACAGTAACACTTTACGTAGTTCTTTAATTTCCGTCCGGTACCACTCTTTCTTGGTTCGATAAAAATCGCAGATTTTCTCATCACTTAACTTTTTCTCCCGAAACAGAAACTCGATATATTTTAAGTCAAAATTGCCCCTTATCCAATCAACTTTGACAATCTTTAAAATCTGATTGATGGACTCCCAGTGGCGTTCTCCGAGTTTCTCCAACGAGAAAAGACTTTCTATCGAGCCGACGAAACTAATTAAGACACATTCATTGTCGTTTCTGTGTCTAGAACACACGTATTCGCCCACTTCAGCCAGAGCGTTTAAGTCCCCATTGACTTGGCAAGTCTTGACTAAGTCCCGAACGAGTTGCTCCCTCGTCGAAATCGACGACGTAACATTAATTTTCTTCTTAATTAAACCAATAGCATCCTCTGATGTCAAAAACGGGACCAAATCATCCGACGTCCCGCTTTTCTTTTTAATAGACACCCACTTAAGTCTCTCTTCACTGTCCATCGTTTCCAACATTTTATTGTCAACCAAATTGGGAAAGTCGTAGAGACTTTTGTGGAATTTTGTGGCCACATTGTCAAACAAAAGTCGGTAGTACCGGGTCCCGAGTGCCTTCGTGAGTGCACTGAATCCAATATGCGAATAATACGACCTATGGTTGTCTATGGTTTGTGGAGAACAGTTGAAAAAGAATTGTTTGAGTTCGTGGTCCGTCAATACTTTGATTACCGTTTTCAGGTGTATGACGCAACTGAAGTTACCAGCTTGAGCGATCACCACCTCCTTGGCACTTGTTAGAAGTCTTCTGGTCAAGTGCTTCCCCAACGCCCCTCCAACACACCCGCTTTTGTTCAGTTCAACGAAATCCTCGAGGTTGCGCCTCGCCACGTAATGGTAAACCGAATCTTCGACGTTTTTGGCATACTTGGTGAAAAGTTGGGGTTGTTTCTGGTACAGCAACTTCTGACAAAGCGGCGTCAAGGCAACTCTATCACTGGTCAAAACTTGTTCGATTTTTGACGGGGTGCAAGCCACCACGAGGGGTGAAGCGATATGGGCGCCATATCGAGTGCGTACTTCTTCGTATACTGTGTCTAGCTTCGTACCATACACGGCTAACTTCGTTATTATTCGTTGTCTGATGACGTACGAAGTGTGCGGCAACACTGCGTCGACGAATCCGGCGCTGTTGTCGTCCAACGTTGCCGCCAATTGTTGGCAGAACCACTTGTTTTTGAGGAGTTTGGCGGGGAGGAGTTCGTGCTCGTTTTTGAGGACTTGGAGGAGGTCGGGGGTGCGTTTGAGGCGCAGGAGGAGTTGGAGTTTGAGGAGGGTTTCAAAGTGGGTGGTTGGGGTGAGGGAGGAGAGGAGGGCGTCGTGGTCCGCGGGGATGTTGGTGAGGAGGGAGTTGAAGGTTTTTTGTTTGTCGGCGAGGGTGGGTCCTTGGAGGGTGTGGAATTTGTCGACGAAGGTGGGCACGTCCATTTTTGGCTGGAAAAAAAGTGTGCGATTGTAGCGGTAGGCAACCAAGAATACATCGGGATTATTTTTTTGGTTTGTTTTTGGAATAAAGAGGTAGTTGTTGGGGGGGTGTTTTCGGGGTATTGTAATTGGTAACCTGTGTTATACGTGGGGGTAAATTTAGTAAAATTGGTCACATTTAGTAGAGTTATTTTTGAGGTTATGTTGATTTTTCAAAACAAGAATTGCAAGTCAATTTATGTACCTTAATTTCTGTAGGGGTGGTTGTTGTAAAAATTTAAACACTATGTTGTAGTCGACTTCGTAAATATTCACATTTTTCGCAAATATCAACAGCAACTGTTTACTCACTAGGTCGACCCTGAAGGCCACATGTATGACATCATTGAAAATAATACACAGTTCAGGAATCACACAGTGTGTTTTACAACAAATAAACACTCAGTTGGAGATGTAATAACAGTTTTTAAAATTTTCATTTTCCAGATTTTTCATTTTCTCGATTTTGCCACATTTTTTTTCCATTTCCAGTTTTTCAATGTTCTTTGGGTTTTATAACTTTTCGTTTATTCAATTCTTCAAATTTCAATCTTTGATTTTTTAATTCCTTGATCTTCCAATTTTAAATTTTTCAAGTTTGCAATATTTGGATTTCTCAATTATCCGATTTTCCGATTTCTTAAATTTTCAATATTTCGTTTTTACGAGTTTACGGTTTTCGATTTTAAGTTCCTCAATTTCGATTTTTCATTTTTTCAAGTTCTAAATTTCCAATTTTTAGATTTTGCAAAGTTTTCATTTTATATTTCGATATAATCAAAAATTAAAAATCGAAAAACTAAAAAATGAATCGAAAAATTGGAAAAAAGAAACAACGAATCGATTCAAAAAATTGGAAAACTCAAAAAATTGTAAAATGGAAAAAACTGTAACATGGAAAGATCGAAAAACTGTAAAATTAAAAATCGAGGAATTGAAAACTGGGATGAATGAAAAAGTTATAAAATCCAACCGAAAAACGGGAAAAATTCTAAAATTGTAAAATTAAAAAGGAGAAAATTTTTAGAAAGTGTAATAATTATTAGAAACATATTTAGAATGAAAACTCGAAAAATTGCAAATCAAAAATTGAAAAATCGAGAAACTGAAAAATCTAAAATGGAAAAACCAAATATTAAAAAATCTAAAAATTGGAAAATCAGAAACTGCAAACTGAAAAATTGCTCGATCCAAAGTTTCACATTGCAAAAAAGAAATTGTAAAATCAGAGCAATGAAAAACCGAAACCCTGAAAAAATTAAGTAAATTAAAAAAAATTGAAAAAAATAAGAAAATAAAAAACCGAAGCCAAAAGTTGCAAATCGAAAATTAGTACAAATGAAAAATTAAATTGAAAAACTGAAAAATAAAATATCGAAAACTTGAAAAATCGAAAGAATTTTTAAAATGAATAACTGAATAATACGAAAATTCTAAAATCCTAAAATCGAAAAGATGAAAATTTTTCAAAAATTGCAATAATTATTAGAAACATATTTAGAATGAAAACTAGAAAAATTGCAAATCAAAAATTGAAAAATTAAGAAATTGAAAAAACCAAAAATTAAAAAACCTTAAATTTGAAAAATGAAATAATTGAAAACTGAAAAATTGCATATCGAAAAATTGAATAATCCAAAAATTTCACATTGACAAAAAAATTTTTAAATTAGAACAATGAAAAACCGAAAAATTGAAAAAATTAGAAAATAAAAAACCGAAACCAAAAGTTGCAAATCGAAAATTTGAAGAAATGAGAAATTAAATCGATAAATTGAAAAATAAAAAATTGAAAAATCGAATGAATGAAAAAGTTGTTTTAAAATCCAATAGCTGACTGAAAATTGGGAAAAATTAAAAAATGGCATAATTGAAAACGTGAAAATTTTTAAAAAGTATGTATAATAATTATTAGAAACATGTTTAGAATAAATGGAAAAATCTAAAATTTGAAAATTCAAATAACTGAAAAATTGCATATCGAAAAATTATATCCAAAAATCCAAAAATTTCATATTGAAAAAAGTGAAATTGTAAAATCAGAACAATGAAATATCGAAAAATTGCAAAAATTTAGAAAATGAAAAACCAAAACGAAAAATTGTCCACTGAAAAATTGAAGCACTGAAAAAAATCAAAAATTAAGTCGGAAAATTGAAAAATAAAAAAAATCAAAAAATTGAAAAATCGAAGAAATGAAAAATGGGAAAAATCTAATAACGTAAAATTGAAAAAGCTAAAATTTTTAAAAAGTATAATAATTATTATTAGAAATATATTTTGAATAAAAACTAGAAAAATTGCAAATCAAAAATTGAAAAATTGAGAAATTGAAAAATCTATTAACTGAAAACTGAAAAATTGCGAATCGAAAAATTGAATAATTCAAAATCAGAACAATGAAAAACGAAAAATTTAAAAAAATAAGAAAATAGCAAAACCAAAACGAAAACTTGCAAATTGAAAAGTTGAAGAAATGAAAAAAACTAAAAAATCTAAGAAATGAAAAATAAAAATTTGAAAACTCGAAAAGATTCATATTTTGTAAAATTGGAAAAATAAAAAAATGAAAATTGAAAAATTTCAAATCGAAAAATTGAAGAAACAATAAATTGGAAAAATTGAAATTGGAAAAACAAAATAAATCATAAAATTAGAACACTGAATTAGAATTAAATCAAAAAATTGAAAAATAAAAATCGAAAAATTGAAAAATCAGATGAATAAAAAATTTTGAAATCCAATAACTAAAATATGAAAAAAAATCTAAAATCGTAAAATTGAGAAGGTGAAAATTTTTTAAAAAGTATAAAAAATGAAAAAATCGAGAAATTGAAAAATCTAAAATTGAAAAAACCAAAAATTAATAAATCTAAAAATTGAAAAATCCAATAACTGAAAACTGAAAAATTGCATATCGAAAAATTGATTAATCAAAAATTTTCGCATTGAAGAAAGAGGAATATAAAAAATCAACAACGAAAAACCGAAAAATTGAAAAAACCAAGAAAATTAAAAACCGAAACGAAAAATTGTAAATTGAAAAATTGAAGTAATGAAAAAGACTGAAAAATCTAAGAATTGAAAAATAAACACTTGAAAGCTCGAATAGATTCATATCGTAAAATTGAAGAAACAAGAAAATGAAAATTGAAAAATTGCAAATCGAAAAACTGAAGCAAGAAAAATTTGGAAAAATTGAAGTTAAAAAAAAACAAAAAATCATAAAATCGGGACACTGAAAAATCGAAAAATTGTAAAAATAAAAAATCGAAAAATTGAAAACTCGAACGAGAAATGGAAAAATTCTAAAATTGTAAAATTAAAAAGGTGAAAATTTTTAGAAAGTGTAATGATTGTTAGAAACATATTTAGAATGAAATCTAGAAAAATTGCTAATCAAAATCTGAAAAATCGGGTAATTGAAAAATCTAAAATTGAAAAAAACAAACAACTGAATCCTGAAAAATTGCTTATTGAAGAAATGAAAAAAAAAAACTGAAAAATGTAAGAACTAAATAATAAAAATTTGAAAACTCTGGAAATTTCAAATCGAAAAACAGTTGGAAAGTAGGAAAACCGAAAAATTTTAAAATGGAAACTCTAAGATATTCATATCGTAAAATTGATGAAATAAAAAAATGAAAATTGAAAAAAATAATCATAAAATCGAAAAATTGTAAAAATAAAGAAAATAGAAAAACTGAAAAATCTAAAGTGGAAAAACCAAAAATTAAAAAATCTAAAAATTGAAAAATCAAAATACTGCAAACTGAAAAATTGCATATCGAAAAATTGCCCGATCCAAAAGTTTCACATTGCAAAAAAAGAAATTATAAAATCAGAACAATGAAAAACCGAAAACCTGAAAAAATTAAGAAAACGGAAAAGCGAAACCAAAACTTGCAAATCGAAAATTTGAAGAAATTAAAAATTAAATCGAAAAGCCGAAAAATAAAGTATCGAAAACTTGAAAAATCAAAAGAATTTTTAAAATGAATGAAAATTTTAAAATCCAATTACTGAATAATTGGAAAATTCTAAAATCCTAAAATTGAAAAGATGAAAATTTTTCAAAAATTGCAATAATTATTAGGAATACATTTAGAATGAAAACTAGAAAAATTGCAAATCAAAAATTGAAAAATTAAGAAATTAAAAAAACCAAAAATTAAAAAACCTTAAATTTGAAAAATGAAATAATTGAAAACTGAAAAATTGCATATCGAAAAATTGAATAATCCAAAAATTTCACATTGAAAAAAGAGAAATTTTAAAATTAGAACAGTGAAAAATCGAAATATTGAAAAAATTAAAAAATAAAAAACCGAAACCAAAAGTTGCAAATCGAAAATTTGAAGAAATGAGAAATTATATCCATAAATTGAAAAATAAAAAATCGAGAAATTGAAAAATCGAATGAATGAAAATGTTGTTTTAAAATCCAATAGCTGAAAATTGGGAAAAATTAAAAAATGGTGTAATTGAAAACGTGAAAATTTTTAAAAAGTATGTATAATAATTATTAGAAACATATTTAGAATGAAAACTAGAAAAAATGGAAATCAATAATTGAAAAATCGAGAAACTGAAAAATCTCAAATAGAAAAACCAAAAATTAAAAAATCTAAAATTTGAAAATTTTAATAACTGAGAACTGAAAAATTGCATATAAATAAATAAATAAATAAATAAAGTTTATTGCCCAACAGAACTACACATTCCAGTTACAGGACAATTATAAAGAATATAAAAACAATGACAACAATTCAGAATCAAAGAAAATAACAAATTAATAAATTAAATGCATAAATAATCAAAGATCTCAATATAATGAAACATAAGAACAGTAACTTAACTTAAATAAAATTAAAATAGAAATAAATGAATGAATGAATAAATTAAAGCCGAAATAAATACCTACATTTATCTGCAATATCAAAAATCAAACACACAATCTGTAAATCTAGGCATATACATCAAAAAGTAAATAACTTAAATTAAAATACAACAGTATGAAAACCATATCTGAAAGTAAAGTGTAAACTACTTAAGCTTAATTCTAACAGTGTCTTTTATAGACTTAAGGCTAGTGTTAAAAATGTCAAAATCGGAATTCATTTCTATTTCTTTTAAAAAATAGCTTATTACATATATCGGTGCTTTTCTCCCAAAATTAGTTCTAGCAATGCTAGTGTATAATGTTACAGAATGCCTGCTGCTAGTTCTAGGTACCAGAAAGGATAAAGAATTAGTTAAGGCCCTGCAATCAATTTGATTATTTAATAATTTATATAAAAAGACGATAACGCCAGTAACACGTCTACAAAATAATGAACTCATATCAAATTTTTCTAGTAGAGCTGTTTGCGGATAATTTCTCGTTGGCCATGTTTTCTGTTCCTTAAAATAGAGGTACTTTAAAAATCTGCGCTGTATGTTCTCAAGGCATACTACTTGATAGTTGTAATAAGGAAACCAAGCTAACGCACAGTATTCTAATTTAGAGCGCACCAAAGCATAGAACAAAGTTTTCAAAGCTTGAATGCAAGTGAAATCTTTGCAGTTTCTAATAAGGAACCCTAGTGATCTTTTAGCTTGTGAAGTAATGCTCTCCACATGTTCTGCAAAACTGAACTTATTATCATACAATACACCTAAATCCAAAATGGAAGAGCATTTCTGTAAGCTGTGATGATTGATTTTGTAATCAAATTCGCATACATTAAGCTTGTGTGTGAACGAAATAATAAAGGATTTATTCTCATTTAAAGGTAAAAAGTTGAGCAATGACCAAGAAACCAAATTATTTATGTCTTTTTGAAGAAGCAAGGAGTCACTATTACCACTAATTTCACGGTATATTTTAATATCATCTGCGAAAATGAGAACTTTTGAGTAGCGAATACAATCTAGCACATCGTTAATAAATAATGTGAATAGCAAAGGACCAAGAGTGGAGCCCTGCGGCACTCCAGCAGCTGTGATGTAACTGTTGGACTTAAATCCATTTACTACCACAAAATTGTTGCGCTTAGTCAAATAAGATTCAAAAAGATTTGTGAGAGAATTAGAGAAACCAATATTCGACAGCTTTCTTAATAAGAGCTGGTGGTTGACTCTGTCAAAGGCCTTTGAAAAATCACCATACATCACGTCCAATTGACCTCTGTTATCCAAAGCCTGAGATATATCTTGGGAATAGCAAGTTAAATTCGTTAAAGTGGATCTGCCCATGGTAAACCCATGTTGGCCCTCATTTACTAACAACTTAGTTTGGAAGGAGATCTGATTAAAAAGAATACGTTCAAATATTTTTGAAAAATTGCACAGCAACGAAATAGGTCTATAATTGCTCACTGCTGAAACATCACCACTCTTGAAAATGGGCACAATCTTGGCGGTTTTCCACTTATCCGGAAAGCATGAAGTTTTTAAAATTATATTAAAGATATGCATTAGGGGCTTAACGAAAACATTAGAACAGTCTTTAACCAGAAAACTGGGAACTTGATCATCTCCAGCAACTTGACTATCCTTAAGTAATTTTATTGCCCTGCTTACATCATCTTCAGAAATAACCACATTAATGCAACTATTACTAATACCTGTAAGCTGACTTGAATGAGCAAAACTATTCAATGAAGGATTATGAAAAGACGAAGAAAAGAATTTAGCAAAGCAATTAACAATATCAGCTGGGTTATCATGAAAATTATGATTAAGGTGAACTTTATTGGGAATATTGGAGCGCCCCTTTTTTTCTTTGATATACGACCAGAAGTATTTAGGATCACGCAGTAAAGCATGCTGAACATTTTTAATGTAGTTATTAAAATCCCGACGCAAGAGTTGTTTAACAATACGACGTAAAGAACTGAAGTGATTTCGAAGATGACAGGAAGGCTTTCGTTTGATTTCTCTAAACACTTTATGCTTCAGAATGATTTGTTGTCTAAGTTCAGTAGTATACCAACTCGGGAAACTGAATTTGGAACATTTAAACAATGGTACATGTTTATCAAACAATGAGTACAATATTCTGTATAACGTCTCACAGGCACTATTCACATTAGTGGACTCATACAGGACATCCCAATTAGTGGTTAATAGACCATTATATAAAGAAACATAGTCCGCCTTTTTAAAATTATAAGTTTTTACATCTGTACACATAGACAAATTTTCGTAGGTACCAGTTTTTAAAACCAAATTAATATTAAGCGCAGGATGGTGTCGATCTTCTGGCACAATAGGACAGGTGTCCTGTTCAACCAAACATTTGCCGTAATTGGTAAAAACTAAGTCCAGTAATACCTTATTACAGTTACGAATATTGTTATACTGTGTAAGGTTCAAAAAAGACATCATATTAAATACTAAATTAGATTTTGAATCCTTTACATTATTCGAAAAAGTAGGAGCATTGAAGTCACCAATTATAAGAATATTATCTAATTCAACAGCAATATTTTCAAAACATTCTAAAAATAATTCATATTCTTGAATGGACACATCCGGAGGAATATATATCACAAAAAAAATAAAGAACTACGTCCACAACATAACTTACAAGCAACTATATCAATAAGATGAAAAGCGTCGAAAACTGATAAATCAACACTCGATACAGGAAATTTGTCACTAACTGCTAAGACCACCCCTCCACCTCTTTGCCGATTACTACATGTAAAATTACGATCGGCACGAAACACACAATAACTAGATGGCATAAATTCACAATTACTGATTGATGAGTCAAGCCATGACTCAGTTAAACAAATGACATCATAATCCGAAACATTTAAACAAAAAAATACCTCATTAACTCTCGACCTAATGCTGTGAACATTTTGGTAATAAATAGGTAGATAATCATTACCACAACTGTTGGGCCGGTTTAGTTTAAAGTAACATTCGTCGCTCTCTTCATGATGGAGTTTCTTCAAATTAACTCCGTCCCTGCATTTTTTCCTAAAAAATTCTTCTTTGGAAAATTAAACCGTCTTACACACACACCTTGTGGCCAAAAATCTTCACGTAATAAATTGTCCTTCAGACTAAAGTTTACACCAACTTTAAAGGCATCATATGTTCCCTGCAGCTTAAGATTTTCGACTATGACCTCATCAGTGGACAACTTTTTGGTTATATAAGCTTTGACACTACTAGTCTCAATGTTTTTAACAACTTTTCCGACGTAGAACCATGCTCTTTTAACGTAAGTAGAACGAAATTCACCATCATCTTCTTGCTTCGAAGTTCCAGTTATAGTGGGTACTTGTTTTCTACGATTGCTTCGATTTCTTCTTAGTTCCATCCACGGATTTTCCACTTTGTCATGAAAATTTATTTCGTCGTCCCTACTCACACGAAATTCATCTGTTTGTTTATTGGTAACAGTAGTTGACTCCTTTTTTTGAATTTTCTTTCCACGATTTCTTGCGCTGTTCTTGTTATCGTTATCGGTGCTTCTCTCACCTTCAGTGAAAAGTTTATTCAAGTTCACATCAACTTTATCACGAAAATTCGGAAAATGTAATGACTGACTTGGCTTATCAATTGATTGTGTAATGACTGACGACCATTTAGGAACTGTAGATTTTATTTCTTGAGAAGAAAAGAGCTTTGGAGCAAGACTGCATATCAAAAATTATATCCAAAAATCCAAAAATTTCATGTTGAAAAAAATCAGAACAATGAAAAACCGAAAAATTGAAAACATTTAGAAAATGAAAAACCAAAACGAAAATTGTCCACTGAAAAATTGAAGAACTGAAAAAAATCTGAAAAATCTAAGAACTGAAAAATAAAAATTTGAAAATTCGAAGACATTCATGTCGTAAAATTGAAGAAATAAAAAAATGAAAAATTGAAAAATTGAAGAAACAAAAAACTGAAAAAATTTAAATGAAAATACAAAAAAATAATAAAATCGGGGCATTGAAAAATCGAAAAAATTGTCAAAATAAAGAAAATAAAAACCGAAACCGAAAGTTGCAAATTGAAAATTTGAAAAAATTGAAAATTAAATCGGAAAATTGAAAGATGAAAAAAATCAAAAAATTGAATAAATGAAAAATGGGAAAAATCTAATAACGTAACTGAAAAATTGCATATCGAAAAATTGAATAATCTAAAAATTTCACTTTGAAAGAAGAGAAATTATAAAATCAGAACCATAAAAAACCAAAAAATTGAAAAAAAATTAAGAACATAAAAACTGAAGCGAAAAATGGCAAATTGAAAAAGTAAAAGGACTGAAAAATCTAAGAATTGAAAAATAAAAATTTGAAAACTCGGGAAATTGCAAATGGAAATATTTATTACAAAATCTAAAAATTGTAACATTCAACAGTTGGAAAATACGAAAACTTTAAAATGAAAACTCGAAGAGATTCGTATCGTAAAACTTGAGAGACAAAAAAATGAAAATGAAAAATTGCAAATCGAAAAATTGAAGAAACAAAAAATTGGAAAAAAACGAGAAAAAATCATCAAATCAAAACACTGAAAAATCGAAAAATTGTAAAAAGAAAGAAAATAAAAACCGAAACCAAAAGTTTCAAATCGAAAATTCGAAAAAAAGGAAAAATTAAATCGAAAAACTGAAAAATAAAAAATCGAAAAATTGAAAAATCGAATGAATAAAAAAATTTTGAAATCCAATAACTGAAATTTGAAATAAATTCTAAAATCGTAAAATTGAAGAAATGAAATTTAAAAAAATACATAAAAAATTAAAAAATCGAGAAACTGAAAAATCTAAAATTGAAAAAACCAAAAACTTAAAAACTTAAAAATTGAAAATTCAAATAACTGAAAACTGAAAAATTGCATATCGAAAAATTGATTCATCAAAAATTTTCGCATTGAAGAAAGAGAAAAATCAGAACAATGAAAAATTGAAAAAAGTAAGCAAATAAAAAACCGAAACGAAAAATTGTAAACTGAACAATTAAAGAAATGAAAAAAAAAAACTGAAAAATCTAAGAATTGAAAAATAAAAATTTGAAAACGCCAAGAGATTCGTAAAATTGGAGAAACAAGAAAATGAAGAATTGAAAAATTGCAAATCGAAAAACTGAAAAAAGAAAAAATTGAAAAAATTGAAGTTAAAAAAACAAAAAATCATAAAATCGGAACACTGAAAAATCGAAAAATTGAAAAAATTTAGAAAATAAAAAACCGAAACCAAAAGTTCCAAATCGAAAATTTGAAGAAATTAAATCGAAAAACTGAAAAATAAAAAATTGAAGAATTGAAAAAGCGAATGAATGAACAAGTTCTAAAATCCAATAGCTGGAAAATGGAAGTTCTAGAATCGTAAAATTGAAAAAAAAAATTAAAATCGAAAGCAAAAATTTAAAATCGAAAATTTGAAGAAATGAAAAATTAAATCGAAAAAATAAAAAATAAAAAATCGAAAAATTGAAAAATCGAATGAATGAAAAAATTTTGAAATCCAATAACTGAAAAATGAAAAAAATTCTAAAATCGGGAAATTGAAAAGGTGAAAATTTTTAAAAAGTGTAAAAGATTAAAAATCGAGAAACTGATACATCTAAAATCGAAAAACCAAAAATTAAAAAATCTAAAAATTGACAAATCAAATAACCGAAAACTGAAAAATTGCATATCGAAAAATTGAATAATCTAAAAATTTCACATTGAAAAAAGAGAAATTATAAAATCAGAGCAATCAAAAACCGAGAAATTGAAAAAAAATTAAGAAAATAAAAAACCGAAACGCAAAATTGTAAACTGAAAAATTGAAGAAATGAAAAAAAACTGAAAAATCTAAGAATTGAAAAATAAACATTTGAAAACTCGAAGAGATTCTTATCGTAAAATTGAAGAAACAAGAAAATGAAAAATTGAAAAAATTGCAAATCGAAAAACTGAAGAAAGAAAAAAATTGGAAAAATTGAAGTTAAAAAAAAACAAAAAATCATAAAATCGGAATATGTACTGAAAAATCGAATAATTGAAAAAATTAAGAAAATAAAAAACCGGAACCAAAAGTTCCAAATCGAAAATTTGAAGAAATTAAATCGAAAAACTGAAAAATAAAAAATCCAAAACCTGAAAAATGGAAAAGTTTTAGAATCGTAAAATTGAAAAAATTGGAATTGAAAAAACAAAAAATCATAAAATCGGAACACTGAAATTTCGAAAAATTTTTAAAATCCAGTAACTGGAAAATCGAGAAAATTTTGAAATCGTAAAATTGAAAAGGTGGAAATTTTTAAAAAGTATAATAATTATTGGAAACTTCTTTAGAATGAAAACTAGGAAAATTGAGAAATTGAAAAATCTAAAATTGAAAAAAGCAAAAATTAAAAAGTATAAAAATTGAAAAGTCAAGTAACTCAAAACTGAAAACTTGTACATATATCGAAAAATTAAATAAATTAAAAATTTCAGATTAAAAAAAGAGAAATTATTAAATCACAATAATGAAAAACCGAAAAATTAAAAAAATTAAGAAAATGCAAATCAAAAATTGAAAAATTGAGAAACTGAAAAATATAAAATTGAAAAAAAATAAAAAAACAAAAAAAAAATTGAGAAATCAAATAACTGGAAACTGAAACATTGCATATCGCAAAATTGAATAATCGAAAAATTTCACATTGAAAAAAGAGAAATTATGAAATCAGAACAATCAAAAACCGAAACATTGAAAAAATTAAAGAAATGAAAAGACTGAAAAATCTAGGAATTGAAAAATAAAAATTTGAAAATTCGAAAAGATTGAAAAAATGAAAAACTGAAAAACTGCAAATCGAAAAATTGAAGAAACAAAAAACTGAAAAAATTGAAACTGAAAAAACAAAAATCACATAATCAAGACATTGAAAAGTTTAAAAATAAGGAAAATAAAAAACCGTAACGAAAAACTACAAATTGAAAAATTGAAGAATTAAAAAAAATCATAAAATCAGAACACTGAAAAATCGAAAAATTGTAAAATAAAGAAAGTAAAAACCGAAACCAAAAGTTTAAAATCTAAAATTTGAAGAAATGAAAAATTAAATCGAAAAACTAAAAATTGAAAAATCGAATGGATGAAAAAATTTTGAAATCCAATAACTGAAAAGGTGAAGATTTTCAAAAAGTGTAGAAGATTGAAAAATGGAGAAACTGAAGAATCTAAAATTGAAAGAAGAATGAAAAGCGGAAAAATTGAAAAAAATATGAAAGAAAAACCGAAACGAAAAATTGCAAATCGACAAATTGAAGAAATAAAAAAAAACTGAAAAATCTCAGAATTAAAAAAACATTTGAAAACTCGTGAAATTGCAAAGCGGATCAAATCGCAAAATTGAAGAAAAAAAATTGAAAAAACAAAAAAAACAAAATCGAAAAATTGTAAAAATAAAGAAAATAAAAACCGAAACCAATATTTGCAAATCGAAAATTTGAGGAAACGATAAATTAAATCGAGAAAAATAAAAAATCGAAAAATTGAAAAATCGAGACTGAAATTCGAAAAATTGTAAAAAATTGTAAAAGTTCGACCAATTTATTTATTTAGAATGTATCACAAAATTGTACCACAAAAAAATACGTAAAACACATGTAATAAATATATCGTTTTAAATACCAAAACTTGTTTGTATCGACACCCTAGCAACCATCGATTTCCCTCATTGTAACCCCAAACCCGAACCTCCTCACCCGCGTAAACAAAATGGAGCTAGAATTATCCCGAGTGGACTACACCATCGTGGGCATCACCTCCACCAACTGCCTCAAACTCCTGCCCCCATCTGCCGCCAAAGAAACCCAAAAGGTAAACACAAAAAATCACCCCAACCAAAAAACGAAACAAAAATTAGGTTGCAGTGGCCGACAACGACGGAATCCTCCAAATCTTCTCAGTCAAAAAGGAAGACATCCAATTACACTTCAAAACCCTCCCTGGACCCACAATATTGTCACTGCAGTTGGGCGGAGCTATAGGTAAATTATCACTAATTCCACTTGTATCACTCAGTCGAAAATTCCAGGAAGCCCCACTGATAAGATATTCGTAGCATCGGAGAACGAAGTCCGCGGGTACACAAAAAAAGGGAAACTATTCCTGACTTTCGATTCCGGGATGACTGAAACAATCACATCCATGTGGGTACTATTTACCCCGAAAACCCCAAAATCGTGGCTTTGTTTAGGTTTGTTTTAGGGAATGATTTGTTTCTGTGTGGTAAGCACATTTACAACCACTTTCGGGACTGTAAGGATGTAGGGTCGTACCTTTGTGGTGACCGGATAGTCGACGTTGTCGCTTTTTACGCAGACAAGGTACTACCAATAACACACAGAATGGTCAAAAATTGTAATTTAGACCCGCAGACTCATGTCTTTGATTGCCTGCGAAGGTCGCATGATTCGGGCTTTGGAGCACGCAAGGGTCACCCTTAGTATGGAGGTGGAAAGTTCCCCGACCCTCCTCCACATCCTGGAAGAAGACGGTACCAAAACCACGCTCTTTGGTACTGTGGATGGGCGCGTTGGAATCCTCGACGTTGAAAACCAGCATGGTTTTGATCGCTGGTTGATCGACAACTCGTCCAACTCGAGTACCATTTCCTGCTTGGACACGTACGACATGACCGGTAACGGTACTAAGAATTTGGTACTGGGTCGCCAGGATGGTACTATCGAAGTGTATATAATTAATGTGAATGATAAGATGGATTCGTCCATTTTGATTTATTCGCATGTAAGTACGACCATTGTTTAAGTAAATTGTAAAATCGAGAAATCGAAACATAAAAAAATCAAAAAAATAAAAATTAGAAAATTTAAAATTTAAAAATCGGGAAATTGAACAATCGGTTAATTCAAAAATCGAAACATCGAAAAATTAGAAAATCTAAAAATAAAAAAAAATTGGACAATCGAAAATTGAAAAATTTCGAAAATTGAAAAATTGAAATATGGAAGAACTGAAAACTCAAAAAATCGAAAAAAATAATAATTTAAAAATTGAAAAGTTAAAAACCTGAATAATCGAAAAATTGAAGAACTGAAGAACTGAAAAATTGAATCTTTAGGAAGTGGAGAAATGGGAATACAAAAAAATAGATTAATTGAGAAATCCGAAAACTAAAAATTCAGAAACGTGAAAATTTGAAAAATAAAAAAATATTGAAGAACCAAAAAATTGAAAAATCTAAAATTTAAAACATCGAAAAGTTAAAATATCCTAAAACTGAAAAATGGACAAATCCAAACATCAAAAATTCAAAAAAATAAAAATTTAAAAATTGAAGTTAAAATTGAGAAATCGAAAAACTGAAAAATCATAAAATTGAACGAAATATCCAAAAATTAGGAAATTAAAAAATTGAGTCAGTGGGAGTATAATTAACAAACTGCTTCTGGTTTCCTATACAAGAACTCGATTGTTTAAGTTTTGGTTCCTCAGCAATGGATAGCTCTTGTCAAATTTTTAATGCATATTAGGAAAAATCCGGAAAATTGAAGAATTCCAAAACTGGAATGATGAAAAATTGGGAACTCAAAAAACTGGAAAATCGAAACGTACAAAAATTGGAAAATTGGAAAATCAAAAAGTCGAAAAATCGGGAAATCCAAAAATCAAAACAACGAAAAATTAAAAAACTGAATCATCGGGAAATCAAAAGATCGGTATATCGAAAACTCAAAAATTCGGAAATCGAAAAATTTAGAAATTAAATCAGGCCAAAATTGAAAAATCCAAAAGTTAAAAATTGAAGAATTTAAAAATTTACAATCAAAAATGTCGGTAAATGGAAAATACAAAAAATTAAAAAATTAAAAAATAGAGAAAATGAATAATTATTAAGAAATTGGAAAATCGAAAAAATCGACAAATGAAAAATCTAAAATTTAAAAAATTAAAAAAATTGACAAATTTAATAATCCTACAATTTAAAAAACGAAAAATCGATTTTTTGATTTTTCAATATTTCGATTTTTCGATTTTTTGATTTCCACATTTCTCCATTTTCCATTCTTTTTCGTTATCTCAGTTTATCGATTCTTCAATTTTCTTTATTGTTCACTTTTCCGATCAATTTTTGGTTTTTTAAATTTTAAAATTTTCGACTTTTCAATTTTTCGATTTTTCAGTTTTATAATTTTTTGAGATTTCCCGGTTTGTCGAGATTTCGATGTTTCGTTTTTTCGAAATCAGAAAACCGAGAAATCGAAATTTTGAAGATTCGAAAAACTGAAAAATCGAGAAATCGGAAAGTCGAAATATTGAATCGTAAAATTGAAAAATTTATAATTAGGTAAACCGGAAAATCGAAAAAATGAAAAATAGAAGGAAAATTGAAAATCGCAAGATTTAAACTTCGACGAATTGCAAAATTGAAAAACTGAAAAATTAAGAAATCAAAAAGTCGAAAAATTGCGAAGAAAAATAAGAAAAATTTCGAAAACGGAAAATCGAAAATGCAAAAAGCCGAAAAATTGAAGAATCAAAAAAATCGAGAAATCTAGAAATCCAAACAACAAAAAATTGAACCTCGAGGAATCGAAACATAAAAAGATCGTGAAATCGAAAAGTCCAGAAATCAAAAAAATCGAAAAATAGAAATATCGAAATATCCCAGACTTGATAAATCAAAAAACAGAAAACTAGGGAAATTGAAGAATTGAAAAATCGAATAATTCACTAATCAAAAAAACCTTAAATTTCAAAAATCGAAAAAGTAGAAAATCGAGAAATTAAAAAATCGAATTTTGAAGAACTGAAAAATTGAAAAATTGAAATAATAAAAAATTAAAAAACTGCAAAAAACTGAAATACCTAAAAATTGATGAGCAGGTAAATTGGAAAATCGAAAAATTGAAAAATCAAAGGAAAATTAAAAACTGGGGAAATCCAAACATCAAAAAATTGAACCTCGAGGAATCGATCGTGAAATCAAAAAGTCGAGATGGGTTGAAACATAACAAAAATTGAAAACTAGGGAAATTGAACAACTGAAAAATCGAAATATCGAAATCTCGATCAATCGAGAATAGAAAAATTGAAAAATTAAAAAATCGAATAAATCAATAATCAAAAAAATCTTAAATTTGAAAAAACGAAAAAAGTAGAAAATCGAGAAATTGCAAAATCGAAATTTTGAAAAATTGGAAAAATCGAAACACTAAAAAATTAAAAAATTGCAAAATTGAATCAACATATTGAAAAATTCCAAAACTGAAATACTGAAAAACAGGAAATTCAAAAAAGCAGAGTCGAAAAATCGAAAACCTGAATAATCGAAAAATTGATGAACCGAAGAACTGAAAAATCGAAATTTTAAGAAGTGGAGAAATGGGAATATAAAAAAATAGATTAATTGAGAAATCCGAAAACTAAAAATTCAGAAACGTCAAAATTTGAAAAATAAAAAAACATTGAAGAACTGAAAAATCGAAAAATCTAAAATTTAAAACATTGAAAAGTTAAAATATCCTAAAACTGAAAAATGGAGAAATCCAAACATCAAAAAATCAAAAAAATAAAAAATCGAAAATCTAAAATTTAAAAATCGAAAAACTGAAAAATCAACGAATCGAAAAGTCGAAACATCGAAAAATCGAGAAACCGAAAAGCAAAAAATCGAAAAAACCAACAAATCGAAAAATAAAAAGACAAAAAAATCGAGGAGTCGAAAAATCAAAAAATTGAGAAACCGAAATAGGCCAAAATCGAAAACATAAATATGGAAAAATTGATAAAGCGAGAGATTGAATAATCAAAACATCGAAACATCCGAATCTCAATAAATTGAGATCTCAAAAAATTAAAAAATTCGGAAATTTGAAGAATTAAAATATAGAACTGGAAACTCGAGAAACCGAAAAATCTAGAAATTTAAAAATTAAAATATGGAAATGTTGAAAAATTGAGCAATTGAAGTATAAAAAACAAAAAAACAGAAAATCCAAAAATTAAAAATAGAAAAATCTAGAAGTCGAAAAATTAAAGAATCGAAGTATTGGAAAATATCAAAACTGAAAGAAATATCCAAAAATTGAGAAATCCAAAAACCAATAAAGCGAAGTCGAAAAATCGAAGAATTGAAGAACTCAAAAATCGAAACTTTGAGAAGTGGGAAAATCAAAAATAGATTAATTGAGAAATCAGAAAACTGAAAATTTAACGCAAAAATTTGAAAAATGGAAAAATTTAAATACTAAAGAACTGAAAAGTCGAGAAATCGAAAAATCTAAAATTTAAAACATTGAATAATTAAAATATCGCAAAATTGAAGAATCGAGAAATCCAATTCAATTTGAAAAATTGAAAAATCGGGACATTGAAAAATTGGAAAATCCAGAAATTGAAAAGCTCAAAAGAAAAAAAATCGAAAAACCGAGAAATCCAAAAATCGAAAAATTCAAAAACTGAGACTTCGAAAAATCGGAAGATCGAGAAATTGAGTGGGAAGCCGAAAAGGAAAGTTAAAAATTGAAAAATTGAGAAATTGAACAATCGAAACAACGAAACATCTGAATTTCATAAATTGAGAAATTAAAAAATTGAATAATCGAAAAATTTTAAAAAAGAAAAACTGGAAAATCGAAAATTAAAATTCAAAAAATCGAAAAATTGAAATATAGAAGAACTGAAAACTCGAGATATCGAAAAACCTAGAATTTTAAAAAATGAAATATTAAAAAGTTGAAAAATTGAAATATTTAAAAACCGTAAAATTGAAGAGGACAAAAATTGAGAACTCAATCGTGTCATTGAAACACCGAAAGATTGAGAAATGGAATAATAAAAAAATCGAGAAATAGAAAATTTGAAGAATGGAAGAATCGGAAAAGCCCAAAATTGAAATATTGAAAAATTGAGACATTTATAGTTGAAAAATCGAGAAATTTTTCAGATGCGGGACTAGCGGTTATTTTAAATTGTTTGCTGTCGTTCGCGAAGTGAAGAACACAATTTCATTAAAACGATAATTATAAAATTATCATGATTATAAAATTATCATAATTATAAAATTATCATAATTATAAAATTATCATAATTATAAAATTATCATAATCACTATTGATATTATCAGTTGATTTCGTTAATAAATTCATAGAAACCTATATGGGATTTTTTCATGCCCTAGAACATTAAAAAGTAAAAAAGACAATAACAAAAATTTTAAAATGCGGTTTACGAAAAATTAGTTGACCTGTGCAAAGAAGAAAATTTTGGAAACGCTGCCAAATATTACATCTTTAAAAAAATAACACTTGAAGAAGTGCTTTCGGCGTAATATTTTTGATGCTCGCGTGAACAAAAGACAATAGAGGGTGGGTGGGCGGGGCTAGTATTTGCTAAGATAAAACTGACTTTGGCACTTTTGACATTTTCGACCATTTTTCAACGATTCTCGAAAATTAGTTGAATAGCTTTTCTTGTAGATTTAGATATCCAGAAGTCATTTGTTGGCTTTGTTTCTTTGGAAATTTCTACCGTTTTTCCAAAATCGCCAATTGAAATCTAGCAATTTTTACAGGTTTTTTTTACTTTTTTCACATCCTGGATCCAATTATTAGTTTCCACTCCTACTCGACAGAAGAACATAATTAGCCCCGCCCACCCACCCGGTTTTTTTATTGGACAAAAAGTAGCATTTATAGTGGTACAGAATGGGATGTAAACGAAGAGGTAAAACAAGAAATAAATTTTACAGATAGAGTATACCAAAAAAAGTTACGATTGGCGCTTTTTTGTTAGTTTTTTCACATCCTAGATTCTAGTTTCCACTCCCACTCGACAGAAGAACATAATTAGCCCCACCCACCCAGCCTCCTTTCCAGTGATTAATTTTATCCTATCTGAATAAAATGAATGACCTTATACTCAAAAGAAATAAAATTAGTTGTTAAAGTGAGAAGAGGAGGTGGGCGGGGCTAGTACTTTCTAAGATAAGACTGATTTTGGCAGATGACATACTCCCCAAGACAATAGAGGGTGGGTGGGCGGGGCTAGTATTTGCTAAGATAAGACTGACTTTGGCACTTTTGACATTTTCGACCATTTTTCAACCATTCTCGAAAATTCATTAGTTGAATAGCTTTTCTTGTAGATTTCGATATCTAGAAGTCATTTTCGGCTTTGTTTCTCAGAAATTCTTACCGTTTTTCCAAAATCGCCAATTGAAATCTAGCAATTTTGACAGTTTTTTTTTTTTTACTTTTTTCACATCCTAGATTCTATTATTAGTTTCCACTCCCAGTCGAGAGAAGAACATAATTAGCCCCGCCCACCCACCCGGTTTTTTATTGGACAGAAAGTGGCATTTACAGTGGTACAAAGTGGAATGTAGACAAAGACGTAAAATAAGAAATAAATTTTATAACAAAGAGTATTTCACAAAAAAAAAGTTAAGTTTAGCTCTTTTTTTTCTTTTTTTCGCATCCTAGATTCCATTATTAGTTTTCACCCTTACTCGACAGAAGAACATAATTATCCCTGCCCACCCACCCTGCCTCCTTTTCAGTTATTGATTTTATCCGATATCAATGAAATTAATGATCTTATATTCAACAGAAATAAAATTAGTTGTTAGAATGTTATATCCCGAGAGGGGTCCAATACACCCAATAAAATCGAACAGACAAAATAAAGCTTCAAACATGATTATTTTTATACTAAAATTCTGAAGTTTATAAACTGCACATTTTAATTATTTATTTATTTATTTATTTATTTATTTTATCTTGTGTTCGAACTATAATAAATATTTCAAACAATGTCTGTAACTTATTTTAATGTAAATTATATTCATGTGGTTAACAAAATCAGATGTAATATTAGTGTGATTTTGGCCTTATTCTAGATTTTATTACAGCAGAACGGCGTATCCTTTTTAAATTTTAGAAGTTACGGAAACTAGTTCAAGAAACAATTAGTTATCTCGTATTTTTGGAACAAAATCTACCAAAACGTCGGATAACAGCAATTGTTTTTCATAGAAACAAACAGTCTTCAAAGCAGCCTTTAACAACTCGATATTACAAACATGCCTCTTAAGTTCTTAATACGTTTTTTTCTGTCTTGTAATTATTTGTAATGTTAACGCCGAAAGTTTATGTCATTCTGTTATTTACTTTGAATGTATAGTTTCATTTTGTTGTTAATATTTTTGTAACACCACGAATCTAAATTTTACTTAAAATCTTATCGTATATTTTCATATTTTGCACATATATGTTTATACACATTACTGTTTACGGAACAATGTTAATTATGGATTTATGGATAACTCCTCGTATAAGAGCAGAGTGAAGGGTGTTTGCCTTTGCTAATGTTTGATGGCGCCATCTGATGTAGAGTAAAATAAACCTAATACGTTGACTCACTCTAGTGAAAATGCGCGTTAACGAAAAATTTGTCCCACGCCCCCTGGATTCCTTGTCCTAAAGCTCACTATTTAGGCGAAGTAAAATTTGTATTAGGTTGTCCAACTATAATATACTTAAACAATGATGTTAGCTTACATGTACGTGGGCTCCCATATGTCACTTGTTTCCAATTTTCTTGACATTTTTTTTTAAATTCAAAGGATTAACGTATTCCAATGAAGATATTGCTTAATTATAAAAGATTCTGTAGGAAAAAGTTAAACTTAGCCCCGCCCACCCACCCGTTCTCGTATTTTTTTTCTTCAGAAATAAGAAATAAATGTTATAGCAAAAGTACTATAACAAGGAAAAAATACAGAGGCTAGTACTTGTTATGATAAGGTTGATTTTGGTTAATGACATATCCTCTAAGAAAAAAAGGGTGGGTGGGCGGGGCTAGTACTTTGTAAGAAAAGACTGATTTTGGTAAATGATCTACTCTTCTAAGAAAATAGAACCTTGACAAGTACTAGCCCCGCCCACCCACCCTTTATTTTCTTGGAAGGATAGGTCATCTGCAAAAATCAATCTTATCTTGCCAAGTTTGGGACTGATTTTTGCAAATGACATATCCTCTAAGAAAATAAGGGCGGGTGGGCGGGGCTGGTTCTTGTCAAGATAAGACTGATTTTGGCAGATGAGCCACTCTTCCAAGAAAAAAAGGGTGGGTGGGCGGGCTAAAATTTGCTAAGGTGGCACTGAACAATATTAAGAATTGTCATTGGAACAAAGAAGGGGTGGGTAGGCGTGGCTACTGCTTGCTCATAGAACTAGAAAAAAAATAAATAAATTTAGCCACACCCAAGAATTTATAAGGCTTGTTTTTTTATTGGAACACTACATATTTTTTCATGCCCTGATTGGCGTCTTCTTTACAAGCATATTTTATTTTTGAAAATTTGATGCGTCGTTGCAACTTATTCCCATTTCTTTGTTATTTTTTAACAACTCAAACGAATAATTTTACCGACAAAAATAATTGTGACGTCATTTAAAAAAAATATTAATCATACTAAATAAATAAGAAACTCAATAATTTATGAGGGGCAACATAAAACTTGTTTTTTTTTAATTGGAACACTATATTATTTCAAGTTTTGATTGGCCTCTTCTTTATAACCATATCTTATTTTTGAAAATTTTTTGCGACGTTGCCACTTATTCCAATTTTTTCCACATATTTTTTAAATTCAAAGGATTAACGTATTCCAACGAAGATATTACTCGCTTATGAAAGATTCTGTAGGAAAAAGTCAAACTTAGCCCCGCCCACCCACCCGTTCTCAATTTTTTTTCTCTTCAGAAGTAAGAAATAAATGTTATAGCAAAAGTAATATAACAAGGAAAAAATACAGAGGCTAGTACTTGTTATGATAAGGTTGATTTTGGTTAATGACATATCCTCTAAGAAAAAAAGGGTGGGTGGGCGGGGCTAGTACTTGGTAAGAAAAGACTGATTTTGGTAAATGATCTACTCTTCTAAGAAAATAGAACCTTGACAAGTACTAGCCCCGCCCACCCACCCTTTATTTTCTTGGAAGAATAGGTCATCTGCAAAAATCAATCTTATCTTGGCAAGTATGGGACTGATTTTTGCAAATGACATATCCTCTAAGAAAATCAGTCTGGGTGGGCGGGGCTGATACTTGTCAAGATAAGACTGATTTTGGCAATTGACCCACTCTTCCAAGAAAAAAAGGGTGGGTGGGCGGGGCTAAAACTTGATAAGTTAGGACTGAACAATATTAAGAATTGTCACTGGAACAAAGAAGGCGTGGGTAGGTGTGGCTACTGCTTGCTCATAGAACTAGAAAAAAATTAAATTTAGCCCTGCCCAAGAATTTATAAGGCTTGGTTTTTTTATTGGAACACTACATATTTTTTCATACCCTGATTGGCGTCTTCTTTACAACTGTATTTTATTTTTGAAAATTTGATGCGACGTTGCCGCTTATTCCAATTTTTCTGAATTTTTTTGATAGTTCAAAGGAATAACATATTGCTTGCTTATAAAAGATTCTGTCAGAAAAAGTCAAACTTAACCCCGCCCACCCACCCGTTCTCTATTTTTTTTCTTCAGAAGTAAGAAATAAATGTTATAGAAAAAGTAATATAACAAAGAAAAATACGGGAGCTAGTACTTGTTAAGATAAGGTTGATTTTGGTAAATGATCTACTCTCTAAGAAAACAAAGGACGGGAGAGTGGGTCTAGCACTTGCCAAATAACCTACCCTCTAAAAAAATAAAAGTCGGGTGGGCCGGGCTAGTATTTGGCAAAATAAAATTCATTTTGGCAAATGACCTACTCTTCTAAGAAAATAGAACCTTGACAAGTACTAGCCCCACCCACCCACCCTTTATTTTCTTGGAAGAATAGGTCATCTGCAAAAATTAATCTTATCTTGGCAAGTATGGGACTGATTTTTGCAAATGACAATTCTTCAAAGAAAATAAGGGTGGGTGGGCGGGGCTGGTACTTGTCAAGATAAGACTGATTTTGGCAGATGACCTACTCTTCCAAGAAAAAAAGGCTGGGCGGGCGGGGCTAAAACTTACGCCCCCTGGATTCCTTGTCCTAAAGCTCACTATTTAGGCGAAGTAAAATTTGTATTAGGTTGTCCAACTATAATATACTTAAACAATGGTACGACCTTGAGTGGTTCGTCGACCCATTGGTCAAGTTCAAGGTACTATCGCTTTTGTTGCAGAACTGCAACGAAAGTGTTTCTTCGCTGCAGTGTGGAGTGGTGGGGAGTCCCGGTTTCGACGAGATTTTGGTGGTTACGTACACCGGGAGAATTTTTGGCTTGACGACCGAAGCTACTGATAAGAACGTAGGGGGTGATAGTAGCGTCGGAGGGTACATTTTTTCGCAGGATACGAGTAACAAAATCAGCAAATTGAAGTAAGGGAAAAGAAATGTTTAAGAAACGAGGGGTGAGTTTGTTTTGTAGGAACGAAATTGAGGATTTGCAGATTAAAGTTGCTAAGGAGAGGGAGAAGTACCAGAGTTCTACCCAGTCGTTTTTCGAGGAGTTGTCAGCAATTCCATTGTTAGCAATCAAAGACAGCGTAAGGATTATTTTCCAATTAAAAAAAAAATAATAATAATTAAAAAACAATATATGTACCCCCCCCCCCCAGTTCGTCTTATCCAAAGAAACCGCCACCTACACCCTCACCATGGAAGTCCCTACGGCCATCGACAACATCCTCCTCCACAGCAACGTCCCCGTAGCCCTCCTCGACGTGGAAAAAAATTCCGCAGTTGTAAGCTACAGCGACTCCGACCGTTCCGTGAGTTGCTCAAACCCCAAAAATCACTCAACAACTGTCCGCCTAGGTTGGAAATTTCCTCCTAGCGACGTACCGCTGCCAAATCAACACCAACCGCCTGGAGATTAAAATCCGGACCATCGAAGGTCAATACGGACTCCTGCAGGCCTACGTCACCCCCTTGGTCCAACCCAAGTGCAGCCGCCTCCAACAGTACGAAATCAAACCACTTTCTCTCCACTACCGGATCCACAACTTCGACCAAAGTCGCCTCTTTAACACACTAACGATTAAGGGTAGTTTTAGCTTGGCGGAGATGCACACTTGGGTGTACCAGTGTTTGCCCGAAGTACCCGAAAAGCCGCAAATCGCGGAAAACACGGTCCTGCACTTTGAGTCGACTTTCCTAGGCACGATTTTGGAGTGTTCGTATTGGTGAGTGGCAACGAAAGTGTGACCAGGGTTGAAATTGGGGGTTGTAGTAAAGGAGAGGCGTTTTTTAAAACCGACAACGTGTCGACGATATCGATTTTGAAGGAGTTTCTGACCAAGGAGGCGACGAAGAAGAAAATCAAAATTGATATAAACTCGAGTCAGTGGCAGATATTTAGTGTCGACACAATTTTTAGAAAAAAAGTTGCAGGTATTAATGACGAAAGTATCAATCACGTGATCAAGTTAATAGAGCCGAAGTTGCTGAAGCAGAAGGACCTCAACAACAACATCACCCTTCTGGATGCTTTGAACGAACTAGAAATCACTGAAGAGGAAAACGTTGCTTATTTGTCGTCGAAGTACAAGGACTTGTTGATGAACGAGAAAGATATACGTAGGGAGTTTCAAGCCCAACCTGATCATTTAGATCGGCTATATGGCATGTATTTGAAATTTTCTTTTACTACTAAGTTGATATTGTGTCGTTTTAGGTATTATTACCGATTTGTACGTCGACTTTTACAAATTCAAGGGTGCTAATGTCAAATCCAGGCTGGCGCGGCTTCGGGAAGTCCTTGATGGGTATTCGTACGACGCCTTGGTACAGTTTTTTCGGCCAGAAGTATCTAAATAATTGTGTGTTTGGAAAATATTGAAGTGATTACACATGGAATTGTTGTCAATGTCATTCTTTCTGTTTGTTGTTTAATAAAGTTTGCTTAGTATAGAGTTTTGGTTTGTGGTGGTGATTGTAGTCTGGGGAAATGATAAAAGTGTGGGGGATTTTGTGGGGTGTGCAGTGTGCGGAGTGTGTGTTGGGTTATCGTTTGGGCGATTTTTGGGTTTTAACACTACGGACGCATTTTTTAGAGAGAGAAAGTAGGGTAAATGTTTTTTTTATTTTTTTTTAATATTAATTCAATCGACTAAATTTATCTGCTTGACCAGTTTTTTCTTTTACACTTACACATTTTGTGGTTTCTGAATCCGTGTTGAATTTTTATTCTAGAGATCGAGATTTTTGAAAAAAAAAATTAAAATTTTAGACATGTAATAATTTTTCGCCTTTTCCATTTCTCGATTTTTCGCGATATTTCAGTTTATTATTCTTCAATTTTTCACTTCCTCGATTCTTCAAATTTTCGATTTTTCGATTTCTCAGTTTTTCGATGTTTCAGTTTAGGAATTTTTTGATTTCTAGGTTTGCAGTTTTTCGATTATTCAGTTTTTCGATATTTTAATTTGGGGATTTTTCAATTTGCCCATTCTTCAATTTCTCGATTTTTCGAATTCTCGATTTCCCAATTTTTAGATTTGTCAAGTTCCCGATGTTTTAGTTTTGGGTTTATTCAAAATTTCAATTTTTCAATTTTTTGATTTTTTACTTTCTCTACTGTTCAAAATTTTTTGAATTCTTAAATTATAAATTTTCGATTTTTCAATTTTTTATTTTTTGTGTCTTGATTTTAATTTTTTTTTTTGCAATTTTTCAATTTTTAAAATTTTAAATACATATTTCGATTTCTCGATCTTCGATATTTCAGTTCTTCCTTTTTACTATTTTTCAATTTTTAGAAATTTTAAAATTTAGATTTTGCACTTTTTAAAATTTTTCGGTTTTTCAATTTTGACTATAAAGGTTACTTAAATGTTAAAAAGCAACATTGTCCTGTACTAGTGGTTTATAAATCCTGTTGAATTTTTGTTCTAGACATCGACATTTTTGGAAAAAAATTAAAGTTGTCGATATACAACAATTTTTCGAATTTTCAATTTTTCGGATTTTTGAATTCTCGATTTTTCGACTTTTCGATTTCCAAATTTTCTGATATTTCAGTTTTGGGATTTTTCAATTTCTCGATTTTTTCGCTTTTTGATATCTCAATTTTCCAAAGTTTCAGTGTTACGATTTTTGAATTTTCCAATCTACAAATTTTTCGATTTTTCATTTTAATTTCTGGCGTTTCTCAATTTTCGAATTTTCGGTTTCTAGATTTCTCGATTGATCGATTTTTTGGGTTTTTCGACTTTTAGATTTTTCAATTT
Source organism: Zophobas atratus (assembly GCA_022388445.1). Taxonomy (NCBI): domain Eukaryota; kingdom Metazoa; phylum Arthropoda; class Insecta; order Coleoptera; family Tenebrionidae; genus Zophobas; species Zophobas atratus. The sequence goes on from CM039444.1 coordinate 2,969,920, forward strand.
TTCATTTTTTATATTTTCAATTTTCTGTAGTTTCAGTTTTACGATTTTTCAATTTTTTAATTCCTCACTTTCAAACTTTAAATTTTTCGATTTTTCAGTTTTTTAATTTTTGACGTTTCTAAATTTCCGATTATTTGATTTCTAAATTTCTCAATCGATTTTTTCGACTTTTCGAGTTTTCGATTTTCCAGCATTTTGACTTCTCAATTTTTCGATCCAAAAAATTGATAAACGACTCTCGATTTTTAAACTTTCGATTTCTTACTTTTACAGTATTTCATTTTTAGCATTTTTCAGTTTTTTTATTAAATTCTTCAATTTTTTTATTCTTTAAGTTCTCAATTCTTCAAATTCGATTTCTCGATTTTTCAGTTTGTCGATTTCTCAATATTTTTCGATATTTCAGTGTTGGGATTTTTCAATTTCTCGATTTGATTTCTCAACTTTTCCGCTTTTTGATTTCTCAATTTTACAAAACTTCAGTTGTACGATTTTTGAATTTTTCGATTTTTTAGTTTTTCGAATTATAAATTTTTCAATTTTTCATTTTAATTTCTGGCATTTCTAAATTTTCAAATTTTCGATTTCTAATTTTTTCAATTAATCGATTTTTTGATTTTTCGACTTTTAGATTTCTCGATTTTTCATTTTTTGATTTCTCAATTTTCGGAAGTTTCAGTTTTATGATTTTTCAATTTTTTGATTCTTCAGTTTTTTAATTTTTGACGTTTCTAAATTTTCGATTATTCGGTTTTCCAAGATTTTGGTTTTTCAATTTTTCGATCCAAAAAATTCAAAAACGAGTCTCGATTTTTCAACTTTCGATTTCTTAATTTTTCAGTATTTCAGTTTTAGCACTTTCAATTTTTTATTCAATTGTCAGATGTTCCTGTTTTCCGATTTTTCAATTTTTCGATCCTTGAATTTTTTGATTTTCAAATTTTTCGATCTTTCATTTTTTCAGCTTTCGGCGTTTCTAATTTTCGAATTTTCTACTACGATTTTTAGATTTCTCGATTTTTCAATTTTTCCATATTATAGTTTTGGGATTTTTCATTAGATTTCCATTCGTCAATTTGTTGTCTTTTCGATTTTTCGAATTTTTACGTTTTCGATTTTTCAAGTTTTCGATTTTAAAAATTTTTGATCTTTCGATTTCTTTTTTTTAAATTACACGGTTCTTTAATTTTTTTCTCAATTTTTCAATTCTATTTTGAGATTTTGAATATTTCCATTCTTCAATTTTTTGATTTTTCAATTTCTTTTATTTTAGCTTTTTTTGATTTTTTGATGTATCGATTTTTCGATATTTCAACTTCTCGATATTTTCATTTCTCAATTTTTAAAGTTGCAATTTCGTCGAATAAATGTTATTTATGTAAAAAGTGACATAGTCCTGAACTTGTGGTTTATGAATCCGTCTTGAATTTTTATCCTAGACACGGAGATTTTTGGAAAAGAAATAAAAATTTCGTTTTCCCAATTTTTCGAATTTCCGATTTTTTGGCCTTTCGAGTTTCGATTTTTTAAATATTTCAGTTTTAAAAATTTTTTTTATTCAATTTTTTCGATATTTCAGTGTTGGGATTTTTCAATTTCTTGATTTGATTTCTCGATTTTTCAACTTTCGATTTCTTAATTTTTCAATATTTCAGTTTCAGCATTTTTCAGTTTTTTTTGTTAAATTTTTCGATTTTTCATTTCTCGATTTTCAGTTTTTCAATTTCTCGATTTGTCGATGTTTCAGTGGTAGGAGTTTTCAATTTTTTTAATCAAGTTTTCGAATCTTCAAATTTTCGATTTCTCGGTTTTTCATTTTTCTATTTCTCAATTTTCCGATGTTTCTTTTTGGTTTTTCGACTTCTCGATTTCTCTACTTCTCGATGACTCGATGACTCGATTTTTCAGTTTTTCAGTTCTTCAGTTCTTCGATTTTCCCCGTTTCTTTGCTTTTTTTATACATATTTTCGATTTTTTTTTTGTTTGGATTTTTTCAATTTTTCGATTCTTCAAATTTTCGACATTTTAATCTTTTGATTTTTAAAATTTCAGAAATCTCGACTTCTCGACTTTTTTAGTCTTTTTGGTTTTTGATTTTTCCGTTTTTCGGTTTTTAAATTTGTCGATTTTTCAATTTTTCAGTATTTCAACTTTAGGAATTTTCATTAGCGATTTCTTTCTTCAATTTTTCTCTTTTCGAGATTTCAATTTTCCAACTTTTTTAATGTTTCGATTTTTCTTTTTTTCCAATGTTACGATTCTTATTTTTTTTTTTTTCAATTTTCCAATCCAGTTTTGGGACTTTCGAATGTTTCCTTTCTTCAATTTTTCGATTTCTTTTTTTTTACTTTTTTGATCTTTTGATGTCTCGATTTTTCGATGTTTCAATTTTTCGTTATTTTAATTTTTGAAATTACAATTTTGATTTTTGAAAAAAAAAATCAAAATTTTGATCTCTCAATTTTTCGAATTTCCGATTTTTCGGCTTTTTGAGTCTCGACTTTCATTTCTTAATTTTTCAATATTTCAGTTTTGGCATTTTTTTTTTATTCAATTTTTTTATCTTTAAGTTTCTCGGTTTCCATACGGTTTTTCAATTTTTCGATCCTTGAATTTTTTGATTTTAAAATTTTTTTATCTTTCGTTTTTTCAACTTTCGGGTTTTCTAAATTTTCGACTTTTCAATGTCTCGACTTCTCGATGACTTGATTTTTCAGTTTTTCAATTCTTTTCAGTTTTCCAAGTTTCTAATTTTTCAGTTTTGCGATTTTTTACATTTTCGATTTTTTTTTTATGTTTGGATTTCTCATTTTTCTGATTTTTCGAATTTAAAAAATCTATTGAAAAATGTTAAATTTTTGATGTTGCAATTTCTCGATCTTTCGATTTTTCGACTTCTTAGTCCTGGATTTTTCCATTTTTCAATTTTTTGGGTTTTTAAATTTTTCGATTTTTCAGTCTTGAGACATTTCGATCTTTCGATTTCTCGATTGTTCAATTTCTCGATTTAGTTGATTTTTCAATTTATTTTAAATTTTTCAAATTTTCAATTAATTCATAGGGTAACTCACTTTTGATTTGATCAATAAAAAAATTGTGACCATGAGTCAATTGAACCAGCGATTGTCGCTATGGTAATTCAACGTTTTTACTTTAGACAAAAAAAATCAAGGCGGATCCATAAACTACAAGTATAGAAGCATGTTATTTTATAAAATTTAGAGAGCGTTAAAAAAAACAATCCTGAAAAAGTACCTTTATTCCATTTGATGCAAATAAAAAATACATCGAAGTTTGATGAACACAAAAATACATTTTTTTAAAAATGCAACTTTATTACAGTTCCCACACATTATATAACCCTGTTTTTGTTAACTTCATAAAAATTTACATTTATGATAAATAAATTCTTAACCGAACCAGCTGAGGTATTTTGCCATCTTGAACGCATCAAAAAGGTCACTGTACCACCTATCTCATTACCCTTTTTACCAACACACACTATAAACGAAAACAAAACAATCGCACTTTTATTACCCTCTTTAAGCTCCATCGACATTCTTCCAATTAATCCACTCTCCTTCACTCAGACAGACGAAACAATCCATCAAACCGTCAATTAAAACCCAACATCGACAGTTTAACGACAACTCTAAAGCCCGTTTTTCCGCAAGAATCTCTCAAACAACCCATAATTTTCGCGTATTTTTTCTCCCCACCCACCTCCAACACCTCCATTAAACCGCCTCTCTCAAAAACGCGCAATTTCCAGATAAATGACCCCCTCAAGGCCATCTAAATTCGCCCGCTTCTAAAGTCCAACCATCGGTGGTGCTGACCATTCCCAACCCAGCATGCATCGCTGCCAACCTCTACTCCTGTGCGTCCTCCTGGCCCAAGCCGCCGCCTTCCAACTCACCCAGTTCTCCGTGGACGACGTCCTCACAATCTTAGTACCCACCCTGGGCTCCAGCAACCCCCAGTGCCGCAACCACACCGCCTTGTACGTCGAGGAATTAAAAAAGCTGCGCCTATGGGCCACCGAAAGTACGTTGTCCCGTGGTCGTACCAAATCTGACGTGCTTTTTCAGTGTTCGACTCGACGTCGAAGTTCCCCTCTGGAGTACTCTTCGGGTCAAGCTTCGACTTCGGGAACTTCGATGAGTGCGTGGGGGTGAGGGTGCCCGTGGAGGGAGAGGTGCAAGGGAGGTACTGTCTGGCGAAGTTTCACGTAGTACCACCCGAGATGGGGGTTGGAGGGAAAGAACGAGGTTATAGGGGTGAGGTGGCCAATGCGTCTGCATGGGAAAAATATTGGTAAGTACTTCGGTACTATTTTTTGTGAATACCAACCAAAAGCAAAAATTCCAGGCTTTTTCTAAAGATCGTAGCAGGAATTCGCGCAACGATTTTCACTTTTCGTACTGTGTTCCATCGTCGTGTAGTCACGCGGATTTGGAGTCATCTTTGCAGGAAATTGCTCAGCAGTTCAACCACTTAAGTGACTTTAAGGTCACCGTGACGGTCAACCCCAGGAGCTGCCAGCAGGAAAAAAGCCTGACTTTGACCACTTCAGACATAGCTTTCATGTAAAAACTCGAATCTGAAATTTCCTGATTGTAGCGTCGCAATTTCAGATCAATCGTCGCTTTTTTTGTTCTTGTGACATTGTTGGCCACTTCCTACGACTCGTTATTGAAACTCGATGATCTGCAAAAATACAAGCTTGAAGGTAGCTGGGTTTGGGTTTTGGCCGGTCTTGATTGACTCGTTTTAGGGAATAAGCACAAAGTACTGATTTCGTTTTCGGTTTGGAACAACCTAAAAAAGTTGATTAGTGAGGGCGAGGACGACGATGGGCTCCAATGTATCCATGGGTTGAAAGTATTTTCCATGTTTTTGATCATTATGGGACACAGGATCATGTTCGGGGTCGGGTCGCCTCTACTAAACCCGAATTTCGTGGAAAACGTGAGTACCAACATGATGATAAAGCGGAATTTCAAGACCATTACTAATTGTGTTGGTTTTTGAGTGTTATTACGACCTCCAACTCAAGTTAATTTTTAGATGTATGGTAAAATCGAAGCCACGGTTCTTCTAAACGGACCCATCATAGTTGACACCTTTTTCAACATTTCGGGGTTTTTAGCATGCTATTTAATGCTCAACCAGTTTGAAAAACACCACAAGAAAGTCAAATTCTTCTACCTCTACATCCATAGATTCATCAGGTAGGTGTGACCAAACCTAGATTTATTCTAACTTAAGGTTGTAGATTAACCCCAGCGTATGCGGTCGTTTTGGCCTTCTACTGTACCGTTTTTATCCAAATGGGGTCCGGACCTTTGTGGTTGGAACGAATCGAAGTTGAACAAGAACGCTGTGTAGCGAGCTGGTGGACAAACATATTCTATTTAAACAATTACATTAATAAAGAGCAACTGGTAAAACTCGATTATCAACTAATGTCATTTTTAGTGTTTTTTTGTAGTGTATGTTCCAGTCCTGGTACCTGACTTGCGACATGCATTTTTTCATGATGGTGCCAATCATAATCTGGTTATTGAGAAAAAAACCCTGTCTCGGTTTAGTTATTTTATTTGTTATTATAGTTGTTTCGGTTTGTGTGGTTTTCGCCACTGTGTACATGTACGAGGAGGACGCGATCTTGCTGGTCTACATGAAGTGAGTGAAAAATAAATTAGGTGTGTTTTTACACGTATTGTGACATTCCAGGTTGTTGAAAGATCCGGTTATCAATAACACCTTCAAGAATATTTATATTCCGACCCACATGAGGGCTAGCCCTTATTTCGTGGGTATGGTAACAGGGTACTTGAAGTTTACCATGAGATCTAGAGACTACAAAATGCCAAAGTACATGGTATACATGGGTTGGATAATGAGTATTTTTGTAATTGAAGTGACCGTGTACTCCGCTTTTATTTTCTACATACCAGGAAAACCCTACGACCCCCTCATGTCCGCCGTCTATGCGTCCATGCATCACGTGACGTGGAGCATATGCATCAGTTGGATGATCCTAGCAATCTCGGAAGGAAATGGAGGTGGGTGTATTATTAGTTGCATAACAACTAGGCGTCGAATTTTTTATTTTCATTTTCAGCATGGGTTGAGCCCTTTTTAGCTTGGAAGCCCTTAGTGTTGCTCAGTAGGATAACATACACTGCTTTTTTGTGCCATGGGGGTATTCAGCTGTACAGTGTGGCGATACTTAGACACGGGAATTATGCAAGCATTTTCACTTTGGTGAGAACTTACTAAATTGGTTATCAGAGTGAAACTTTCGTGATTTTAGCTTAGTTATACCGTCAGTGACATAGGTTTAGCTTATGCTTTGGGTTTGGTTTTAAGCATGTTCTTTGAAGCCCCGATTCTCAGACTGGAGAAAATTCTTCTGAAACGAGGTAACAACTCAACTTTGTAGGTGCAGTTTTACTGTGTTTTGTAGATGTTGCAGCTGAAAAGGAACAGAAACCCAGTCCAAAAATTAGAATAATAAACCAGTCGTGACTGTAATTAAATTAATTTTATAAATTTTTAAATTAATTGAGTCGTTTTATTTGCTACTATTTTGTAAGTGCAGACCTTTTCTAAGTCAATACTATAACAAAGAACCTCATCTCGAGCCCTCATCAAGCTTTAATATCTTCATACATTTTTAATTTTCCTAAATTACTACATGTAAAGCCCACCCCTTTGAATCTTTCAACACCACCATTAGCAAGTCTCTTTGTTCTTCCACTCAATTTATAGTGAAAAAACGAAAATGGTGGATGCGCTGGGCTAATTCCAATTAAGTATCCCCTTTCAATAATAATCCACAATTAAACTTTCCAACTACCAACCCTTTAATCTTTCACGCTTAGTTATTATAAACTCAAATATAAAATTCGTCGCTTGGGGTTTACGTCAAAATGGACCCTGACACCGACCTCTTCGCAGCTGTTAAATTCGTGCGAAGATTCCTGTCTCTAGCGGGCCACTGGCCAGACAAAACCGCGTCATTTTTAACCGAAAGCCGCTCCTTCTTGTCTCTAACTTCAGCCACCTTGTTCTTCGCGACCAACCTACTGGAAATCGTTCTCCATTTCAGCAATTTCAAAGATCTGGCTGAAAACTTGTCGGTGACGGCGCCCGTGTTCGCCTTCATTGTCAAACTCGTCGTGTTCAAAATCAAAAGACGCAAGTTCTTCGAGATGCTTGCGGTGATGGAAGGCGCCACGATGTTCAAACCGCGGCAACATGACCACAAGTTCTTGGTGGAAACTATGAACGAGAAGTGTGTCATAGTGATGAAGATTTATGCGGGATTTGCTCAGTCGTGGTGGCTTTGTATGCCTTTTTGTCCCTCACGAGTAAAACCAAGCTACCTATAAAGTTCACCTACGATTTTGGCGATTGGGTCTACGGGATGTTCGTTTTTCAAATGACTGCGATCATGAACGTGGCTCTGAATACCGTGTGTTTGGATATGTTGGCTGTGTGCTTCATGGCCACGGCGATATCGCAACTGGAGATGCTACAAGTCGAGGTTTGTGGTTTTGCGAGACAAAAAAATACACAAGGGCAAAATTTGAACGACTGTGTGGTGCATCACAGCGAAATTATCGAGTAATAAGCACAAAATACTAAGTATATTGTTTAACAATAAGTTTTAGGTTCCTCAGCATCGTCGAAGACATTTTCAACATCTTCTTTCTGTCGCAATACTTGAGCAGCATTTTTTCGATTTGTAACATCGGGTTTCAACTTGCAAATGTATGTATATTGGGACTAATTTTCCAATTATTATGAGTCCATTTCTAGATTCAACCCATGAGTGCCCAGTTTGCCAATATGGTTTTTTACTTTTCTGCGATGATGTGGCAACTGGCCACGTTTTGTTGGTTCGGGAACGAAATTATTCTCAAGGTGGTACTTTATCTGTCGCGATTTTTTTTTTAACCAACATAAACGTTTCTAGAGTCTGGCAATTGGGGATGCTTGCTATGAAACCGACTGGCTTGAATCTGGTGATAGTGTGAAGCGGTCTTTACTCATCGTGATGACCAGAGCTAACAGACAGCTCTCAGTAACAGCCGGGAAATTTTCAATCTTGTCACTGCGTTCGTTGACTTCGGTAAATATTAAACTATGAAATGTAACACTATTTTGTTTGTTTTTTTTTTTTATAGATAATGAATGCGTCGTATTCGTACTTTGCCTTAATGCAACGACTATACAAAAAGGACCAGGATTAATTAATTTAAAGCTTCACCTTGTGCAAATGTATAAAATAAACCAATAATTAATTGTTTGTATGTCTATCTGTCGTGTCTGTACCAACCGAATTGTAACATAGGCAACTTAAAATACACGTCTGATACACCTCGTCCACTATCCCGGACGCACTCCGCTTGTTTTGACGTTTCTCTATTGACATTAACATAACCCCAAAAACATTTATTTTTACACAATTTGTTAATTTAAGCCTTTTGCGTTATGGAAAAGTCGGTGGACGCCCTCACCGAGCACGAACTCTTCGTCCGCGACTTCCTCGCCCTCTACAAACAAAAACCCATGCTCTGGCAGCAAAACCACCCCGCGTACCGCAACAAAGCCGAAAAATCCAAAGCCTACGAAGCCCTTGTCCAAAAATCGCAGGAGTACTACCCCGAAGCCGACGAAGACTTCGTCCGTATGAAAATCGAGTCAATGCGCGCTTCGTTTCGCAAAGAACGCAAAAAAGTCCTGCGTTCCAAAGAGCTCTGTAACAACCCTGAAGACGTCCATAAGCCGTCTCTGTGGTACTACGATTTGTTGTTGTTCACGGCTGGCGAAGAGGCGGAGTCGAACCATACCAGTTTGCCACAGATTGAGGACTTTGAGGTTAAACCAGAGGACGGGAGCCCGGTGGTAAGTTTGTCGCTTGAGTGGTACAATCGCACGCAAATGTTTTGAGCCTATGGGCGGATCATTTTTGCCGGTCGTCACCGAAGGAGGCGGTCCAAATCGTCCAAGGGCAGCATTTGTAGGTAGGCTCAAAGTACAACGAAATTTACGTGTTGACCAAATTCTTACCCTGAATTAGTTTTAATTTTATAAATACCCTATCTAAAATGTTCAGAATATGATGAGTCTATACTTGTGATTTACCATTCCATTAATATTTTTTGGATTTGTTTATACATACAGAGTGACTCAAAAAAAATAATGACTGAGTAAATTTATTTTATTGAAGAAATCAAGAATTCCAAAACTGAATACTTTGAAATCTTGTCAATTAGTTAGAAAAAAAACCTGTCCTGCTCTAATAACATCGAGAATATGCTCAAAATCACACTAATATTCTATATTATTAAAGTAAGTCACGGACATTTTTTGAAGTGTACTACATTTCAAAAAGCAAAAAAAAATGTTCAGTTCATAAACTTCTTAATTTTGGTTTAAAGTTTATCAATCATATTTGACGCTTTATTTTATCCGTTCCGACATCTTTTCGGTGACAAATTTAATCTTTGCATACTTCAGCGTAGTTAGTGAACTCGTTGTGACCACTGAAATATACAAAGAGTAAATTTTGAAATGGAACGAAAGTCGAAGAATACTTTCAAAGCCACGATCAAAATGTATTTGCTTATCTTCGCCAAAAAATGCATGATGTCATCGTAAAATTTGATATGATGAGTCTATACCTGTGATTTATCATTGCAGTAATATTTTTTAGATTTACTTATACAGCCTGTCTCAAAAAAAGGTCACTTCGATTTTCGATTTTTCGTTTTTTCGACCAACAGTTTCATCGAATTAGATTTTTCAGTTTCCATTTTTCTATCAATTTTTCGATTTTATTACTTTCTAATTTTCTGATTTTTCAAATTTGCGGTATTTTGATTTTTCGAGTTTTCAGTTTTTTCGTTTTTCGATTTTTTAATTTTTCGTTTTTTTGATTTTTCGGTGTTTCGATTTTTTAATTTGCCATTCTTTCAATTTTCGATTTTTCGTCTTTCCATTTTTAGATTTTTTGATTTTTCTGTTCGTCAGTTTTTAGACTTTGCAATTTTTTTGCATTTTTCGATTATATTTTACTTTCCGATTTTTTTGATTTTTGAATTCTCGATTTTACGTTTTTAATTATTCGATTTCCGATTTTTCAATTTTCCAGTTTTTTAATTCTTCTATTCTCGATTTTTCGATTTTCCATTAATCATAAAATTTTTCGATTTTTCGGTTGTTTTATTTTTCGAGCTTCGATTTTTCAACTTTCGATTATTCGATTTTCTATTTTCTGATTTTACGATTTTCGTTTTTCCGCTTTTGTGGTTTTTTCGATTTTTCTGTTTGTTTCAGTTTTTATGGTTCTGCAATTTGCAGCTTTTAGATTTCAATTTTGTTACTTTCCGATTTTTTCACTTTTCGATTTTTTGATTTTTTTTCGATCGTCGTTTTCTCGATTTTCATTTTTTCGATTTTTTGATTTTTTAATTTTAAGGCATTGCAATTTTTTCACTTTTCGCTTTTTCGAGTATTTGTTTCATCGAATTTTCGATTTTCCATGTTTAGATATTTTTCGATTTTTTTTTTATTTTTCGATTGTTGTGTTCGTCAGTTTTGAGACTTTGCAATTTTTATTTTTCCACTTTTCTATCATTTTAGTTTCGGATTATTCGATTTTTGAATTTTCGTTTTTTTTTTTCATTTTTCGATTTCCGATTTTTTAATTTTTCGATTTTTCGGTTTTTTAATTTGTTGATTGTCGATATTCCGATTTTCGATTTTTCGATTTTCCAATCTTCGATTTTTCAATTTCCAGTTTTCGATTTTCCACTTTTTGATTTTACGATTTTTCGATTTTTCTGTTCGTCAGTTTTTAGGCTTTGCAATTTGTTTACTTTTCGATTTTTCGATTATTTTACTTTCCAGTTTTTTGATTTTTCAATTGTCGACTTTTAGAGTTTTCAATATATATGAATTTTCGAATTTTCGGTTTTCCTATTTTTCGATTTTTGATTTTTCCATTTTTCGAATTTTTGATTTTTCAATTCTCGGTTTTTCAATCTTGCAAATTTTCGATTTTTCAGATTTGTGAATTTCCAGTTTTTCGATCGACCTACGTATTAGATTCATTGAATTTTCGATTTTCGGTTTTTCCATTTTTAGATTTTTGATTTTCCAGTTTTGTATTTTCAGATTTTCTGTTTTTCACGTATCTGATTTATCAAATTTTCGATTTTTCGGCTTTTCGATTTTTCGATTGTTCAGTTTTCCATTTTTCAGCTTTTAGACTTCAATTTTTTTACTTTTCGATTTCCAAATTTTCGAGTTTCAATTTTCAGATTTTTGATTTTTGATTTTCTTTTTAAATTTTTAAATTTTTCGGTTTTGATTTTTCGAATTTTTGATTTTTCCATTCTTCGGTTGTTACACTTCAATTTTCTTTCTTTTAAATTTTTCGATATTCTATTTTCCGCTTTTCAGAATTTTCGATTTTCACTTTTCAGACTTTCGATCATTAGAATTTTGGATTTTTCAGTTTTATGATTTTTCGATTTTTAGAAAATTGAGTAGTCGAATTTTCGATTTTTCAATGCATCGATTTTTCCATGTTTAATTTTTCAGTTTAAATTTTGCGATTTTCAATTTGTCCATTGTCGATTTTTAGAATTTTCGGTTTTTCAATTTTTCCATTCTCAACTGTTAGACTTCAATTTGTTACTTTCCGATTTTTTGGTTTTCGATTTTTCAATTTTCAGAATTTCCAAGTTTCTTTATTCAGATTTCGTTTTTTTCCATTTTTAGATTTTTGATTTTCCAGTTTTGTATTTGCAGATTTTCTGTTTTTCACGTATCTGATTTATCAAATTTTCGATTTTTCGGCTTTTCGAATTCTCGATTGTTCAGTTTTCCATTTTTCAGCTTTTAGACTTCAATTTTTTTACTTTTCGATTTTCCAAATTTTCGAGTTTCAATTTTCAGATATTTGATTTTTCGATTTTCTTTTTAAATTTTTAAATTTTTCGGTTTTGATTTTTCGAATTTTTGATTTTTAATTTTTCCATTCTTCGGTTTTTAGACTTCAATTTTCTTTCTTTTAAATTTTTCGATATTCAATTTTCAGCTTTTCAGAATTTTCGATTTTCACTTTTCAGACTTTCGATGATTAGAATTTTGGATTTTTCAATGCATCAATTTTTCCATGCTTAATTTTTCAATTTAAATTTTGCGATTTTCAATTTGTCCATTGTCGATTTTTAGAATTTTCGGTTTTTCAATTTTTCCATTCTCAACTGTTAGACTTCAATTTTGTTACTTTCCGATTTTTTGGTTTTCGATTTTCCAATTTTCAGAATTTCCAAGTTTCTTTATTCAGATTTTCCATTTTCCACTTTTCGATTTTAGATTTTTCGAATTTTTGTTTTTCCAATTTTTTGCTTTTTCGATTTTTCTGTTCGTTTCAGTTTTTAGGCTTTGTAATTTTTTTTACTTTATATATTTTGATTATTTTAATTTTCGATTTTTTTTATTTTTGTTTTTGATTTTTTTAATTTTCAATATTACAAATTTTTGGTTTTCCCGTTTTTCAATTCGATTTTTCGATTTTTGAGGTTTGTGAATTTCCACTTTTCGATCGACCTAGGTACTTGATTCATTGAATTTTCGATTTTTTGATTAGCCATTTTTAGATTTCCGATTTTTACGATTTGTATTTTTCGATTTTCTGTTTCTTGCATTAGTGAATTTCAGTTTTTCCGATTTTTGATTTTGCGCATATTTGATTAATCAAATTTTCGAAAAAGTTACCATGCTTACAAAAACTTCAAAACATCTACAATATTTCAAAGTATTCAGTTTTGCTATTCTTGATTTCTTCAATAAAATAAATTGACTCAGTCATTAACTTTTTTGAGACACCCTGTATAACCAAATCTAAAAAATATTAATGCAGTGATAAATCACAAGTATAAAACTCATCACATTTTATACATTTAAGGTAGGATTTATTCTGCAAAATTTTGAGGTGACGTCATAAATTTTTTAGAGGGGATAAGCAAATATATCTTAATTAAAAATGTATCATGTTTATCATGATTTTAAAACATCTGCAAGATTTCAAAGTATTCGATTTTGCAAATTCAAAATTAAATTGCAAAATATTGTTTTATAATTTTGATTTTTTTTCCAAAAATCTGGACGTTTTGGATAAAAACTCAACACGGAGTCATAAACTACATGTGTAGGACTATGTTACTGTATACAATTTAAAACCCATTTACTATGCATAAATTTGAAGTGACGTCATCACATTATTGGTGGGGATGATTAGACAAATTTAATAATTTTGCGACATTTATGAAAAAAATATCAGTTAACAAAAATGGTACGTTTTTATTATTATGCCAGTTACATGTCACTCAATGACAATATCGTTTTTTTTTAGGAGTATTTTATTTGAAAAAGTGATAATTCATGTCCGGACCATCGTTACTCACGAACGAAAGTGACCATTATTTTATGGGAATAAAATCCGTCCCGTTATTGTCAATAAAATTTTATAGGGTAAAATGTGAATTTCGTTGTAGTTTGAGCCTACCTACAAATTCTGTCCTTGAAAGATTAGGACCGCCTTCTTCGGTGAGGGCAGGCAAAAACGATCCGCCCATAGGCTCAAAACATTTGCGTGCGATGTACTACTAGTCCTACTTTGTTGTACTTGTACCCTAGTTAAGATATGTTGCTAGAAAATATCGTTCTGGAGCCGCGAGCACTCAGCCATTTTGATCAACTTCTACAAGAGCCATCCGTGCTTGTACTCTACCGCGCACCCCTTTTACCGGAACAAGAGGCGAAGAAACGACGCCGTGAGGAAGATCACGGATAAGCTGATGGCCACTACGGGGAAGTACTTCCACGCGGAGGACGTCCGCCGGAAAATATCCCTGATAAGGGGGCAGTTTTTGTACGAGTATAAGAAAATCAAAAACAGCGAGGGTAGAGGGAAAGTGTACACTCCAACCCTGTGGTGTTTCGAGATGTTGAGTTTTCTCAAAGGGGAGTACACGAACCAAAAAAGACTTGTGGTGAGTACGACCTTGTACAAACGGGAACAAAAGTGGCGCAGTCACTAGTCGGTTCTGATTGGTTTATTGCAGAAGCGCAGACGGGCGAACACCACGTCTGACGAGTCAGACGACGACATTGACATTAAAAAAGAGTCGGACTCGTCTACGTCGTCAGACGTCCAACAGCCCGACGACGAAGACGTTTTTGACACCATAGCCAAAAACCTAGCCTACAAGCTCAGAGAAATGTCCGACGAACAAAGAAGCATCGCCAACAGACTCATCCGAGACGTGATGTACCACGGCCAAATGGAACTACTAACGCACGCTTCCCGATTTAGCCTCGACGGTACTTAAACCCCCGTCACTAGAATATTTTATTCAAAATAAAAAAAATATTGCGTAGATCACATATTCTTCAATTCGTTTCTCAAGATTTTCCCGGCACAATTCCTGGGGATTTTCTCCGTGACCACCACACCCCCTACCAATCTCTTGTAACTGGAGACTTTGGCTGCGACGAATTCTTTAACGTGGTTGGTGTTCACCGACTCCCCTTTTTTGACGACGATAAACGCTTTCGGGGCTTCCCCGTGTACCGGGTGCGGGATTCCCACCACGGCCGCGTCCACGACGGCGCTATGACTCATCAGAATCTCTTCAAGTTCAGCAGGGGCTACTTGAAACCCTTTAACTTTGATTAGTTCTTTCAACCGATCCGTGATGAAGAAGTGTTGGTGTTCGTCGTAGTAGCAAATGTCGCCGGTGCGCAGCCAGCCATCTTGCAAGATGGCGTCCCGAGTGGCTTCTGGGTTGTTGTGGTACCCTTTCATGATTTGGGGGCCTCGTACCAACAATTCGCCCGATTGTGCGCTGGTTTGGGGGATGATTTGGGCTTCGGTGTTGGGGATGAGGAAGCCGCTGCCCCGATTTTCATACCGTTGGCGAGTTTAGGGGTTTGCATTAGGGTTAAAGGGGAAGTTTCGGTCATCCCGTACATCTGAAGAAGGGTTATTTTACCGCTGCTCTTGTCGTTGAATTCTTCCACAGAAAGCGAGCCGAGAGGGGCAGCTGCCGAGATTATCGTCCTCACGGATTTTAAGTCGTCGACTTTGATTTTAGGGTTGTTTAATACTACTACGACTACAAAATGTGTGTCAATACCCGGTTATGGACCCTTAAAACATGACTTACTCATTGGGGGGACTGCGAACAACAACGTGGGTTGGTAATACTGTAACAGTTTGATGAACTGAGACCCAATGAAGTTCGGGATCATAACTAGTTTACAGCCTTGAGCAAAGAAGTTGAGAAAAATCCTACCATTCCGTATATGTGGAAAAGCGGAAGGAACACAGGGATCACGTCCTGGAAGCTACCTAAAACGCGACGTAGAAAAAATCTTGTGTGTATTTGACGCGTACCTTCAGTTTTTAAATTGACTATAAAGTCCGGCGATGACATTTGGTATAAATTCGAGACGACGTTTCTATGAGTGAGTTGAACCCCTTTGGGAAATCCAGTGGTCCCGCTGGAATATGGTAAAATAGCCACGTCATCGGGACTCCCTTCTGGGAACGCGTTACCGTTATTGTTACTATTATCACATAGTTCGCTCATTTTGACACAACCTTGTGGAGAACAATCACCCTGTTATAATAACATAAAATTAACACGTAAAAATAAACCTCGTTTATTTTCACAAACTGACAACTTTAGTAATGTCAGATTATCAAAATAAACTTGGTGTAAGTAATTACAGGCTGTGCTTCTGCTATCACAGTTGGAATTTTTTCCCCTAGGATGCTCATAGCAGTGTTGACAACAGTTAAAATATCCCTAACTGTGAAAATTATTTTAGCACCTGAATCGCTGAGTTGTCGTGCCATTTCGTCTGAAACCAAACACAATAATTGTTGTAAAAGCAATTTTTGACGAAATGTTGCACCTGCATTGTGTAACGGATTTACCGTCGTGACTACAAGCCCCGCCTGAATAGCCCCAAAAAAGCCACCGGGAAGTCCACCACATTCGGCAGAATCACCGCCACCGTGTCCCCCTTTTCCAAACTAAATTTCCTCTGTAAACTTCCCGCCAAATTCCTACATTTTAAGTAAACCTCGTTGAACGTGTACGACTTTCCTGTTTCAAAACAAACCTTTGTGGATTTTATGCAGCCCATTTTAAACGATAACGATAACGATACTCACCACAGCTGTCTTGTCGTGCCACTTACCCAGATCTTGCCATATATAATCTGGGATGAGTTGATTCGGGATGATGAGGTTCGCCGCTTTGGATTTAATTACTCTATTGTCTGAAAATTTCGCCCCAACGGATACGTGCCTACGCAGTTTGCAAATTTTGTAAAATTTTGAGGTTATTCGTTGGAAGTACATTTTACTAATTTCACAAAAAAACACAGGAAATGGAAGTGAAAGAGTGGGAGGGTTTATCTGCTGTCAACATCATTGACACAAATTGGACTATTAAGTTTCAAAACAATAATAAATGTAATAAAAACAGCGGCACATAACCTCACTTTTTGTTATGCAATGACATGACAAGCGCTTGACAACCAAACATTGCGGGCTCGGGAGACCGAAATCCCGCTAGTTAGAATTACGCAACCGGTTTTTTGCTTTTTTGGTGCGTAGTTAATTAAGTTTGAGTTGGTTTTGATTGTTTTGGCACTTTTAACAACTAAATAAAGTGAGATCGTTGTTGAATTAATTATTCGCGGAATTTGCAATCGTCTATCTTTTTCTACCAGTGGCGTAGCTGCAAGGGTCTGAAAAATAACTGCAAAAATCAGGACTGTCAACGAGACTAGTTATTTTTGTTTTATCTGAGCCTTCTATATGTAGTATATTGAAATATGATTTACTACACTATTATTGACATTAATTTTTTCTACTAAGAGAAGTCTTTTATGTATAGATGTAAATTTCTTGAATACTCCTCCACAATTTTGAGCTGACGTCATCTTAAAGCACACTAAAATATAGTAATCGGTTCATTCATTTCGGAGGTTGCTAAAATCTTCAATGGACACAAGACAGACTAATAGTTTCCGTTTCTGTAACCTACAAACTATGAAAAATATTTTTTTCAATTTTTTTTTTAATTAATTCCAGAAAATAATTGTTCAAAATATTTCTAGTTGTAACCGTAAACGGTAAACCTACATTTTTGTAGTCTACAAGTTATAAAACGCCAAGAAATAAGTTTACAGTGTTTACAGTGGTGCTAATTGGTATCTTAAAAAAAAACAATAAATTTGACAATGACGGTAGGAACAAATTTTGTCTAAAATGGCGTATTGTTTTGCAATATTTCTCTTACTTATCATTCTAGAAGCAAAAACTACAAAGTGTTCTCATAAATAGCGTCTAATTTTATCGATTATTTTACATGTACTTGATATATTTTTTAGAATTAGTTGAATTATTGTCGTTAAAAACACCCACGGCAATAAGAAAATGTAGTCGATTTTAAAATTGTGCCAAGTCATCCAAATATAATTTCTGAGCCACCCAAATAAAATATTATTTATAGACGCTACGCCACTGTTCTAGAACCTATCTTTCGTTTGTTTACCTATTACGACTACTGTGTAAACAGTCACAGTAAACTTGTAAAATTTTGTGTATGATAGTCGATTTATGCCGTCCGCAATGACAGTCCAAGGCCGTCGTTCCATTGGGCGCCGCTGCGACTCAGCCTGCAGCCAATCAAAATCCCCTTTACTCACCACTTGCACAACATTGCACCCAATTCGAAAATTATAGATTTCCACGTCACCAATTAAAGTCGGCCAAATGGCATTTCCCCATTCCCCTCTCGCGACTCGCATCCCCGCTTCTCGGTCACAGTCTACGCCAATGCCAGCCCACCCTGCTCCCCCACTACTCCAGACGACTGCACCAAAAGCACAGCACACCGCCACAACACAAAGTTTCTGACGTTTGACAGTTGTGCCGGTGTTTGTGAAATTCGTTGTGTTCGTCTACTTATTCGTAAAAAGAAGAAACTAAAAACCTAAAAAAAAAAATTAATAACCGGGATGGATAATAAAGAGTTGACTCTGGAGAGCGTGAAGGAGGCGCTCCGGAGAGTCAGAGCCAGCCTCTTGGGAGCCTTCGCCGAGAGGTGGACTCCCTCGACGACTTCGAGCACCTGGGGCACGACAGCTCGCCCCTGAACGACGGCGGCGACTTGCTGTCCGGCTTGAAATCCGCCGCACGTGACGAGCTGGGGGTGGCGATCGATAAAGGGGATGCCAGAGCCAGTGCCGCCAACCCACTCCCCCACGAGCTGTCATCATTCGACCCGTTGCGTTCGGAGAAAGCGGACAGAAAGATGGACTCGAACCTGCTGGAGATGGGCGACACCTTCGGCCACAAGGACGACCCCAAGATGGACAAGTTCCTGCAGGATTTGGCCCCCGCCGCCCCCAAGCACGAGGAGCCGCCCGAGATCCGCGATAAGGACGACAAGGTCGCCACGCAGACGTTCATGGATTTCGAGCGCCAGGAGAAGGTGAGTCCGAAGAAGGAGGAGCCGCTGGAGAAGTACTCGGACAGCGAGCCGGACAACGACGACGACTTCAAGCCTTCCAAGTACGAGGACTTCCCCAAGAAGGCCGAGCTTCCGGAGTCGGCGTCGGCCGACTTCAAGACTGACGCCTTCAAGGACCTGGAGGAGGAGCCGCTGCCTCCTAAGAAGGACTACCCGGTGGAGCCGCCGCAGCCGCCCAAGGAGAAGACGCCCGAGCCGGTGCGGAAGCTCCCGGAGCCGCCCAAGGAGCCGGTGCGGAAGCTGCCCGAGCCGGCCAAGGTGGTGTGTCGGCAGCCCGAGGAGGACGTCAAGGTGGAGCCGAAGGAGAAGAAGGCCGTCATGGACGCGGAGGCCATTTTCTGCAGGATGGGGCTAGGTGAGTGATTTGGGGGTACGTGGAGGAGGGCGGTGCGGCGATCGTTACACGGCGATGATTCATACGGACAAGGTGCATGACGCATGATTTTTTTTATTTGGAAGAGTTCGGTAATGTCTCCGTTATTTAGCGGGTGCTCGCATGGATGCACAATTAGGGAAAGAATTAAGTACACCGCTGGATTTAATTGGACTCCGGTGGGATTGTTTTAATCTTTGACGTAATTAAGTAATTAAGTAAAGTGAGGTCGTTCTTTCTGAGTGATGATCACATTCCATGCAGAAATGGCAATAGTTTTTAAGTTCTTCGTCAGAATTTAATTAATATTGTGGATTTCGACTTTTTGCGCCTGTCGAACTGAATCCTCCCACAAAATCGATTCGGTTGAAATTTGACAGCTGACGTACGCGTTTTTCAAAAAATAATCCAATACAGTTAGCTCATTCTCTGCAAAAAATTGCTGACGTCATCGTAATATCGTATCACTTAAAGTGTGTCAAGTTCCGGTTCTAAAATAAGTTTTCGACAAATTTTCCGCTTTAAATTACATATAGCTTAGTCACTTAGCCGAAGCACGCAAAATGTCGCGTCCTGTATATACGTGATTCACATTATACATGTACATTTTGAAGGAAAATTACACTGTCGATTTTATTGTTCGTTTTAGTGTTTGGTTTTCTTCCAAAAAAATTACATTTCATTGTAATATAATTTTACGCTTGCGTTGTACGTTTCCTATTTTTTGCTAATTGCGTCTAAGTAAAGTGTGTTATTGATTTTCTAGAAATCGGTGACGTCATGCGAAAATAGTACACGACTCATTTAATTTTCTTCAAGCGTATTAAAATCAATGAATATTTGTTCCCACGGTAAAGTTGATAACATTATTTCAGTCAGTTTTTAAACATACTTTGTTGGAAAATAGTTGCATGCGTGTGGTGTTTGTTGCGGTTCACAGGCGAGGAAAGTTCGGTCTAAATGACTTTCAAATTAAGTTCCGAAAATGGTACTCATAAATGCAATAAGTTAAACTCTTTCTCTTAAAAAATGCATTGATTAAGCTTTTCTAATCCCCGCAAAAATATTGCTGACGTCATTTCAAAATTATTATTCATGCTAAATAAATAACAAATTCAAGATTTATGAAACGCAACGTAAAATTTGTTTTTTTTTATTTGAGACACCATAAATTTTATTTTTGAAAATTTTAGGTAATGTCACGTTTACCAATTTTCTTTCATTTTTTTTTAATTCAAAAATTATTGGTGACGCCATTTTAAAAATTATTAATCACACTAAATAAATAAGAAACTCCAGAATTTATGAGGCACAACATAAAATTTATTTATTTTTTTATTGACACCCTGTATTATTTTTCGTGTCCTGATTAGTCTCTTCTGGTTTATAACCACATTTTACTTTTGAAAAATTGATGCGACCTTGCCACTTATTCCAATTTTCTCGACATTATTTAAAAATCAAAGGAATGACTTACGCCACCAAAAATATTGGTGACGTCATTTTAAAAATTCTTAATCATATTAAATAAATAAGAAATTCAAGAATTTATGAGGCGCAACGTAAAACTAGTTTTTTTTATTAGAACACTATATTTTTGAAATTTTTTTGTGACGTTGCCACTTATTCCAATTTTTCATTTTTTTTTTTATTCAAAGGATTAACGTATTCCAACGAAGATATTGCTTGCTTATAAAAGATTCTGTAGGAAAAAGTCAAACTTAGCGCCGCCCACCCACCCGTTCTCGCAGTTTTTTTCATCAGAAATAAGAAATAAATGTTATAGCAAAAGTAATATAACAAGAAAAAAATACAGGGGCTAGTACTTGTTAAGATAAGGTTGATTTTGGCCAATGACATATCCTCTAAGAAAAAAGGGTGGGTGGGCGGGGCTAGTACTTGGTAAGAAAAGACTGGTTTTGATAAATGATCTCTTCTAAGAAAATAGAACCTTGACAAGTACTAGCCCCGCCCACCCACCCTTTATTTTCTTGGAAGAATAGGTCATCTGCAAAATCTATCTTGTCTTGGCAAGTATGGGACTGATTTTTGCAGATGACCTATTCTTCCAAGAAAATAAAGGGTGGGTGGGCGGAGCTGATACTTGTCAAGATAAGCCTGATTTTGGCAGATGACCTACTCTTCCAAGAAAAAAAGGGCGGGCGGGCGGGGCTAAAATTTGCCAAGGTAGGACTGAACAATATTAAGAATTGTCACTGGAACAAAGAAGGGGTGGATAGGCGTGGCTACTGGTTGCGCATAGAACTAGAAAAAAATTAAATTTAGCCCCGCCCAATAATTGTTTTTTTTTTTATTGGAACACTACATATTTTTTCATGCCCTGATTGGCGTCTTCTTTACAACCATATTTTATTTTTGAAAAATTGATGCGACGTTGCCACTTTTTCCCATTTCGTTGTTATTTTTTAACAGTTCAAAGGAGTAACTTTACCGAGAAAAATATTCTTGACGTCATTTAAAAAAATATTAATCGTACTAAATAAATAAATAATAAAAAACTCAATAATTTATGAGGTGCAACATATTTTTTTTTATTTTAGAACACTATATTTTTTCAAGTTTTGATTGGTCTCTTTTTTATAACCATATCTTATTTTCGAAGTTTTTTGCAACGTTGTCACTTATTCCAATTTTCTTGACATTTTTTTTTAAATTCAAAGGATTAACGTATTCCAATGAAGATATTGCATAATTATAAAAGATTCTGTAGGAAAAAGTTAAACTTAGCCCGCCCACCCACCCGTTCTCGCGTTTTTTTTTCATCAGAAATAAGAAATAAATGTTATAGCAAAAGTAATATAACAAAGAAAAAATACAGGGGCTAGTACTGGTTAAGATAAGGTTGATTTTGGCAAATGACATATCCTCTAAGAAAAAAAGGGTGGGTGGGCGAGGCTAGTACTTGGTAAGAAAAGACTGATTTTGATAAATGATCTACTCTTCTAAGAAAATAGAACCTTGACAAGTACTAGCCCCGCCCACCCACCCTTTATTTTCTTGGAAGGATAGGTCATCTGCAAAATCATTCTTATCTTGGCAAGTATGGGACTGATTTTTGCAAATGACATATCCTCTAAGAAAATAAGGGTGGGTGGGCGGGGCAGGTACTTGTCAAGATAAGACTGATTTTGGCAGATGACCCACTCTTGTAAGAAAAAAAAGGTGGGTGGGCGGGGCTAAAATTTGCTAAGGTAGGACTGAACAATATTAAGAATTGTCACTGGAACAAAGAAGGGGTGGGTAGGCGTGGCTACTGCTTGCTCATAGAACTAGAAAAAAAATAAATTTAGCCCCGCCCAAGAATTTATAAGGTTAATTTTTTTATTGGAACACTACATATTTTTTCATGCCCTGATTTTTACAACTGTATTTTATTTTTGAAATTTTGATGCGACGTTGCCACTTATTCCCATTTTCTGGGCATTTTTTAACAACTCAAAGGAATAACTTTACCGACAAAAATATCCGTGATGTCATTTAAAAAAGTAATAATCGTACTAAATAAATAAGAAACTCAATAATTTATGAGAGGCAACAGAAAACTTGTTTTTTTTTCTTTATTAGAACACTATATTTTTTCAAGTTTTGATTGCCTTTTTTTATAACCATATCTTATTTTTGAAAATTTTTTGCAACGTTGCCACTTTTCCAATTCTGTCAGAAAAAGTCACACTTAGCCCCGCCCACCCACCCGTTCTCTAATTTTTTTTTCTCTCAGAAATAAGAAATAAATGTTATAGCAAAAGTAATATAACAAAGAAAAAATACATGGGCTCGTACGTGATGAGATAAGGTTGATTTTGGTTAATGACATATCCTCTAAGAAAATAGAACCTTGACAAGTACTAGTCCCGCCCACCCACCCTTTATTTTCTTGGAAGAGTGGGTCATCCGCCAAAATCAGTCTTATCTTGACAAGTACTAGCCCCGCCCACCCACCCTTTCTTTTTTTGGAAGAATAGGTCATCTGCAAAATTATTCTTATCTTGGCAAGTATGGGACTGATTTTTGCAGATGACCTATTCTTCCAAGAAAATAAAGGGTGGGTGGGCGGGGCTGGTACTTGTCAAGATAAGACTGATTTTGGCAGATGACCCACTCTTCCAAGAAAATAAAGGGTGGGTGGGCGGGGCTAAAATTTGCCGAGGTAGGACTGAACAATATTAAGAATTGTCACTGGAACAAAGAAGGGGTGGGTAGGCGTGGCTACTGCTTGCGCATAGAACTAGAAAAAAATTAAATTTAGCCCCCCCCCCCCAATAATTGTTTTTTTTATTGGAACACTACATATTTTTTCATGCCCTGATTGGCGTCTTCTTTACAACAATATTTTATTTTTGAAAAATTGATGCGACGTTGCCACTTTTTCCCATTTCTTTGTTATTTTTTAACAGCTCAAAGGAGTAACTTTACCGAGAAAAATATTCTTGACGTCATTTAAAAAAATATTAATCGTATTAAATAAATAAATAATATAACCCTCAATAATTCATGAGGTGCAACATATTTTTTTTTTCTTTTAGAACACTATATTTTTTCAAGTTTTGATTGGCCTCTTCTTTATGACCATATTTTACTTTTGAAAATTTTTTGCAACGTTGCCACATTCCAATTTTCCCGACATTTTTTTTTTAATTCAAAGGATTAATGTTCCAATGAAGATATTGCTTGCTTATAAAAGTTTCTTTCAGAAAAAGTCAAACTTAGCCCCGCCCACCCACCCGTTCTTTTTTTTTTTTTTCTTGAGAAATAAGAAATAAATGTTATAGCAAAAGTAATATAACAAAGAAAAAATACGGGGGCTAGTACTTGTTAAGATAAAGTTGATTTTGGTTAACGACATCTTCTAAGAAAAAAAGGGTAGGCGGGCGGGGCTAGTACTTGGTAAGAAAAGACTGATTTTGGTAAATGATCTACTCTTCTAAGAAAATAGAACCTTGACAAGTACTAGCCCCGCCCACTCACCCTTTATTTTCTTGGAAGGATAGGTCATCTGCAAAAATCAATCTTATCTTGGCAAGTATGGGACTGATTTTTGCAAATGACATATCCTCTAAGAAAATAAGGGTGGGTGGGCGGGGCTGGTACTTGTCAAGATAAGACTGATTTTGGCAGATGACCCACTCTTCCAAGAAAAAAAGGGTGGGTGGGCGGGGCTAAAATTTGCCAAGATAGGACTGAACAATATTAAGAATTGTCACTGGAACAAAGAAGGGGTGGGTAGGCGTGGCTACTATTTGCTCATAGAACTAGAAAAAAAAATAAATTTAGCCACGCCCAAGAATTTATAAAGCTTGTTTTTTTTTTGGAACACTATTTTTTTTAAGTTTTAATTGATGGCTTCACAATTATACTTTATTTTTCGAAAATTTGTTGCGGTGATGCCACTTATTCCAGTTTTCTTGATGTTTTTTTAACAATTCAAAGGAATGACAATAAAAATCCGAAATAAATAAGAAATTAAGTTTTTTTTTTTGGTGGAACACTATATATTTTTTATGCCCTGTTTGGCGTCTTTTATTTTTGAAAATTTGATGCGACGTTGCCACTTATTCCAATTTTATTGACACTTTTTGATAAGTCAAAGGAATAACTTGCAGACAAATATATCAGTGACATCATTTAAAAAAAAAAATACATAATCACAATAAATAATTAAGAAATTCTAGAGTTTATGAGGCGCAAAATAAAATTCGTTTTTTTCTTGGAACACTATATTTTTTTAAGTTTTGATTGATGGCTTCACAATTATACTTTATTTTTGAAAATTTGTTGCGCCGTTGCCACTTATTCCAGTTCTCTTGGTGTTTTTTAACAATTCAGAGAATAACAATAAAAATTTGAAATAAATACGAAATTCAGTTTTTTTTTGTGGAGCACTATTTTTTTTATGCCTTGTTTGGCGTCTTTTATTTTTGAAAATTTGATGCGACGTTGCCACTTATTCCAATTTTATTGACACTTTTTGATAAGTCAAAGGAATAACTTGCAGACAAATATATCTGTGACATCATTTAAAAAAAAATTACATAATCACAATAAATAATTAAGAAATTCTAGAGTTTATGAGGCGCAAAATAAAATTCGTTTTTTTCTTGGAACACTATATTTTTTTAAGTTTTGATTGATGGCTTCACAATTATACTTTATTTTTGAAAATTTGTTGCGCCGTTGCCACTTATTCCAGTTTTCTTGATGTTTTTTAACAATTCAGAGAATAACAATAAAAATTTGAAATAAATACGAAATTCAGTTTTTTTTTGTGGAACACTATATTATTTTTATGCCTTGTTTGGCGTCTTTTATTTTTGAAAATTTGATGCGACGTTGCCCCTTATTCCAATTTTATTGACACTTTTTATAAGTCAAAGGAATAACTTGCAGACAAATATATCAGTGACATCATTTCAAAAAAAATTACATAATCACAATAAATAATTAAGAAATTCTAGAATTTATGAGGCGCAAAATAAAATTCGTTTTTTTCTTGGAACACTATATTTTTTTAAGTTTTATTTGAAGGCTTCACAATTATACTTTATTTTTGAAAATTTGATGCGACGTTGCCACTTCTCTCAATTTTTTTGACATTTTTTAACACTGCAAATGGGTTGTTTTTATAATACATGTAATAATGACATAATAAAATTCGATGTCCCAAATCCAACTTACTTTTTTCACCGACTTTTGGAAGGAGATAACTATAGACGAAATTTGGCCGATTTTTAAGTAGTGGGACCTCTAGTTTTGGGAACCACCTGTCTTATAAAACACCTACAGGCCACAAATGGGTGGAAACGGGTAACTCGATTATCGCATTTTACGAGCAATGAAACCTCAAGAAGCATGAAATTAATCATTCAGTGACTTAGTTACAGCGAGGTGAAACATCTGAGAATGAAAAATTTAGACAGTCGATTCTGGGCGTGTGCTCTCCATTTTTAGCCAAAACTCTCTCTCAGTCCGATTGTGTGAACGAAATCATTCAGAAAAAATCCGACACTTCACGATTAAAAATAAAACACTGTAATCTAATTTTGAAGTAACGCGTTATTTGTGCGCTATCTGCATATTTAAATATAGAGGCGTCAGTTTTAAATTGGGACTATTATATCAATTCATGGTTGGAAGTGCTTTATCTTTCCGAGCACAATGCAATTTTTAACCTGGCTTTTTTTGAATAAAATGATTCACACGTCGCTAACGACCGGAAAGCAAAAAATGTTCTTCTGAAGCAGCCTCAATTTTTACAAAGATTCCGTTATTATTGTAAATATTTATTTAATAAGAACAAATATTTGCAAGAGAATAGATTGTATTTTAATTGTGTGCCGTATTCTGCAGTGCTCGGCACGAGGACGTTGACTTCAAACCGGAACTGAAATTTTGTTGCCAAGTGCAGATATGCTCGTCCACTAAGAACCACTATTAATAAGAAACAAAGCAAAAAATAAATAATAAGCAGGCGTAACAGGGGTCACTATATATCATTTTTTGTTTTGCCAAAAACAAAAGACTATTTTTGTTGTAAAAAATGACGACTGCCCTGTTCCACATCATGTCACTCTCCCCCAATTATCGTGTTTGCGCTAACCTCATTGTTATAAATAATGCACCTCTGTTGTTAGCAAAGCGGCGACATTTTTTCCTTGGATGACGTCACGTGCAGCCATGCAAATATTTATCGAGCCGTGTTATATTTTACTCGGATCGCAGCCGAGTGTGTACAGTTCGCTTATTAAAACAATTTTATTCGTCGCAGCTGTGCCATCTTCCAAAAGCCGTCCGTCGTGTGTTTTGACGAGCGGGCTATAAATAATCCGAGTACGATCCTGCTGCTAGGGCCATTATCGATTCAACGATACGGAACGATATTGAGGCATTGTTCGGCGGAGCAGGTTGGGAAGTTGAGACGCAGATGAGGATTTTTCTATGGAAATGTAGCTCTGACCAAGGTGACGATTTCTAAGTCACGGATCGTGAGTCATGGAGTTATTTTTGAAAACGCGTAATTGAACGTTGAACGAGATGAGCGGGGATTGATTGGGAAATTTCGGAGATTGTTGAGCGGGTTCGGAGTTATTCGAGCGTATCGAGGTGGATTTTTTTTTTTTGGAAAGTTTGCGGTAGGCAACCAGTTTTACAAGTTTTCGAGTAGCTAATGTACTAAAAGTTTCGGGAGTGTTTTATTTGTTGTTTGTTCGGGAGTTGTAGAGGTTTCAATAAGCGAGTATTGGACTCAGGGGAATTGTCGAACTAAGAAGTTCGTAATTTTCGATTTTGGTGGCAGTTTAAGGGCTGAAAACGATACATTGAATGCGGTGGAAACCTTGACGGAATTTTTGTTTTAAAATTTGGCATTGGTGTTTATTATCGTGTAGTTTGGCAACAACTAAAAGTACTAAAGTTTAATGTTTGTGCAAGTAATGGGTACATATTTAATTTATCCGAGAAAATTTAAATGTTTATCACCTGCAACGCATCGACTTGTAAATTTAGTTTTTTTGAACAAGAAACTGATAATAAAAAAATAAAAATAAATAAAAATCTAATGATTTCAATTTATAAAAATGCTTGAAAATTTTGAAAATGAAATCTTTAAAACAAAATTGTGGCCAAAAATTTTACATTTTCTAGACGAGCAATAATTTAATTAAAAAAAAAAAAACAAAATCTGCTATCAAGAACCTGGCGACCAAAATTTAGAACTTCGAAAATATTTAAAAAATTTTAAAACTGGTTTCAATGTGATAAATAGTGAAGACTAAACGCTTGAAAAACAAAATCAGGATTCAAGGTTCTCTAGATGTTATAAATACAAAAAAACATGTACAGAATTTTATTTGTAAAATTATTTATCAGAAGAAAATTTGAATTCTGAAAATATTTCCAAATTTTGAAAAACTCTCAGTAATTTTGACTTTTGAAAATACTTGAAAAATTTTGAAAACTAGTGTCAGTACGAGAAATTCTAACACCGAAACATTTAAAACAAAATCAGTTTGTTGGGTTGTTTAAATTAGTAGCCAAAAATTTTTACGTTTTCTAGACGAGAAAAATTTAAATTAAAAAAAATATGTAGAATCTACGAGAGACTTGAAAATGATAAATATTCTATGAAAGTTTTGTAAGAACGGCTATCAAGAACCTGGCGACCAAAATTTTGAATTTTGAAAATATTTAAAAAATTTTAAAACTGCTTTCAATGTGATAAATATTGAAGACTACACGCTTGAAAAATAAAGTCAGGATTCAAGGTTCCCTAGATGTTATAAATAAGAAAAAAACATCTACAGGATTTGATTTGGAAAATTATGTATCAGAAGAAAATTTGAATTCTGAAAATATTTCCAAATTTTGAAAAACTCCAAGTAATTTTGACTTTTGAAAATACTTGAAAAATTTCGAAAACTAGTGTCAGTACGAGAAATTTAAAACAAAATCAGTTTGTTGGGTTGTCTAAATTAGTACCCAAAAATTTTTACGTTTTCTAGACGAGAAGAATTGAAAACAAAAAAAAATATATAAAATCTGCAAGAAACTTGAAAATGATAAATATTCTATCAAAGTTTTGTAAGAACAGCTATCAAGAACGTGGCGACTAAAATTTAGAACTTTGAAAATATTTAAAAAATTTTAAAATTGGTTTCAATGTGATAAATAGTGAAGACTAAACGCTTGAAAAACAAAATCAGGATTCAAGGTTCTCTAGATGTTATAAATACGAAAAAAACATCTACAGAATTTTATTTGTAAAATTATTTATCAGAAGAAAATTTGAATTCTGAAAATATTTCCGAATTTTGAAAAACTCTCAGTAATTTTGACTTTTGAAAATACTTGAAAAATTTTGAAAACTAGTGTCAGTACGAGAAATTCTATAACCGAAACATTTAAAACAAAATCAGTTTGTTGGGTTGTTTAAATTAGTAGCCAAAAATTTTTACGTTTTCTAGACGAGAAAAATTTAAATTAAAAAAAATATGTAAAATCTACGAGAGACTTGAAAATGATAAATATTCTATGAAAGTTTTGTAAGAACAGCTATCAAGAACCTGGCGACCAAAATTTTGAATTTTGAAAATATTTAAAAAAATTTAAAACTGCTTTCAATGTGATAAATATTGAAGACTAAACGCTTGAAAAACAAAATCAGGATTTAAGGTTCTCTAGATGTTACAAATAAGAAAAAAAAACATCTACAGGATTTGATTTATAAAAATATTTATCAGAAGAAATTTTGAGTTCTGAAGATATTTCCAAATTTTGAAAAACTCTGGTAATTTTGACTTTTGAAAATACTTCAAAAATGTTGAAAATTGGTGTGAGTACGAGAAATTCTATAACGGAAACATTTAAAACAAAATCAGTTTGTTGGGTTGTTTAAATTAGTAGCCAAAAATTTTTACGTTTTCTAGACGAGAAAAATTTAAAATAAAAAATATATATATAAAATCTGCAAGAAACTTGAAAATGATAAATATTCTATCCAAGTTTTGTAAGAACAGCTATCAAGAACCTGGCGACCAAAATTTTGAATTTTGAAAATATTTAAAAAATTTAAAACTGCTTTCAATGTGATAAATAGTGAAGACTAAACGCTTGAAAAACAAAATCAGGATTCAAAGTTCTCTAGATGTTATGAATAAGAAAAAAACATCTACAGGATTTGATTTGTAAAATTATTTATCAGAAGAAATTTTGAGTTCTGAAGATATTTCCAAATTTTGAAAAACTCTGGTAATTTTGACTTTTGAAAATACTTTAAAAATTTTGAAAATTGGTGTGAGTACGAGAAATTCTATAACCGAAATATTTAAAACAAAGTCAGTTTGTTGGGTTGTCTAAATTAGTAGCCAAAAATTTTTTACGTTTTCTAGACGAGAAAAATTTAAAATAAAAAAAATATATAAAATCTGCAAGAAACTTGAAAATGATAAATATTCTATTAAAGTCTTGTAAGAACAGCTATCAAGAACCTGGCGACCAAAATTTTGAATTTTGAAAATATTTAAAAAAATTTAAAACTGCTTTCAATGTGATAAATAGTGAAGACTAAACGCTTGAAAAACAAAATCAGGATTCAAAGTTCTCTAGATGTTATGAATAAGAAAAAAACATCTACAGGATTTGATTTGTAAAATTATTTATCAGAAGAAATTTTGAGTTCTGAAGATATTTCCAAATTTTGAAAAACTCTGGTAATTTTGACTTTTGAAAATACTTTAAAAATTTTGAAAATTGGTGTGAGTACGAGAAATTCTATAACCGAAATATTTAAAACAAAGTCAGTTTGTTGGGTTGTCTAAATTAGTAGCCAAAAATTTTTTACGTTTTCTAGACGAGAAAAATTTAAAATAAAAAAAATATATAAAATCTGCAAGAAACTTGAAAATGATAAATATTCTATTAAAGTCTTGTAAGAACAGCTATCAAGAACCTGGCGACCAAAATTTTGAATTTTGAAAATATTAAAAAAAAAAAAATTTTGAGTTCTGAAAATTTCAGAATTTCGAAAAAAATCTAGTAATTTTGACTTCTGAAAATATTTGAAAAATTTTAAAACTGCTTTCAGTACGAGAAGTTCTGAAAAAAAACATTTAAAACAAAATCAAAGTTGCTAGGTTCTCTAAATCGATAACAAAAATTTTTATGTTTTCTACACGATAAAAATTTCAATTAAAAAAAAAAAAATTCCAAGAATCTTGAAAATAACAAATATTCTATGGAAGTTTTATAAAATTATCTATCAAGAATCTGGCGACTAAAATTTCGAATTTTGAAAATATTTAAAAATTCCTAAAACTGGTTTCAATGTGCTAAATATTGATGACTAAACATTTAAAAACAAAATCAGGATTCAAGGTTCCTTGGATGTCGTGAATTAAAAAAAATCTACGGAATTTGTTTTGTAAAATTATTCATCAGAGGAAATTTTGGGTTATGAAAATATTTCAGAATTTCGAAAAAATCTAGTAATTTCGACTTCTGAAAATATTTGAAAAATTTTAAAACTGCTTTCAGTACGAGAAGTTCTGAAAAAAAAAACATTTACAACAAAATCAAGTTGCTAGGTCCTCTAAATCAATAACAAAAAATGTTTATATTTTCTAGACGACAAAAATTTCAATTAAAAAAAAATAAAATTACAAGAAACTTGAAAATAACAAATATTCTATGAAAGTTTTATTAAATTATCTATCAAGAACCTTGCGACTAAAATTTTGAATTTTGAAAATATTTAAAAATCCCTAAAACTGGTTTCAATGTGATAAATATTGACGACTAAACATTTAAAAACAAAATCAGGATTCAAGATTCTCTGGATGTCGTAAATTAAAAAAAAATCTACGGAATTTGTTTTGTAAAATTATTCATCAGAGGAAATTTTGAGTTCTGAAAATATTTCAGAATTTCGAAATAATCTAGTAATTTTGACTTCTGAAAATATTTGAAAAATTTTAAAACTGCTTTCAGTACGAAAAGTTCAGAAAAAAAAACATTTAAAACAAAATCAAGTTGCTAGGTTCTCTAAATCAATAACAAAAAAATTGGTCTAAAGAGTTTAGACAGTACTTCCCTCGCTGTCGGAAATTTGACGACTGCATGCCTATTGTGTTTTTTTTTCTCATTACATTTTTGTAGTGGGAATTTAAAAAAAAATTGCGATGACGTCATCAACATTTTTGCAAGGACACGTATATCAGTTATGATAGATGTAGTGTAATACTAAGAATAAAATTATTATATTCTCAAATTTTCGGGAAAATGAATTGGGTCGTTTGAATATTGATTTGTAATAATCAATAAAATAACGAAACAATTTACTCACGTATACCTACGTATCAGAGGCAACTGAAAATCGTGTATGTATGTACATTCTTAATTTAAGATGACAGGCGTAACAGCATACGCGAGAGCCAAACAGAGAAACTGTAAACAAAACGACCGTCGGTTTTATTGCTTCGACTTCCGCTTATTATATAAAACATTGGGTTTTATTTTAATTCTTGACGGTGAAATTCACAATTGGTTGATTATAAACATGTCTATTTCACATTCGCGGAATCAAGTGAACGCATAAAACAAATGCAGGTCTGTAATGTTAAAGTCGATGTAAATAAGCGTGCTACCCTTATGTTTCAACCGAGTTTTTCCTTTAACAAATTTTGTGTCTACCAAATTGGGTTGGTTGGGGTGTAATACTAATAATAAGTGTTGCCTTTAATTTAATCAATAAAATAAATTGACTTCATTAATTTTTTTGAACCACCTCTTAAGAAAATCTAAAAAATATGAATGGAATGATAAATCACAAGTACAAACTCATCATATTTTTTGCATTTTAGATAGGATTTATTCAGCAAAATTTAAGGGTGACGTCATCAATTTTTTTAGGAGGGATGAACAAATACATTTTGAACAAAAGTTTACCATGCTTATAATAACTTTAAAATATTCCCAAGATTTCAAAGCATTCGGTTTTGTAATTCCTGATTAAATCGATAAAATAAATTCACGCCTTCATTAATTTTTTTGAGTCACCCTGCATATGCAAATCCAAAAATATGAATGGAATGATAAATCACAAGTACAGACTCATCATATTTTGTACATTTTAGATACGATTTATTCGGAAAACTTTTGAGCTGACGTCATCAGTTTTTTGTAGAAGATAACCAAATATATTTTGACTAAAAATTTATTATGCTCTTTATAACCTTAAAACATCTGCAAGATTTCAAAGCATTCGGTTTTGTAGTTCCTGATTAAATCAATAAAATAAATTTACGCATTCATTAATTTTTTTGAGTCACTCTGTATATGCAAATCCAAAAAATATGAATGGAGTGATAAATGACAAGTACAGGCTCGTCATATTTTGTACATTTTAGATATGATTTATTCGGCAAACTTTCGAGCTGACGTCATCAAGTTTTTGGAGGGGATAAGCAAATATATTTTGACTAAACATTTATTATGCTCTTTATGACCTTAAAACATCTGCAAGATTTCAGAGCATTCGGTTTTGTAGTTCCTGATTAAATCAATAAAATATATTTACGCATTCATTAATTTTTTTGAGTCACCCTGTATATGCAAATCCAAAAAATATTAATGGAGTGATAGTTCACAAGTACAGACTCATCATATTTTGTACATTTTAGATATGATTTATTCCACAAACTTTTGAGCTGACGTCATCAAGTTTTTGGAGGGGATAAGCAAATATTTTTTGACTAAAGATTTATGATGCTCTTTATAGCCTTAAAACATCTGCAACATTTCAAAGCATTCTGGTTAGCAGATTAAAAATTAAATTTCAAAATGTTGTTTTATAATTTTGATTTTTTTTCCAAAAATCTGGACGTTTCGGGTGAAAAGTCGATTCAGAGTTGTAAACTACATGTGTAGGACTATGTTATTTTATACAATTGAAAACCCATTTACTATGTACAATTTTGAAGTGACGTCATCGCTTTAGTGGTGGGGATGATTCGACAAATTTTGGTTAGCGTTTTACCATCTACATGATATTCTTAATATAAGTACAAAATTTTACAACAATCGGTCGAGTACTTTCGGAGATTATCTGTCTAATAAAAATCCGTGACAACAGACGGACAGACGGACAGACGGACAGACGGACGGACAGACGGACAGACGGACAGACGGACAGACAGACGGAAATGGGAGACCTATTTCTTCGTCTTCTAGGGGTCATGAAAGATCGAGAAAACGTAAAAGTAGAGAGTCGGCCGACGGACTCGATTACAATACTTCCTTTGCTTACGCTCGGGAAGTAAAAACTTTATATTTCCTAGACGACAAAAATTTCAATATAAAAAAAATTGGTCTAAAGAGTTTAGACAGTACTTCCCTCGCTGTCGGAAACTTGACGACTGCATGCCTATTGTGTTTTTTTTTTCTCATTACATTTTTGTCGTGGGAATTTAAAAAAAAATTGTGATGACGTCATCAACATTTTTGCAAGGACACGTATATCAGTTGGGATAGATGTAGTGTAATACTAAGAATAAAATTATTGTATTCCCAAATTTTCGGGAAAATGAATTGGGTCGTTTTGAATATTGATTTCTTATAATCAATAAAATAACGAAACAATTTACTCAGGTATACGGCGCCGGTGTGTAATATCTAGAGAGCGGATTTTTGTCGGGCTAGGCAAGGCCAAACTCGGTACGGCTCGTACGGGATGCGAATTTATTGCGATTGCGGACTGCACTTCGTTTATTTGAGATTAGAATAAAGCTGTTTTGTTGCACTCTGCTGTTAATCCCCGTTCTCATTTACTTAGCCGTTTGATTAATAAAACGTTAATTATATTTATGGAATTAGCACCGATTAAACGTGACGTAGCCCGACAAAAATCCGCTGTCTGGTAATATGAAAGGCAACTGAAAATCGTTTATGTATAAACATTCTTAATTTAAGATGACAAGCGTAACAGCATACGTGAGAGTCAAACAGAAAAACTGTAAACAAAACGACCATCGGTTTTATTGCTTCGACTTCCGCTTATTATATAAAACATTGGGTTTTATTTTAATTCTTGACGGTGAAATTCACAATTGGTTGATTATAAACATGTCTATTCCACATTCGCGGAACCAAGTGAGCGCATAAAACAAATGCAGGTCTGTAATGTTAAAGTCGATGTAAATAAGCGTGCTACCCTTATGTTTCAACCGAGTTTTTCCTTTAACAAATTTTGTGTCTACCAAATTGGGTTGGTTGGGGTGTAATACTAATAATAAGTGTTGCCTTTAATTTAATCAATAAAATAAATTGATTTCATTAATTTTTTTGAACCACCTCTTAAGAAAATCTAAAAAATATGAATGGAATGATATTCACAAGTACAAACTCATCATATTTTTTGCATTTTAGATAGGATTTATTCAGCAAAATTTAAGGGTGACGTCGTCAATTTTTTTAGGAGGGATGAACAAATACATTTTGAACAAAAGTTTACCATGCTTATAATAACTTTAAAATATTCCCAAGATTTCAAAGCATTCGGTTTTGTAATTCCTGATTAAATCGATAAAATAAATTCACGCCTTCATTAATTTTTTTGAGTCACCCTGCATATGCAAATCCAAAAATATGAATGGAATGATAAATCACAAGTACAGACTCATCATATTTTGTACATTTTAGATACGATTTATTCGGCAAACTTTTGAGCTGACGTCATCAGTTTTTTGTAGAAGATAACCAAATATATTTTGACTAAAAATTTATTATGCTCTTTATAACCTTAAAACATCTGCAAGATTTCAAAGCATTCGGTTTGGTAGTTCCTGATTAAATCAATAAAATAAATTTACGCATTCATTAATTTTTTTGAGTCACCCTGTATATGCAAATCGAAAAAAATTGAATGGAATGATAAATCACAAGAAGAGACTCACCATATTTTGTACATTTTAGATAGGATTTATTCAGCAAAATTTTGTGGTGACGTCATAAATTTTTTAGGGGGGACGACCAAATACATTTTGATCAAAAATTTACCATGCTTATGATAATTTTAAAATATCTTCAAGATTTCGAAGCATTCGGTTTTGTAGTTCCTGAGTAAATCAGTAAAATAAATTTACGCTTTCATTTATTTTCTTGAATCACCCTGTATATGCAAATCCAAAAAATATGAATGGAGTGATAGATCACAAGTACAGACTGATCATATTTTGTACATTTTAGATATGATTTATTCGGCAAATTTTCGAGCTGACGTCATCAAGTTTTTGGACGGGATAAGCAAATATATTTTGACTAAACATTTATTATGCTCTTTATAACCTTAAAACATCTGCAAGATGTCAGAGCATTCCGTTTTGTAGTTCCTGATTAAATCAATAAAATATATTTACGCATTCATTAATTTTTTTGAGTCACTCTGTATATGCAAATCCAAAAAATATGAATGGAATGATAAATGACAAGTACAGACTCATCATATTTTGTACATTTTAGATATGATTTATTCGGCAAACTTTCGAGCTGACGTCATCAATTTTTTGGAGGGGATAAGCAAATATATTTTGACTAAACATTTATTATGCTCTTTATAGCCTTAAAACATCTGCAAGATTTCAAAGCATTCGGTTTTGTAGTTTCTGAGTAAATCAGTAAAATAAATTTACGCATTCATTAATTTTTTTGAGTCACCCTGTATATTCAAATCCAAAAAATATGAATGGAGTGATAGATCACAAGTACAGACTCATCATATTTTGTACATTTTAGATATGATTTATTCCGCAAACTTTTGAGCTGACGTCATCAAGTTTTTGGAGGGGATAAGCAAATATTTTTTGAATAAAAATTTATTATGCTCTTTATAGCCTTAAAACATCTGCAACATTTTAAAGCATTCTGGTTAGCAGATTAAAAATTAAATTTCAAAATGTTGTTTTTATAATTTTGATTTTTTTTCCAAAAATCTGGACGTTTCGGGTGAAAAGTCGATTCAGAGTTGTAAACTACATGTGTAGGACTATGTTATTTTATACAATTGAAAACCCATTTACTATGTACAATTTTGAAGTGACGTCATCGCATTACTGGTGGGGATGATTAGACAAATTTTGGTTAGCGTTTTACCATCTACATGATATTCTTAATATAAGTACAAAATTTCACAACAATCGGTCGAGTACTTTCGGAGATTATCTGTCTAATAAAAATCCGGGACGGCAGACGGACGGACAGACGGACAGACGGACAGACGGACAGACGGACAGACGGACAGACGGACAGACAGACGGAAATGGGAGACCTATTTCTTCGTCTTCTAGGGGTCATGAAAGATCGAGAAAACGTAAAAGTAGAGATTCGGCCGACGGACTCGATTACAATACTTCCTTTGCTTACGCTCGGGAAGTAAAAATAATAATAAAATTACAAGAAACTTGAAAATAACAAATATTCTATGTAAGTTTTATAAAATTATCGATCAAGAACCTGGCTACTAAAATTTTGAATTTTGATAATATTTAAAAATTTCTAAAAATGCTTTCAGTGCGATTAATTTTGAAAACTAAACATTTAAAAATAAATTCAGGATTCAAGGTCCTTTCGATGTTGTCAATTAAAAAAAAACATTTGCCGGACTTGAACTGTAATATTTATTTACAAGAAGAAATTTTGAGTTCTGAAATATATTAGAATTTTGAAAAATATAATAATTTTGACTTTTGAAAATATTTAAAAATTTGGAAAACTGCTTCCAGTACGATAATATAACTCTAGTAAGCTATGAAAACGAAACATTTAAAACAAAGTGACGTTGCTACGTTCTCTAAAAGAATAACCAAAAATGCTCATGTTTTCTAGAAGACAAACTAAAAAAAAATAAAAAAAATAAAAAAAATTATGAAAAAAAAAATGCGACAAAACAGGTAATTTAATTAATTCGTTTTTACAAGAAATTCGAAGTGTAAGCAATTATTTCTTCCTTATTTTGATTTAAAAGACATCAAATTACCCCAACTTTTTAGTACTCGTTAATTAAAATTATTACGAAACCTTTATAAATTCACATCGTAACATAATACGCAAAAACGACCCGACTCTTTCAATTAAAATTACAAACCCCACCGTTTCACGTCCATTTTTTGCCAAAAACAAAGAAACCGAATAAACTGCCAACAAAACAGAGAACAGACAAATCCAGCCCCCAACCATCTGCACTCCGACAGCTTCAGACATTGATTTCTGCCCCCGACACACCATTAGCTAGCAAACATCGTCCACCATTCCGTTCTACCTTTTAGCAAACGACGGCAAACCCCCTTTTTCCGACCTAAAATATGAAACCGTAATTTACTTAATTACCCGCATCGTCACTCCCCAAACAAAGGGATGAATTTTTCATATGCCCTCTTTCTTTTCTCTCTCGTTTCCGGACGCGCCGACACGTTCTCTCATGACATGGCAACGGCACGACGAACTCTGCAGCCGCAAAAAATCCCCAAGAAATAGTCAAGCCTCCGGCAACGTCGGGACCACGATCACGACATTCACTTATCGAACAGCCGTAGATACGCGACGTACCGTTAGAATTTATTACGCTGAGACACATGAAAGTTGAAATGTCAAAAAATAAAAGGAGCTTGCGGGTTCGTTAAGGTGCGTTCAGATGGCCCGAGACGATCGATAGCTGCAGCAGGATGTGCTGTGTCAATACTACGCGTGATCAGCCTGTATATGCAGTAGTGGTGAATTTTCGAGAGATAAATCACTCACTGTCAGTTGAGTTTTGCAAGTTTTTGCGGGTTTTTTAGATTGATCGAAAACCGAAACGTCGGAGGGTTAAATTGATATGTTTGGCTTATTATTAGTTTTATCTTTAATAAAAAACCGGTTCGTTTAATCAAACAATTTTCCGGTTACATGCTGATAAAATCCATCAGTGGCATAAAACCACTGGTGGAGATATTTGCCCGGGTTTCAATACAGTGTGGTCTGATAATAATTTTAATCTATTATGGAATTATTTACAAATATATGAAATCAAGTTGGCTTTGAAATTTTGCCAATTTGCCGCTTCGTTGTGATGATGTATGGTCGCCTGTCACACACGTCAATTATAACCTAACTTTCTGAAGCTTGATAGATAGGCAACCAATAATATGACAACAACTGCGATAAATTTAAAACGTATGACAAAAATATTGCAACCGATGCTTCATAAATAACACGAATGCACTGTTAAAAATAACGAAGTGCATACACGTGTTATCATAGTTATAAATTTTCGTCCGATATCTGACTATTAATTACCCACTTGCTCCGAAGTCGGCCTTATCGCTGCCTGTGTACATGGTTCGATTGCTCATTATCGGTCTATTTTATGTAGAAAAATACAATGAAAGGAAAATTTTGTCAGCGTGCACCTTGGATCCTGATACGATGATAACGACGCATTTTTATTAGGTAAACATTTTAAAAATTCGTTGTTCGGTTTTGGTTTCGTGAGGATTTTATCACAAGTTAAACACTGTGATAACAAGATTTTTACGTTCTTTGTTTTAAGAATTTTTTAAATTTAGAGTGGAAATATTGTGAGAGTAATATGAATCAATACACATATTTTACCTCCACTGCGGCCTTTTATTGTTGTCCTTCTCAAGGTATTTCCACTCTATTTGTGTTTGAGCAGTGAAGTGTATTTTTTTTACTAAAGTGGGTATTGTTTGCCTTGACGAAACCGAAGCAAATAGATGGACAAAAAAAGTTTTAACCGACGAGATGCGTATTGATTTTTTTCTACACTTAGCGGAATATGTTGATTTTTTTTCTTTAGTTTAGATTTCAATTAATAATGAAGAACTGGATATCAGAAACATCTAATGTGGAAAATGATTTTTTTTTTATTGTACAACAAATGCTCAGCGATGCAGAACTGATTTTCTAGCAGAGTGATTGGAATATATATACTTTTACGTGTAGTATTTTAATTCTTATGTAGTAGTGTAAATGTTGATAATAATTTAAATGTAAGATCGAATTTAGCAAGTGATATATCCGCTACGAAAAGAGAGGGTGGGTGGGCGGGGCTAGTACTTGCGAAGATAAAACTTATTTTGGCAAATGAGAAACCCTCTACCAAAATGTGAGAACGATTTTTTTACTATTTCGTCCAGACTCACCAGTTGATTATTAAGAGCGTAGCGGAGAGTTAATTCGCCATTTTGCAGACACCCGGTATAGCACATAACTTAATTTTTCTTAATATAACACTCTGTATATCCTTATTGGGTTTCTCCTTGGCTTTATACCCATAGTTTATTTCTAAAATTCCAATGCGACGTTGCCACGTCATGCCAATTTTTGGAATTTTTTTCAAATCTTTTTTTGCAATATTATACAGAGTGCTGATAAACAATAAACTTTGGATATTTCAGTTTTTTCAAATAGAGCACCCTGTATTTTATTGTTGCAACTTTCTAATTTCATAATTGTGGATGTTATGTTTGAAAAACTGAAATATCAATTTTGAAAAATGTTATAATTTATTTATTTTTTATGAATTAGTTATATTCTAAAAATAACCCTATTCCGATTTTTTTTGTGGACACTTCCATTGCAAAAAAAGGCATAACTTGGCAACGTTGTATGGGATTTTTCAAAATGAACCATGGTTATAAAGCCTAAAAAGAGGTCAATTAGAATATAGAAAAATATTTAAGGTATCCTGTTTGAAAAATTAAGTTGTACGAACACAACATTCTGTATGGTTGAAAATAATTTTGGTATATTATTCTCAAAGAATTTACATTATTTTATATTTCTAATAACACTAGTTTACAAGGTTTTATATCCAAAGACAAAAATAGTTGAATCTAAAGGATTTGGGTTCGGGAAATTCAAATCTGAAAGCAGAAAAAATCCATCACGTCAGGTTTTTGAGATATTTATATAAACATACCCCGGATTTTTTTTCTTTTATACAACTCTTATAACTTTTTTATTTTTAAATATATATGAACATATAGTTCTGTAAGCAAATTTGTATCATTTTAAAAGACCATTTAGGTAAATAAATAACATGAGTGTCAATTTTTCAAGCTACTAGATTGTCATCAATGTGTTATTTAAAATTTTTCAAGTATTGATTTTAGAATAATTGGTTGCTTTTGACTTATCTACGGGAAGTGATAATAAAAATGTGAGGTTGACCTCACAAAGATCTTTTAAAATGATACAAATTAGCTCAAAGAAATACAGGTTTATCTATAAAAATAAAGAAGTTACAGGGGTTGTATCAAATAAAAGCAACACCCAGTATATATTATAAACATTATGACTGAAAATTAAAAATGGTTAACACTGACGTTCTTTTATTGGCAGTACTGTCAGTTTCCCTTATAATAGACCAACAGTAACACATTTTCGTCCCAAAAACCTTTATACCTTCATTTTAAGCATATTTGAACAGGTCTTCCCGCTTTAGGTACTATAATTTTACCACAAATGTAACAAAACTGATTTGCACTTATTTTCCACGATCTCGAAGACATTTTTTATGCGACAATTGTGCATTAACATGAATCAGTTTAACACAAACGTGAAGGTAAAGCAAAGTTCATTATTTTGGATTTATGAAAAAACCTGACGTGATAAGGATTATCCGTTTTTGGATTTGTTATCAGTAAGTAATTTAGAAGTAAAAAATATTTTTTTTATTTTTGGATACGAAAAAAAGTTTAAATTTGTAAACTAGTGTAATTAATGAAATATCGAGGTGATTCTCTCCTCAGCTCACGATGAATAAAATATTCATCACAATTGAGAAAGGGTGGGTGGGCGGGGCTTATATTTGGTCAATTTTTTCTTAATATACCTAGTCTTCGTTTCGCAACAAGAAATTGACAATATCTTTAACTATCCTATCGTTGAAAGAAAATTCTATATATTAAAAAAACAAAAAAAGTAAGCCCCACCCACCCACCCGGATTTTAATTGTGATGAGTTTTTAAAGGCCGAGTTGAATTGTAACATCAATATTTCTCTAAAAAACTCTACCCTTTTAAAGACATATTTCAGATGGTTATTTCTTGTAGAGAAATGAGGATTTTACAACTAAACTCCGCCCTTCAGCTCACAATGAATAAAGCATTCGTCACAATAGGGAACGGGTGGGTGGGCGGGGCTTATATTTGTCCATTTTATCTTAATATATGAAGTCTTCTTTTCCCAACAAGAAACTGAAAACATGTTGAATTATCCTGTTGTTGAAAGAAAACTATATATATTTAAAAAAAAAAACAAAAAAAAAGTAAGCCCCACCCACCCGCCCGGATTTTAATTGTGATGAGTTTTTAAAGGCGGAGTTTAATTGTAACATCAATATTTCTCTAAAAGAATCTACCCTTTTAAAGACATATTTCAGATGGTTATTTCTTGTAGAGAAATGAGGATTTTGAAACTAAACTCCGCCCTTCAGCTCACAATGAATAAAGCATTCGTCACAATAAAGAACGGGTGGGTGGGCGGGGCTTATATTTGTCCATTTTAGATTAATATATAAAGTCTTCTTTTCCCAACAAGAAACTGAAAACATGTTGAATTATCCTGTTGTTGAAAGAAAACTCTATATATTAAAAAAAAAAAACAAAAAAAAAAGTAAGCCCCACCCACCCGCCCGGATTTCAATTGTGATAAGTTTTAAAGGCGGAGTTTAATTGTAACATAAATATTTCCTTAAAAAATTCCACCCTTTTAAAAACACATTTCATATGGTAATTTCTTGTAGAGAAATGAGGATTCTGCAATTAAACTTCGCCCTTCAGCCCACGATGAATAAAATATTCATCGGAATTGAGAAGGGGTGGGTGGGCGGGGCTTATATTTTGTTCATTTTTTCTTAATATACGAAGTCGTCTTTTCCCAACAAGAAACTGAAAACATGTTTAAGTATCCTGTTGTAGAAAGAAAACTCTATACATTAAGAAAAAACAAAAAAAAATTAAGCCCCACCCACCCGCCCAATCCTAATTGTGATGAATTTTTAAAGGCGGAGTTTATTTGTAACATCGATATTTCCCTAAAAAATTCTGTCCTTTTAAAAACATCTTTTATATGGTAATTTCTTGTAGAGAAATGAGGAATTTGCAGCTAAACTCCGCCCTTTAGCCCACAATGAATAAAATATTCATCGGAATTGAGAAGGGGTGGGTGGGCGGGGCTTATATTTTGTCCATTTTATCTTAATGTACGAAGTCTTTTCCCAACAAGAAACTGAAAACATGTTTAACTATCCTGTTGTTGAAAGAAATCTCTATATATTAAAAAACAGAAAAAAAAAGTAAACCCCACCCACCCGCCGGGATTTCAATTGTGATGAATTTTCAAAGGCGGAGTTTAATTCTAACATAAATATTTCCCTAAAAAATTCTACCCTTTTAAAAACACCTTTCAGATGGTAATTTCTTGTAGAGAAATGAGGATCTTGCAATTAAACTTCGCCCTTCAGCTCACGATGAATAAAACATTCATCACAATTGAGAAAGGGTGGGTGGGCGGGGCTTATATTTTGTCCATTTTTTCTTAATATTCGAAGTCTTCTTTTCCCAACAAAAAACTGGAAACATGTTTAACTATCCTGTTGTTGAAAGAAAACTCTATATACTAAAAGAACAAAAAAAAAAGTAAGCCCTGCCCACCCGCCCGGATTTCAATTGTGATGAGTTTTCAAAGGCGGAGTTTAAATGTAACATCAATATTTCTCTAAAAATTCTACCCTTTTAAAAACATATTTCAGATGGTAATTTCTTGTAGAGAAATGAGGATTTTGCAGCTAAACTCCGCCCTTCAGCTCACAATGAATAAAATATTCATTAGAGTTGAGAAGGGCTGGGTGGGCGGGGCTTGGATTTTGTCCATTTTTTCTTAATATACGTAGTCTTCGTTTCGCAACAAGAAATTTACATTATCTTTAACAATCCTGATGTTGAAAAAAAGCTATATGTATATAAACACAAAAAAAGTAAGCCCCACCCACCCGCCCGGATTTCAATTGTCATGAGTTTTTAAAGGCGGAGTTTAATTGTAACATCAATATTTCTCTAAAAAATTCTATTGTTTTAAAAACATATTTGATATGGTAATTTCTTGTAGAGGAATGAGGATTTTGAAACTAAACTCCGCCTTTCAGCTCACAATGAATAAAGCATTCGTCACAATAGGGAACGGGTGGGTGGGCGGGGCTTATATTTGTCCATTTTATCTTAATATATCTTTTTTTCCCAACAAGAAACTGAAAACATGTTGAATTATCCTGTTGTTGAAAGAAAACTCTATGTATTAAAAAAAAAGTAAGCCCCACCCACCCGCCCGGATTTTAATTGTGGTGAGTTTTTAAAGGCGGAGTTTAGTTGCAACATCAATATTCCTCTAAAAAATTCTACCCTTTTAAAAATATATTTCATATGGTAATTTCTTGTGGATAAATGAGGATTTTGCAGCTAAACTCCGCCCTTCAGCTCACAATGAATAAAATATTCATCAGAATTGAGAAGGGGTGGGTGGGCGGGGCATATATTTTGTCCATTTTTTCTTAATATACGAAGTCTTCTTTTCCCCACAAGAAAATGAAAACATGTTTACATCACCTGTTGTTGAAAGAGAATTATATATATTAAAAAAAAAAATAATAATAAAAGTTAAGCGCCACCCACCCGCCCGATCTCAATTGTGATGAATTTTTAAAGGCGGAGTTTAATTGTGACATCAATATTTCTCTAAAAAATTCTACCTTTTTAAAAACATATTTTATATGGTAATTTTTTCTAGAGACATGAGGAATTTTTTATTCATCAGAATTGAGAAGGGGTGGGTGGGCGGGGCTTATATTTTGTCCATTTTTTCTTAATATACGAAGTCTTCTTTTCCCAACAAGAAATTGACAATATGTTTAACTATCCTATTGTTAAAAGAAAACTTTATATATTAAAAAAACAAAAAAAAGTAAGCCCCACCCACCTGCCCGGATTCCAATTGTGATGAGTTTTTAAAGGCGGAGTTTAATTGTAACATTAATATTTCTCTAAAAAATTATACCTTTTAAAAACATATTTCATATAGTAATTTCTTGTAGAGACATGAGGAGTTTGCAGCTAAACTCCGCCCTTCAGCTCACAATGAATAAAATATTCGTCAGAATTGAGAAGGGGTGGGTGGGCGGGGCTTATATTTGGTCCGTTTTTTTAAATATACGAAGTCTTCTTTTCCCAACAAGAAACTGACAACATGTTTAA
This sequence comes from Zophobas atratus, assembly GCA_022388445.1. NCBI lineage: Eukaryota > Metazoa > Arthropoda > Insecta > Coleoptera > Tenebrionidae > Zophobas > Zophobas atratus. The sequence goes on from CM039444.1 coordinate 3,014,754, forward strand.
CTATCATGTTGTTGAAAGAAAATTCTACAGGGTGTTATTGAATGGTACGTACTACAAAATGGACAGTTCTTCGCAAAATCTAAGAAGTCGGAAGAACTTATTTTGTGTTATCAAAATTACAAGGGGAAAATTAACCCTTATCCAACCTTTTTAGACGCTACTGAAGGATAAATAGGTAAAATTAATTTATTAAAGTAAATCCTAGCAACTGTAACAATAAAATTTTTGTCAAGACTAAATGTTGCTATAGAAACGAAAGATGATCTTTTTATCAGAGGCGTACAACGAATTTGGACATATATTTTAATAATTTTTATCTCTAAAAAGAGAACACTTTTACCTGAACTTTTTTTTAACTTTTAGCACCTATACTTCGAAACCAATTGCCGATTTTATTTTGTACGTATCTTTTAATAACAGGCTGTATATTAAAAAAACAAAAAAAAAAAAAATAAGCCCCACCCACCCGCCCGGATTTCAATTGTGATGAATTTTTAAAGGCGGAGTTTAATTGTAACATCAATATTTATCTAAAAAATTCTACTCTTTTAAAAACATATTTCATATAGTAATTTCTTGTAGAGAAATGAGGATTTTGCAACTAAACTCCGCCCTTCAGCTCACAATAAATAAAATATTCATCACAATTGAGAAGGGGTGGGTGGGTGGGGCTTATATTTTGTCAATTTTTTCTTAATATACGAAGTCTTCTTTTCCCAACAAGAAACTAAAAACATGTTTAACTATCCTTGAAAGAAAATTCTATAAATTAAAAAAAAATAAATAAAAATGAAGCCCCACCCACCCGCCCGGATTTCATTTGTGATTAATTTTTCATTGGTTGTTAGACCGAAGACTTGTTTTTAATTTGACCAGTAAAAAATTTGTGATGATGTCATCAACATGGATAATACTTAATTTTTGTGTGTTTTTTCTTAATATATAGAATTTTCTTTCAACAACAGGATAGTTAGAGCAGAGTCAATTGAAAAGTATATATGTACTTATTATTATTATTATCTGTGTAAATAATTAATAAAATAAAAAATGGCGTCACTGGTTGTCACTTTGTATATTAACCGATCTTGAATTTTTTATCTGGTAGCTGTTTTCTTAACTCCTAACCCAAAACCATTTATGAAACAGCGAAAACTCGATCATGTGCAAAAAGGTTGGGTTATAATTAAATATTGTTGAATAATTCATTTTAATACCTCGAATACGTGTATTTAATACATACATAATGAATGCTGTAATAACACACAACAAAGTCAGCTTATTTACATGATGTTTCAGTCGCGTTTTGGAAAAAAACTTGTACGAACCGCGATTTTTTTAAATAATACAACAATGTTGAATGGCGTCAAATCGATCCGTCGTCACAGTTGGTTGCCTACCTCGCACCATTTTCGTCTTTTCTCGAAAAAACCACGCCGATTGAAAATCAGTAACACACCCAACCATTTTCGAATCCCCTTATCTTATCAACCGGCCCAACCGATTCACCTCCACCTTTGCGAAGCCTCGACCTCCCGTCCCAAGCGGTGCCGTCACGTGACCCCCGAATGCACCGCATTCCCCCGGTCGATCTAATCCCCTCGCTTGATGGGCATTGATTGCCTCAATTGCGCCAAGGACACGTCAATTACGGCCCTCCCGACTGTCAACCGAGTCCGCCGTTTTGACGTAAACCCACATGACTCGACTAGGTCAACACGTCCTTGGTCCGGGGGCACAGTCCCAAGTCCCCGGCCCCCTTCGATCCGGTCGATAACGGCAACGCTTGCCCAGTTAGCCGCCGTCAGCCGCGTAGAGCACTTGCGTCGTGCCGCCGGAGTGAGAGAAGAGTACCCGAGGCACAAGCATAGTGAAAACTCCGAGTGCCCCTCGTCCAGAAAGTGATTTTGCGATTCCTGTGCGGTACCGCGGGCCGCTATGACGGACATCAAGAACGTGGCGAACAGCGTCGTCGAGGACGTGCTCAACGGCGTCTCGGACAAGATGAGCAAGGGAGGCGGCTGCGAGAAGTGGAGCCAGAGGTCACTTCTTTGCGTCCTGTTTACGCCAAGTAGGTGGAGCGCCGTGGGGACGGCGGCGATGCGTTGCGTAATCGGGAGTAGAGAGTTTTCGCAAAACCCAAAAACACATAATGCGTCTTGCGAAAAGTCCAAAAAAGTCTTTCCATTTACGTGATGATAACAATAGTCTATTTGGTTAATGTATGCCCGGTAGCTGTAATTGCACGTCTTATAGAAAAACCCATTGTTGTGATAACCTTGTCCAAAGTTCTGCCGCTTTTTGTGTGTACAGGTGGTGGGTCTTCGCTCTTTTGTTGTTTGGGGGAATTTGGTCAGGGTCGGCTGTCAACGTTATCGTTCCACCTTGGAAGGCAGTGGTTGTTCGTTAATTAAAGGCGGTTGAAAATGGTACAGCCAAGGTCAAAGGTCCGGGCTCTGAATGGACGTGGGTGGGTCCATTAAGGCCGAAATTGAAAGTGATGTGGTAGTCGTGTTTGTGTTTGAGTTTTTTGTTAAGCGAGCGATAAATAAACGTCGTAGGTAAATGTTGATAAAAGTTTTAATTATAGCGTAGGTCATAAGTAAAGTGTGTCATTGGGTAGTACTTAAGCCAATAACATACATGTATACGCTGTTTTATGCGAAGTTTGGATAAAAGCTGTGCAGTTAAAAAAATTTAAATAAGTGGGACAAAGTTCAAAATGTTGCTTATCACTCCGTGACATACACGAAAGTGGTTTTTGAAAAGGATTGGTCGACAAGATAGTGCGCCGCCTCAACTACGTTTACGGAGTCACCTTAAGTGTGCGTCTTTGGACGCAGTGGCGTAACAATAAATCTACGGGCCTGTGTTCTACAACACTGTGAGGCCCCTAATGAACAGCGAAATAAAAATTATTTAAAAATACGAGTATAATGAGTAAAGTATGAGTATATTGCACTTAGGGCTTACGTTTTATTAAAATCATTCTACCTGAAACACTGAATTAAAAAACAAAATACAATAATTACCTAAATACATATAATTAAAATGTATATTAGAAATAAAAATTTGATTTTCAAGTGAGATAATAAGCCAGTGAAGACTGAATTGACACTAGATTTACCAGAATACTACAAGCTGATTACTGTTTCCTTCACTGTAATTCAGGTCACACGAATTACATTTCGTCGTCTGAGAACTTGCTTGATCTACAGACCAGAGCGCACTCAGGCCAATGTCGACTCTAAGCGTTCGGAAACGATTTGATTTATAAGCAAGCCATGGTTCGTGATCTGATATACATCCTAGCCGACTTCGACCATAATTTCTTGCTGTTTCAACTTTCGAATTCTCAGTTTTTCGAAATTTTAGTTTGGGAACTTTTCAGTTTACTCCTATTTATTATTTAATTTTTAATTTCTCAATTTTTCAAGTTCTCGGTTTTCAGTTTTCCTCTTCAATTTTACGATTTTTAAATATTTCGATTTTTCAATTTTAAACTTTGTCGATTTTTCAATTAATTGATTTTTCAGGTTTTTTGGTTTTTCAATTTTTCTATTTTTTCAGGTTTCGATTTTTCAACTTCACTTTTTTGATTTTTCGATTTCTCAATTTTTCAATTTTTTAATTTCTCAGTTTTTCGACATTTCAGTTTTAGGATTTTTCAGTTGACTTATTATTCAATTTTTCGATTTTGCGATTGCGCAGATTTTTGATTTTTCAATTTTTCGATTCGTTAGATTCTCAGTTTTTGGATATTTCAGTTTTGGGATTTTTCAGTTTTTTGATTCGTCAGTTTTTCTTTCATTTTTCAGTTTTTCGATATTTCAGTTTTGGGATTTTTCAATATTTCTGTTCTTCGACTTTCCATTTTTGAGTTCTGGATTTTTCGATGTGTCGACTTTTTACTTTTTCGATTTTTAAATTTTAGATTTCTCAATTTTTTTGAATTTTAATTTTTCAATATTTAAAATTTCAGATTTTTCTATTTCTCGATTTTTCATTTTAGCTCTTCCATATTTCAATTTTTCAAATGTTGCGATTTCTTAATCTTTCCGGTTTCAGATTTTCTGTTTTTCAATTGTGTTTTTTAAAATTTTCGATTTTTCAGCCTTTCAAATTTGACATTTATAAACAGTTAATTTTTCGATTTTTCAATTAATCGATGTTTTGATTTTCCCATTTCTTGACTTTCGAGGGTTTCGATATTCCGGTCAATTCTTTAATTTTTCGATTTTTCAAGTTTTTGATTTTTCATTTTTTAGTTTTTTTAAGGTTTCGATTTTTCGACTTCACTTTATGGATTTTTCGATTGCTCAATTTTTTGACTTTTTAGGTTCTCAGTTTTTGGATATTTCAGTTTTCGGATTTTTCAGGTTTTCCCATTTTTCAGTTTTTCGATATCTCAGTTTTGGGATTTTTCAATATTTTGATTCTTCGCCTTTTCGATTTTTGACTCCTGGATTTTACGATGTGTCGATTTTTTTACTTTTTCGATTTTTCAATTTTTCGATTTTTAAATTTTAGATTTTTTAATTTTTATAGTTTTAGATTTTTCGATTTCTCGATTTTTCATTTCAGTTCTGCGATATTTCGATTTTTCAAGTTTTCGAATTTTTCAAATGTTTTAATCTTTTGATTTTTCGACTACCCGGTTTTAGATTTTGTTTTTCAATTGTAATTTTGTCAAATTTTCGATTTTTTAATTTTTCAAATTTGATTTTTATAAACCCTTAATTTTTCGATTTTTCAATTAATCGATGTTTTGATTTTCCCATTTCTTGACATTCGAGTGTTTCGATTTTCCTGTTCTTCAATTCTTTAATTTTTCGATTTTTCAGGTTTTTGATCTTTCAATTTTTCGATTTTTTAAGGTTTCGACTTCAGTTTATGGATTTTTCGATTGCTCAATTTTTTTACTTTTTCGGTTCTCAGTTTTTGGATATTTCAGTTTTCGGATTTTTCAGGTTTTCCCATTTTTCAGTTTTTCTTTCATTTTTCAGTTTGTCGATATCGCAGTTTTGGTATTTTTCCATATTTTGATTTTTCCACTTTTCAATTTTTGACTCCTGGATTTTTCGATGTGTCGACTTCTTTACTTTTTCGATTTTTCAATTTTTCGATTTTTAAATTTTAGATTTTTTAATTTTTAAAATTTTAGATTTTTCGATTTTTCGATTTTTCATTTCAGTTCTTCGATATTTCAATTTTTCAAGTTTTCGAATTTTTCAAATGTTTCGATTTCTTAATCTTTTGATTTTTCGAATTCGCGGTTTTAGATTTTCTGTTTTTCACATGTCATTTTGTCAAATTTTCGATTTTTTAATTTTTCAAATTTGACTTTTATAAACTCCCAATTTTTAGATTTTTCAATTAATCGATGTTTTGATTTTCCCATGTCTTGACCTTCTACTGTTCCGATTTTCCTGTTCTTTAATTCTTTAATTTTTTGATTTTTCAATTTTTCGATTTTTTAAGGTTTCTATTTTTCGACTTCATTTTTTTGATTTTTCAATTTTTCAGTTTTTAGATATTTCAGTTTTAGGATTTTTCATTATTTCAATTCTTCGGTTTTTCTATTTTTGACTTCTGGATTTTTCGATGTGTTTTACTTTTTCGATTTTTCAATTTTTGGATTTTCAAATTTTAGATTGTTCAATCTTTTGATATTTTAGTTTTTCAATATTTCTTAGTCTTTCAATTTTTCGACTTCTTGGTTTTAGATGTTCTGTTTTTCAATTTTTCGATTTGTTAATTTTTCATTCCCCGAGATTTGATTGTTCAGGTTTTCGATTTATCAGTTTTACAATTTTTTATTTTGCCCTATTTCGGTTTCTCATTTTTTCCAGTTTTCCATTTATTCGTTTTTTTTTATTTTTCCGCTTTTCCAATTTTTCAACTTTTAACTTTTTGTTTGTCGATTTCTCTATTTTTCAATTTTTCGACTTCATCACTTTTCGATTTCTCGTTCTTTTGATCATTCAATCTCTCAATTTTTCAATTTTTCGAATTTTAAGTTTTTTGATTTCTCGATTTATCGAGATTTGGATTTTTCGATTTCTCGGTTTTTCGATTTTCCAGTTTTCGATTTTTCGATCTTTCAGTTATCCGACTTTTTAAATTTGGGAGTTTCGATTTCTCAATTTTTCGTTATTCGATTTTTAAATTTTAGATTTTTGAATTTTACATTTTTTCGATTTTCTGACGTTTTATTTTTCGATTTTCAGTTCTTCGATATTTCGATTTTTCAATGTTTCGGCTTTACGATTTTTTAAGGTTTCGATTTTTCGATTATTAGATTTCTCGATTTTTCAAATTTTCGATTATTTTAATTTTTCTTTTTTTTTTCTCACTGTCAATATCATACAGTGTATTGAAAACAACTACAAAAATTGTCACTAAAAACATTTAAAAATTCATTCAAAATAGAACACAGTGTTTCCAAAACATTTTCCCGAAAAAAATCCATTGGGTTATTACGATTTCAACAATATTCTTAGTTTAAGACGTTTTGCTAGTAAAAAACCCAAATAAAGAATTAATTCTTAGTTAAACAAAATGTGTAAAATCATCTAAATATGTACCAAAAATATTCACCTAGTCGTTATAAAAACCGACTAAACAACTATTTCCCGCAGAAATTATAGTCTAAACCAACCAAGTTGCTTTTGAACGCTTAGAGTCGATAATGGCCTGAGCGCGCTTTGCGCTGTAGATCAAACAAGTTCTCAGGCGACAAGTTGTAGTGAAACCAGTTTTTTTATTGGCATCGACTATTTAAATTTGGCGCTTGCGGACTCCAATGTCAATAAGGGTGGTTTTGCAAAATCAGACTGTATGTCGCATCTATATTAATCTATACTGAGATGGTCCAGCCCTTTGCAACAAAAAATCGTAAATAGCAATGAATGATCGATCCTGGCATCACCGCACATTTTCGAATTTTTTATTTCGGGATGTAATTTGCTAAATAATATAAAGAATCCAATAAAAAAAAATTTTCGTGTGACCGGACCGGGCCCCTTGACGAAGCGGGCCCGTGTTCCAGCAAACACATGGAACACCGGTAGTTACGCCACTGTTTGGACGTTTACAGAACCATTTTTACTTATCGATTATTGCTATTTTATTACATTCGGTGGAAAATAACTCTTTTTATGCGACGATGGTTTAAAATTACGTTTACGTTGTACGTAAAATAGCCATCACCTTTGTTTATTAAAATTTCCATTGTCATGAGTCGTTAAAGTGAGATCACTTTGTGATGCACAATAAACTTATACTACTCGCATAACCGTAAAAAGAATGTAAACGTCGAAATAATTTTTGGAAGTGTTTATCGTCACTCTTGACATTTGGCTTTCGTTTTCAGTTCCGCCATTTTTAAAAATGGACGTTGTATTTTTATTGTGTAGGTGGCTCCAATTTTTTCCGATTAAATGGTTTTCAATCGGGTGGAAAACATATGAAAGTGTCTTAAAATAGTTCTTCAATAAGATATAAAGTGGGATTTTTTTGCGCCGAATTTGCAATTTTAATCCACAGAGTGTACATAAAACATCCAGAATTTCGTAAACGACGACGATCTTCCAGCGAATTATTTAGATTCGTCCTCGAATTCGCACGACGACGGTTATTAAAGACAATGTATTCAGATTACATTAGTCGGGAAATTGATGGAAGCGATACATCAGACGCAGTTTCTGGAAATCATAAAGCAATTAGTTTTGAGAGCTCTTTCAAATGTACGTTTGAGATATTCCAACTTTCGCCGACAATGTAAATAGGTGAATTAAATCTAAAGAACGAAGTCTTCGATGAAGGAAAGATTCACTCGAGGTAATCTCGAGTTAAAATTAGTTTGACATTGACAGTAAGTGTCGTTCCATGAAAAACTGTAGATGTAATTTTCGGTTATCGATATAAATGATAATAAGTAAGTGGAACAGAGTGATATGGCGGTTTTCGGTAGACAGCTATCCAAACTTTCGCAACTGATAAATCTTATCACTAAAGAGCGGATTTTAGGCTTAAAAAAATGCTTTTCTTTTTGGTAATCGCTATTTTTTCTAAAGTTTCTTGTAGCTTTTTACATGTCATTTCACCTACTCTCCCCCATGTAAAAACTGACTTAAGGTCACCCCAATGATCTCTAATCTAGTTGTATTTATTTATTTACAAATTATCTTTGAGACGCTTTTGTTGGAACGAGTATTGAGCATCGACGATGCATTTCGACACTGTGGAGTCAAATTCCATAATAACTTAAAACGTTTCATTTAATTTAGACGTACACAACAAAATTGTGATGAATATGTTGCCGCTTCGATCCATGAACTCCATCTTGTTAGAACAGGTTCTGGAGGCAATGGACAATCCGGTAATGTTTCCCGGAAGGAAATATTTTCTTTCGTTCTTCCAACTGTTTTGACGAATTGCCACTTTTATGTTTTCTCGACGTTTCATGATCCCTTCAGTATGAAAAAAGTAGTCTCCCGTTTCCGTCTGTCTGTCTGTCTGTATCCATTTTCTCGAGAATGTGAGAAAACACACTACTTTACTTAATATGTAGTAATAAAACAAGAATGATAATGTTCATTTTGTTCGATTGTGGTTTAATTAATAATTTTAGTCCTCTGTTTTGAGAAAACAAACTCATTCAAATCAGTAAAGAAATATGTATTTTGCAATTACGCTCCGCCCCTCTCGGATTAACGACGAACGAAAAATTCATCACAAATGAGATCGGGGCAGGTGGGTGGGGCTTCAACTTTTTTTTTTTTTTTTTAATATATAGAAGTTTCTTTCAACAACACGATAAGTAAACATGTTTTCAGTTTCTTGTTGGGAAAAAAAGACTTCGTATATTAAGAAAAACCGGACCAAATATATGCCCCGCCCACCCACCCGGTCTCATTTGTGATGAATGCTTTATTCATCGTGAGCTGAAGGGCGGAGTTTAGCTGCAAATTCTTCATTTCTCTACAAGAAATTACCATATGAAATATGTTTTTAAAAAGGTAGAATCTTTTAGAGAAATATTGATGTTGAAATTAAACTCCTCCTTTAAGAATTCACCACAATTGAGATCGGGCGGGTGGGTGGGGCTTAACTTTTGTTTTTTTTTTTTTAATGTATAGAATTCTCTTTCAACAGGTTAGGTAAACATGTTTTCAGTTTCTTGTTGGGAAAAGAAGACTTCGTATATTAAGATAAAATGGACAAAATATAAGCCCCGCCCACCCACCCCTTCTCAATTCTGATGAATATTTTATTCATTGTGAGCTGAAGGGCGGAGTTTAGCCGCAAATTCCTCATTTCTCTACAAGAAATTACCATATGAAATATGTTTTTAAAAAGGTAGAATCTTTTAGAGCAATATTGATGTTAAAATTAAACTCCTTCTTTAAGAATTCACCACAATTGAGATCGGGCGGGTGGGTGGGGGTTAATTTTTGTTTTTTTTTTTTAATATATAGAATTCTCTTTCAACAGGTTAGATAAACATGTTTTCAGTTTCTCGTTGGGAAAAGAAGACTTCGTATATTAACAAATGGACAAAATATAAGCCCCGCCCACCCACCCCTTCTCAATTCTGACGAATATTTTATTCATTGTGAGCTGAAGGGCGGAGTTTAGCTGCAAATTACTCATTTCTCTACAAGAAATTACCATATGAAATGTTTTTAAAAAGGTAGAATCTTTTAGAGAAATATTGATGTTAAAATTAAACCCCTCCTTTAAGAATTCACCACAATTGAGATCGGGCGGGTGGGTGGGGCTTAATTTTTGTTTTTTTTTAATGTATAGAATTCTCTTTCAACAGGTTAGGTAAACATGTTTTCAGTTTCTTGGTGGGAAAAGAAGACTTCGTATATTAAGATAAAATGGACAAAATATAAGCCCCGCCCACCCACCCCTTCTCAATTCTGACGAATATTTTATTCATTGTGAGCTGAAGGGCGGAGTTTAGCTGCAAATTACTCATTTCTCTACAAGAAATTACCATATGAAATGTTTTTAAAAAGGTAGAATCTTTTAGAGAAATATTGATGTTAAAATTAAACTCCTCCTTTAAGAATTCACCACAATTGAGATCGGGCGGGTGGGTGGGGCTTAACTTTTTTTTTTTTTTTTAATATATAGAATTCTCTTTCAACAGGTTAGGTAAACATGTTTTCAGTTTGTTGTTGCAAAAAGAAAACTTCGTATATTAAGAAAAACAGGACAAAATATAAGCCCCGCCCACCCACCCCTTCTCAATTGTGATCAATATTTTTTCATCGTGAGCTGAAGGGCGGAGTTTAGCTGCAAATTGCTCATGTTTCTACAAGAAATTACAATATGAAATATGTTTTGAAAAGGGTAGATTTTTTTAGAGAAATATTGATGTTACAATTAAACTCCGCCTTTAAAAACTCATGACAATTGAGATCGGGCGGGTGGGTGGGGCTTAAATTTTGTTTTTTTTTTTCTTAATATATAGAATTCTTTTTCAACAACAGATTAGGTAAACATGTTTTCAGTTTGTTCTTGCAAAAAGAAAACTTCGTATATTAAAAATGGAACGGACCAAATATAAGCCCCGCCCACCCACCCCTTCTCAATTCTGATGAATATTTTATTCATTGTGAGCTCAAGGGCGGAGTTTAGTTGCAAAATCCTCACTTCTCTACAAGAAATTATCAATATGTTTTTGAAAGGGTAGAATTTTTTAGAGAAATATTGATGTCACAATTAAACTCCACCTTTAAAAACTCATCACAATTAAAATCTGGGCGGGTGGGTGGGGCTTACTTTTTTTTTGTTTTTTAATATACATATAGAGTTTCCTTTCAACAACAGGATAGTTAAACATGTTCTTAGTTTCTTGTAGGGAAAAGAAGACTTCGTTTATTAAGGAAAATTGGTGAAAATATAAGCCCCGCCCACCCACCCCTTCTCATCTGTAATGAATATTTTATTCATCGTGAGCTGAAGGGCGGAGTTTAGTTGCAAAATTCTCATTTCTCAACAAGAAATTACCATTTGAAATATGTTTTTGAAAGGGTAGAATTTTCTAAAGAACTAATATGTTACAGTTAAACTCCGCCCCTCGTCTGATTCGGAATGAAAAACTCATCATAATTGAGATCGGGGTGGTTGGGTGGGGCTTAATATTTGTTTTGTTTTTTTTTTCTTTATATGCATAGTTTTTTTCAACTATTTTTTGCCACAAAGAACAAGAGATATTATACCAAAAAACATAAAGTCGATCTATTATTCAATAATTTTTGGACTGTACTCACGTAGAATAACTTGTACTTTCTCGTTTTTTTCGAAAAACTGAAGAAAAGAAAAATTGAAAAATCTAAAAATTTAAAACTCGTAAAATTTCGAATCGAAAAACTGCAAAATCTAAAAATTGAAACGGCCAAAAGTTGGAAAATCCGAAAACTGGAAATTTTAAAAATGAAAACTCCTAAAATTAAAGAAAAAAAAACGAAAAATTGATAAATTGCGTAAATTGGAAAAAACAAAAAATTATAAAATCGGAACATTGAAAATTTGAAAAAATTAAGAAAATAAAAACCTGAAACGAAAAATTGCAAAATCTAGAAATCGAATTGAAAAGTTGAAAAATTAAAGTTAAACTTCAAAACTCGAAAAAATGAAGAAAAAAAAATGAAAAATTGAAGAAAAAATTCAAGTAAAATAAGCAACGAGAACTGATTTTATAGAGGTTATTAGGAAACAAACATCGCAAAAAAGAAGATAATTTTTCAGGGAAGTGGGATTCATTTCGCTGCTCTTCATGGGCAAGGGAAGTTCTGTTGAAATAATCATCGACCAATTTTTTAAAAATGTAAAACCTCGTGGGTCTCAACTGTCTTTTTTAAAAATGTAAAACCTTCTCGGGGGCCCCAAATGTGTTTTTTTTTAAATGTGAAACCTTCTCGGGGATCCCAATTGTCTTTTTTAAAAATGTAAAACCTTCTCCGGGTCCTCAAATGTCTTTTTTTAATGTGATCCTTTTACCCAAAAGTCGGGTTGGATTATCTTTCTTTATAGTACCGGAAATATTAAATGACCAAAAATAGGCAAATAGGCAAAACTAAGTAGGGCACAAATAAAGATTTCATGTATTTACTTACAACCAAAATGAACGGCATTTGCCCTAGAATCCGCTTTTTACTTATCAGTCTTATCACTAACAAAATCTATGGCTGCGTTAAACCGTTGGTGATTTTGCGGCCCACATGTGTCGTTATGTACATATGTTAATGTTTTCCATAGCACATTGTGCTTATACTAAAAATTTAACCCCTTTGAAAAACCGAAACCTCGACTTTTTACCTGCTCCACACTAAACCGCCGCTTTTTTCTGGCTTCGCTGCTAAACATCCACATGCTTTATTATTCTCCCGCAAGGTCGAGGTGAAGCTATTCGAACCTCTCCTACACTAGATAATCTCCTCGTCTCACTCTTTATCTGCTTAGCATGTCAATAACCGCTCAATCTTTAAACAATTCCCTTTAGAGCTTATAAACTAGACGCAAATTGCGCAACATGTGACGGACGAATGTCTCTTAGAAAAATTTCCGTGTGAGTGTTGTTGTGTGATCGATAGCAGCGACCTATTTTCTTCGTTTGAGAAGGAAATTTTTATCCCCTCTAACGCACAGTAGTCGGCATGCACTAGTCTAACCCCTTACTAACTAACTTTTTTTTCTTTTCAGACACTTGGTTCAATCCAGAAAGACTGAATCCCAAAGGTAATGCTAGTGTTTAGTGTGACCTTATCGGTTTCGGCTCGAATTTCAAAGCGGCACGTGATAATTCGAGGTCATTTCGTTGACTCAACCGAGCGCGAATTACCGATAAGCGGACTTGGGGAACTTACCTACCGTAATCTGCATAATTCTGCAGCGCTGCAACCCACAATACGGCGGTGCGAACGTGACTGCGGGCAGGGACGGCTCGTGCGCGTCAAGTAAGGGGGCGCAATTAAGATTGAAATTATCGTAATTAATTGGCAGTTATCGATATTTTCGGGTTATAGTGTTACGAAGTTTATTTTTACTTTGGAAGAGTTGTTGAGTCACGACTTTGACCTCACTTTTTATTCTTTATGATTATGAATTAATGAATCTGCGGTGTGATCACCTGTGACAAAGTGCATTGGGATGGAATTTTAATGGGCGATTAATAAGTACCATGCTAAGGACTGAACAGGTCGATATGTTTGAACTGTGTTCGTGTGTGACGAAATTGGCTAATTTTATTATTCCTTTTATAGCGTTCGTAATTTAAAAAATAAATAAGTCGTGTTTCTAGAAGTTTCTTCTAATAACATAAGCGGCAACATGACACGAATTTTTAGTGGAAAAAGTTAGGTTAAGTTGCTTGTTTTGTGATATCTGTAAAACTGAGACCTTTTGACTTTCTGCTAGCAACGCCACTGAAGATAAATTACTAGATGTAGAGGAAAAATTTTATGTTGCCAACACAAAATAAGTGGTGGACTTGAAAAAAAAACCTATTTTAATACTGAGATTCTACTGATGATGCTAATGAGTTCATTCGAAACGTTGTTTGACGGTGAGATTTTCTCTTTTTTCCCCTCTTTTTCTTCCTCTCACTTTCGTCTCTGTTTTCTCTCTTCCCTCTCTTCTCTTTCCTGTCGACATCTTACTTTTCTTCTTGTCTTCACTCCATTTTTGGCATTTTCATTTTCCCTGTCTAGTTTTTTTTTTCTCTTCTCTTACCTTTCTCTCTCACCTCCTTTTTTTCTTCTCTTCTTCTCTCTTTCTTTTCTTTGCCACTTTTCTCTTTCTCCTCTCTTTTCTCATTGCTTTTCCCCTTTCTTCCTCTCCTCTCTCTATTTTCTCCCTGTTCTTTTTCTCTATCCTCTCTCTTTTAACTTTTCTCCTTTCTCCACCCTTTTTCTCTCACACTTCTCATTTTTCTCAGTTCTATTTCTTCTGTTTTCTCTTTTCTTCTCTCTATTTTCTCCATGTTCTTTTTTCCCTGTTCTTCCTTTCTCTCTTACCTCTCTTTCTTTTCTCTTTGTTCTCTCTGCGTTCTCCTTTCTCTCTGTTCCCCTCTTTTCTCCCCCTTCTCTCTCTTTTCTTCCGGTGATTTTTTCTTCTTCCTCTTTTGTCTGTATTTTCTCTGTTCTTTTTATCTTGTTCTCTCTCTTTTTTCTTCTCCCCCTTTCTCGTTCACTTCCCTTTTTTTCGTCTTTACTGTCTTTTCTCTATCTCTCTATATCTCTCTATCTTTTTGCTCTCACTCCTTTTTCGTCTTCCATTCCCTATTAGCTTTCTCTTCTCTCTCTTTTCTTTCTCACCTCTCTATTTTTCTCACTGTTCCATTTTCCCTGTCACCCCTCTTTTCTCTTTTATTTCTCTTCTTCACCACTTCTCTCTCTCACCTCTCTTTTCTTTTTTCTCTCTCCCTTTCACTTAATACCAATAAATATTAAAACCCTCCCACTTCTCTTTTCTTTCTGTTCTCTCTCTCTTATCGTTGCTCTCTTCTATCTCTCCTCTACCTTTTCTTTCCTTCCTTTCCCTTTTTTTTTTTCTTTCTCTCTTCGCCCATTTCTTTCTTTCCTCTCTTTGCTTTCTCTTCTCTCGGTTTTCTTTCTCTCCTTTATCTTATCGTTCTCTCATTCCCTTTTTTCTCTTTTTCTCTCTCTTTTCTATCTTCTCGCTTATTCTCCTTTCATCATAGTTCTCCCTATATTCTCCCTCTCTCTCTCTCTTCTCTCTTTTTCTTCTCCTTCTCTTTTCACTTCTCAAAACACGAAAATCCCCAAATTCTCAAATCCCCAAATCCTCAAAAGATCAAAATCCCCAAATCCTCAAAACACCAAAATCCCCAAATCCTCAACACCAAAATCCCCAAATCCTCAAAACACCAAAATCCCCAAATCCTCAAAACAGGAAAATCTCCAAATCCTCAATACACTAAAATCTTCAAATCCTCAAATTCTCAAAATACCAAAATCCTCATCCTCAAAACACCAAATTCTCCAAATCATCAAAACTCCAAAATCCCCAAATCCTCAAAACACCAAATTCTTCAAATCCTCAAAACTCCAAAATCCCCAAATCCTCAAAACATCAAAATCCCCAAATCCTCATGACAGCAAAATCTCTAAATCCTCAAAACACGAAAATCTCCAAATTCTCAACACACTAAAATCTTCAAATCCTCAAAACTCCAAAATCCCCAAATCCTCAAAACATCAAAATCCCCAAATCCTCATGACAGCAAAATCTCTAAATCCTCAAAACACGAAAATCTCCAAATCCTCAACACACTAAAACCTTCAAATCCTCAAAACTCCAAAATCCCCAAATCCTCAAAACACGAAAATTTCCAAATCCTCAACACAGTAAAATCTTCAAATCCTCAACATCAAAATCTCCAGATCCTCAGGACACGAAAATCCTCAAATTCTCAAAACATCAAAATACTCATATCCTCAAAACTCCAAAATCCTCAAAACACAAAAATTTCCAAATCCTCAACACACTAAAATCTTCAAATCCCCAAAACACCAAATTCTTCAAATCCTCAAAACTCCAAAATCCTCAGATCCTCAAACCACCAAAATTCTCAAAACACTAAAATCCCCAAATCATCAAAACACTAAAATCTTCAAATCCTCAAAATCCCCAAATCTTCAAAATTCCAAAATCCCCAAATCCTCAATACACCAAAATCTCCAAATCCTCGAAACACGAAAAATCTCCAAATCCTCAAGACACGAAAATCCTCAAATTCTCAATGCATCAAAATACTCATCCTCAAAACACCAAATTGTCCAAATCCTCAAAACTCCAAAATCCTCAAAACACAAAAATTTCCAAATCCTCAAAACACTAAAATCTCCAAATCCTCAATACACTAAAATTTTTAAAACACCAAAAATCCCAAAATCCCCAAATCCTCAACACACGAAAATCCCCAAATCTTCAAAACACGAAAATCTCCAAATCCTCAACACACAAAAATCTTCGAATCCTCAAAACACCAAAGATTCCCAAATCATCAAAACACCAAAATCCCCCAATCCTCAAAACACAAAAATCCCCAAATCCTCAATACACTAAAATTTTTAAAAAATCCCCAAATCATCAAAACACCAATATCCCCAAATCCTCAAAACACAAAAATCCCCAAATCCTCAAGACATGAAAATCCTCAAAACACCAAAATCTTCAAAACATCAAAATCCCCAAATTCTTATAACACCAAAATCCCCAAATCCTCAAAACTCCAAAATCCCAAAATCCTCCAAACACCAAAATCCCTCTGTTCCCGCTCTTCTCTCTCTCTATCTTCTTTTTCTCTCCTCTCTTTTCTCTTTTCTCTCTTCTCTTCTGTCTCTTTTCTCTTCTCTCTCTTCTCTTCTCTTTCTCACCTCTCTCTCTTCTCTATTTCTTCTCTTTCTCTATTACTCTCCCAAATCCTCAATACACTAAAATTTTTAAAACACCAAAATCTCCAAATCCTCAATACACTAAAGTTTTTAAAACACCAAAAATCCCAAAATCCCCAAATCCTCACACACACGAAAAATCCCCAAATCTTCAAAACACGAAAATCTCCAAATCCTCAACACACTAAAATCTTCAAATCCTCAAAACACCAAAGATTCCCAAATCATCAAAACACCAAAATCCCCCAATCCTCAAAACACAAAAATCTCCAAATCCTCAATACACTAAAATCTTCAAAACATCAAAATCCCCAAATCCTCAAGACATGAAAATCCTCAAAACACCAAAATCTCCAAATCCTCAAAACATCAAAATCCCCAAATTTCAAAACATTAAAATCCCAAAATCCTCAAAACACGAAAAATCCAAATTCTTATAACACCAAAATCCCCAAATCCTCAAAACTCCAAAATCCTCAAATCCTCGAAACTCCAAAATCCCTAAATCCTCCAAACACCAAAATCCCGCTCTTCTCTCTCTCTTCTCTTTTTTCTCTCCCCAAATACTCAAAACACGAAAATCTCCAAATCCTCAAATACACTAAAATCCCCAAATTCTCAAAACACGAAAATCCCCAAATTCTCTGCCTCTTCTTTCCATCTTTTCTCTCACTCTTCTCTCTTTCTGCATTACTCTGTTCTCTCTTTTTTCTAGTTCTATTCTTTTTCCTTTCTCTATTCTCTCTCTCTCTTCTCGCATTTTTCTCTTTTTCTGTGAGTGTCTGTTTGTTCGTCTTCTTTTTTTTCTGTGCTGATCTTTCGATGAATAAATGTGATTACGCCTTTTTTTATTTGATTATAATTTTAATTTTATTTATTATGTATTTTATATCTTATGGCTCATTATTTCTTAAATATATTAAAAAAAAAATATATTATACAGGTGGTTAAGCTAATCGCCAACACAAAAATACATCTGACTGAAATATATATATATTTTTTTTCGATCAACTTATTTCAGGTAATCACTCTGTATATATATAAAAAGAAATTTGCTTAGGATTTTTTCAGTTTTCAGAGAAGTCGGACGGGGGTAAAAAAAATGTGATCAAATATACGTTAGAAATTACACATATTTTCTAAAATTATGGAAGTATTTTATACATAATTCAAACTTTTACAAATCCTGATTTTTTCAAAAATGCAGAATAGCTAATTTAAAACTGTAAATTTCCGGTAGGTTTTTCAGCTTTGGTATAATTTAGTGGTTGTTAATAAATTAGAAAAATGAAACTTCTCCAATCCGCCAATTAAGTTCGCGTGAGACTGCGTTCATTATCTAAATCCTAGCTTAAAAATAAACTTCGTGTTTCTTCGTACGATGAAATTTTGATTGTCTGTGAATGTAGCGAGTTTAAAAAAAGAAGTCCTTGCAAAATTTAGCGCCATTTTTCAACTTTCCTCAATTCGACCAAGCAAATTTTCGTGAGCAAATAAATATCACGAATCGCCCGTTCCAACCTGCAACCCGCAACGCACCCCGCGCTCCGCCCCCGCCCCCGGTGCAAGCCGCCCCCTCGACCGCCTCAAGCCGCGCGAACCCGACCCCTCGCACGTCGTCGACAATCACGTGTCCATCCACAAGGACCCAATCGATTTTATCCGGACTCCTCGTGCATCGGGCGCAGCCGCACCTCTCGTCTCGCTTTATTTATTTACAACCCCCTTGTTCTCGCCCGTCCGCGTCCGGGGGTGGTTCGCGGCCCTCTCGACCGTCGCGTTTTTTCCCGAGCTAGTCAAATTTAGCACCGATCCGGGCAGGCTGCCAGCCGACTCGGCGCTGTCGACCGGGATTCCTCGTATTATTCGCGTTCCGACTTGGTGACCTCTCCTCCATAGGCTGCATGCTCCTGCCTCTTTCGCCATGAGCGTCTTCGATGTGTTGCGTCGTGATGAGCGTAAGTTGCGCTTTACATAAAAACCAACCGTTTGCGCTCTGTGTGTGGAGAGACTGAAAGAAAACCGAGAAAAACTCGCCGAACGTCTGACGACTGGACCGGTCAGATTTTCGTATTTTTGATTTTTTTAAGTGCAGTGAGGCTCGACAGGCGAGGCAGTACGTGAGGATTTTTATTGTGGTGTGCGTTTAATTTTGTTTTTTTTTCTAATATGTGTGCATTCATAAACGGCTGAGGCACGAATTTGTCGTGGATTAATTTTAGAACGGTTGCTTAACCCGCAAGCTGAAGCTAATTCATGGAAGTCTACAATTTTTTTTTTCGTTATTTTTAATTCACGTCGAGTAGTTTTAGTAACGTGCTCACAATTAACCGTGTGTGGTGGCTTTACTAACAAATCGATCGTGCGGGGGCGCTTTATTAAATCAGACAATAAAGCCGTGTTTATTGTTGGCGCCGATTCCACTCGATGCCTCATTGGCGTTTGATGGGCAAATATTTGGCAGGTCTTTTGTCTTTCGGCCAATTTAAAAATCGACACGGACTAGTTTCGCACGTAGTAACAGTCGTCGTAGTATCGCAAACATGAATAGTCAGTCCTCAAATAAAGCGTTACATAATTCATCTCACAATCGATCCAACTACAATATTCACGAGGAACGGACAAAGCGGCGTTTCTGCTTAACTCCTTTGTCTTGGAAAAGTCGAGTGGTGCGAATCGGGCGAGCGCGCCGGCCGTTACGGAAACGTCCAGATTTCGCGTGCGTGATTCATCGAATTTTTGCTATAATTAGAGACGAAAATAGCGATTCGTCGAGAGTGGTTCGAGTTAAAACTGAAGTGTCATTCGCGGCGAAATAGTTATGGCGGTTAGTTAATTGAATTAGCTAGACCGAGTAGTAAATATCAATCTTAACCTAACTTTCTTTTTTTCCAAATTTGGAAACTGTGTGAGAAAACGTGAAAACAGTCCATGAATAACTTGTGCGTTGAACTCCGAATTTTCATTTTCCCTCGGCCTAATTAAAATCGGTTTATTTTCATTAAAAAACCAATCGAGTTTGGCGAATTTCCGTCAGTTTTAATGGAACTGTGGTCGAGGATTTTAACAAAATTCGGCTGGATCAATCGGCTCGAGCAGATTACGCATCGCTGAAATTCAATCCGGTTCTAGATGGAATTTTTTGTTGAAAACAACAAAAAAAAACATAAAGACGATATACGATCCAGAAATTAATTCCATATATATTTTTCTGGCGTTACGTTTCAGATTGTTTTTTTTTACATTAAAAAGTGATCGAATTGCGGTTTTTGGAGAGATTCAACATGTTTCGGTTCATCAGGCTGCCGACCATTTTTTCAAACTAATAGGGGGAAAATCAGTTTTATCTTAATAAGAACTAGGAACGCCCACCCGCCCCCTATTTTCTCAGAGGATATGCTATTTGCCGAAATAAGTCTAATGTTAGCAAGTACTAGCCCCACCCACCCACCCTCCCCTTTTTTAAAGATATGTCATTTGCCGAAATCAGTCGTATCTTACCAAATACTAGCCCCACCCACCCGCCCCTATTTTCTCACTGGATATGTGATTTGCCAAAATCAGTCTTATCTTACCAAGTACTAACCCCACCCACCCACCCTCTTTTTTCTTAGAGGAAATATTTGCCAAAATCAGTCTTATCTGAGCAAGGACTAGCCCCTAGTACTTGCTAGTACTTGATAAGTCTTATTTTGGCAAATCACATATCCTTTGAGAAAATAGGGGCGGGTGGGCGGGGCTAGTATTTGCTCAGATAAAACAGATTTTGGCAAATCACATATCCACTGAGAAAATAGGGGCGGGTGGGTGGGGCTAGTACTTGCTCAAAATAAGACAGATTTTGGCAAATCACATATCCAGTGAGAAAATAGGGGCGGGTGGGCGGGGCTAGTACTTGCTTAGATAAGACAAATTTTGGCAAATCACATATCCACTGAGAAAATAGGGGCGGGTGGGCGGAGCTAGTACTTGCTAAGATAAGAGTGCTTTTGGCAAATGCCATGCCCTCTGATAAAATAGAGAGCAGGTAAAGAAAGTTATATTGCAATTATTCTATTCTGATTTAATTTTTTTCTAAAAATTCTGGATGTCTAGGGTGAAAATTCGACACGGATTCACGCACCACAAGTATCTTATTTTATAAAATTAGAAAAACTTTTAATTATAAATTTTGGAGATGACGTCATCAAATTGTTGGTGGGGATAATTCGCTAAATTTTGGTTAGTATTTAACCATCTCATGATATTTCAAACTACTCCAAAAACAAAACAAAAGTAGTGCCCGAGATTTTTTCAAACTACTTCAAATACCAGACACAAAAGTTCCCAGAAATTTTATCAAACTAATTCAAAAACCAGACACAAAATGTCCCCGAGATTCTTTCAAACTACTTCAAAAACAAAACAAAAGGTACCCCGAGATTCTTTCAAACTGCTTCAAAAATCAGACACAAAAGATCCTCGAGATTCTATCAAACTACTTCAAAATCTAACAAACGGAGTCCCCGAGATTCTTCCGAACAACTTCAAAAACAAAACAAATGTGATCCCCGAGATTTTTT
This sequence comes from Zophobas atratus, assembly GCA_022388445.1. Taxonomy (NCBI): domain Eukaryota; kingdom Metazoa; phylum Arthropoda; class Insecta; order Coleoptera; family Tenebrionidae; genus Zophobas; species Zophobas atratus. Next base: position 3,035,752 of record CM039444.1, read on the forward strand.
TAAACTAATTCAAAAACCAGACACGAAAGTTCCGCAAGATTTTATTAAACTACTTCAAAATCTAAACAAAAGGGGTCTCCGAGATTATTTTCAAACTACTTCAAAAATAAAACAAAAGTGACCCCCGAGATTCGTTACAACTATATACTTCAAAAACAAAACAGAAGTGGTCCCCGAGATTTTTTCAAACTACTTCAAAAAGCAGACAAAAGTTCCTCAAGATTTTATCAAACTACTTCGAAAACCAGACACAAAAGACCCCCGAGATTTTACTTCAAAAACAAAACAAAAGAGACCCTCGAGAATCTTTCAAACTACTTCAAAATCTAAACAAAAGGAGTCTCCGAGATTCTTTCCAACTACTTAAAAAAAAAGTGACCTCCGAGATTCTTTCAAACTACTTTACAAAACCAGACAAAAGATCCCCGAGATTCTATCAAACAACTTCAAAATCTAACAAAAAGGGTCCCCGAGATTCTTTAGAACTACCTACTTCAAAAACCAGATACAAAAGTTCTCCAACATTTTATTAAACTACTTCAAAAATAAAACAGAAGTGACCCCCGAGATTCTTTCAAACTACTTTAAAAAACCAGACACAAAAGATCCCCGAGATTCTATCAAACAACTTCAAAATCTAACAAAAAGAGTCCCCGAGATTCTTTAGAACTACCTACTTCAAAAACAAAACAAAAGTGGTCCCCGAGATTTTTTCAAACTACATACTTCAAAAACCAGACACAAAAGTTCCCCAAGATTTTATTAAACTTCTTCAAAATCTAAACAAAAGGGGTCCACGAGATTATTTTAAACTACTTCAAAAATAAAACAGAAGTGACCCCGAGATTCTTTCAAACTACTTCAAAAACCAGACACAAAAGATCCCCGAGATTCTTTAGAACTACATACTTCAAAAACAAATCAGAAGTGATTCCCGAGATTTTTTTCAAACTACTTCTAAAAGCAGACACAAAAGTTCCTCAAGATTTTATCAAACTACTTCGAAAACCAGACACAAATGACCCCCGAGATTCTACTTCAAAAACAAAACAAAAGTGACGCCCGAGAATCTTTCAAACTACTTCAAATTCTAAACAAAAGGGGTCCCCGAGATTCTTTCCAACTACTTCAAAAACAAAACAAAAGTGACTCCCGAGATTATTTCAAACTACTTCAAAAACTAGAAAAAAAGATCCCCGAGATTCTATCAAACAGCTTCAAAATCTAACAAAAGTCGTCCCCGAGATTTTTTCAAACTATGTACTTCAAAAAGCAGACACAAAAGTTCTCAAGATTTTATCAAACTACTTCGAAAACCAGACACAAAAGATCCCCAAGATTTTATCAGACAACTTCAAAATCTAACAAAAAGGGTCCCTGAGATTCTTTAGAACTACCTACTTCAAAAACAAAACAAAAGTGGTCCCCGAGATTTTTTCAAACTACTTCAAAAACCAGACACAAAAGTTCCCCAAGATTTATCAAACTACTTTAAAAACCAGACACAAAAAATTCTCCAGATTCTGCTTCAAAAACGAAACAAAAGTGACACCAGAGATTCGTTCGAACTACTTCAAATTCTAAACAAAAGGGGTCCCCGAAATTCTTTCAAACTGCTTCAAAATCTAACAAAAGAACTCCCCGAGATTCTTTCCATCTACTTCAAAAACCAGACACAAAAGATCCCCAAGATTCTATCAAACAAATTCAAAATCTAACAAAAAGGGTCCCTGAGATTCTTTAAAACTACCTATTTCAAACACAAAACAAAAGTGGTCCCCGAGATTTTTTCGAACTACTTCAAAAAGCAGACAAAAGTTCCGCAAAATTTTATTAAACTATGTACTTCAAAATCTAGACAAAAGGGGTCCACGAGATTCTTTTAAACTACTTCAAAAATAAAACAGAAGTGACCCACGAGATTCTTTCAAACTATGTACTTCAAAAAGCAGACACGAAAGTTCCTCAAGATTTTATCAAACTACTTCGAAAACCAGACACAAAAGACCCCCGAGATTCTACTTCAAAAATACAACAAAAGTGACCCCCAAGAATCTTTCAAACTACTTCAAATTCTAAACAAAAGGGGTCCCTGAGATTCTTTCCATCTACTTCAAAAACCAGACACAAAAGTTCCCCAAGATTTATCAAACTACTTTAAAAACCAGACACAAAAAATTCTCCAGATTCTGGTTCAGAAACAAAACCAAAGTGACACCAGAGATTCGTTCAAACTACTTCAAATTCTAAACAAATAGGGGTCCCCGAAATTCTTTCAAACTACTTCAAAATCTAAACAAAAGTGACCCCCGAGATTCTTTCAAACTGCTTCAAAATCTAACAAAAGGACTCCCCGAGATTCTTTCCATCTACTTTAAAAACAAAACAAAAGTGGTCCCCGAGATTTTTTCAAACTACTTCAAAAACCAGATACAAAAGTTCCCCAAGATTTTATCAAACTACTTCGAAAACCAGACACAAAATGTCCCCGAGATTCTACTTCAAAAACAAAACAAAAGTGACTCCCGAGATTCTTTCAAACTACTTCAAAATCAAAACAAAAGGGATTCCCGAGATTCTTTTAAACTACTTCAAAAACCACACACCAAGGGTCCCCAAGATTCTTTCAAACTACTTCAAACAGACACCAGGGGTCCCCAAGATTCTTTTAAACTACTTCAAAACTACAAACTAGGGGTCCCCGAGATTCTTTCAAACTATATATGTACTTTAAAAACCAGACACAAGGGGCCCCCAAGATTCTTTCAAATGACTTCACAAACAAAACACAGAAACATCTCCCAGATTTTTTTAAACTCCTTCAAAAACAAGGCAAAAGATCTCTGAAATGTTTTCAATTATGTACTTCAAAAACAAAACGAAACGTATCCCTCAGATTTTTTCAAACTACTTCGAAAACCAGATAGATATAAGGGGTTTCCGAGATTTCTTTCAAACTAGAAACCCTAAAGAAGAGTCTGGTCAAGGCCGCCATTTTATATTACAAACAAGAGCGGGTTTTTCAAAATTTACGATAATGTGTAAAGGGAGACGGTATATGATTGTATAAAAAATCATTTCAGAATAAAATAACCATATTTAAGAGAATTAAGAGAATAGAGCCAGTGAAAGTTAGTTTATTTTATTTTATCGTGTGATCAGAAATGAATGAGTCTGTTGGCAGTACTTTTTAAACAAAAATATGAACGTTTTGTGTCAATTTTGACAGTTGACAACCGGAAATTATTGAAAACAACATGATACCAATTTCAACTAAAAATCCAGGATTGCCATCAGACTCATCAGTCATTTCTGAACACGCGGTATATAAAATAAAACTTTGTAATTTTCTGTCATCATTTTCATAATTGGATGGCGATTTCTCCAATATTCATTGTAATACTGCAATAAGTTTAAATCATTTTTAAATTGTAGAGCATTAGGGATGACATTCTTTGAACGAATAATAAAATACCGCGTGATCGGAAATGAATGAGTCTGTTGGCACTACTGTTAAAACAAAAATGCGAACTTTTCTTGCGTTTATGTTGGCATAACGGAAATCATTGTGGCAGATATGTCAATTGTCACACGCGATTAATTTAGGTTATGTTTTCATACATTTTGTAAATTTAAAATGTCAACAATCTGTCAATCTTGACAGCTGACAACCGGAAATGATAGAAAACATGGTACTAATTTTAACTAAAAATCCAGGATTGACAACAGTCCTGATCCGGACCTGGCGTAATAAAATATTTAATAAAAAATTGAGTTTCTATTGTAGTGAAATATCGATGACCTCATCAGAATCAGTAATTGTCCCGAAATAACACCGAACAACCAACAAAACCCACCGTAGGTGTATTGAATAGGTGTGCAATAAACTGCTCCTGATAACACTATCACTGGCTGCAATCCTGCCACTACATGATCCCGGCCACCTGTAGCTCCCATTAAATAATAACGGTGCCTCACTTAATTGACGTCCCATTGTTCCCCAACATGAACCTGCACCAAATAAAAGCCCCATTATCGTAACTAATGCACCAGCTGTCTCCAGGTACTCCACTCTATAAATACCCTTCCGGCACACATTCACGTGACCACCCCCCCATCGCCAAAAATCCCCCGATTAGATTACTTATCTCCGCCATAAACAACAACGAATCGCATGGGGTTCAACCTCGTTTACATAATAAACCGTAAAAAGCGACACGCCGACGTGTCTCCTCTCCTTGTCCCTCGCACGCCGACCATCCCGCCAGACGAAGAAAAAGCGCTTTCGTAACAGCCTGGGTACGACCGAGGTACGACTTTCGTCTTTCTTTCGCGTCGTGAACCCGCAGCGTGAGGTGTGTTTTTGGGTTCGTTTTTTTGAGTTTTTTTGAATCGGGAGACAATGGTTCGGAAGCAGAACAGGTACCAACAGTACTCGGAGGCTTTACCAGTGAGGGGGCCGGGTAAGAGGGGCTTTGTTTGATTGATTGCGCTCGCATATGGTCGAGTTTGGTTATGTTGATGGTGTGTCGGGCTGGCGGTGGAAAATTTCGGGGACGGGGGGCGGCGAGTGCGGACACGTGGATGTGACGGTTAATACGTGAGTCATTTTTGTACAGTCGCGGTTTAATTGATGTGGAGATAGTGGTTTGAGTAGTGTGAGTTAATTATGTGTGAAAAATTATAAAAACTGTCCCATAAATTCATAAATATATAGTACTCAATATGTTATTAAATTTAGGTTTTATCGGGTGTAGATATCTCCACTAGTGAGCGAATTATTGCGTGCCAAACAGCAATGTAAAGATTTTTTGTTGCTTAATTTTCGTTTCAACCGTGTTTATGTGTCCATGGTTTCCTGTGATTTTCACTTTACATGGAAATAAAATCTCGCATATTAGAAATGATTTTTGAAGTGACGACATCGGTTCTTTGGTCCTCCCCTTAAAGTGGACCCGTCCAGACGCTTGTACGTTCACTGAGTCCTTTGTTAATTTAGTCGTAGTCGGCTTTAAGCACCGTTTGCACACAAAATCTCGTAAAATCGTTAATTTTTTGTAAGTAATCGGTGCGCTAGTTCGTAAATGAAACCAGGACGGCGTTCTGCTTGAGATTTTAAGTGGTGTTAATTTCGGTAACTCTAACCCGATGTGCCCCGTTGACCTCGAACAAAAAGGGTTCAAGTTGCGTTGTGAAATAAAACGGTGGAACGTGTTCAAAGACGCAAGTGGTGAGAGCGGAAATTGAAAACGGTATAAATAGCGTAATGGATATCAGAAATGATATTTTTGTAAACTAAACAAAACCGTTTTTTACGAAATTATTCCGGATGTAGAGGCGTAGGTAGATCTAATTTTCGCCCGTAATAAATCCGAAATTCTCAACCTGAACCTGACATCATTACGTGTGTTTTTCCTTTGCATTATCTCATCATTCCGCGCTATGAATTCGTTTCTAAAACATCGTTTTAATTAGAGTTTAATCTCGAACTCGCATAAATTCCCCGTTCAATTTTTCGGTTCACCACTTTCCAAACAATTTATATTTAAATTGCAACGGTCATTCCGTACTTTTACTACACAAGAATAAATAAACCAGTTTGTCCACAAAATTGGACCTCTTCCAAAGACCAATAAACTAATCATTCGTCGACAAAAAGAATGCGAAAAGAAACTCGGATTAAAATTCCGAACTAGGAGCAAGTCGCGAACTATTTCCATCCGTCGCCCCGATAACGCAAACATTCCCCCGAACCAATAAAACCCACCCAAAGCGCGCCGAGATTTAATAAAAATAAATCGAAAGCTCTCGCGTTGCGGATGCGTTTAAATTTAGCGACGCAGAAATAGAATTTTTGCCTATGCATCGCAAGGACGCGACGTCGCCGTGATTGTTTAAAGGGAAAAACGGAGAAAATCAACACCGTTTTAATAAGTGTCGCAACCGGCTGAAACCCAATACGCGTAAATAAGACCCAACCCTGCGACCTTCAGCGTATGCACCTGCCGTGAATCATCGCAAGATGCGACGTTTCAATCAAACACACGTCGATTGTTGACCATTTTCGTGCCGGTTGCGTAAGCGTCAAGTCGCATCCTGCGATTGAAAGTATTCGGGTGTTTGGGTGGTGGTTTTTGCTAACTCGGGGGTTTTTGTTTGTAGTGGAGAGCCTGATCTACTGGCGAGACCCCAAGAAGTCCGGACCTGTCTTCGGCGGAGTCCTTGTAGTCCTTCTGGCACTCACATACTTCTCACTTATCAGTGTGGTGGCGTACTTGTCGCTGATCGGCCTTACCGGAACGATTACCTTCCGAATTTACAGAAACGTAGTGCAAGCAGTACAGAAGACCGGCGATGGACACCCTTTCAAGTATGTACACGAAAATATAACAAGTGAAAAATATAATTTAAAAAAAAATTATGACAGGATTATTCGCAGCAATTTGGCCTCGTTTCCTATAAAATTGGTAAATTTAGATGCTTATTTATTTGTTTTAGTCAATTTTAGACAAATACCGTGATTGCGGAAAAAAATATTGAAAAAAAGTTGTTACAGGCATTAATCGTGCTGATGATGCTTGTCGGGCGCACGATATTTTTTATCCGTAATCGAAAAATCGTCCAGTCCGACTCGTGTTGACAATGTTTCCGAACTTTTCACCAATTTCAAACCTTAAGTACATCGTCGGACTTGAAGCGGAATAAAAATTGCAGAAAATACAGACCCTTTCAAGTATGTACACGAAAATATAACAAGTGTGAAAAAAGTTAAAAATATCACTTAAAAAAAATTATGACAGGATTATTCGCAGCAATTTGGCTTCGTTTCCTATAAAATTGGTAAATTTAGATGCATATTTATTTGTTTTAGTCAATTTTAGACAAATACCGTGATTGCAGAAAAATTTATTGAAAAAAGTTGATACAGGCATTAATCGTGCTGATGATGCCTGTCGGGCGCACGATATTTTTTATGCGTAATCGAAAAATCGTCCAGTCCGACTCGTACTGACAATGTTTCCGAACTTTTCACCGATTTCAAACCTTAAGTACATCGTCGGAGTTGAGGCGGAACAAAAATTGCAGAAAATACAGACCCTTTCAAGTATGTACACGAAAATATAACAAGTGTGAAAAAAGTTAAAAATATCACTTACAAAAAATTATGACAGGATTATTCGGAGCAATTTGGCCTCGTTTCCTATAAAATTGGTAAATTTAGATGCATATTTAGTTGTTTTAGTCAATTTTAGACAAATATCGTGATTGCAGAAAAATTTATTGAAAAAAAGTTGTTACAGGCATTAATCGTGCTGATGATGCTTGTCGGGCGCACGATATTTTTTATGTGTAATCGAAAAATCGTCCAGTCCGACTCGTGTTCAGCCCCGTAGCTAGAAAACTTATTCAGGGGGGGCAAGTTTGTCGACAGAGGGGCTTCATGTAAATATTTATATTTTAATAATACACTCAGATAACTACTTTATTTTTTCTGAGTTTTTATATTTGAAAGAACATTAAAATAATTGGAAACGTCGATTTTTTACGCTAAATTTTCGTAAAAACCTGTCGAAGTCCAAAAAATTAGTACGGTACTTGGTTAAAATGCTGGTTAAAACAGAGAATGTAGATTCACAAACAGCTGTACTGCATCCAAAAATTTGTGTAGTGACCATATAGGTAACATCCAATTTGTTTGAGTTTATTTTTTTGCATGTTTAGTACATGTTTTAAAAATCCGACTTCGAAACCAAATATTTCGAAAATTTTGGTACGGAACCATGAACTTGTCATGTTTTTTTAAACTCGTCGAGATGTGTATTTCAGAATTTTTTGTCAACTTTAACAAAAGCTCAATTTTTGGAAACCCATATAAAATTTTTGACTTTTCCCAAGCATTTTCGAAAATTACCAAAAGAATTCCTTTGTTCATCTCGATTTCTTCCAAAAATCGTTTTGGATTCAATTTTTTTGAAAATTCTTACATTTTTTGCAGAATCGACGGAAGAAAAAATGGCAATTTTTGAGAACCTGTATCAAATTTTTGACTTTTTTCAAGCACATTCGAAATTACCAAAAGGGATTCCTTTATTGATTTCGATCTCCAGATGTTGTTTTTGGTTGTTTTTTCGAAAAATCGTACAATTTTTCCATAATCGCCAAAAGAAATATGGTAATTTTTGAGAAATTTTGAAAATTCGAGCTCGAAACCGAGTATTTCGAAAATTTTGATCCGGAACCATGAACCTGTCATGTTTTTTTAAGCTCGTCCAAATCTATATTTCAGAATTTTTTGTCAACTTTTACGAAAGTTCAATTTTTGAAAACCCATATAAAATTTTTGACTTTTCCCAAGCATTTTCGAAAATTACCAAAAGAGATTCCTTTGTTCATCTCGATTTCCAGAAATCGTTTTGGATTCAATTTTTTTGAAAATTCTAACTTTTTCCAGAATCGACGGGAGAAATATGGCAATTTTTGAGAACCTGTGTCAAATTTTTGACTTTTTTTCAAGCACGTTCGAGATTACCAAAAGGGATTCCTTTATTGATTTCTATCTCCAGATGTTGTATTTGGTTGTTTTTTCGAAAATGCGTACAATTTTTCCACAATCGCCAAAAGAAATATGGTAATTTTTGAGAAATTTTGAAAATTCGAGCTCGAAACCGAGTATTTATTTCGAAAATTTTGATCCGGAACCATGAACCTGTCATGTTTTTTTAAGCTCGTCCAAATCTATATTTCAGAATTTTTTGTCAACTTTTACGAAAGTTCAATTTTTGAAAACCCATATAAAATTTTTGACTTTTCCCAAGCATTTTCGAAAATTACCAAAAGAGATTCCTTTGTTCATCTCGATTTCCAGAAATCGTTTTGGATTCAATTTTTTGAAAATTCTTACAATTTTTCCAGAATCGACGGAAGAAATATGGCAATTTTTGAGAACCTGTGTCAAATTTTTGACTTTTTTTCAAGCACGTTCGAGATTACCAAAAGGGATTCCTTTATTGATTTCTATCTCCAGATGTTGTATTTGGTTGTTTTTTCGAAAATGCGTACAATTTTTCCACAATCGCCAAAAGAAATATGGTAATTTTTGAGAAATTTTGAAAATTCGAGGTCGAAACCGAGAATTTCGAAAATTTTGATCCGGAACCATGAACCTGTCATGTTTTTTTAAGCTCGTCCAAATCTATATTTCAGAATTTTTTGTCAACTTTTACGAAAGTTCAAATTTTGAAAACCCATATAAAATTTTTGACTTTTCCCAAGCATTTTCAAAAATTATCAAAAGAGACTTCTTTGTTCATCTCGATTTCCAAAAATCGTTTTGGACTCAATTTTTTTGAAAATTCTTACAATTTTTCCAGAATCGACGGAACAAATATGGCAATTTTTGAGAACCTGTATCAAATTTTTGACTTTTTTCAAGCACTTTCGAGATTACCAAAAGGGATTCCTTTATTGATTTCGATCTCCAGATGTTGTTTTTGGTTTTATTTGGTTGAAAAGTCGTAAAATTTTTCAGCAATCGCCAAACGAAATGTAATTTTTGAACTTTGAAACCGAATGTTTCGAAAATTTTGATCTGGGACCATCTAGACCTTGTGTTTTTTGATTGAGCTCGTCGAGATCAACATTTCAGATTTTTTTGTGGATTTTTAGTCACTTCAACAAAAGCTAAATTTTTGAAAATCTATAAAATGTTTATGACTTTTCCCAACCGTTTTCGAAAATTAGCAAAAGGGATCTCTTTATCGATTTCGATCTCCAAATGTTGTTTTTGGTTTTATTTTCTCGAAAATTTGTACAATTTTTCCAAAGCCGCCAAAAGAAATGTAATTTTTGAGAAATTTTGAAATGTCGACTTTGAAACCGAATTTTTCGAAAATCTTGGTCTGGGACCATCAAGACCTTATGTTTTTGGATTAAGCTATCGAGATCTACATCTCGGAATTTTTTGTTGATTTTTTGTTAATTTCAACAAAAGCTCAATTTTTGAAAATCCATATACATTTTTTGACTTTTCCCAACCATCTTCGAAAATTAGCAAAAGGGCTTTATTGATTTCGATCTACAGATGTTATTTTTGGTTTTATTTTTTTGATATTTCGTCGAATTTTTCCACAATCGCATAAAGAAATAACTTTTTTTTAAGTCACTTTTGAGATTTTTTAGAAATTTTAGGTAGAACCCAATATTTCGTAAATTTTGCTCCGGGAGCATGAACATGTTTTTCGATTAAGCTCATCGAGATCTATATTTCAGAATTTTTTGTCAACTCTAACAAAAGCTCAATTTTTGAAAAGTAAATAAATTTTGACTTTTCTTAGCATTTCCAAAAATTACCGAAAGTCATTCTTTTATTTATTTCAATCTTCAGATGTTGTTTTTGGTTTTATTTGATCGAAAATTTGTAAAATTTTTCTAGAATCGTCACAAGAAATAGGAGTATAATTTTTGAGAAATTTTAAAAATTCGACTTGGAAACCGAATAACAGCAAGACCTTATGTTTTTTGACTAAACTCGTCGAGATCTACATCTCAGAATTTTTTGTAGATTTTCAGCCAATTTCAACAAAAGCTCAATTTTTGAAAATCTATAAAAAAAATTTGACTTTTCCCACGCATTTTCGAAAACTAGCAGAAGGGATCTTTTTATTGATTTCGATCTCCAAATGTTTTTTTTTTTGGTTTTATTTTTTCGAAAATTCGTACAATTTTTCCAGAGCCGCCAAAAGAAATGTAATTTTTCAGACATTTTGAAATGTCGACTTTGGAACCGAATTTTTGAAAAATCTTGGTCTGGGACCATCAAGACCTTATGTTTTTTGATTAAGCTCATCGAGATCTACATCTCAGAATTTTTTGTCTATTTTTTGTCCATTTCAATAAAAGCTCAATTTTTAGAAAATCCATATAATATTTTTGACTTTTCTCAAGTACATAGTAGGCTATGGAATAAAATGTGACATGTTCATTTTTTTATACGGTCAACATCAACGGTAGGGTGATATTGCCAAATAATATACCCTGTACGAAAATAAAGGTGGGGCGGGTGGGGCCAGTTAATATGCTTCGGCAATCGGCATTATATTGAAATTTTATTACTAATTTGAAATTTATAATGTATAAGTCTTCCAGGGGGGGCAACCACAACTGCTAGGGGGGGCTCAGCCCTCTTGCCCCCCCGTAGCTACGGGGCTGCTCGTGTTGACAATGTTTCCGAACTTTTCACCAATTTCAAACCTTAAGTACATCTTCGGACTCGAGGCGGAACAAAAATTGCAGAAAATACAGTCACAATATTGTATGCAAATATTTACGTGATTTAAATATATACGCGATTATGCGAACTCCGAAACGAATATTAAGCGCTTACGAAGTACTTTTTGAAATATTAATGTTAGTGGTGTTTGTCATGAGGTCACGTTGCAGAGACTTTCTGGAACTCGACGTCTCCCTTCCTCAAGACAAAGTCAAAGAAGTGTCGGAAGTGGCGGTGGCCCACATCAATGCAGCCGTGGTGGAGTTGAGGAGACTGTTCCTGGTGGAAGATCTGGTGGATTCGATCAAGTTCGGGGTCCTGCTGTGGACGCTGACTTACCTCGGGTCTTGGTTTAACGGGATGACTCTCATCATTATCGGTATTTTCGAATGTAATGTGGGTGAGATTGGTGGTTGACGGGTGTTTTGCAGCTTGGGTGGCCCTTTTCACTCTTCCGAAAGTGTACGAGGCAAACAAGACCCAGATCGACGCCAATTTGGAGATCGTGAGGACCAAGTTGGCCGAAATCACGTCAAAGTAAGTAGGAGGCGGGGCGAGTAACGGTTTTAAGTGGTTTTTGGCGCAGGGTTAAGGCGGCCATTCCAATTGGCAAGAAAGCAGTGGAGGAGAAGAAGGAGCAGTAATTGTTTCGCAGGAAAATAGATGGGCGATATGATGTCACAGTCGTGTCGGATAAGTTTTCAATTTTAGCTATTTACGAACAATCGTATGATTTTATTCCTTAAATTCCATCCTGAAATTCAAAATATATATACTTTTTTGTATATACACTGTTTATTTATTGTTGTATTGTAATACATAAATGTGTCGTGCAACTCTACTGTGTTTATGTATTACATGCGTTCTTATTTAAGCGTAAGGAATATTAAAATATAAATTTTATGATTTGTTTTCGTTTTATTTCGTTTTTTGTGTGCTGGTTTGGAGGCGACGTGGCTATTAATATTAGGTGATAAGGATTTCTTAGATTAAAGAGAGGAATTTTCGAGTAATCCTACACGTGTATAATAAAATTTACAATATACATTAATTTTTTACTTACATTACTACTGAACATAATTTTAGTGATTGTGTTGTTCTTTATGTGATGCTGTAGTACGAGTGAGCACGCAATTTCTATTTGCCAAGTAATATAAGCAAAGATTATCGACTGTTAAAAGATCAGTTCAACTGATGGTGTAAATTTCGTTTATTTTTAACACTTATAATATTAATGTAGAAGTTATTTAAGTTGTTTCTTCGCGCCGAAGAAACGTGAGTAAAGCCGTACTAATGTTCGATGTCAATGTTACGTGTAACTTTACACTCATTGAATGAGATGTTTATCATTAAATTTCAAAATGATTGTATGAAGACCAAGTCATCTACGAATATCTATAGTTATATATGAAAAATTAATTATAGGCAAAAGAAAATGTTTAATAATTGCTATTTATTTATGTTAGACATAGGTTTAACCACTTTTATTCGTTGCTCTTGTTTCGTAAAGTTGATGTAAGTTGAGGTGAATATGTTATTTTAGACTGTTGCATACTTTTATATAGCTTTGTATTTGCTTTATGAGATTATTAAATTGTTTACAAGCGCTTAACTCTTCTTTCATTGATCCACCCATTCCACGAGAAACTCGCTCGTCCGTACTTTTCATATATCATCAAATGTCGCATGAGTAGTAAAGGTCTCTGGACGAGTCCACATATATTTAGAATTTTTACGATGGACGCAGAATTGACTGTTGTATGAACGGTAATTAATATTCGACTGGACGCAGCAAACACCATATCGTGTACCGCATGCCGTATTAACCGAATGATGAATGCACATCGTTCTCCTTTCGTACGTTAAATGAAGGACTTTTCGTTGAAACTAGATTCGAATTTAAAGTAGTTTATTAGGAGTAATAACATGAATTTAACATCGATACATACAGACATTTTCTACAGTTAAGTTACGCTGCAAGTATTAAGCAAAAGAAAATTATTCTAAACCATAAATACCCAAGTGCACTACGCACTAAAAATTAAATAATCATAATATTGCAAATGATCGCATCACAAAATAAATAAAAAATCACGTAATTATGATAAAATTTGGTCATAAATTCTCTATATCTCACTAAATATGCTAGCAGCTTCGTTAACAAGTGTCGCTGAAAAATAGTGTACATTTTAAAAGTGTACAGCTTGATAATTTGCTACGAAAATATCAGAATTAATACAAACAATACAAAAGTCTCAGTACTTTTTTTTTTTAGATCTCTTTATACTTTACCCTAAATGAAAACATTAATTTAAAAGGTACAAATTTAGTGATTTTCTAGTTCAAATGGAATCCTTTTTCTTTAGTAGCTGCTAAGAGTCTCTGTCGTAAAATTTCCTCGGTGGGGTAATCAGGTAGCTTGAGATAATGGACACACGTATTAACAGAGGGATATGAACCTTCTCCTGCATCCACTTTCCTCACTATGGTGAGCCGTGGGTACAGGTTGGCTAGACCACCAGGTGGCAAAGAACTACAACCGGTAGTGAACTGGAGGAACGCTTTGCGCTCTTCCGGCGACATGTCCACCAACACGTTGACAAAACGAAGGAAACCAGGACTGAAAACCAAAAAACCATATAAGTACAATCGCACGCAAATGTTTTGAGCCTATGGGCGGATCGTTTTTGCCTGCCCTCACCGAAGAAGGCGGTCCTAATCTTTCAAGGGCAGAATTTGTAGGTAGGCTCAAACTACAACGAAATTCACATTTTAATAATAAAAATGTGCCATTTTTGTTAACTGATATTTTTTTCATAAATGTCGCAAAATTATTAAATTTGTCCAATCATCCCCACCAATAATGTGATGACGTCACTTCAAATTTATGCATAGTAAATGGGTTTTAAATTGTATACAGTAACATAGTCCTACACATGTAGTTTATGACTCCGTGTTGAGTTTTTATCCGAAACGTCCAGATTTTTGGAAAAAAAATCAAAATTATAAAACAATATTTTGCAATTTAATTTTGAATTTGCAAAATCGAATACTTTGAAATCTTGCAGTTGTTTTAAAATCATGATAAACATGATACATTTTTAGTTAAAATATATTTTGCTTATCCCCTCTAAAAAATTTATGACGTCACCTCAAAATTTTGCAGAATAAATCCTATCTTAAATGTATAAAATATGATGAGTTTTATACTTGTGATTTATCACTGCATTAATATTTTTTAGATTTGGTTATACAGGGTGTCTCAAAAAAGTTAATGACTGAGTCAATTTATTTTATTGAAGAAATCAAGAATAGCAAAACTGAATACTTTGAAATATTGTAGATGTTTTGAAGTTTTTGTAAGCATGGTAACTTTTTCGAAAATTTGATTAATCAAATATGCGCAAAATCAAAAATCGGAAAAACTGAAATTCACTAATGCAAAAAACAGAAAATCGAAAAATACAAATCGTAAAAATCTAAAATCTAAAAATGGCTAATCAAAAAATCGAAAATTCAATGAATCAAGTACCTAGGTCGATCGAAAAGTAGAAATTCACAAACCTCAAAAATCGAAAAATCGCAAATTGAAAAACGGGAAAGTCAAAAATTTGTAATATTGAAAATTAAAAAAATCAAAAACAAAAATAAAAAAAATCGAAAATTAAAATAATCAAAATATATAAAGTAAAAAAAATTGCAAAGCCTAAAAACTGAAACGAATAGAAAAATCGAAAAAGCAAAAAATTGGAAAAACAAAAATTCGAAAAACCTAAAATCGAAAAAGTGGAAAATCGAAAATCTGAATAAAGAAACTTGGAAATTCTGAAAATTGGAAAATCGAAAACCAAAAAATCGGAAAGTAACAAAATTGAAGTCCAACAGTTGAGAATGGAAAAATTGAAAAACCGAACATTCTAAAAATCGACAATGGACAAATTGAAAATCGCAAAATTTAAATTGAAAAATTGAACATAGAAAAATCGATGAAAAATTTGAGTAGTCGACTTTTCGATTTTTCAGAAAAGTCGACTACTCAAATTTTTTAAAAATCGAAAAATCATAAAATTTGGATTTTTCAGCCAAAATTCTAATCATCGAAAGTCTGAAAACTGAAAATCGAAAATTCTGAAAAGCGGAAAATAGAATATCGAAAAATTTAAAAGAAAGAAAATTGAAGTCTAAAAACCGAAGAATGGAAAAATTAAAAATCAAAAATTGGAAAAATCAAAACCGAAAAATTCAAAGGTTTAAAAAGAAAATCGAAAAATCAAAAAATTGAAGTCTAAAAGCTGAAAAATGGAAAACTGAACAATGGAAAATTCGAAAAGCCGAAAAATCGAAAATTTGATAAATCAGATACGTGAAAAATAGAAAATCTGAAAATACAAAACTGGAAAATCAAAAATCTAAAAATAGGAAAACCGAAAATCTGAATAAAGAAACTTGGAAATTTTGAAAATTGGAAAATCGAAAACCAAAAAATCGGAAAGTAACAAAATTGAAGTCTAACAGTTGAGAATGGAAAAATTGAAAAACCGAAAATTCTAAAAATCGACAATGGACAAATTGAAAATCGCAAAATTTAAACTGAAAAATTAAACATGGAAAAATCAATGCATTGAAAAATAGAAAATTCGACTACTCAAATTTTCTAAAAATCGAAAAATCATAAAACTGAAAAATCCAAAATTCTAATCATCGAAAGTCTGAAAAGTGAAAATCGAAAATTCTGAAAAGCGGAAAATAGAATATCGAAAAATTTAAAAGAAAGAAAATTGAAGTCTAAAAACCGAAGAATGGAAAAATTAAAAATCAAAAATTCGAAAAATCAAAACAGAAAAATTTAAAAATTTAAAAAGAAAATCGAAAATCAAATATCTGAAAATTGAAATCGAAAATTTGGAAAATCGAAAAGTAAAAAATTGAAGTCAAAAGCTGAAAATGGAAAATGAAACAATCGAAATTCGAAAATCAAATATCGTAAATCGAAAGCCGAAAAATCGAAAATTTGTAAATCAGATATGCCAAAACAGAAAATCTGAAAATGCAAAACTGGAAAATCAAAAATCTAAAAATGGAAAAACCGAAAATCGAAAATTCAATGAATCTAATACGTAGGTCGATCGAAAAACTGGAAATTCACAAATCTGAAAATCGAAAATTTGCAAGATTGAAAAACGAGAAATGAAAAATCAAAAATCGGAAAAATGGAAAAATCAAAAATCGAAAAAATAGGAAAACCGAAAATTCGAAAATTCATATATATTGAAAACTCTAAAAGTCGACAATTGAAAAATCAAAAAACTGGAAGTAAAATAATCGAAAAATCGAAAAGTAAACAAATTGCAAAGCCTAAAAATGACGAACAGAAAAATCGAAAAATCGTAAAATCAAAAGTGGAAAATCGAAAATGGAGATTGAAAAATCGAAGATTGGAAAATCGAAAAATCGAAAATCGGAATATCGATAATCAACAATTAAAAACCGAAAAATCGAAAAATTAAAAATCGGAAATCGAAACATGAAAAAAAAAAACGAAAATTCAAAAATCGAATAATCCGAAACTAAAATGATAGAAAGTGGAAAAATAAAAATTGCAAAGTCTCAAAACTGACGAACAGAACAATCGAAAATAAAAAAAATCGAAAATATCTAAACATGGAAAATCAAAAAATCGAAAAATAGGAAACCGAAATTCGAAAATTCATATATATTGAAAACTCTAAAAGTCGACAATTGAAAATCAAAAACTGGAAAGTAAAATAATCGAAAAATCGAAAAGTAAACAAATTGCAAAGCTAAAAACTGACGAACAGAAAAATCGAAAAATCGTAAAATCAAAAAGTGGAAAATCGAAACTGGAGATTGAAAAATCGAAGATTGGAAAATCGAAAAATCGAAAATCGGAATATCGATAATCAACAAATTATAAAACCGAAAAATCGAAAAATTAAAAATCGGAAATCGAAAAATGAAAAAAAAACGAAAATTCAAAAATCGAATAATCCGAAACTAAAATAATAGAAAAGTGGAAAAGTAAAAATTGCAAAGTCTCAAAACTGACGAAAGAACAATCGAAAAATAAAAAAAAAATCGAAAAATATTAAACATGGAAAATCGAAAATCGATGAAACAAATACTCGAAAAACGGAAAAGTAAAAAAATTGCAATGCTAAAAATTGAAAAATCAAAAAATCGAAAAATGAAAATCGAAAAAACGACGATCGAAAAAAAATCAAAAATCGAAAAGTGGAAAATCTGAAAGTAACAAATTGAAAATCTAAAAGCTGCAAATTGCTAACATAAAAACTGAAACAAACAGAAAAATCGAAAAAACCACAAAAGAGGAAAAACGAAAAATCGAAAAATCGTAAAATCAGAAAATTGAAATTCGAAAATTTGGAAAATCGAAAGTTAAAAATTGAACTCTAAAAGCTGAAAAAATGGAAAATGAACAATCGAAAATTCGAAAATCAAATATCGTAAATCGAAAAGCCGAGAAATCGAAAATTTGATAAATCAGATATGCGAAAACAGAAATCTGAAAATGCAAAATGGAAAATCAAAATTTAAAAATGGAAAAACCGAAAATCGAAAAATTCGATGAATCTAATACGTAGGTCGATCGAAAAACTGGAAATTCACAAATCGAAAATCGAAAATTTGCAAGATTGAAAAAACCGGAATTGAAAAATCAAAAAAATCGAAAAATGGAAAAATCAAAATAACAAAATAGGCAAACCGAAAATTCGAAAATTCATATATATGAAAACTCTAAAAGTCGACAATTGAAAATCAAAAACTGGAAAGTAAAAATCGAAAAATCGAAAATCGGAATATCGATAATCAACAAATTAAAAACCGAAAAATCGAAAAATGAAAAAATCGGAAATCGAAAAATGAAAAAAAAAACGAAAATTCAAAAATCGAATAATCCGAAACTAAAATAATAGAAAAGTGGAAAAGAAAAATTGCAAAGTCTCAAAACTGACGAACAGAACAATCGAAAAATAAAAAAAAGTCGAAAAATATCTAAACATGGAAAATCGAAAAATCGAAAATTCGATGAAACAAATACTCGAAAAAGCGAAAAGTAAAAAATTGCAATGCCTAAAAATTGAAAAATCAAAAAATCGAAAAGTGGAAAATCGGAAAGTAACAAAATTGAAATCTAAAAGCTGCAAATTGCAGAACCATAAAAACTGAAACAAACAGAAAAATCGAAAAACCACAAAAGCGGAAAAACGAAAATCGAAAAATCGTAAAATCAGAAAATGGAAAATCGAATAATCGAAAGTTGAAAAATCGAAGGTCGAAAAATAAAAACCGAAAAATCGAAAAATTTTATGATTAATGGAAAATCGAAAAATCGAGAATAGAATAATTAAAAAACCGGAAAATTGAAAAATCGGAAATCGAAGAATTAAAAACGTAAAATCGAGAATTCAAAAATCAAAAAAATCGGAAAGTAAAATATAATCGAAAAATGCAAAAAAATTGCAAAGTCTAAAAACTGACGAACAGAAAAATCAAAAAATCTAAAAATGGAAAGACGAAAAATCGAAAATTGAAAGAATGGCAAATTAAAAAATCGAAACACCGAAAAATCAAAAAAACGAAAAATTAAAAAATCGAAAAACGAAAAAACCGAAAACTCGAAAAATCAAAATACTGCAAATTTGAAAAATCAGAAAAAAAACTGTTGGTCGAAAAAACGAAAAATCGAAGTGACCTTTTTTTGAGACAGGCTGTATAAGTAAATCTAAAAAATATTACTGCAATGATAAATCACAGGTATAGACTCATCATATTCTGAACATTTTAGATAGGGTATTTATAAAATTAAAACTAATTCAGGGTAAGAATTTGGTCAACACGTAAATTTCGTTGTAGTTTGAGCCTACCTACAAATTCTGCCCTTGGACGATTTGGACCGCCTCCTTCGGTCACGACCGGCAAAAATGATCCGCCCATATATAATTGATTGTACGAGACGCCTATGACCCGCACGGGATACTTCACCCACCTGTCTTTCGTGTAACCCAATTTGGGCTCCGTATAATTGATGAGATCTTCTCTAGTCCACTGGGGGTTCTGGTCACCGCACAACATAATCCTCATCTCCTCCGGACTGAAAGCCGCTAGCTTCTCCATCGGGAAAACCGTGCAGAAGCCTTTATGGAAAGCATCGAGTTGCCTCGCGATCCCCTTATCCAAACAAAACGCCGTCGTCAGCTCGGCGTACTCCTCGATGTTCTCTATGTTAACCTCAATGTCTGCCCCGTTCCCCACCAACTCCACCGCCGAAAAGCCGAACGCGCTCGAGCTCGGCGAGTACGTGAACGTCAACGCCAAATCCTCCAACAACACCGGCCCCGAAGCGTGATTCAGACACATGTTCTGTATCTGGTGCGTCTTCGCTTCCATCGAGAGATTATGGTCCTGCATAATTTTATGCTTCTGTTTGACTAATTCCCTAATTTGCTTCAAAAAATTCGCTCTAATGTAATCTATGTCGTGGAGGTCGTCCTCGTTGAGGATGCCATTGTACCACGGCTTCTTATCTTCTACGATGATTTTCGGAGGATCCAACTCCAGCTCCTTCTCGCTCTCTTCCGAAATGAGACTCGACGTCATGATGTCCTCCTCGCTGCACTTCTTCACCCCCGCGAACCCGATCCTCTCGTTCACGGTGTTCTGGATCTCCCGTGACACATCAACTTCAAGAAGCTCTGACTCAAAGGAAGATCCACGAGCCGGTTGTCTTGCAACACCTTCGCCAGGAAAACTCCTAGGAACCAGAAATACTTGACTGCTTTATCACAGATTTCAGAGTTCTGCGGCAGCGGCGCCGGGAATAACCCTGCCGGACGTCTCACGTAGTACCCCGGCGGCTTCACCCCCTCCCCAAGTCCACAGTCTCTTGCATGTCGATGGCGTCGTCGTCGCAGATCCACATCGCTAAATCCCTCCGCTGCAACTCAGCCGCGACCAAAGCGTAAAACTCCAACGTTGGTCCCAAACCCGTCCCTTCTTCACCCAAGAACTCCACCTCCAGGATGCTCTTCCTGTCCGAATGTATCTTCATCACTTGCATCGCCCAACTGAGAATCTCCTCTCCTCTAGGAACTTTTACTCTTTCGTGTTTCAGTCTGCCCACTCTGAACTCGTGCGGTTCGTCGCGGCGCGGCGACAACCCCGTCGTGCGCTGACGCTCCATCGTGACGTCACGCTGGGTCTGCAGCCAGACGATACTCCGCGACGCCCCGAACGCAGTACAATTGAAATACAAGTGGCGGGTCTCGAACGGGAACAGGAACGGACAAGAGTGGTTCAATTCCTCGCACCACGCCGGCAAGCTGGAACTCGACAGGACCAACGGGTCTTGGATTTGCTGCAGGAGCTTGTTGGTGATTTTCTTGCTCGTATACTGGTCGGGGGTGATCTCCATACTGTTGTCGAGAGAGTTCAAGTCGGGTTCTTTGGTCGTGGTGATGACGAAAAGGTGGCGGAGGAGCTGAAGGACGTCCTCGACGGTACAGTTGGACACTGACGGAGTCCCGGGGACGGGCGTGCTCGGCGAGAGGGTGGTACCGGCGACGGAACTGCTCCCGCTGCGGGAGTAGAGGACGACGGGAGTAGCGCGGCCCTCCTCCGAGTCGTACGTACCATCGTCCTTCAATTCGCGGTACACGATTCTGCAAAAAAAATTCAACCCGGATTCATAAACTACAAGTACAGGAGTATGTTAGCTTTGTTTAAGTATATTATAGTTGGGCAACCTATACGGACAATCGCTTTCCCATGTAGAAAAGAATGAATATATATTTTACATCTCACTCGCTTCACTATGAAATTCGAAACCGAAAATTTAAAACATTGAAAAATTCAAATATGGTAAAATTGTAAAATCGAGAAATCGGAACATAAAAAATCCAAACAACAAAAAAATTGAACCTCGAGGAATCGAAACATGAAAAGATCGTGAAATCGAAAAGTCCAGAAATCAAAAAATCGAAAAATAGAAATATCGAAATATCCCAGACTTGATAAATCGAAACATCAAAAAACAGAAAACTAGGGAAATTGAACAATTGAAAAATCGAATAATTCACTAATCAAAAAAATCTTAAATTTCAAAAATCGAAAAAGTAGAAAATCGAGAAATTAAAAAATCGAAATTTGCAAGAACTGAAAAATTGAAAAATCGAAATAACAAAAAATTAAAAAACTGCAAAAACCTGAAATACCTAAAAATTGATGAGCAGGTAAATTGGAAAATCGAAAAATTGAAAAATCAAAGGAAAATTAAAAACTGGGGAAATCCAAACATCCAAAAATTGAACCTCGAGGAATCGATCGTGAAATCAAAAAGTCGAGATGGGTTGAAACATAACAAAAATTGAAAACTAGGGAAATTGAACAACTGAAAAATCGAAATATCGAAATCTCCATCAATCGAGAATAGAAAAATTGAAAAATTAAAAAATCGAATAAATCAATAATCAAAAAAATCTTAAATTTGAAAAAACGAAAAAGTAGAAAATCGAGAAATTGCAAAATCGAAATTTTGAAAAATTGGAAAAATCGAAACACTAAAAAATTAAAAAATTGCAAAATTGAATCAACATATTGAAAAATTCCAAAACTGAAATACTGAAAAACAGAAAATTCAAAAAAGCAGAGTCGAAAAATCGAAAACCTGAATAATCGAAAAATTGAAGAACCGAAGAACTGAAAAATCGAAATTTTAAGAAGTGGAGAAATGGGAATATAAAAAAATAGATTAATTGTGAAATCCGAAAACTAAAAATTCAGAAACGTCAAAATTTGAAAAATAAAAAAACATTGAAGAACTGAAAAATCGAAAAATCTAAAATTTAAAACATCGAAAAGTTAAAATATCCTAAAACTGAAAAATGAAGAAATCCAAACATAAAAAAATCAAAAAAATAAAAATTCGAAAATCTAAAATTTAAAAATCGAAAAAACTGAAAAATCAACGAATCGAAAAGTCGAAAATTTAAAAAATTGTAAAATTGAAAAATCGGATAAATCAAAAATCGAAACATCGAAAAATCGAAACATTGTAAAATTCAAAAATTGAGACATCGAGAAATCGAAAAATAAAAAGACAAAAAAATCGAGGAGTCGAAAAATCGAGAAGTCAAAAAATCAAAAAATTGAGAAACTGAAATGGCCAAAATCGAAAAATCGAAAACATAAATATGGAAAAATCGAAAACATAAATATGGAAAAATTGATAAAGCGAGAGATTGAATAATCAAAACATCAAAATATCCGAATCTCAATAAATTGAGATCTCAAAAAATTTAAAAATTCGGAAATTTGAAGAATTAAAATATAGAACTGGAAATTCGAGAAACCGAAAAATCTAGAAATTTAAAAATTAAAATATGGAAAAGTTGAAAAATTGAGAAATCGAAGTATAAAACAATCGAAAAATTGAAAAATCTAAAGTACAAAAAACGAAAAACTGAAAATCCAAAAATAAAAAATAGAAAAATCTAGAAGTCGAAAAATCAAAGAATCGAAGTATTGAAAAATATCAAAACTGAAAGAAATATCCAAAAATTGAGAAATCTAAAAAACCAATAAAGCGAAGTCGAAAAATCGAAACTTTGAGAAGTGGGAAAATCAAAAAATAGATTAATTGGGAAATCAGAAAACTGAAAATTTAACGCAAAAAATTTGAAAAATAGAAAAAGTTAAATACTGAAGAACTGAAGTCAAAAATCAGAAGAAACTGAAAAATCTAGAAATTTAAAAATTAAAATATGGAAATGTTGAAAAATTGAGCAATTGAAGTATAAAAAAACAAAAACTGAAAATCCAAAAATAAAAAAAAAAAAAATCTAGAAGTCGAAAAATCAAAGAATCGAAGTATTGAAAAATATCAAAACTGAAAGAAATATCCAAAAATTGAGAAATCTAAAAAAATAAAGCGAAGTCGAAAAATCGAAGAATTGAATAACTGAAAAATCGAAACTTGAGAAGTGGGAAAATCAAAAATAGATTAATTGAGAAATCAGAAACCTGAAAATTTAACGCAAAAATTTGAAAAATTGAAAAATTTAAATACTGAAGAACTGAGGTCAAAAAATCGAGAAATCGAAAATCGAAAACTTAAAACATTGAATAATTAAAATACCGCAAAATTGAAGAATCGAGAAATCCAGTTCAATTTGAAAAATCGGGACATTGAAAAATTGGAAAATCCAGAAATTGAAAAGCTCAAACAAAAAAATCGAAAAACCGAGAAATCTAAAAATCGGAGGATCGAGAAATTGAGGAGTCGGAAGCCGAAAAGGAAAGTTAAAAATTGAAAAATTCAGTAATTGAACAATCAAAACAACGAAACATCTGAATTCGATAAATTGAGAAATTAAAAAATTGAATAATCGAAAATTAAAAAAAAAAAAAAACTGGAAAATCGAAAATTAAAAAAATCGAAAAATTGAAATATAGAAGAATTGAAAACTCGAGATATCGAAAAATCTAGAATTTAAAAAAAAGAAATATTAAAACGTCGAAAAGTTGAAAAATTGAGAAATCGAAGCTTTATTAAACAGTCGCAGAATTAAAAAATCTAAAGTTTACAATAAACTGAAAATCCAAAAAGTAAAAAATCGAGAAATCAAAAAAAATCCATCAATTCAAAAATCGAAAAGTCGAAAAATTGAAATATTGAAAAATCTCATAACTGAAAGAAATATTCAAAAAATTGAGAAATTAAAAAATTGGAAAATTGAGAAATCGAAAATCTAAAAAAGCAAAATCGAAAAATCGTAATCTTAAAAAATCGAAAAATTGAAGAATTGAAGGTGTGAAAAATCGAAACTTTAGGAAGTCCAGAAATGGACAAATAAAAAAAAATACTTTAGAAATCGGCAAACTGAAAATTTAGAAACGTGAAAATTTGAAAAATTGAAAAATCGAAATAAAAAATTGGAAAATCAAAAAGCCAAAAAGTCAAAAAAATCGGGAAATCCAAAAATCAAAACAACGAAAAATTAAAAACTGAATCATCGGGAAATCAAAAGATCGGTATATCGAAAACTCAAAAATTCGGAAATCGAAAAATTTAGAAATTAAATCAGGCCAAAATTGAAAATACAAAAAATTAAAAATTAAAAAATAGAGAAAATGAATAATTATTAAGAAATTGGAAAATCGAAAAATCGACAAATGAAAAATCTAAAATTTTAAAAATTAAAAAATTGACAAATTTAATAATCCTACAATTTAAAAAACGAAAAATCGATTTTTTGATTTTTCAATATTTCAATTTTTGAAGGTGTTCGATTTTTCGATTCTTTGATTTCCCCATTTCTCCATTTTCCATTCTTTTTCGTTATCTCAGTTTATCGATTCTTCAATTTTCTGATTTATCGATTAATCAATTTTTCGATTTCTCGATTGGCTTTTTCTTGATTGTTCACTTTTCCGATCTTTCAATTTTTGGTTTTTTAAATTTTAAATTTTTCGACATTTCAATTTTTCGATTTTTCAGTTTTATAATTTTTTGAGATTTCCCGATTTGTCGAGATTTCGATGTTTCGTTTTTTCGAAAAGTTAAAAGTCGAAAAATCAGAAAACCGAGAAATCGAAATTTTGAAGATTCGAAAAACTGAAAAATCGAGAAATCGGAATGTCGAAATATTGAATCGTAAAATTGAAAAATTTATAATTAGGTAAACCGGAAAATCGAAAAAATGAAAAATTGAAGGGAAATTGAAAAATCGCAAGATTTAAACTTCGACGAATTGCAAAATTGAAAAACTGAAAAATTAAGAAATCAAAAAGTCGAAAAATTGCGAAAAAAAATAAGAAAAATTTTGAAAACGAAAAATCGAAAATGCAAAAATTCGAAAAATTGAAAAAACAAAAAAATCGAGAAATCTAGAAATCCAAACAACAAAAAATTAAACCTCGAGGAATCGAAACATGAAAAGATCGTGAAATCGAAAAGTCCAGAAATCAAAAAATCGAAAAATAGAAATATCGAAATATCCCAGACTTGATAAATCGAAACATCAAAAAACAGAAAACTAGGGAAATTGAACAATTGAAAAATCGAATAATTCACTAATCAAAAAAATCTTAAATTTCAAAAATCGAAAAAAGTAGAAAATCGAGAAATTAAAAAATCGAAATTTTGAATAACTGAAAAATTGAAAAATCGAAATAATAAAAAATTAAAAAACTGCAAAAAACCTGAAATACCTAAAAATTGATGAGCAGGTAAATTGGAAAATCGAAAAATTGAAAAATCAAAGGAAAATTAAAAACTGGGGAAATCCAAACATCAAAAAATTGAACCTCGAGGAATCGATCGTGAAATCAAAAAGTCGAGATGGGTTGAAACATAACAAAAATTGAAAACTAGGGAAATTGAACAACTGAAAAATCGAAATCTCGATCAATCGAGAATAGAAAAATTGAAAATTTAAAAAATCGAATAGATCAATAATCAAAAAAATCTTAAATTTGAAAAAACGAAAAAGTAGAAAATCGAGAAATTGCAAAATCGAAATTTTGAAAAATTGGAAAAATCGAAACACTTAAAAATTAAAAAATTACAAAATTGAATCAACATATTGAAAAATTCCAAAACTGAAATACTGAAAAACAGAAAATTCAAAAGAGCAGAGTCGAAAAATCGAAATTTTAAGAAGTGGAGAAATGGGAATATAAAAAAATAGATTAATTGAGAAATCCGAAAACTAAAAATTCAGAAACGTCAAAATTTGAAAAATAAAAAAACATCGAAGAACTGAAAAATCGAAAAATCTAAAATTTAAAACATTGAAAAGTTAAAAAATCCTAAAACTGAAAAATGGAGAAATCCAAACATCAACAAATCAAAAAAATAAAAATTCGAAAATCTAAAATTTAAAAATCGAAAAACTGAAAAATCAACGAATCGAAAAGTCGAAAATTTAAAAAATTGTAAAATTGAAAAATCGGATAAATCAAAAATCGAAACATCGAAAAATCGAGAAGTCGAAAAATCAAAAAATTGAGAAACCGAAATAGGGCAATATCGAAAAATCGAAAACATAAATATGGAAAAATTGATAAAGCGAGAGATTGAATAATCAAAACATCGAAACATCCGAATCTCAATAAATTGAGATCTCAAAAAATTTAAAAATTCGGAAATTTGAAGAATTAAAATATAGAACTGGAAACTCGAGAAACCGAAAAATCCAGATATTTAAAAATTAAAATATGGAAATGTTGAAAAATCGAGAAATTGAAGTATAAAAAACAAAAAACTGAAAATCCAAAAATAAAAAAAAGAAAAATCTAGAAGTCGAAAAATCAAAGAATCGAAGTATTGAAAAAATATCAAAACTGAAAGAAATATCCAAAAATTGAGAAATCTGAAAACCAATAAAGCGAAGTCGAAAAATCGAAGAATTGAAGAACTCAAAAATCGAAACTTTGAGAAGTGGGAAAATCAAAAATAGATTAATTGAGAAATCAGAAAACTGAAAATTTAACGCAAAAATTTGAAAAATTGAAAAATTTAAATACTGAAGAACTGAGGTCAAAAAATCGAGAAATCGAAAAATCGAAAATTTAAAACATTGAATAATTAAAATACCGCAAAATTGAAGAATCGAGAAATCCAGTTCAATTTGAAAAATCGGGACATTGAAAAATTGGAAAATCCAGAAATTGAACAGCTCAAACAAAAAAATCGAAAAACCGAGAAATCTAAAAATCGAAACATCGAAAAATTCAAAAACTAAGACTTCGAGAAATCGAAAAATCGGAGGATCGAGAAATTGAGGAGTCGGAAGCCGAAAAGGAAAGTTAAAAATTGAAAAATTCAGTAATTGAACAATCAAAACAACGAAACATCTGAATTCGATAAATTGAGAAATTAAAAAATTGAATAATCGAAAATTTAAAAAAAAAACTGGAAAATCGAAAATTAAAAAAATCGAAAAATTGAAATATAGAAGAATTGAAAACTCGAGATATCGAAAAATCTAGAATTTTAAAAAATGAAATATTAAAACGTCGAAAAGTTGAAAAATTGAGAAATCGAAGCTTTATTAAACAGTCGCAGAATTAAAAAATCTAAAGTTTACAATAAATTGAAAATCCAAAAAGTAAAAAAATCGAGAAATCAAAAAAAAATCCATCAATTCAAAAATCGAAAAGTTGAAAAATTGAAATATTGAAAAATCTCATAACTGAAAGAAATATTCAAAAAATTGAGAAATTAAAAAATTGGAAAATTGAGAAATCGAAAATCTAAAAAAGCAAAATCGAAAAATCGTAATCTTAAAAAATCGAAAAATTGAAGAATTGAAGGTGTGAAAAATCGAAACTTTAGGAAGTCCAGAAATGGACAAATAAAAAAAAATACTTTAGAAATCGGCAAACTGAAAATTTAGAAACGTGAAAATTTGAAAAATTGAAAAATCGAAATAAAAAATTGGAAAATCAAAAAGCCAAAAATTCGAAAAATCGGGAAATCCAAAAATCAAAACAACGAAAAATTAAAAACTGAATCATCGGGAATTCAAAAGATCGGTATATCGAAAACTCAAAAATTCGGAAATCGAAAAATTTAGAAATTAAATCAGGCCAAAATTGAAAATACAAAAAATTAAAAATTAAAAAATAGAGAAAATGAATAATTATTAAGAAATTGGAAAATCGAAAAATCGACAAATGAAAAACCTAAAATTTTAAAAATTAAAAAATTGACAAATTTAATAATCCTACAATTTAAAAAACGAAAAATCGATTTTTTGATTTTTCAATATTTCAATTTTTGAAGGTGTTCGATTTTTCGATTTTTTGATTTCCCCATTTCTCCATTTTCCATCCTTTTTCGTTATCTCAGTTTATCGATTCTTCAATTTTCTGATTTATCGATTAATCAATTTTTCGATTTCTCGATTTCCTTTTTCTTTATTGTTCATTCCCATCTTTCAATTTTTGGTTTTAAATTTTTCGACTTTTCAATTTTTCGATTTTTCAGTTTTATAATTTTTTGAGATTTCCCGATTTGTCGAGATTTCGATGTTTCGTTTTTTCGAAAAGTTAAAAGTCGAAAAATCAGAAAACCGAGAAATCGAAATTTTGAAGATTCGAAAAACTGAAAAATCGAGAAATCGGAAAGTCGAAATATTGAATCGTAAAATTGAAAAATCGCAAGATTTAAACTTCGACGAATTGCAAAATTGAAAAACTGAAAAATTAAGAAATCAAAAAGTCGAAAAATTGCGAAGAAAAATAAGAAAAATTTCGAAAGCCGAAAAATTGAAAAATCAAAAAAATCTAGAAATCTAGAAATCCAAACAACAAAAAATTGAACCTCGAGGAATCGAAACATGAAAAGATCGTGAAATCGAAAAGTCCAGAAATCAAAAAATCGAAAAATAGAAATATCGAAATATCCCAGACTTGATAAATCGAAACATCAAAAAACAGAAAACAAGGGAAATTGAACAATTGAAAAATCGAATAATTCACTAATCAAAAAAATCGTAAATTTCAAAAATCGAAAAAGTAGAAAATCGAGAAATTAAAAAATCGAAATTTTGAAGAACTGAAAAATTGAAAAATCGAAATAATAAAAAATTAAAAAACTGCAAAAAAACCTGAAATACCTAAAAATTGATGAGCAGGTAAATTGGAAAATCGAAAAATTGAAAAATCAAAGGAAAATTAAAAACTGGGGAAATCCAAACATCCAAAAATTGAACCTCGAGGAATCGATCGTGAAATCAAAAAGTCGAGATGGGTTGAAACATAACAAAAATTGAAAACTAGGGAAATTGAACAACTGAAAAATCGAATAAATCAATAATCAAAAAAATCTTAAATTTGAAAAAACGAAAAAGTAGAAAATCGAGAAATTGCAAAATCGAAATTTTGAAAAATTGGAAAAATCGAAACACTAAAAAATTAAAAAATTGCAAAATTGAATCAACATATTGAAAAATTCCAAAACTGAAATAATGAAAAACAGTAAATTCAAAAAAGCAGAGTCGAAAAATCGAAAACCTGAATAATCGAAAATATAAAGAACCGAAGAACTGAAAAATCGAAATTTTAAGAAGTAGAGAAATGGGAATATAAAAAAATAGATTAATTGAGAAATCCGAAAACTAAAAATTCAGAAACGTCAAAATTTGAAAAATAAAAAAACATTGAAGAACTGAAAAATCGAAAAATCTAAAATTTAAAACATCGAAAAGTTAAAATATCCTAAAACTGAAAAATGGAGAAATCCAAACATCAAAAAATCAAAAAAATAAAAATTCGAAAATCTAAAATTTAAAAATCGAAAAAACTGAAAAATCAACGAATCGAAAAGTCGAAAATTTAAAAAATTGTAAAATTGAAAAATCGGATAAATCAAAAATCGAAACATCGAAAAATCGAAACATTGTAAAATTCAAAAATTGAGACATCGAGAAATCGAAAAATAAAAAGACAAAAAAATCGAGGAGTCGAAAAATCGAGAAGTCGAAAAATCAAAAAATTGAGAAACTGAAATGGCCAAAATCGAAAAATCGAAAACATAAATATGGAAAAATTGATAAAGCGAGAGATTGAATAATCAAAACATCAAACTATCCGAATCTCAATAAATTGAGATTCAAAAAATTTAAAAATTCGGAAATTTGAAGAATTAAAATATAGAACTGGAAACTCGAGACACCGAAAAATTTAGAAATTTAAAAATTAAAATATGGAAAAGTTGAAAAATTGAGAAATTGAAATATAAAACAATCGAAAAATTGAAAAATCTAAAGTATAAAAAACGAAAAACTGAAAATCCAAAAATAAAAAATAGAAAAATCTAGAAGTCGAAAAATCAAAGAATCGAAGTATTGAAAAATATCAAAACTGAAAGAAATATCCAAAAATTGAGAAATCTAAAAACCAATAAAGCGAAGTCGAAAAATCGAAACTTTGAGAAGTGGGAAAATCAAAAATAGATTAATTGGGAAATCCGAAAACTGAAAATTTAACGCAAAAATTTGAAAAATAGAAAAATTTAAATAATGAAGAACTGAAGTCAAAAAATCGAGAAATCGAAAAATCGAAAATTTAAAATATTGAATAATTAAAATACCGCAAAATTGGAGAATCGAGAAATCCAATTCAATTTGAAAAATTGAAAAATCGGGACATTGAAAAATTGGAAAATCCAGAAATTGAAAAGCTCAAACGAAAAAATCGAAAAACCGAGAAATCCAAAAACCGGAACATCGAAAAATTCAAAAACTGGGACTTCGAGAAAGCGAAAAATCGGAGGATCGAGAAATCGAGGAGTCGGAAGACGAAAAGGAAAGTTAAAAATTGAAAAATTGAGAAATTGAACAATCAAAAAAACAACGAAACATCTGAATTCGATAAATTCAGAAATTAAAAAATTGAATAATCGAAAATTTTTTAAAAAGAAAAACTGGAAAATCGAAAATTAAAATTAAAAAAATCGAACAATTGAAAAATTGAAATATAGAAGAATTGAAAACTCGAGATATCGAAAAACCTGGAATTTAAAAAAATGAAATACATATTAAAACATCGAAAAGTTGAAAAATTGAGAAATCGAAGCTTTAAACAGTCGCAGAATTGAAAAATTGAAATAAGTTTACAATAAATTGAAAATCCAAAAAGTAAAAAACCGAGAAATCAAAAAAATCCATCAATTCAAAAATCGAAAAGTCGAAAAATTGAAATATTGAAAAATGTCATAACTGAAAGAAATATTCAAAAAATTGAGAAATTGGAAAATTGAGAAATCGAAAATCTAAAAAAGCAAAATCGAAAAATTGAAGAATTGAAGGTGTGAAAAATCGAAACTTTAGGAAGTCCAGAAATGGATAAATAAAAAAAATACTTTAGAAATCGGCAAACTGAAAATTTAGAAACGTGAAAATTTGAAAAATTGAAAAATCGAAATATTTAAAAACCGTAAAATTGAAGAGGACAAAAATTGTGAAATCGTATCATTGAAACATCGAAAGATTGAGAAATCGAAAAATAAAAAAATCGAGAAATAGAAAATTTGAAGAATGGAAGAATCGGAAAAGCCCAAAATTGAAATATTGAAAAATTGCCTCCTTTCCAGTGATTAATTTTATCCTATCTGAATAAAATGAATGACCTTATACTCAAAAGAAATAAAATTAGTTGTTAAAATGAGAAGAGGAGGTGGGCGGGGCTAGTACTTTCTAAGATAAGACTGATTTTGGCAGATGACATACTCCCCAAGACAATAGAGGGTGGGTGGGCGGGGATAGTATTTGCTAAGATAAGACTGACTTTGGCACTTTTGACATTTTCGACCATTTTTCAACCATTCTCGAAAATTAATTAGTTGAATAGCTTTTCTTGTAGATTTCGATATCTAGAAGTCATTTTCGGCTTTGTTTCTCAGAAATTCCTACCGTTTTTCCAAAATCGCCAATTGAAATCTAGCAATTTTTACAGTTTTTTTTTTTATTTTTTTCACATCCTAGATTCTATTATTAGTTTCCACTCCCAGTCGAGAGAAGAAGATAATTAGCCCCGCCCACCCACCCGGTTTTTTATTGGACAGAAAGTGGCATTTACAGTGGTACAAAGTGGAATATAGACAAAAACGTAAAATAAGAAATAAATTTTATAACAAATAGTATTTCACAAAAAAAAGTTAAGTTTAGCTCTTTTTTTCTTTTTTTCGCATCCTAGATTCCATTATTAGTTTTCACCCTTACTCGACAGAAGAACATAATTATCCCTGCCCACCCACCCTGCCTCCTTTTCAGTTATTGATTTTATCCGATATCAATGAAATTAATGATCTTATATTTAACAGAAATAAAATTAGTTGTTAGAATGTTATATCCCGAGAGGGGTCCAATACACCCAATAAAATCGAACAGACAAAATAAAGCTTCAAACACGATTAATTTTATACTAAAATTCTGAAGTTTATAAACTGCACATTTTAATTATTTATCTATTTATTTTATCTTGTTTTCGAACTATAATAGACATTTCAAACAATGTCTGTAACTTATTTTAATGTAAATTATATTCATGTGGTTAACAAAATCAGATGTAATATTAGTGTGATTTTGACCTTATTCTAGATTTTATTACAGCAGAACGGCGTATCCTTTTTAAATTTTAGAAGTTACGGAAACTAGCTCAAGAAACAATTAGTTATCTCGTATTTTTGGAACAAAATCTACCTAAACGTCGGTATATTTTCATATTTTGCACATATATGTTTATACACATTACTGTTTACGGAACAATGTTAATTATGGATTTAAGGATAACTCCTCGTATAAGAGCAGAGTGAAGGGTGTTTGCCTTTGCTACTGTTTGATGGCGCCATCTGATGTAGAGTAAAATAAACCTAATACGTTGGCTCACTGGAGTGAAAATGCGCGTTGACGAAAAATTTGTCCCACGCCCCTTGGATTCCTTGTCCTAAAGCTCACTATTTAGGCGAAGTAAAATTTGTCTTAGGTTGTCCAACTATAATATACTTAAACGATGATGTTAGCTTACATGTACGTGGGCTCCCATATCCTCCTCAGTTTTTCTTGCTTCGAGCCGAACTCGGCCAGCTGCATCAGCTCCTGCACCGCTCTGAAGATGGTCCACGACGGGTCGCTCAGCTCCACTTCGACGTCGGCGATCCCCGGCATGTTCGGCCCCCTCAAGACTAACATCAGCTTGGGCTGCGGCAGCAGCTCGTGCTCCAGATAGGACCCGTTCTCCTCTTGTCCCGGCGGCGGCACCTCCAGATCTGCAACCCTACGTCAAGCACACACCTTTTCACCAACTCCATCGCTCACCTGTCGTCTGGTTGACGTTCGTCCGGCCCGGCCTCGGGTCGAACGCCGGTATCAGCGCCGAGAACTGCCTCTTCAGCACGTACTCGTCGTCCCACGACCTCCGCTTGCTCGGGCGCGACGCCGTCTCGAAGCCCTCCTCCTCCATGAACGACAGCAGATTCCTCGACACCATCACCTCGTCGTAGTCCGCGTCGTCCTCGTTCTCGTCGTCGTCGTTGTCGTCCTCGTCGCCCATCTCTTCGTCGTCGTCCAGCTCGGCGAGCAGCGTCGGCGCCCGACACGACTCTAAAAAGTCCTCAAGTGAAACTTGTTCGCTGTCGCTACTAGTCGACGTCAGACTCATCGTCAGAGCTTGACTGAGACCTTGCACGGTTCCGGCCGTCGTGGAGATGCCGCCCTGCTGCGCGGCCGTGTTGTTGCTCGACGACAGGCTCGGGTAGCTCTGGGCCGTGCTGAGCAACCCCCCCGGGAAGTTGCTCGACAGCGCCAGCCTGACCAGGCTCGAGACGGAGTTCGGGCCGCGCGGGAACAGCGAGCCCGAATTCTGGTTGTTCTGTGCGTTGGAGT
Source organism: Zophobas atratus (assembly GCA_022388445.1). Lineage (NCBI taxonomy): Eukaryota > Metazoa > Arthropoda > Insecta > Coleoptera > Tenebrionidae > Zophobas > Zophobas atratus. The sequence goes on from CM039444.1 coordinate 3,069,451, forward strand.
TGGCGATGGCGCCCGAGTTGTTGGCGTTCGCGTTCGAGCTGTTGGCCGTCGTGACCGAGCCGAGGGTGCGGCGGCGCGCCAACGCCGCGAACGTCTCCAACAGCCCCGCCGTCGACGTCGGCTCGATCTGGCTGTTGGACTCGGTGGAGGTCAAATTCGGCACGCTCACGCTCATGGGGTTGGTCACGACGATCGTGTTGTTGCTGCTGTTGCGGGCGTTATTCGAACTGGTCACTTCGTCCTTGTCGCAGGGGTCCTTGCTGGTGGACTCGTCGGCTTTTCGCTTCGGTTTGTCTTCGTCGGTCTCCGGGTTGGCCGAAACCGCGATCCGCACACCTGTATTCAGAGAGCTTATTGACTGCTGGCTGCTCTGGCCTAGATTGAGGGCCGTTTGGAGTAACTCACCGGAGAGGAAATTATTCGTGTTGTTTCGGAGCATGTCGGAGCCTTCGCGGAGCTTGTCGAGGGCTTCGACGGCTTCGACGAAGGTCTGGGCGGCGGCGGCGGCCACTTGGCTGTTGTTGATCTTGGCGCGGTTGGAGTGAGCGCTCTTGTTTAAATTCGAAGCGGAGTTGCTAGTCACCATGGACGTCTTCTCCGAAGTGTTGGGTCTGTCGTCGGAATTCTGACGACGGGTGGCGCTGCTGGGTTTCGTGTCAGACAAAGCTAAACTCTCCACGATTGTGGCTAAGTCGCTCGAGTTATTAATGGTACTTAAGTCATGGTGGGGGTCACGTAAAGGGTGCACCACTACGGATAACTCAGAATCGTTATTAGCGGCTTGAGATTCCGACGTCACAGCAACCAAAGCTTCATTTCTCGCGACGTTAAGAACACTCTCGGCTATGGTCTCGGCCGCTTGTTTCGCCGCCAAATTATCGGCAGAGGCCGCTTGTTCCGTCGACGCAACCGAAGTCTTGACGTCAGTAGCTTCGGGTAAACTCGGCGTCGAGCTACTTTTCCGACTCGTCAACACACTCTGCTTATCCTTCGAGTCTTTATTCTTACTAGTATTCTTGGACGAAGTCGCCGCTTCTACATCATAACCCGGTGCCAATTTCAAGTCGTACTTTCCTTCAGCCCCCATCCTGTACGAATTCGAGCCTCCGTGATCCCAAGTCACGTCAATCCACCCACTGTGTAATTCCCCGGTCACTGTTCCTTCACCTGGGGGATTCCCATCCTGTCCCCTCCACTTCCAATCGATTCCTCTGACGACCCTCGCACCCACAGTCATATGTTTGAGCAGCTGCGTCTTCAACAACCTCCGTTGCTTCCTCAAGTGAGCTTCGGCTTCTTTAGCCGCTTTACCCAAATCCTCACAAACCCCAGTGACTTGTCCGTAGATTTCGAACCCAGACAGTGACAAATAGTGGGTTTGTCCCGACGCGTTCTTCCCCGCTTGTTGTATGCGGACGTGGCGCCACCCTTGGTACTCATCCGGTGGCGTCTCAATCGGCCAGGTACTAGTAGACCCGGGATCGTTCAAACTCGTGTCATCCGTGTGCGTATAAAGCGTAGTCCACGTAATCCCGTCACGGGACATCTGGAAGTACCAATTGCGTAAAGCCGAACGACCGTAGCCTCGGGCGTGCCTCAAAGTATAGGCGTTCGGTATCACATACAGTCCCAGATCTATACTAAACCACGACTTCTTGTCGTCGTTCGTGTGACAATTCAACGCCGAGGAGTCCCTCGACAGAATATCTTCAACCCGTCCGTACGGCAAATTCCGTCCGTCGGAGCTCGTCACCGTCACCAGACCGTACTGAGCCGGGTTGACCCATTCCGAGCTCGTCTTGCCGTTAGTACCGATGAAATAGATGATCCCGTTCTCGTCGAAGTCGTAGCTGTGCTTGAACGTCTGGTACTTGCTCTCGCGGAGTTTCTTCAAGAACTGGAACGTGCTCCTGTCGTAGTCGTACCACTGCTTCGCCACCATCTTCAACAAGTACCGCTCGAGCTGCGCCACCGTGCTCAGTGGTTCCATTTTGAGTCCCCGGCCGGTTCTATCAATCAAGGAACTCTCACCCGGTGCCTTCTCCAATCGAAACCTCAACCGCCTGGTCAAGATTTGCAAACCGTACCCCGACCCTGGAGTGTCGTACAGATACACCGGTAGCTTCTCGATACTCTCCAGTACCGAAACCAACTTATGGACTAAAATATAAATGGAGTTCTTTTCTTCGTTCGACTTGCTTTTAAAGCACTGCTTGAATACTTGCACCCGTTGCTTTTGGTACTTGTTCATTTTGCTCGACTTGAGTCCTTGGTCCCAATAGCTCGTGGACAGAAGGGACAGTAGCGCTTGGATTAACCCAGAACTGTGTAACTCGTAGGCGCTCACAACCCCGTCGTCTTCGAGAATCTGGGTGAGGTCGTCCAACGCATTCCTGAGTATCTCCTTCCACGAATTCCCGCCTTCCCGGTTGTTCCCGTATGAGCACTGCTTTTGACACGCGCGTTCGATTTGAGCGACGATGTTGCCCAGTTTGGCGACGACGCCTCTGGGTTGAGCTTGGGCGGCGCGGAAGTACTGCTCGTAGATGGAGTGCGCGAGGTACTTGACTTTGATCTTGGTGGCTTCGGTCTTGGAGCGGAGGCGCTTGCCCTTCTTGTTGGTCCAGCCGGCGGAGAATTCGGGACCTGGGGTTTGGCAAGAGCCTTTTTAACGAATTTAAACCTCGTGGTACCACCTACAACCTACCCAGACTAGTTTCGGCGGTGAAGGAGTGCTTCGTGCCCCGGTTGGACTCGAAGATGAACCCGGGCAGGTCCTCGCGAAGGATGGTCGTCTGGTGTTGGCCGTCGGAGTTGTGGATGTGGATTTCTGCGTCTTTTCGGGATGTTAGGGACCAGTTACCGACGACCAGACGCATCGGTCCCGGCTTAGAGAGAATGGGGATCGAATTCACGTTACTCCGGACTGCGGCTCTTGCGCGTTGCAGCTTTTCCAAGAACTCGCCGCGATTCTCTGAAGGTGTAATCCGACAGTTAGTACTTTGGTTTGGCGAAAATTAGTGACTTGACAGTTGTTACAAACATTAGAAAGTGGGCAAAGATGCAAAAGCGGTTGATGTAGGACCTAACGCAAAACTAACATGAAGAAAATAATCTGAACTTATGGTCGCAAATGAAGAATAAAACAAGAGTTTTTGTATAGAAAGGCAAAGCGGTGGAGCGTCTGCGTGTCTTTAATTTTTTTTGGATAAAGTGAAGCTGTCTTACCTTCGGTCGTGAGTGTGTCTGCGGCTCGTCCTTTGCCTATTGAAGACAAACAAATCAACAATCACTTGTGTTACCACTCAGCAATATTAACAATGCAATATTAGCAAGTATATGATAAAACTAGATCGAGGAATGTACAATAAGAAGCAAATCAGTATTCGAATAAACAAACGTGATGAAGTGTGGATGATACGCACTTAATGATTTTCTAGAAGCCGGCACGATTTAAAAAAAAAAACAAACTAATTTCAAGCTTGTCAAGTGAATCAATCAATCAATCAAGAAAAGTATCTCTAAAACACCTTCATGCCTGTTTTTCCTTGTGCAATCACAACCCGAGTGCACTTACCGGAAGTGTCAGCGCCCCCTTCCGGCGATCCGCTCGAGTACATGGTGGCCAACTTCCCATCCAGGATGAACCGGAACCACCCGTTGGAACCGTTGGAAAGCTCGAGGGCCGCAGCGTCCGACCAAATGTACAAACAATCCCTACCACGACAGATCGACCAATCCCGCCAGTGGTAGGCTTTACCGGGTAATATTTCTTTGGCATCTTCCACCTGACTCTGCTCGGTAACTTCTACACAGAGAATTACTCGTAGAGATAGAACTTGACGCGCGACGAAAATATTTACCTTCGGTCGTCTGCTCGTTCTCTTCGTTCTCTTGCACCTCCGGCGGGCCGGACAAAGCTTGCACCTTGGAGAAGATCCCCAGGCGCGCGAAATGGTCCAAGAAAATGTCCTGCGACTTCGCCATGAGGTCTTGGATGACGGCTAGCACGATGAGGTGGCCGTCCTCGTCATCCTAGAAGAAGAAAGTCGAGAGAACCGTTTTCGGGCGCGGGATGCGAGCACATGCCACGGGTTAGAGGAACACCGACGCGGGGCCGAACGTACCGGAGAGGATTGAGGTAACACCAAAGTGAAATACACGGGCCACGACTTTGCCAGCAGTTTGGGTTTTAGGTTCCCACACTAGATTAAGCGAAGTTTACACGGTAAATTTGGGTTCCCACGCTAAATTTAGGATTTCATCCTAAACTTAAAGATTCTCATGCTTGATAGTTATGTTCTTAAGCTAAATTTACTTATGTTACCACGGTAAAATTGAGTTTCTACGCTAGATGTTAGTTTCCACGGTAAATTTGGGTTCCCATGCTAAATTTAGGCTCTCATACTAGACTTACTTAGATTCTCATGTTTGATAGTTAGGTTCTTAACCTAGATTTACTTATGTTCCCACGGTACAATTGAGTTCCCTCGCTAGATTTATTAAAGTTTCCATGTTAAATTTGGGTTCCCACGCAAGACTTAAATTCCCATGCTTGCTATTTAGGTTTCTAAGCTAGATTTACTCATGTTCTCACAATAAAATTGAGCTCCCACGCTAGATTTATTAAAGTTCCCACGCAAGACTTAGTTAGATTCCAATTCTTGATACTTAGATTCCCAAGCTAGATTTACTTAATTTCCCAGGTAAATTTGGGTTCCCACGCTATATTTGACAAAGTTTCCACGGTAAATTTAGGTTCTCGCACTATACTTTAGATTCTCATGCTGGATAATTGGGTTCCCATGCTAAATCTACTCAGTTCCCAAGCTAGATTTACTGAAGTTCCCAGGGTAAATTTAGGTTCCCACGCAAGACTTAGATTCCTATGCTTGCTACTTAGGTTCCTAAGGTAGATTTACTTCCCATTGTAAATTTGGGCTCCTGTGCTAGATTTATTAAAGTTCCCACGGTAAATTTGGGTTCCCACGCAAGGCTTATATTCCCATGCTTTGTTACTTAAGTTCTCAAGGTAGATTTATTTCAGTTCCCAAGCTAGACGTAGGTTTCTGTTAGACTTAGATTTCTAGGGTAGATTTACTTAATTTCCCACGGTAAATTTGGGTTCCTGCGCTAGATTTATTAAAGTTCTCACGGTAAATTCGGGTTCCCATACAAGACATATTCCCATGCTTGTTACTTACGTTCCTAAGGTAGATTTACTTAATTTCCCACGGTAAATCTGGGTTCCCGCGCTAGATTTATTAAAGTTCCCACGGTAAATTTGGGTTCCCATACAAGACATATTCCCATGCTTGTTACTTAGGTTCCTAAGGTAGATTTATTTCAGTTCCCAAGTTTCTAAATTTACCGTAGGTTTCTACGGTAAATTTAGGTTCTCGCACTAGACCTTAGATTCTCAAGCTGGATACTTGGGTTCCTATGCTAAATCTACTTAGTTCCCAAGCTAGATTTACTGAAGTTCCCGGGGTAAATTTGGGTTCCCGAGCAAGACTTAGATTCCTATGCTTGCTACTTAGGTTCCTAAGGTAGATTTACTTAATTTCCCACGGTAAATTTGGGTTCCCGCGTTAGATTTATTAAAGTTCCCACGGTAAATTTGGGTTCCCATACAAGACTTATATTCCCAAGGTAGATTTATTTCAGTTCCCAAGTTAGATGTAGGTTTCTACGGTAAATTTTGTTAATTTCCCACGGTAAATTTAGGTTCTCCCACTAGACCTTAGATTCTCATGCTGAATACTTGGGTTCCTATGCTAAATCTACTTAGTTCCCAAGCTAGATTTACTGAAATTCCCGGGGTAAGTTTGGGTTCCCTCGCAAGACTTAGATTCCTATGCTTGTTACTTAGGTTCCTAAGGTAGATTTACTTAATTTTCCACGGTAAATTTGGGTTCCTACGCAAGGCTTATATTCCCATGCTATGTTACTTAAGTTCTCAAGGTAGATTTACTTCAGTTCCCAAGCTAGACGTAGGTTTCTGTTAGACTTAAGATTTCCAGGGTAGATTTACTTAATTTCCCACGGCAAATTTGGGTTCCCATGCAAGACAGAGATTCCTATGCTTGTTACTTAGGTTCCTAAGGTAGATTTACTTAATTTCCCACGGTAAATCTGGGTTCCCGCGTTAGATTTATTATAGTTCCCACGGTAAATTTGGGTTCCCATACAAGACTTATGTTCCCATGCTTGTTACTTAGGTTTCCAAGATAAGTTTATTTCAGTTTCCAAGCTAGATGTAGGTTTCTATGGTAAATTTAGTTAATTTCTCACGGTAAATTTGGGTTCTCACGCTATATTTAACCAAGTTCCCACGGTAAATTTAGGTTCTCGCACTGGACCTTAGATTCTCATGCTGGATACTTGGGTTCCTATGCTAAATCTACTTAGTTCCCAAGCTAGATTTACTGAAATTCCCGGGGTAAGTTTGGGTTCCCACGCAAGACTTAGATTCCTATGCTTGCTACTTAGGTTCCTAAGGTAGATTTACTTAATTTCCCATGGTAAATTTGGGTTCCCGCGCTAGATTTATTAAAGTTCCCACGGTAAATTTGGGTTCCCACACAAGACTTATGTTCCCATGCTTGTTACTTAGGTTCCCAAGGTAGATTTATTTCAGTTCTCAAGCTAGACGTAGGTTTCTACGGTAAATTTAGTTAATTTCCCACGGTAAATTTGGGTTCTCACGCTATATTTAACAAAGTTCCCACGGTAAATTTAGGTTCTCGCACTAGACCTTAGATTCTCAAGCTGGATACTTGGGTTCCTATGCTAAATCTACTTAGTTCCCAAGCTAGATTTACTCAAAATTCCCGGGGTAAATTTGGGTTCCCACGCAAGACTTAAGATTCCTATGCTTGTTACTTAGGTTCCTAAGGTAGATTTACTTAATTTCCCACGGTAAATTTGGGTTCCCGCGCTAGATTTATTAAAGTTCCTACGGTAAATTTGGATTCCCACACAAGACTTATATTCCCATGCTTGTTACTTGGGTTCCCAAGGTTCATTTATTTCAGTTCGCAAGCTAGATGTAGGTTTCTACGGTAAATTTAGTTAATTTCTCACGGTAAATTTGGGTTCTCACGCTATATTTAACACAGTTCCCACGGTAAATTTAGGTTCTCGTACTAGACCTTAGATTCTCAAGCTGGATACTTGGGTTCCTATGCTAAATCTACTTAGTTCCCAAGCTAGATTTACTGAAGTTCCCCGGGGTAAATTTGGGTTCCCACGCAAGACTTAGATTCCTATGCTTGCTACTTAGGTTCCTAAGATAGATTTACTTAATTTCCCACGGTAAATTTGGGTTCCTGCGCTAGATTTATTAAAGTTCCCACGGTAAATTCAGATTCCCACGCAAGGCTCATATTCCCATGCCTTGTTACTTAAGTTCTCAAGGTAGATTTCCTTCAGTTCCCAAGCTAGACGTAGGTTTGTTAGACTTAGATTTCCAGGGTAGATTTACTTAATTTTCTACGGTAAATTTGGGTTCCCACGCAAGACAGATTCCTATGCTTGTTACTTAGGTTCCTCAGGTAGATTTACTTAATTTCCCACGGTAAATTTGGGTTCCCGCGCTAGATTTATTATAGTTCCCGCGGTAAATTTGGGTTCCCACACAAGACTTATGTTCCCAAGCTAGATGTAGGTTTCTACGGTAAATTTAGTTAATTTTCCACGGTAAATTTGGGTTCTCACGCTATATTTAACAAAGTTCCCACGGTAAATTTAGGTTCTCGCACTAGACCTTAGATTCTCATGCTGAATACTTGGGTTCCCATGCTAAATCTACATAGTTCCCAAGCTAGATTTACTGAAGTGCCCAGGTTAAATTTGGGTTCCCACGCAAGACTTAGATTCCTATGCTTGCTACTTAGGTTCCTAAGGTAGATTTACTTAATTTCCCACGGTAAATCTGGGTTCCCGCGCTAGATTTATTAAAGTTCCCACGGTAAATTTGGGTTCCCATACAAGACATATTCCCATGCTTGTTACTTAGGTTCCCAAGGTAGATTTATTTCAGTTCTCAAGTAAGATCTAGGTCTCTACGGTAAATTTAGTTAATTTCCCACGGTAAATTTGGATTGTCACGCTAAATTTGGATTCTCACGCTATATTTAACAAAGTTTCCTCGGTAAATTTAGGTTCTCGCACTAGACCTTAGATTCTCATGCTGGATACTTGGGTTCCCATGCTAAATCTACTTAGTTCCCAAGCTAGATTTACTGAAGTTCCCAGGGTAAATTTGGGTTCCCATGCAAGACTTAGATTCCTATGCTTGCTATTTAGGTTCCTAAGGTAGATTTACTTAATTTCTCACGGTAAATCTGGGTTCCCGCGCTAGATTTATTAAAGTTCCCACGGTAAATTTGGGTTCCCACATAAGGCTTATGTTCCCATGCTTGTTACTTAGGTTCCCAAGGTAGATTTATTTCAGTTCCCAAGCTAGACGTAGGTTTCTATGGTAAATTTAGTTAATTTCCCACGGTAAATTTGGGTTCTCACGCTATATTTAACAAAGTTCCCACGGTAAATTTAGGTTGTCGCACTAGACCTTAGATTTTCATGCTGGATATTTGGGTTCCTATGCTAAATCTACTTAGTTCCCAAGCTAGATTTACTTAATTTCCCATGGTAAATTTGGGTTCCCGCGCTAGATTTATTAAAGTTCCCACGGTAAATTTGGGTTCCCACGCAAGGCTTATATTCCCATGCTTTGTTACTTAAGTTTTCAAGGTAGATTTACTTCAGTTCCCAAGCTAAACATAGGTTTCTGTTAGACTTAGATTTCCAAGGTAGATTTACTTAATTTCCCACGGTAAATTTGGGTTCCCACGCAAGACAGAGATTCCTATGCTTGTTACTTTGGTTCCTAAGGTAGATTTACTTAATTTCCCACGGTAAATCTGGTTCCCGCGCTATATTTAACAAAGTTCCCAAGGTAAATTTAGGTTTTCGCACTAGGCCTTAGATTCTCATGCTGCATATTTGGGTTCCTATGCTAAATCTACTTAGTTCCCAGGGTAAATTTGAGTTCCCACGCAAGACTTAAGATTTCTATGCTTGTTACTTAGGTTCCTAAGGTAGATTTACTTAATTTCCCATTGTGAATTTGGGTTCCCGCGGTAGATCTATTAAAGTTCTCACGGTAAATTTGGGTTCCCTCGTAAGGCTTATATTCCCATGCTTTGTTACTTAGGTTCTACAGGTAGATTTACTTCAATTCCCAAGCTAGACGTAGGTTTCTATGTTAGACTTAGATTTTCAGGGTAGAATTACTTAATTTCCCACGGTAAATTTGGGTTCCCACGCAGAACAAATTCCTATGCTTGTTACTTAGGTTCCTAAGGTAGATTTACTTAATTTCACACGGTAAATTTGGGTTCCCACGTTAGATTTATTAAAGTTCCTACGGTAAATTTGGGTTCCCACACAAGGCTTATATTCCCATACTTGTTACTTCGGTTCCCAAGGTTGATTTATTTCAGTTCCCAAGCTAGACGTAGGTTTCTACGGTAAATTTACTTAACTTCCCACGGTAAATTTGGGTTCTCACGCTATATTTAACAAAGTTCCCACAGTAAATTTAGGTTCTCGCACTAGACCTACTTAGATTTTCATGCTGGATACTTGGGTTTCTACGCTAGATCTACTTATTTCCCATAGCCGATGTGACTTTCCACGCTAGGTTTAGGTTCCCAAGCTAGATTTACTTAATTTCCCACGGTAAATTGGGTTCCCACGCAAGACATATATTCCCATGCTCATTACTTAGATTCTCAAGGTAGATTTATTTCAGATTACAAGCTAGATGTAGGTTTCTACGTTAGACCTGGGTTTCTACGGTAGATTTACTTAATTTCTCACGGTAAATTTGGGTTCCCACGCTATATTTAACAAAGTACCCACGGTAAATTTCGGTTCTCGCACTAGACCTACTTAGATTCTCATGCCGAATACTTGGATTCCCACGCTAGATCTATATAGTTCCCACGGCCGATGTGGGTTCCTACGCTAGATTTAGGTTCCCAAGTTAGATTTACTGATGTTCCGACGGTAAATTTTGGTCCCCACGCAAGACTTAGATTTCCATGGTAAATTTGGGTTCCCACCGTAAATTTAGGTTCCCGAACTACACCTACTTGGGTTCCCACGCTAGATTTAGGTTTTCACACCAGACTGACGTAGACCCCCCGCTAGACGTACGTTCCCAAGCTAGATTTACTGAAGTTCCCACATTAGGGGTGCAATTTTGTTTCTCGAGCGAAGTGATAAATTATCCCTTGCGATAAATGTCATTGCGTAGTATGCGTAGCTTTTAAATGCAAAAGTTTGCATTTATTCTTTGCATATAAGCTTACTAAATGCTTAAAAGTTTACAATTACCTTAATTTTAACAACTTATAACTCGGAATTACGATTTTGAACTTCTATTTTGACATAAATTTCGAGGTTATGTCTCCAAAATTGATCACTTTAGTTCGAGCTATCGAGAAAATATCACTCCATGAAGACTTGATTTCGTGACAGAATCGAGAAATGTGACAGAAATGTAGCATCTCAACCAATCAGCAAACGAGATTTTATCGGTATCGAGTTCTTTTCGGTCGAGAAAGAAAATCGCACCCTAGAGATTTGGGTTCCCATCCTTTGCGTGTTTTTTTGCTCGGCTAAGACGTTTTCGTGGTATTTCACTGAGTGGTTGGTATAGGTAGAGTTTGCCGGTACGTGCGCCCCCGCCGACACACCGTCCAAGCCAGTTATTCAACACGTACGGTGGTTTGATTTGCTTATTATTTAGGAACGTAAAACCGGTAGTTAGCAAGGCACATAAACCAGACTGACCGGAGAAGAATATGGAATAACACGCCTATCATACACCAAAGCACGCATCTTGCGTACAAATAACGTGAGGGGTGCTGTGGTGGTGTTATGTGTGCTCGGGCAGCAATAACTCATCTGTAAAATGCACGACGTGACCAACTCTAAGCACAAACGAATGCCCCGTCCGCCCCTCCCGCCGCCGACTCACCTCGTTATCCAGCACCGTGGCGATGACTTCGACAAGCTGCGTTCCGAAATTGGGACTAGATTCATTGTTGCACAACTCCTCCAATAAACTAGGTATAATGTAGTGAATCATTTTTTTAATTAACCCTAAACTAGCCTTACGAACAGACGCTAGCATCGTCGACTGAAACGTCGTACAAAACACCGGCAATAGTCTTTTTAGATAAACCGGCGCCATTTCGGGATCACCGCGCGGCTCTATATTGTCGTCGTTGTCCGACTCGGACTTCCTATTCCTGTCTTTATCAATCGGAATCATCCACTCGCCCGGGGATTGCAAAATCGCCGCCACCTCCCGGTGCCCCTCGTCGGCCCGCTCGCGCGCCTTGTCCAACGGGGTCTTCCCGTCCTCGTCGCGGAGGTCGGGGTTCGCGCCGTGCCGCAGCAGCACCTTCGCGATGGCCGGCCGACCGAAGCAGGCCGCGTAGTGCAACGAGGAGCTCCTTTGCCCTTGTTCACGTCGGCGCCGCGATCGCACAAATACTCCACCATCTCCTGCGTCCCGAACGCCGACGCCCAGTTCAGCAGCGTCTGGCCCACGTCGTCCATGAAGTTCACTTCGACCCCGCCTGACTCGATCGCCTCGATAAGAGCGTCCGTGTCTTTCGATCTGATGCAGTCGATGAGTTGGCGGTGCGACTTCTCGGCTGCGGGGTCCATGCGTCGGATCCGCGGCAGGAGTTGGCCGGAGGAGGTGGCGCCGCCCGACTTTCCCAAAGCGCGGCGACCCTCGAACAGCAACACTAACAGAAGATCGACGAGCCGCATCGAGTCGAGGGCGCAGCGTTCGTCTCCTTTCAAAGATTTTTCAATGGCGTCGGGTAGTTCTGAGCGCAGCAAGTCCTAAAATTTGATCATGAAACAAAAAATCGACTGCGGGTTGTTGAAAACCCACGTGAGTTATGGCGGGCGAGCCCCTACACAAGGTTGAGAGTAAACTGATAATTGTCGATACTGAAGCTGCTGTAGCTTTGGCGTCTGGTACCGTGGCAGTGGCGTTCGTTGTCGATGAGGCTTTACCTGATGTGGTTTGTGTGCCGGCTGCCACTGCTGGGCCGGCGGCGTTAGAGAGACGGCTGAGTAACTCGTTCACCAATCCTGTAACGACACGCATGATAGTTTTCGTACGCCTACTGCGACACCGGTTATCCTACCGTGCTGCGCCAAAGGCGCCGGATCCACTCCCCTCCTCGTGAACCTGTCCGCCACCGACGCGAAACACCTCAGCGCCCCGTCGGCCACGTGCGAGTCCTCGTGTCTGAGCAAAGTGCTCAGCGCTTGAACGCAAGTCGGTAGTTGAGCGTCCGCCGGTTCCATCTTCGTGCACAACCTGGAGACGACGGCCATCGCCGAATGGAGCGTGTCCTTGTGGACGCGATTCCCGTTGTCCCTGATGAAGGGTAGGATGGCGCTGAGGCCGCCGGCGTCGAAGACGGCGCCGGCCTCGCGCGTACAGATGAGCTCGAGCACCTTGACGCATTGTTCGGCCAGGTCCTTGCTGGTGCGGGATGACAGTTCAGCGACGACGAGACGGTTGCAGATGGCCCGGACCGCACCCTCGATCGCGACGATGCGGCGAGTGCACTCGGCGGAGACGTCCAGGTAGTAGGTGATGGCGCGCGCCGTCACCTCGAGGACGTTCTCGGGCGCCTGCTCGTCGAGGAAGATGCGGCATAAAGCTGGGAGGAAGGTGCGAGGGGGGCAACTGGAAGAAAAAGAGACCAATTACAGTCGGGGAACGCCTGTTCGGCTAAGCGGTAAGGCGTTAGGTGTAAGCGGTAGGGCACGCCGCGTAAGCGGTACAATAGTTGCCGTAAGCGGTAGGACAGTCAGAGTGGAAAATAGCGAACCCAAAGTGGACAATTGGACACCCGGAATGGGTATTAGCATTGTTTAAGTATATTATAGTTGGACAACCTATACGGACAATCACTTTCTCATGTAGAAAAGAATGAATATATATTTTACATCTCACTCGCTTCACTATGAAATTCGAAATCGAAAATTTAAAACATTGAAAAATTCAAATATGGTAAAATTGTAACATAAAAAAATCAAAAACATAAAAATTGGAAAATCTAAAATTTAAAAATCGAGAAATAAAAAAAAATTGGACAATCGAAAATTGAAAAATTCCGAAAATTGAAAAATTGAAATATAGAAGAACTGGAAACTCAAAAAATCGAAAAAAAATTAATAATTTAAAAATTGAAAAGTTAAAATTGAGAAATCGAAAAACTGAAAAATCACAAAATTGAACGAAATATCCAAAAATTAGGAAATTAAAAAATTGAGAAACAGAAAAGTCAAAAAAGCAGAGTCGAACAATCGCTAACTTAAAAAATCGAAAAATTGAAAAATCAAAAACCTGATTAATCGAAAAATTGAAGAACTGAATAACCGAAAAATCGAAACTTAAGGAAGTGGAGAAATGGGAATATAAAAAAATTGATTAATTGAGAAATCCGAAAACTAAAAATTCAGAAACGTCAAAATTTGAAAAATAAAAAAATATTGAAGAACTGAAAAATCTAATACTTAAAACATTGAAAAGTTAAAATATCCTAAAACTGAAAAATGGAGAAATCCAAACATCAAAAAAATCAAAAAAATAAAAATTCGAAAATCTAAAATTTAAAAATCGAAAAACTGAAAAATTGAAAAATCAACGAATCGAGAAGTCGAAAATTTAAAAAACTGGAAAATTGAAAAATCGGATAAATCAAAAATCGAAACATCGAAAAATCGAGAAACCGAAAAGCAAAAAATCGAAGCATTGTAAAATTCAAAAATTGAGACATCGAGAAATCGAAAAATTGGGAAACCGAAATGGGCCAAAATCGAAAAATCGAAAACTTAAATATGGAAAAATTGATAAAGCGAGAGATTGAATAATCAAAACATCGAAACATCCGAATCTCAATAAATTGAGATCCCAAAAAATTTAAAAATTCGGAAATTTGAAGAATTAAAATATAGAACTGGAAACTCGAGAAACCGAAAAATCTAGAAATTTAAAAATTAAAATATGGAAAAGTTGAAAAATTGAGAAATTGAAATATAAAACAATCGAAAAATTGTAAAATCTAAAGCATAAAAAACGAAAAACTGAAAATCCAAAAATATCAAAACTGAAAGAAATATCCAAAAATTGAGAAATCTAAAAACCAATAAAGCGAAGTCGAAAAAACGAAGAATTGAATAACTGAAAAATCGGAACTTTGAGAAGTGGGAAAATCAAAAATAGATTAATTGAGAAATCAGAAAACTGAAAATTTAACGCAAAAATTTGAAAAATTGAAAAATTTAAATACTGAAGAACTAAAGTCAAAAAATCGAGAAACCGAAAAATCGAAAATTTAAAACATTGAATAATTAAAATACCGCAAAATTGAAGAATCGAGAAATCCAGTTCAATTTGAAAAATTGAAAAATCGAAAAACCGAGAAATCCAAAAATCGAAACATCGAAAAATTCAAAAACTGAGACTTCGAGAAATCGAAAAATCGGAGGAACGAGAAATTGAGGAGTCGGAAGCCGAAAAGGAAAGTTAAAAATTGAAAAATTGAGAAATTGAACAATCAAAACAACGAAACATCTGAATTCGATAAATTGAGAAATTAAAAAATTGAATAATCGAAAATTAAAAAAAAAAACTGGAAAATCGAAAATTAAAATTAAAAAAATCGAAAAATTGAAATATAGAAGAATTGAAAACTCGAGATATCGAAAAATCTAGAATTTTAAAAAATGAAATATTAAAACGTCGAAAAGTTGAAAAATTGAGAAATCGAAGCTTTATTAAACAGTCGCAGAATTAAAAAATCTAAAGTTTACAATAAATTGAAAATCCAAAAAGTAAAAAATCGAGAAATCAAAAAAAATCCATCAATTCAAAAATCGAAAAGTTGAAAAATTGAAATATTGAAAAATCTCATAACTGAAAGAAATATTCAAAAAATTGAGAAATTAAAAAATTGGAAACTTGAGAAATCGAAAATCTAAAAAAGCAAAATCGAAAAATCGTAATCTTAAAAAATCGAAAAATTGAAGAATTGAAGGTGTGAAAAATCGAAACTTTAGGAAGTCCAGAAATGGACAAATAAAAAAAAATACTTTAGAAATCGGCAAACTGAAAATTTAGAAACGTGAAAATTTGAAAAATTGAAAAATCGAAATAAAAAATTGGAAAATCAAAAAGCCAAAAAGTCGAAAAATCGGGAAATCCAAAAATCAAAACAACGAAAAATTAAAAAACTGAATCATCGGGAAATCAAAAGATCGGTTTATCGAAAACTCAAAAATTCGGAAATCGAAAAATTGAGAAATCAAATCAGGCCAAAATTGAAAATACAAAAAATTAAAAAATTAAAAAATAGAGAATTGAATAATTATTAAGAAATTGGAAAATCGAAAAATCGACAAATGAAAAATCTAAAATTTTAAAAATTAAAAAATTGACAAATTTAATAATCCTACAATTTAAAAAACGAAAAATCGATTTTTTGATTTTTCAATATTTCAATTTTTGAAGGTGTTCGATTTTTCGATTTTTTGATTTCCCCATTTCTCCATTTTCCATTCTTTTTCGTTATCTCAGTTTATCGATTCTTCAATTTTCTGATTTATCGATTAATCAATTTTTCGATTTCTCGATTTCCTTTTTCTTTATTGTTCACTTTTCCGGTCTTTCATTTTTGGTTTTTTAAATTTTAAATTTTTCGACTTTTCAATTTTTCGATTTTTCAGTTTCATAATTTTTTGAGATTTCCCGATTTGTCGAGATTTCGATGTTTCGTTTTTTCGAAAAGTTAAAAGTCGAAAAATCAGAAAACCGAGAAATCGAAATTTTGAAGATTCGAAAAACTGAAAAATAGAAGGGAAATTGAAAAATCGCAAGATTTAAACTTCGACGAATTGCAAAATTGAAAAACTGAAAAATTAAGAAATCAAAAAGTCGAAAAATTGCGAAGAAAAATAAGAAAAATTTTGAAAACGGAAAATCGAAAATGCAAAAAGCCGAAAAATTGAAAAATCAAAAAAATCGAGAAATCTAGAAATCCAAACAACAAAAAATTGAACCTCGAGGAATCGAAACATGAAAAGATCGTGAAATCGAAAAGTCCAGAAATCAAAAAATCGAAAAATAGAAATATCGAAATATCCCAGACTTGATAAATCGAATAAATTCACTAATCAAAAAAATCTTAAATTTCAAAAATCGAAAAAGTAGAAAATCGAGAAATTAAAAAATCGAAATTTTCAAGAACTGAAAAATTGAAAAATCGAAATAATAAAAAATTAAAAAACTACAAGAAACCTGAAATACCTAAAAATTGATGAGCAGGTAAATTGGAAAATCGAAAAATTGAAAAATCAAAGGAAAATTAAAAACTGGGGAAATCCAAACATCAAAAAATTGAACCTCGAGGAATCGATCGTGAAATCAAAAAGTCGAGATGGGTTGAAACATAACAAAAATTGAAAACTAGGGAAATTGAACAACTGAAAAATCGAAATCTCGATCAATCGAGAATAGAAAAATTGAAAAATTAAAAAATCGAATAAATCAATAATCAAAAAAATCTTAAATTTGAAAAAAACGAAAAAGTAGAAAATCGAGAAATTTTTGAAAAATTGGAAAAATCGAAACACTAAAAAATTAAAAAATTGCAAAATTGAATCAACATATTGAAAAATTCCAAAACTGAAATACCGAAAAACAGAAAATTCAAAAAAGCAGAGTCGAAAATCGAAAACCTGAATAATCGAAAAATTGAAGAACCGAAGAACTGAAAAATCGAAATTTTAAGAAGTGGAGAAATGGGAATATAAAAAATAGATTAATTGAGAAATCCGAAAACTAAAAATTCAGAAACGTCAAAATTTGAAAAATAAAAAAACATAGAAGAACTGAAAAATCCAAAAATCTAAAATTTAAAACATTGAGAAGTAAAATATCCTAAAACTGAAAAATGGAGAAATCCAAACATCAAAAAATCAAAAAAATAAAAATTCGAAAATCCAAAATTTAAAAATCGAAAAACTGAAAAATCAACGAATCGAAAAGTCGAAACGTTAAAAAAATGGAAAATTGAAAAATCGGATAAATTAAAAATTCAAAAATCGAAACATCGAAAGATTGAGAAACCGAAAAGCAAAAAATCGAAAAACCAACAAATCGAAAAATCGAAACATCGTAAAATTTAATAATTGAGACATCGAGAAATGTAAAAATCAAAAGACCAAAAAATCGAGGAGTCGAAAAATCGAGAAGTCGAAAAATCGAAAAATTGGGAAACCGAAATGGGCCAAAATCGAAAAATCGAAAACTTAAATATGGAAAAATTGATAAAGCCAGAGATTGAATAATCAAAACATCGAAACATCCGAATCTCAATAAATTGAGATCTCAAAAAATTTAAAAATTCGGAAATTTGAAGAATTAAAACATAGAACTGGAAACTCGAGAAACCGAAAAATCTAGAAATTTAAAAATTAAAATATGGAAATGTTGAAAAATTGAGCAATTGAAGTATAAAAAACAAAAAACTGAAAATCCAAAATAAAAAATAGAAAAATCTAGAAGTCGAAAAATTAAAGAATCGAAGTATTGAAAAATATCAAAACTGAAAGAAATATCCAAAAATTGAGAAATCGAAAAACCAAAAAAGCGAAGTCGAAAAATCGAAGAATTGAAGAACTCAAAAATCGAAACTTTGAGAAGTGGGAAAATCAAAAATAGATTAATTGAGAAATCAGAAAACTGAAAATTTAACGCAAAAATTTGAAAAATTGAAAAATTTTAATACTAAAGAACTGAAAAGTCGAGAAATCGAAAAATCTAAAATTTAAAACATTGAATAATTAAAATACCGCAAAATTGAAGAATCGAGAAATCCAATTCAATTTGAAAAATTGAAAAATCGGGATATTGAAAAATTGGAAAATCCAGAAATTGAAAAGCTCAAAAGAAAAAAATCGAAAAACCGAGAAATCCAAAAATCGAAAAATGCAAAAACTGAGACTTCGAAAAATCGGAAGATCGAGAAATTGAGTGGGAAGCCGAAAAGGAAAGTTAAAAATTGAAAAATTGAGAAATTGAACAATCGAAACAACGAAACATCTGAATTCCATAAATTGAGAAATTAAAAAATTGAATAATCGAAAAATTTTAAAAAAGAAAAACTGGAAAATCGAAAATTAAAATTCAAAAAATCGAAAAATTGAAATATAGAAGAATTGAAAACTCGCGATATCGAAAAACCTAGAATTTTAAAAAATGAAATATTAAAACATGGAAAAGTTGAAAAATTTAAACATTTAAAAAACGTAAAATTGAAGAGGACAAAAATTGAGAACTCAATCGTGTCATTGAAACACCGAAAGATTGAGAAATCGAAAAATAAAAAAATCGAGAAATAGAAAATTTGAAGAATGGAAGAATCGGAAAAGCCCAAAATTGGAATATTGAAAAATTGAGACATTTAAAGTTGAAAAATCGAGAAATCGACAAGCCGAAAAATCCCAACAGCGTATTTATAAATCAGGACTATGCTACTTTTTAAAATTTAAATAACATTATAAATTGGAAAATGTTGATTTTTTTTCCAAAAATCTTGACTTCCAAGGTGAAAACTCGACACGGATGTATAAACCGCAAACGGGGGACATACTATTGTAAAATTTGGAGATTGCGTCATTTCATTGTTTGTGATAAATTTTGGTGAGTCTTTTACCATTTGATAATACAATTTGAAATGTAAATTTTGCCATTCTTAAGTTCTTAATGCGTTTTTTTCTGTCTTGTAATTATTTGTAATGTTAACGCCGAAAGTTTATGTCATTCTGTTATTTTGTGTTAATATTTTTGTAACACCACGAATTTAAATTTTACTAAATCCTGTAAAACTAAACAATTATACCCGTTTAAAAACTCTTGGAAAGTTTCTGTCAGTCTTCAGATATAGTCAAATAAAAATAGGCGTCAAATTCATTTAAATTCAATTCTTTCGTATCACGTTACAACGCGTTGACTTCATATTTTTTATGTCAAGTATATTTTCATATTTTGTACATATATGTTTATACACATTACTGTTTACGGAACAATGTTAATTATGGATATATGGATAACTCCTCGTATAAGAGCAGAGTGAAGGGTGTTTGCCTTTGCTAATGTTTGATGGCGCCATCTGATGGAGAGTAAAATAAACCTGATACGTTGACTCACTGTAGTGAAAATGCGCGTTGACGAAAAATTTGTCCCACGTCCCCTGGATTCCTTGTCCTAAAGCTCACTATTTAGGCGAAGTAAAATTTGTATTAGGTTGTCCAACTATAATACACTTAAACAATGATGCGGTAGGACACCCCGAGCAGGAAATAGGGACCCCAAAGTCAGCAATCGGACACCCGGAATGAGTGTCACGGTTCCAGATAGGCTAATTGACGTGGGCTACGTAAAAATAAAAATCGAAATGGGACGCCACACAGACAATCGGCTGCAGAAAAAGCTCCGTCCGACGTTCCTGGCTACAATTCAGTATCGAAATAGTATACTACAACGGGAGCACGTAAAGTGACGCATTTCACACGATGGACATTTGTCGCCCGAGGTATTTCGAGCGTGGCAATCCACTAGTGAGCTTTTCCACTGTTCCTTCTGCATACAATCGGTGTAATCAACCTTTTACCTCTCAAAGCAGCGGTCTACATTGTCGGACATCAAAAGCAGCATGCACAGTTGTTCCAGGGCGATCAGCTGCATGTCCCGTTCGTCGCCCAGGCCGCTGTTCAGCCATTCGAGCAGCGTCTCGGGATCAGGATCTGCCATCTGAAATCGGAAAGGACGTCTTATTATGGTTTATGGCGAACGAGAGACGCTGAGGTGTCGTTAAAAATGCAAACGTTCGCTTCGGCGTTCGTGACGCTACAGGTTGAAAGAAATTGGCGAGGCGGAAGGAATTGCCATGTATTCATGAAAAATCGAAAATCGAAGGTCGCAAGAGTCGATACGTCGCGACCTAGAATACCTAGGTCGCGGTGCGTAAATGGTCACGTCGAGAGCCTTAAATGTAGAAAAATGTTCGCCGGTATTGACAGATCGGTTCTGTTGTCATTCAGGCGAGTCGCCAAGTGATCTTGCTTTCATTTGACAATTACTAATGTCGGTTTGGGTCACGCGAGCGACGTCGAAGCACGGGTTTCAGTGATTTTATTCGGTAATGTCGGTTATTTAAAGCATTTCGAAGGGTTTTTTACTTCCCGAGCGTAAGCAAAGGAAGTATTGTAATCGAGTCCGTCGGCCGACTCTCTACTTTTACGTTTTCTCGATCTTTCATGACCCCTAGAAGACGAAGAAATAGGTCTCCCATTTCCGTCTGTCTGTCCGTCTGTTGTCCCGGATTTTTATTAGACAGATAATCTCCGAAAGTACTCGACCGATTGTTGTGAAATTTTGTACTTATATTAAGAATATCATGTAGATGGTAAAACGATAACCAAAATTTGTCTAATCATCCCCACCACTAATGCGATGACGTCACTTCAAAATTGTACATAGTAAATGGGTTTTCAATTGTATAAAATAACATAGTCCTACACATGTAGTTTACAACTCTGAATCGACTTTTCACCCGAAACGTCCAGATTTTTGGAAAAAAAATCAAAATTATAAAACAACATTTTGAAATTTAATTTTTAATCTGCTAACCAGAATGCTTTGAAATGTTGCAGATGTTTTAAGGCTATAAAGAGCATCATAAATCTTTAGTCAAAAAATATTTGCTTATCCCCTCCAAAAACTTGATGACGTCAGCTCAAAAGTTTGTGGAATAAATCATATCTAAAATGTACAAAATATGATGAGCCTGTACTTGTGATCTATCACTCCATTCATATTTTTTGGATTTGCATATACAGGGTGACTCAAAAAAATTAATGAATGCGTAAATATATTTTATTGATTTAATCAGGAACTACAAAACGGAATGCTCTGATTTCTTGCAGATGTTTTAAGGTTATAAAGGGCATAATAAATGTTTAGTCAAAATATATTTGCTTATCCCCTCCAAAAACTTGATGACGTCAGCTCGAAAATTTGCCGAATAAATCATATCTAAAATGTACAAAATATGATCAGTCTCTACTTGTGATCTATCACTCCATTCATATTTTTTGGATTTGCATATATCCAAAAATTGAGAAATCGAAAAACCAATAAAGCGAAGTCGAAAAATCGAAAAATTGAAGAACTCAAAAATCGAAACTTTGAGAAGTGGGAAAATCAAAAATAGATTAATTGAGAAATCAGAAAACTGAAAATTTAACGCAAAAATTTGAAAAATTGAAAAATTTTAATACTAAAGAACTGAAAAGTCGAGAAATCGAAAAATCTAAAATTTAAAACATTGAATAATTAAACTATCGCAAAATTGAAGAATCGAGAAATCCAATTCAATTTGAAAAATTGAAAAATCGGGATATTGAAAAATTGGAAAATCCAGAAATTGAAAACCTCAAAAGAAAAAAATCGAAAAACCGAGAAATCCAAAAATCGAAAAATGCAAAAACTGAGACTTCGAAAAATCGGAAGATCGAGAAATTGAGTGGGAAGCCGAAAAGGAAAGTTAAAAATTGAAAAATTGAGAAATTGAACAATCAAAACAACGAAGCATCTGAATTCCATAAATTGAGAAATTAAAAAATTGAATAATCGAAAAATTTTAAAAAAGAAAAACTGGAAAATCGAAAATTAAAATTCAAAAAATCGAAAAATTGAAATATAGAAGAACTGAAAACTCGAGATATCGAAAAACCTAGAATTTTAAAAAATGAAATATTAAAACATGGAAAAGTTGAAAAATTGAAATATTTAAAAAACGTAAAATTGAAGAGGACAAAAATTGAGAACTCAATCGTGTCATTGAAACACCGAAAGATTGAGAAATCGAAAAATAAAAAAATCGAGAAATAGAAAATTTGAAGAATGGAAGAATCGGAAAAGACCAAAATTGAAATATTGAAAAATTGATACATTTAAAGTTGAAAAATCGAGAAATCGACAAGCCGAAAAATCCCAATATCGTATTTATAAATCAGGACTATTCTACTTTTTAAAATTTAAATAACATTATAAATTGGAAAATGTTGATTTTTTTTCCAAAAATCTTGACGTCTAAGGTGAAAACTCGACACGGATGCATAAACCGTAAACGGGGGATATACTATTGTAAAATTTGGAGATTGCGTCATTTCATTGTTTGTGATAAATTTTGGTGAGTCTTTTACCATTTGATAATACAATTTGAAATGTAAATTTTGTCATTAATGAATGCGTAAATATATTTTATTGATTTAATCAGGAACTACAAAACCGAATGCTCTGAAATCTTGCAGATGTTTTAAGGTCATAAAGAGCATAATAAATGTTTAGTCAAAATATATTTGCTTATCCCCTCCAAAAACTTGATGACGTCAGCTCGAAAATTTGCCGAATAAATCATATCTAAAATGTACAAAATATGATCAGTCTCTACTTGTGATCTATCACTCCATTCATATTTTTTGGATTTGCATATACAGGGTGATTCAAGAAAATAAATGAAAGCGTAAATTTATTTTACTGATTTACTCAGGAACTACAAAACCGAATGCTTCGAAATCTTGAAGACATTTTAAAATTATCATTAGCATGGTAAATTTTTGATCAAAACGTATTTGGTCGTCCCCCCTAAAAAATTTATGACGTCACCACAAAATTTAGCTGAAAAAATCCTATCTAAAATGTACAAAATATGGTGAGTCTCTTCTTGTGATTTATCATTCCATTCAAATTTTTTCGATTTGCATATACAGGGTGACTCAAAAAAATTAATGAATGCGTAAATTTATTTTATTGATTTAATCAGGAACTATAAAACCGAATGCTTTGAAATCTTGCAGATCTTTTAAGGTTATAAAGAGCATAATAAATTTTTAGTCAAAATATATTTGGTTATCTTCTACAAAAAACTGATGACGTCAGCTCAAAAGTTTGCCGAATAAATCGTATCTAAAATGTACAAAATATGATGAGTCTGTACTTGTGATTTATCATTCCATTCATATTTTTGGATTTGCATATGCAGGGTGACTCAAAAAAATTAATGAATGCGTGAATTTATTTTATCGATTTAATAAGGAATTACAAAACCGAATGCTTTGAAATCTTGGGAATATTTTAAAGTTATTATAAGCATGGTAAACTTTTGTTGAAAATGTATTTGTTCATCCCTCCTAAAAAAATTGATGACGTCACCCTTAAATTTTGCTGAATAAATCCTATCTAAAATGCAAAAAATATGATGAGTTTGTACTTGTGATTTATCATTCCATTCATATTTTTTAGATTTTCTTATTTGGTGGTTCAAAAAAATTAATGAAGTCAATTTATTTTATTGATTAAATTAAAGGCAACACTTATTATTAGTATTACACCCCAACCAACCCAATTTGGTAGACACAAAATTTGTTAAAGGAAAAACTCGGTTGAAACATAAGGGTAGCACGCTTATTTACATCGACTTTAACATTACAGACCTGCATTTGTTTTATGCGTTCACTTGATTCCGCGAATGTGAAATAGACATGTTTATAATCAACCAATTGTGAATTTCACCGTCAAGAATTAAAATAAAACCCAATGTTTTATATAATAAGCGGAAGTCGAAGCAATAAAACCGACGGTCGTTTTGTTTACAGTTTCTCTGTTTGGCTCTCACGTATGCTGTTACGCCTGTCATCTTAAATTAAGAATGTTTATACATACACGATTTTCAGTTGCCTCTGATACGTAGGTATACGTGAGTAAATTGTTTCGTTATTTTATTGATTATTACAAATCAATATTCAAACGACCCAATTCATTTTCCCGAAAATTTGGGAATACAATAATTTTATTCTTAGTATTACACTACATCTATCCCAACTGATATACGTGTCCTTGCAAAAATGTTGACGTCATCGCAATTTTTTTTAAATTCCCACTACAAAAATGTAATGAGAAAAAAACACAATAGCCATGCAGTCGTCAAGTTTCCGACAGCGAGGGAAGTACTGTCTAAACTCTTTAGACCAATTTTTTAGTATCTGTTCCGACTATCAATAATGGATTCGGATCGGGTAACTGCCGCACCACCTGTCACTCAAGATCGTCGCAATTAACTCGCGCATTTTCTGTAGCGTGTGGGACCTACGTTATGCAACACATTTAATATTATTCAAAAAAATCAGCTTTTTGGACCACAAAAACATCCACAATTACTTGTCGTAACTTATTACGAAATCGCGCTTATTACCATCCTCCACGCAACATCACGATTTTCGTACATCCATAAGTTCACCATCTTCGACCTCAGCATGAATTTGCGAAACCAGCTAGCGCTTGACACAGGTTTTTTTCCCAAACAAAACAATATTTACAAACACATGCATTCAACGCTCCCATAATTAGTACAATTTACACGAGATAAGATAAAATTTACCTCGATAAGCAATTAAATTACGAAAACATTGACACACGCTCTAAAAATGTGGCAATGTTTGAAAGCATCCCAGTCGTTAACCCTGCGTCAATTTTTTTTGTGAATGCAAATCGACCGCACACAAAATCGCTAAACTTCGTCGGTCTAGACACTCAAACCCGTCTTGCAACAGGGTCCCGTTACGCAACTGTAAATCCGTCTTCAGGACATCGTCTCGTCATCAGTCACCAGAAACAATCGCCGGGTCACGGATTCCAACTCTGGACAGCCGCTTTTCACGGAATTTGGGTCTTGAACTATCGTGCGCCGAAACCATCGTCGCAGAATCCTCCCACGTTCACGTGTCGCAAATGAATTTGCATCGTATCCTTCGCGTTTCGCTTTTGCGTTTCGGAGTAACACTGAAAATAGTAGCGATTTTTCATGAGTCAGCGCGCAATTTTCTATCTGTCGGTGGAAATTCGGTGGGATTCTTGGCTCTCGCTTTGTTTATAAATAAAACTTTCGGCTGGCTCGTCCGGGTGAAACGCAATTTTTCTAATAACCGCCAAAACGGTCCATTAATTTGTTTTAATGATCGTCGGAATTAACGCAACTTTCACGCGACTTTCACCCGAGGAAAAAAATCACGCTTTACATAAACAATTCGAGAACGATATCGATCCTTATCGCAAATATCCACGTTTATTGATCGGGTGTCGCTTGTCGCATCTTCGTCGGTATTTCATTGAATGAAGCAAACAACCGATTTTACAATGCGTATGCCGTCCTTGTTATTCATGCCGCAAACTCATAAAACTCTTACGAAACGAAAAGCGCGAACGGATTGAATTTTAATTTGGCTCTGAAGTTAGTAAAAAAGCAGACGGCGCTCCCACCTAATTTGCAAGATTTCTTCAGATGTTATGGATGGTTGTTATATTTTTTATTTAAATAATTCAGGGTCAGGCGCTGTTTTGGATTAACCTTGGAAACAAACATTTGCTAAGTCTACTCGTTCGATCACTCTTACAAAATGTGCATGAAGTAGGAACTTTCCGGACCGAGTGATCGATATTTGCGCTAGCTTAATTTAACTATTTATTCTACTGCAGCGTGTTCATTTTCGAAATTTATACACGGCATGCTCGCACCTCGTGCGAAAACGTGTCAAAACAATGCGGTGAATCACTCGTTTGAATAATGAAAACATAGAAGTGACCGCAGAAACGGCGATTTTTTACTTTCACCGAGGACTGAACACTTTGAAATAAATCACGGATTTATAACGTAAGATGTGGCGAGTCATACTCTGGCCTTGCGACTTCCCTGTACCTATTTAGCATTTAAGCGTCATTAATAATTTCTACCGTTTTAATTATAATTTTAAAACAGACGTATCTTTTATCACCTACTATTTTCTGCGCTGTCCGCTCGTTTCGTTACGTGACGTCCGTAAAACAAAGTAACGCAACAGTTTGTCCATTTAATTGACCTACATGCAAATACATACTTATCCCATCGAGTCCAACAAAGCATAAAAGACAATTTCACAATTTAGGAGCTTCAAGCGCTCGTACTTCCGCGTCACGTACAACGTATAAACAAACTTCGGTTTTTATTGGGTGGGATCCGAATAAGAATAAGTCGGAAAGCCGACCAAATTGCATTTGGAAAAGTCTTGAAAAAACTGCGCCGTATAAATTTGCAGGTGAAATTCCAATTCTGAATGCTGAATTGGGTTGTGCGAGTTTTCGTAATGTGGCGACACAAATACGTAATTTCTAGCGCTTCCCCTCTACCACCAAAGACTTACAAACATTTTTCGCAAAGTGATAATTAAAACTGAAATTTCATGTTTCGGCGTCCAAATTACATACTAGTTTATAATTGTCGCGGTAAATAACATCAAAGCACGGAAACTTCGTAATCCAGTTTTTCTAGCGCTTCCCGTCTTCTGCACTTGCAAACTTTTTATAAATCGACTTAAAAATTTCATGTTTCTAAAATTACATACTCGAATGCCACTTCATGATTATCGTTTGCAAATAACCCCGAAGCACGAAAACTCCGACGACGTAAATAAAAAATTCCGAGAATTACTAGTGACACACACGACGCCCTCATAACAACAACACACCGGCAACCTTGTCGATTATGAAAGCGTGTTGGTTGAAAAAGCTTCTAATTATTACAATCGTCAGGTTTCCATATGCCGTTTAAGGTGTTTTACCTACGCTCAATCAATTACGGGATAATTAGAGAAGCAGTACAAATACTGAAAATTGCCGGAGGCTCGTTTTCCACCACGGTACGCGAAAATTACCATGATTTCATGCGTGGAAATCTTTGGTAATGGTTAGAAAAACTACCACTGTAATTACCATTATGGTAATCGCCCAAGCGGCACGAGTCCGGACCTGTGCAAGCAAGAAGTATTTCGTCAATGGCTATGATTTTTCGTAAATAATAATTAGTTAAAAAATTGGTCGAAGGTTATTTGGATAGAACTTCCCTCGCCCCTGAAGTGCAGCCCAATAATAATAATATGGAACATGTATTTTTAAAGCGGATAAACAAAAAATCGAATAATTAAAATATCGAATTATTGAAAAATCCAGAAATTGAAAAATTTCCAAAATTGAAAAGTTGAAAAATTGGGCGAGAAATCTAAACATCGAAAAATCGACAGGTCAAGAAGTCAAAACACCAAAAAAAAAATCCTAAAATCGACAATTTCGAAACCGAGAAATTGAAAAATCCACACTTTCAAAAATCTAAAAATTGTAGAATCGAGAGCTTGAAAAATCAAGAAATTGAAAAACCAAAAAAAATCGAAACATCCAAAAAACTGAAATATCTATAAATCGAAAGATCAAAAGATCGAGAAATGGAAAAGTCAAAAAGCAGAAAAATGGAAAGAGCCTAAAATCGAAAAGCTAAAAATTTGAAACATTTGAAATTAAAAAAATGGATAAATTGAAAAATTGAAATATCGAGAAATTGAACGATCGAAAAATCAAAAAATCGAAAACCGACAAGTCGAAATATAAAATTAAAAAATCTAAAATTTAAAAGTTCGAATAAAATTTAAAAATCCCAAAATTGAAAAATCGAAAATTTAAAGAAAGGAAAAACTGAAAGATCAAGATATCGGTAAGTCGAAAAATAAAAAAAAAGAGAAATCGAAAATTTAAAAACGTCAATAATCGAAAAATTGAAAAATAGAAATATGGAAGAAGTGAAAAACAGAAATTTTGAAAAACTGAAAAATTGGGAAATCCAAAATTTGAGAAATCGAAGAATCTCGAAAGCCTGAAATATCAAGAAATGACGGAAAATATAAAATCATAAAAATTGAAAAACCGAAAAGTCGAGAAGAAATCGAAAAAATTGAAACATTTGATATTAAAAAAAAAAAAAAACGAAAAACATACAAATTTTAAAATCGATATCGAAAAATTGAAAACCTGAAAAACTAGAAGATCGAGAAACCGAAACATTTGAAAATTCAGAAATCAAAAGTGAGAATAGTCAGAAATTGACAAATTAAAAAATTGAAGAAAAAAATAACAAAACTGAAATATTGAAAAAACGAGATTTCGAAAATTCGGAAAATCGAAAATTTAAATAAACGTAAAACTGAAAACTTCAAAACTTGAAAAACTGGAAAATCAAAACACCAAAAAATCGTAAAATCGAAAAATTGAAAAATTAGACATTTAAAAAATCGAAAAATGAAAAAATTAAAATACTTATCGAAAAAGTGAAAAACAGAAATATGAAACAATTAAAAATTAAAAAATCGAAAAATTAAGTAGCCGAGAAACAGAAAAATTGAGAAATCGAAAAACCCAAAATTTAAAAAATCGGAATCCTGAAAAATCAAAAATGACGGCAAATTGGAAAATCACAAAAATTGAAAAACCGAAAAGTCGAGAAGTAGAAAAATGGAAATAGCTCAAAATCGAAAAAACTCAAACATTTGATATTAAAAAAAAAAACAAAAAAAAACAAAAATTTTAAATTAAAAAATTCATAAATCGAGAAACCGAAAAATCTAAAACCGAGAAGTCTAAATATCAAAAAATTAAAAAATTCGAAAAATTAAAAAAAGTAATATCAAAGAATTGAAAAATCGAAAAATTGAAGAACTAAAACAGTGAAAAGTCCAAAAAACTGAAATATCGAAAAATTGAAAAATGAAAAAACATTAAAGAATCGATAAATTAAAAAATCTCAAAACTGAAACATCTAAAAACGAAAAACTGACAAATCTAAAAATCGACAAAGCAAAAAGTCGAAAAATCAAAAATTCAAAGAGAAAAATCAAATAATCACAAATCGAGAAATCGAAAATTTAGAGACGTCAAAATGGAAAACTCGTAAAAATGAACAATCGGAAAATTGAGAAATCGAAAAATGAAAAATCGAGAAAAATAAAAATCGAAAAATTGGATATCGAGAAACTAAAAAATCGAAAATTTAAACAAACGAAAAATCGAAAAATCAAAAACCTGAAAAACTGAAAGATCGAGAAACCGAAACATTTGAAGATTCAGAAAACTGAGAACCGTCAAAAATTGAAAAATTGAAAAATCGTAAAAATGAGACATCGAAAAATTGTGAAATCCAAAAAATGAAGGGAAAAAAAGCAAAAAATGCCAAAACTGAAATGTTGAAAACCTGAGAATTCGAAATTTGAAAAATCGAGAAATCGAAAAATCAAAGTCGGAAAATTGAAAAACCAAAAAATCTAAAACCGAGAAGTCGAAATATCATAAAATTAAAAAATCGAAATAAAATGAAAAATCGAAAAATTAACAAAAATCCCAAAACTGAAACATTGAAAAACGAAAAATTGACAAAACCCACAATCGAAAAATGAACTATCGGAAAATTGAGAAACCGAAAAATGAAAAAATCGAGAAAAAATAAAAATCGAAAAATTGAACATCCAGAAACTGAAAAATCGAAGTCGAAGTCGAAAATTTGAACAAACGAAAAATTGAAAAATCAAAAACTTGAAAAACTGAAAAATCGAGAAACAGAAACATTTGAAAATTCAGAAATCGAAATTTGAGAATCGTCAAAAATTGAAAAATCGTATAAGTGAGGCATCGGAAAATTGAAAAATCGCAACACTGAAACATCGAAAAACTAAGTAACCGAAAAATTGAAAATCGAGAGGTTGAAAAATCCAGAACTGGATATCGAAAAATTGAAGAAAAACAAAAATATTTAAAAACTGAGAATTCGAAATTTGAAAAATACAGAAATCGAAACTTGGAAAATTTGAACAATCGAAAAATCATAAACCTGAAAAACTGAAAGATCGAGAAACGGAAACATTTAAAAATTCAGAAATCGAAAATTGAAACATCGTAAAAGTGGGACATCGGAAAATTGAGAAATCGAAAAATTGAAAAATCCCAACACTTAAAGATCGAAAAACTGAGTAATCAAAAAATTGAAAATCGAGAAGTTGAAAAATCGAGAAACTGAAAATCGAAAAAATGAAGGAAAAAAAACAAAAAATGCCAAAACTGAAATACTGAAAACTGAGTTCGAAACAAAAAACTGAAAAATCAAAAACCTGAAAATGAAAGATCTAGAAAACGAAACATTTAAAAGTCAGAAATCAAAAATTTAGAATCGTCAAAATTGAAAAATCGTATAATTGAGAAATTGAAAAATCGAAAAATCCCAGCACTGAAACATCGAAAAACTGAGTAACCAAAAAATTGAAGAAAAACAAAAATATTGAAAAACTGAGAATTCGAAATTTGAACAAAAGAAAAATTGAAAAATCAACTGAAAAATCGAGAAATCGAAAAGTCCAAAAATCAAAAAATCGAGAGATTGAGAAATACAAGAACCGAAAATTTAAAAAACCCATCATTCAAGAACCGAAAAATTGAAAAATCGAAAATTTAAACGAAGAACTAAAAAATCAAAAACCTGAAAAACTGAAAGATCTAGAAACTGAAAGTCAGAAATCGAAAATTTAGAATCGCCAAAAATTGAAAAATCGTAAAAGTGAAACATCAAAAAATTGAGAAATTGAAAAATCCCAATACTGAAACATCGAAAAACTGAGTAATCGAAAAATTGAAGAAAAACAAAATTATTGAAAAACAGAATTCGAAATTTGAAAAATTGAGAAATCGAAAATTCGAAGTCGGAAAATCGAAATTTTGAACAAAAGAAAAATTGAAAAATCAGCTGAAAAATCGGTAAGTCGAGAAATTGAAACACTGAAAAAGCGAGAAATCGAAATGCAAAAAATCAAAAAATCGATAAACTGAGAAATCCAAGAAATTTTAATAAAAACCCAAAAATCAAAGAATCGAAAAATTGAAAATTCAAACAAGCGAAAAACTGAAAAATCAAGAACCTGAAAAACTGAAAGATCTAGAAACTGAAACACTGAAGTCAGAAATCGAAAATTTGGAATCGTCAAAAATTGAAAAATCGTAAAAGCGACACATTGGAAAACTGAGAAATCGAAAAATTGAAAAATCCCAACACTGAAACATCGAAAAATTGAAAATCGGGAAACTGAAAATTGAAAAATTAAGGAAAAACAAAAACATAGAAACACTAAGAATTCGAAATTTGAAAACTAGAGAAACCGAAGTCGGAAAATAGAAAATTTGAACAAAAAAAAAATTGATAAATTCGAGAAATCGAAAAGTCGAGGATCAAAAAATCGAGAAATTCAGAAATCCAAGAATCGAAAAAAAAAAACTGAAAAACCAAAAACTTGAAAAACTGAAAGTCCCAGAAACCGAAACATTGAAAAGTCGAGAAATCGAAAATTTAGAAATGTCTAAAATTGAAAAATCGAAACACTGGAACATCGAAATATTGAAAAATCATTACAATGAAATATGTATCGAAAAACCGACTAAGCGAAAAATTGAAAATCGAGAAGTCGAAAAATCCAGAAATTGAAAAGTGGAAAAATTGTCGTTTACAATTTTGATTTTTCTTTTCAAAAAATTTGGACGTCTAGGATAAAAGTTCAACACGGTTTCATGAACCTTAAAATGTCGCAAGATTTCAAAGCACTCGACTCCGCAATTTCAAAATTAAATTGGAAAACGTTAAACAATTTTGATTTTTTTCCAAAAATTTGAATGGCTAAAAAACAAATTTTACCGTTTTACTATCTACATAACAAAATTTTACAACAAACCGATCGGTAGCTTCGGAAATTATCTACCTAACAAAAATCCGGACAGACGACAGGCAGACAGACGGACACGGGCGACCTAGTTTTTCGTACTCTAGGGGTCATAAAACGTCGAAAAAACATGAAAGCCGCCAGTCGCCCGATGTACTCGACTTCCTTACTTTACGCTCGGGAAGTAAAAATAAAAAACAAGAACATAAGTGAATTTTCGGATTAATAAAACTCGCTGAACCGTAAAACCTCAATTTAATAATTTTCTTTAAAAAGTAGCCGCTGAAAACCCGCACTTTGATTAAATTTGTGGAAATCAATGCTCCCAAGCGAAACCCGTTTGAATTGCTTTTAAATTATGAACCGTCCTATTATTGCGATTTGTTAAAAATGTGTATTTATGATACCGTCAAGGGACTCTGTTTTAAAATCAGCCCGTGAAAACGTAAATAATAAAACAACGAACGCCAGTGCCGGCTGCTGCATTGTCATTGGTCGATTCCGGGTTAGCAACCAATAGCGGTCATTTAGAAATCGTGACGTCACAAGGGCGCGAATTACAATCTTCGCAAATACAAAATCACCAAAATTACTGAGGTTACAAAAAAAAACACACAAAACTCGGTTTGAAGGTTACAAAATTTTGTCATTCCCGCTATTTAAAAACGTAATAGTGAGGTCACGACTTTGAAAGCCAGATATACACAAAATCGTACCTGTTTTTCACAATAAGTATTGTATTATCCGTTTTTTTCCCAATAACGATAACGTGTTCCGCGTGTTTTCGTTATCGTGTGTAGTTGTTTTAAAATTTTTTCGACGTCCACGCACACGCATTTAAATCTCGTCGCGGTCGTCGCAAAACTATTGTCTGGAAATCAATACCTATCTCTGATTATCAGTTTTTGCAATATTAGAGAGATTGATATCATCGGCGCGGTTTGATTCTCCCGTTCTTTCCGGCAAGGCTTTCGGCGCAGTTGGATCGCTCCGGGCGGCCGTTTTCGGTGAAACATCCTGTACAACGTGCTCTTCGGGCTCCTCACACGTCCTCCAACAAAAATCCGATTGTGATCACACAATACCGATTGCCGACTCATGTTTAGCAACACGTGATGCAACGACGTCCCGTGTGCCGAACAAACAAAAAATTAAAAAATCGAGAAATAGAAAATTTGAAAAACTGACAAACCTAAAACTGAAGTCGAAATACCAAAAATTTTAAAAATCTAAAATTAGGAAATTCAAAAAATTAAAAAAAAAATATCGAAGAATTGAAAAAATCGAAAAATTGAAGAACTGTGAAAAGAAGTGAAAAGTCCCAAAACTGAAATATATCAAAATTGATAAATCGAAAAAATTTTTAAAAT
The DNA here is from genome assembly GCA_022388445.1 of Zophobas atratus. Classification (NCBI taxonomy): domain Eukaryota; kingdom Metazoa; phylum Arthropoda; class Insecta; order Coleoptera; family Tenebrionidae; genus Zophobas; species Zophobas atratus. Next base: position 3,102,606 of record CM039444.1, read on the forward strand.
CTCAAAATTGAAACATCGAAAAACGAAAAACTGACAAATCCAAAAATCGAAAAATCAAACATTTAAACAAAGGGAAAATCAAAAACCTGAAAAACGAAGAAATCCATAAATCGGGAAATCGAAAATTTGGAGACGTCAAAAATTGAAAACTCGTAAAAATGAACAATCGGAAAATTGACAAACCGAAAAATGAAAAAATCAAGAAAAAATAAAAACCCAAAAATTGGAAATCGAGAAACTGAAAAATCGGAAATTCAAACACACGAAAATTCGAAAAATCAAAAACGTGAAAAATTGAAAGATCTAGAAACCGAAACATTTGAAAATTCAGAACTCGAAAACTGAGAATCGTCAAAAATTGAAAAATTCAAAAATCGTAAAGTGAGATATCGGAAAATTGAGAAATCGAAAAAATGAAAAATTTCGACACTGAAACATCAAAAAACTGAGTAATCGAAAAATTGAAAATCGAAGAAATGAAAAAAAAAAACAAAAAATACCAAAACTGAAATGTTGAAAAACTGAGAATTCGAAATTTGAAAAATTTTAAAAGTGAACTTGGAGAAATTGAAAAATCCAAATTTTAAGAAATCGAAAACTTGAAAAATCAAGAAATGACGGAAATTATAAAATCGCTTAAACTGAAAAACCGAAAAGTCGAAAAATCAAAAAATTTTTAAAATCCATAAATCGAAAAATTAAAAAATCGAGAAATCGAAAAATTTAAAAACAGAAAAATCTAAAACCGAGATGTCGAAATATCAAAAAATTAAAAAATCTACAATCAAAAAATTCGAAAAATTAAAAAAAAGTAATATCGAAGAATTGAAAAATTGAAGAACTGAAACAATGAAAAGTCCCAAAACAGAAATATCGAAAAAATTAAAGAATCGAAAAATTAAAAAATCTCAAAATTGAAGCATCGAAAAACGAAAAACAGATAAATCCATAAATCGAGAAATCGAAAAGTCAAAAAAGTACAAATTTGAACAAAGAAAAAATCAAAAACCTGAAAAACTGAAAAATAAAGAAATCCATAAATCGAGAAATCGAAAATTTAGAGACATCAAAAAATGAAAACTCGTGAAAATGAACAATCCGAAAATTGAGAAATCGAAAAATGAAAAAATAAAGATCAAAAAATTGGAAATCGAGAAACTGAAAAATCGAAAATTTGAAAATTCAGAAATCGAAAACTGAGAATCGCCAAAATTTGAAAAATTCAAAAATCATTAAAATGAGACATGAAAAAATTGAGAAATCTCAAAATTGAAAATAGAAAAAATGAAGGAAAAAAAACCAAAAAAGTGCCAAAACTGAAATGTTGAAGAATCTCAAAATTGAAGAAAAAACAAAAAAAATGCCAAAACTGACAATTCTAAATTTGAAAAATCGAGAAATCGAAAAATGAAAGTCGGAAAATCGAAAATTTGAACAAACGAAAAACTGAAAAATCAAAAACCTGGAAAACCAAAAGATCTAGAAACCGAAACATTGAGAAGTCAGAAATCGGAAATTTAGAAATGTCAAAATTAAAAAATAGTAAAATTGAGAAATTGAAAAATCCCAACACTGAAACATTGAAAAACTGAGTAATCGAAAAATTGAAGAAAAACAAAAATATTGAAAAACTGAGAATTCGAAATTTGAAAAATAGAGAAATCCAAAATTCGAAAAATCGAAAATTTGAACAAACGAAAAATCGAAAAATCAAAAACATAAAAAACTGAGAGCTCGAGAAACGAAAAGATCTGAAAATTGAAAAGTTGAAAAATCGATAAATTGAAAATCGAAAAATTGAAGGAAAAAAACCAAAAAATGCTAAAACTGAAATGTTGAAAAACTGGGAGTTCGAAATTTGAAAAATCGAGAAATCGAAAATTCGAAAAATCAAAGTCGGAACATCGAAAATTTGAACAAACAAAAAACTGAAAAATCAAAAACCTGAAAAACTGAAAGATCTAGAAACCGAAACATTTAAAAGTCAGAAACCAAAAATTTAGAAACGTTAAAATTAAAAAATCGAAAAATTGAAAAATCCCAACACTGAAACATTGAAAAACTGAATAATCGAAAAATTGAAGAAAAACTGAGAATTCGAAATTTGAAAAATTGAGAAATCCAAAATTCGAAAAATCGAAAATTTGAACAAACGAAAAATCAAAAACCTGAAAAACTGAAAGATCGAGAAACGAAAAAATTTGAAAATTGAAAAGTTGAAAAATCGATAAATTGAAAAACGAAAAATTGAAGGAAAAAAAAACAAAAAATGCCAAAACTGAAATGTTGAAAAACTGGGAGTTCGAAATTTGAAAAATCGAGAAATCGAAAATTCGAAAAATCAAAGTCGGAACATCGAAAATTTGAACAAACAAAAAACTGAAAAATCAAAAACCTGAAAAACTGAAAGATCTAGAAACCGAAACATTTAAAAGTCAGAAATCAAAAATTTAGAAACGTCAAAATTAAAAAATCGAAAAATTGAGAAGTTGAAAAATCCCAACACTGAAACATCGAAAAACTGAAGAAAAACAAAAATATTGAAAAATCAACTGAAAAATCGAGAAATCGAAACACTGAAAAAGCGAGAAATCGAAAAGTTCAAAAATCAAAAAATCGAGAAATTGAGAAATCCAAGAATCGAGAATTTGAAAAACCCAAAAATCAAGAACGTAAAAATTGAAAAATCGAATCTGAAACACTGAAGTCAGAAATCGAAAATTTAGAATCGTCAAAAATTGAAAAATCGCAAAAGTGAAACACTGGAAAACTGAGAAATCGAAAAATTGAAAAATTACAACATTGAAACATCGAAAAATTGAAAATCGAAAAACTGAAAATTGAAAAATTGAAGAAAAACAAAAATATTGAAAAAAGTGAGAATTCGAAATTTGAAAACTAGAGAAATCGAAGTTAGAAAATCGAAAATTTGAACAAAAGAAAAATTGAAAAATCAATTGAAAATTCGAAAAACCGAAAAGTCGAACGATCAAAAAATCGAAAAATCGAAAATTTCAACAAACGAAAAATTGAAAAATCAAAACCTGAAAAACTGAAAGTTCCAGGAAAATCGAGAAGTTGAAAAATCTAGACGTCTAGGATAAAAGTTCAACACGGTTTCATGAACCTTAAAATGTCTGCAAGATTGCAAAGCATTTGACTCCGCAATTTCAAAATTAAATTGGAAAATTTTAAACAATTTTGATTTTTTTCCAAAAATTTGAATGGCTAAAAAACAAATTTTTCCGTTTTACTATCTACATAACATTGTAAGGCAACATATATAACAAAATTTTACAACAAACCGGTCGGTGGTTTCGGAGATCATCTACCTAATAAAAATACGGACAGACGACAGACAGACAGACGGAAATGGGAGACATAGTTTTTCGTACTCTAGGGGTCATAAAACGTCGAAAAAACATGAAAGCCGCCAGTCGCCCGATGTACTCGACTTCCTTACTTTACGCTCGGTAAGTAAAAAAAAAAATAGGAACATAAGTGAATTTTCGGATTAATAAAACTCCCTCAACTGTAAACCCTCAATTTAATTTTCTTTATAAAGTGGCCGCTGAAAACCCGCACTTTGATTAAATTTGTGGAAATCAATGCTCCCAAGCGAAACCCGTTTAAATTGCTTTTAAATTATGAACCGTCCTATTATTGCGATTTGTTAAAAATGTGTATTTATGATACCGTCAAGGGACTCTGTTTTAAAATCAACCCGTGAAAACGTAAATAATAAAACAACGAACGCCAGTGCCGGCTGCTGCATTGTCATTGGTCGATTCCGGGTTAGCAACCAATAGCGGTCATTTAGAAATCGTGACGTCACAAGGGCGCGAATTACAAACTTCGCAAATCCAAAATCACCAAAATTACTGAGGTTACAAAAAAAAAAACACAAAAACTCGGTTAGAAAACATTTGAAGGTTACAAAATTTTGTCATTCCCGCTATTTAAAAACGTAAGAGTGAGGTCACGACTTTGAAAGCCATATATACACAACATCGTACCTGTTTTTCACAAGTGGTATTGTATTATCCGTTTTTTCCCAATAACGATAACGTGTTCCGCGTGTTTTCGTTATCGTGTGTAGTTGTTTTAAAATTTTTTCGACGTTCTCGTCGCGGTCGTCGCAAAACTATTGTCTGGAAATCAATACCTATCTCTGATTATCAGTTTTTGCAATATTAGAGAGATTGATATCATCGGCGCGGTTTGATTCTCCCGTTCTTTCCGGCAAGGCTTTCGGCGCTGTTGGATCGCTCCGGGCGGCCGTTTTCGGTGAAACATCCTGTACAACGTGCTCTTCGGGCTCCTCACACGTCCTCCAACAAAAATCCGATTGTGATCACACAATACCGATTGCCGACTCATGTTTAGCAACACGTGATGCAACTCCGTCCCGTGTGCCGAACAAACAACACTCGAAAACCCAACGTGATTCATCCGGGGCTTCGTCTCCGGGCGTTCAGGAGCCCCGGTTTCTTCAAGCCGCATCTTGGCACCGCCGCTGCTCCCCCTCGAGTCGGATGCACGCAAAAAAACGCGAAATGATGTGTGAAAGCTGCCAAGTAACAACAATCGCGTCAACCCAATGCGAGTTGGATTAGGAAATTCGTTAGGAGGGTCATTGCCCAGCCAAAATAAACCCGTCGAGGCGGCCGGTGGAGGTCGCAAAAATCTGCCATACTCACGCCCTTCGTTCGCCACAGGTCCGAGTTTTCCTTCCGAATTCAGGCACATGAACAGACACAATGACGTTGAGTTTAATGGATTTAAACAAAGAATTTACGCGATTCGTTGCCGTGAGAATGCTCTCGAAATGTCACGAGAACAAAGAGGCGATCAGCTGTTCAGGTGCGAGAGCGTTTTCCGGAAAAACGGAAAGTGGGACGGGCAAAGGTCGTACGTACCTTTTAGCTGACCTTTGACAAGTTCGGGGCACCCGTAGGGCTCGAGCTCTGCTTCTCCTGGAAAGACAACGGGGGTTAGCGGCGGCGGATTAAGGGAGGGGGCGCGATAAGGACGCGGAAAAACGGGAGCACATGGCTTGCGGAGGGGTCAACGGCAAGCGGACGCGAATTGAGCGGAGACAGCTCTGGATCGCGATTTTCGAGGGGCTCACCTTGGGTGGTGGACTTCACATTTCCATGGTGGCGGGCACTTCGGGGCGACACTGAGTCTTAGTTAGAACAATAAGGAACGGAAAATTCGGGGAAAATAAAAATATTTCACAACATTCACCTACGTTGAGCTGGTTCTCACAAAATGTCAAGTCAACTGATCGACGAAGCGACCTCTGGCGGCACACACGTGACGGTGGCGCCAAAATCGAAAACGACAGGGGGAGGGTGGGCAAACGTGTTTACGTAAACAATTATTGTTGTAAACAATTATTGTTGTAAACAATTTTTATTTTCGTTATTGGTTGACAGGTTTGGTTTCGCAAGTGGCAGATGCGTAGTCGCAACAATAAATTATTTATAGAAGGTAAATAGTGACTGATAATGGTGGCGATCAGACTGCAAGATAAATTGCCGAAAAAATGTTAAAATGAGTGCAATCATTTATCATAGAACTGATAAGCTTATTATTTTTAAATTTTGCGGATCATTTGTCAACCGCTCTAGAAACAGCATGCCAAATGGAGCCAGTGGCGGCGTTCGCACACAGTTTAAAGGGGACTCAGTCAACACAGTTAGATAAAATAATAAAAATAACAAGCACGATTTTCCATTAGGCTTTAAAATATTATCCAGACAGGTAGTCAGTGCGTGCACATTTTAAAATTTCACATCAATCAATTTTTTTCATAAACGTCACTTTGGTATTTTATAATAATAAATTATGAGCTTTGTTTGCAATTTTTTATTCAAATTTATTTCATATCTCAAGACTGACAATCATAAATGAATATCATTGTTTCTGATTAAAGAAAAACTAAACCTGTTTATCTAGAATAAATAACTTCTGCGACAATACGTAACTCTAAAAACATCCAAAGCGATCATGTACTTTTTTTAGTCATAATGCTTTCCTTTACACTGACGTATTACTGGTTGCCTATCACCAAAATTTAAAACAAAAATCGGTAGAAGAAGTCGATTTAAACCTGTGTAGAGTGTAATTTCGCTTAATTCTGGACATATTTTAAATTAGTGATTTTTTTTTACATTCTTTGGAGACTCTTTCTGTACCATTTTGTGTTCGTTTCTTCTTTACTTTTATCTGTTTAATCGATTTTTTTCGGTGTTTTTGTCCGTTTTTTATTGTTTTTGTTTTTCGCGTTTTTTCCCTTTTTTGTTTTCATTTTTTCCATTTTTTATCACCTTTTTGTTTATCGTAATTTTTTATCCCGGTTTTTGTCTCCCTCTGTTCTGATTGCCTTTTTCTTCTATATCACTTTTTATCGTCTTTGTTGTTTTTTTGTAATTTTTGTTTTCCTTTTTTTCTCTCTTTTGTGTGGCCTTTATTTCCGCGTTTTTTATGCTAACCTTTTGTTTAATCAGTTTTTTTGTGGCTTTTTGTGCACTTTTTGTTATCTTTGTTTTTCTTCTTTTTTTTTGTTACTTTTTCGTGTTTGCTGCATTTTCTTTTGTTACAGTATATTGCCCCTTTTTTTAGTTGCTCTTTTTGTTGTCGTTTTTCACATTTTTATCAGTAATCTATATTGTGGTCCTATTTCTTTTCTTCTGTTCCATTTTTATCCTTTTTTGCGGGCTTTTTTGTTGTTCTTTCGTTTGTTGCAATTTTTTTTTCGAGGTTATTCTCTTTTTTTTTCATTTTTTTTCTTGTTGCATGTTTTGTGATTTTTTGTTGTGTCTTGTTGTTCCGAGTTTTTGTTTCCCATTTTATTGTCTTTTTTTGTAGTTTTTTGCTATCTTTCTCCCTTCTTTTCTTTTTTCTTTTTTTTGTGGTCTTTGTTCCAAGTTTTTTCTATTCGTCCTTTTTGTCACTCTTTTGTTTGCTGCTTTTTTTGTCACAGTTTCGGCTTTCTTGTTGTGTTTTTTATTTCTCCTTTTTTTTTGTCGTTTTTTTGTGGCTTTTTGTTCACTTTTTGTTATCTTTGTTTTCTTCTTTTTTTGTTTCCTTTTTTTTGTTACTTTTTTTTTTGCTGCACTTTTTTTTTGTTACAGTTTATTGCCCCTTTTTTTATGTTGCTCTTTTTGTTGTCGTTTTTCACATTTTTATCAGTAATCTATATTGTGATCCTATTTCTTTTCTTCTGTTCCATTTTTATCCTTTTTTGCTGCCTTTTTGTTGTCCTTTCGTTTGTTGCAATTTTTTTTCGAGATTATTCTCTTTTTTCATTTTTTTTTCTTGTTGCATGTTTTGTGGTTTTTGTGTTGTGTCTTGTTGTTCCGAGTTTTTGTTTCCCATTTTATTGTCTTTTTTTGTAGTTTTTTTGCTATTTTTCTACCTTCTTTTCTTTTTTCTTTTTTTTTGTGACCTTTGTTTCCGCGTTTTTTATGCTAGCCTTTTGTTTAATCAGTTTTTTGTGGCTTTTTGTTCACTTTTTGTTGTCTTTATTTTTCTTCTTTTTTTTGTTTCCTATTTTTGTTACTTTTTTGTGTTTGCTGCATTTTCTTTTGTTACAGTTTATTGCCCCTTTTTTTATGTTGCTCTTTTTGTTGTCGTTTTTCACATTTTTATCAGTAATCTATATTGTGATCCTATTTCTTTTCTTCTGTTCCATTTTTATCCTTTTTTGCTGCCTTTTTGTTGTCCTTTCGTTTGTTGCAATTTTTTTTTCGAGATTATTCTCTTTTTTTATTTTTTTTTCTTGTTGCATGTTTTGTGATTTTTTGTTGTGTCTTGTTGTTCCGAGTTTTTGTTTCCCATTTTATTGTCTTTTTTTGTAGTTTTTTTGCTATTTTTCTACCTTCTTTTCTTTTTTCTTTTTTTTTGTGACCTTTGTTTCCGCGTTTTTTATGCTAGCCTTTTGTTTAATCAGTTTTTTGTGGCTTTTTGTTCACTTTTTGTTGTCTTTATTTTTCTTCTTTTTTTTGTTTCCTATTTTTGTTACTTTTTTGTGTTTGCTGCATTTTCTTTTGTTACAGTTTATTGCCCCTTTTTTTATGTTGCTCTTCTTGTTGTCGTTTTCCACATTTTTATCAGTAATCTATATTGTGATCCTATTTCTTTTCTTCTGTTCCATTTTTATCCTTTTTTGCTGCCTTTTTGTTGTCCTTTCGTTTGTTGCAATTTTTTTTCGAGATTATATTCTTTTTTCATTTTTTTTTCTTGTTGCATGTTTTGTGATTTTTTGTTGTGTCTTGTTGTTCCGAGTTTTTGTTTCCCATTTTATTGTCTTTTTTTGTAGTTTTTTTGCTATTTTTCTACCTTCTTTTCTTTTTTCTTTTTTTTGTGACCTTTGTTTCCGCGTTTTTTATGCTAGCCTTTTGTTTAATCAGTTTTTTGTGGCTTTTTGTTCACTTTTTGTTGTCTTTATTTTTCTTCTTTTTTTTGTTTCCTATTTTTGTTACTTTTTTGTGTTTGCTGCATTTTCTTTTGTTACAGTTTATTGCCCCTTTTTTTATGTTGCTCTTCTTGTTGTCGTTTTCCACATTTTTATCAGTAATCTATATTGTGATCCTATTTCTTTTCTTCTGTTCCATTTTTATCCTTTTTTGCTGCCTTTTTGTTGTCCTTTCGTTTGTTGCAATTTTTTTTCGAGATTATATTCTTTTTTCATTTTTTTTTCTTGTTGCATGTTTTGTGATTTTTTGTTGTGTCTTGTTGTTCCGAGTTTTTGTTTCCCATTTTATTGTCTTTTTTTGTAGTTTTTTTGCTATTTTTCTACCTTCTTTTCTTTTTTTCTTTTTTTTTGTGACCTTTGTTTCCGCGTTTTTTATGCTAGCCTTTTGTTTAATCAGTTTTTTGTGGCTTTTTGTTCACTTTTTGTTGTCTTTATTTTTCTTCTTTTTTTGTTTCCTATTTTTGTTACTTTTTTGTGTTTGCTGCATTTTCTTTTGTTACAGTTTATTGCCCCTTTTTTTATGTTGCTCTTTTTGTTGTCGTTTTCCACATTTTTATCAGTAATCTATATTGTGATCCTATTTCTTTTCTTCTGTTCCATTTTTATCCTTTTTTGCTGCCTTTTTTGTTGTTATTTCGTTTGTTGCAATTTTTTTTCGAGGTTATTCTCTTTTTTCATTTTTTTTCTTGTTGCATGTTTTGTGGTTTTTGTGTTGTGTCTTGTTATTCCGAGTTTTTGTTTCCCATTTTATTGTCTTTTTTGTAGTTTTTTGCTATTTTTCTCCCTTCTTTTCTTTTTTCTTTTTTTTGTGACCTTTGTTCCATGTTTTTTCTATTCGCCCTTTTTGTCACTCTTTTTGTTTGCTGCTTTTTTTGTCACAGTTTCGGCTTTCTTGTTGTGTTTTCTTATTTCTCCCTTTTTTTGTCGTTCTTTTTTTTGTAAGCTTTTTGTGACGATTTTTCTCCCGATTTTTATCTATTATCTATTTTTTTCCCCTCTTTTGTTTTTTTATGACCTTTGTTTTCGTGTTTTTTTGTTATTAGCTTTTTTTGTTTAATCGCTTTTTGTCGCGGTTTTTTATCTTTATTTTTCCTGTTCTTTTGTTCCCCTATTTGTCATTTTTTTGTGTTTGCTGTATTCTTTGTTACAATTTATTGCCTATTTTTTTCATTTCCATTTTTTCATATATTTTTTCAATCTTTCGTTCTTTTTTTATCGTTTTTTTGTTTGCGGCAAGTTTTTATAGCTGTTTTTTTGTGTTGATTTTTTTGGCTTTTTTTTCTTGTGCTTTTTTTTGCTCTCCTTTTTTTCCTGGAATTTTACTTTTTATATATTTTTCACTTTTTGTCGCTCTTTTTGTCATCTTTTTTCATCGCTTTTCTCTAATCGCATTTATTGTGGTTTTCTTCTTTTTTGTTCCATTTTTTATCCCCCTTTTGTTGCCCTTTTTGTCGTTTTTTTTTTGTTTGTCGTAATTTGTATCCAGATTTTTGTCTCCTTCTTTTTCCTTTTCTTTTGTTGTTGCATTCTTTGTGACTTTTTCGGTGTTTTTTATTCCTCCGGAATTTTTCTAGTTATTTTTGTCCAGCTTTCTTGTTATCATAGTTTTTTTTATTTTTTGGTCTTCTATTCGGATTGCCTTTTTCTTTTTTGTATTTTTATCGTATTTCTTTGTTGTTTTTTGTGATTGTTGTTTTCCTTTTTTCTCTATTTTATTGTGGCCTTTGTTTCCGCGTTTTTTATGTTAGCCTTTCGTATTTTTTTGTTGCGGCTTTTTTGTCCCCTTTTTGTTGTCTTTGTTTTTCTTGTTCCCCTTTTTTGTCACTTCTTGCGTTAGTGCGTTTTCTTTTGTTACCGTTTACTGCCTTCTTTTTTATGTTGCACTTTTTTGTCGTCTTTTTCATTGTTTTTTTGCTACCTTTTTTCTCGTTCTTTTGCTTGCCGCAACTTTTATCGAGGTTATTGTCCTTTTCTTTTTTCTTCTTTTTCTTGTTGCATGTTTTGTGATTTTTTGTTGTGTCTTGTTGTTCTGAGTTTTTGTTTCCCATTTTATTGTCTTTTTTTGTACTTTTTTGCTATTTTTCTCCCTTCTTTTCTTTTTTCTTTTTTTTGTGACCTTTGTTCCATGTTTTTTCTATTCGCCCTTTTTGTTTGCTGCTTTTTTTGTCACAGTTTCGGCTTTCTTGTTATTGTTTTTTTATTTCTCCCTTTTTTTTTTTGTCGTTTTTTTTTTGTAAGCTTTTTGTGTCGATTTTTCTCCCGCTTTTTATCTATCATCTATGTTTTTTCCCCTCTTTTGTGTTTTTATGACCTTTGTTTTCGTGTTTTTTTGTTATTAGCTTTTTTTGTTTAATCGTTTTTTGTCGCGGTTTTTTATCTTTATTTTTCCTGTTCTTTTCTTCTCCTATTTGTCATTTTTTTGTGTTTGCTGTATTCTTTGTTACAAATTATTGCCTATTTTTTTCATTGCCACTTTTTTATATATTTTTTCAATCTTTCGTTGTTTTTTTATCGTTTTTTGTTTGTGGCAAGTTTTTATTGCTGTTTTAGTCCACCTATTCTCATTTTTTTGTGTTGATTTTTTTTGGCTTTTTTTTTCTTGTGCTTTTTTTTGTTCTCCTTTTTTCCTGGAATTTTACTTTTTATATATTTTCCACTTTTTGTCGTACTTTTTGTCATCTTTTTTCATCGCTTTTCTCTAATCGCATTTATTGTGTTTTCTTCTTTTTTTCGTTCCATTTTTTATCCCCCTTTTGTTGCCCTTTTTGTCGTTTTTTTTTTGTTTGTCGTAATTTGTATGCAGATTTTTGTCTCTTTCTTTTTCCTTTTTTTTTTGTTGTTGCATTCTTTGTGACTTTTTCGGTGTTTTTGTTCCTCTGGAATTTTTCTAGTTTTTTTTTGTCCAGCTTTCTTGTCATAATAGTTTTTCTATTTTTTGGTCTTCTATTCTGATTGCCTTTTTCTTTTTTGTATCCCTTTTTATCGTATTTCTTTGTTGTTTTTTGTGATTGTTCTTTTCGTATTTTTTTGTTGCGACTTTTTTGTCCCCTTTTTGTTGTTTTTGTTTTACTTGTTCCCCTTTTTTATCACTTCTTGTTTTAGTGCATTTTCTTTTGTTACTGTTTACTGCCTTCTGTTTTTATGTTGCACTTTTTTGTCGTCCTTTTCATTGTTTTTTTATTTGTCATATTTATTTTTATTGTTCTTTTGTTGCCTTTTTTGTCGTTCTTTTACTTGTCACAACTTTTATCGATGTTATTGTCCTTTTCTTTTTCCTTTTTTCTTGTTGAATTCTTTGTGCCTTTTTGTTGTTCCATCTTTTTTTTTTGAATTGTTTGTAGGTTTTTATGTTTCGAGTTTTTGTCCCGTTTTTTTTGGTCCACTCTTTGTTCCCATTTTATTGTCTTTGTCGTTTTTTTTTTTGCAATTTTTGTCTGCTTCTTTTCTTTTTTGTCCTTTTTTTGTGGCTTTTGTTTCCAGGTTTTTTTGTTTCATGATTTTTTTATAATGTATCTTTTTGGCCCTTTTTTATTGGCTTTGTTTTCGTGTATTTTTCCCTTTTCCTCCCTTGTTTGCTTTTTGTTGTCACAGTTGTGTCCTTTTTATTATTTTTTTTTGTCTTCTTTTTATCGATTTTTGCCCAGGATTTTTGTATGGATTTTTATCCCGGTTTTGTCTATTCTGTAGTCTTTTTTTGCTGTTGTTCGCGATTTAGGTCTCTCTTTTTCCCCTTTTTTGTTTTTTGTGACCTTTGCTTTTGCATTTTTTTATTATCTTTGTTTTTTATATTCTTTTGTTTCCCTGTTTGTTAGTTTTTTGTGTTGACTGCATTTTTTGTTACAGTTTATTGCCTCCTTTTTTATTACTCTTTTTTTTCCTCTTTTTTTCATTGCCTTTTTTTTAATTCTATCTTTTTAGCCTTTTTTCGTCATTTTGGATTCTTTTCAATTTTTTGTTCTCTTTTCTCATAAAATATTTTAATGCTTTTTTGTACCAACTTTTTGTCATTGTTTTTCCGCGTTTTTTGTCCCTCTTTTTTGCTTGCTCCTTTTGTTTGTCACAGTTTAATGTCCCTTTTTTGTCATCTCTTTTCATCGCCTTTTTTGTAGTCGCATTTATTGTGGTTTTCTTCTTTTTTTGTTGTTTTTTTGTTTGTCGAAATTCTTTTCAGTGCAGTTTTGTCTCCCTTTTTTCCTTTGTTTCGTGAGCCGAATTTTTGTAGTTTTTTTTTGGTCGATATTTTTGTTACCTACGTTCTTTGTGTTTTTTTTTTCGTATTTTTTTGGCTCTCCTTTATCGCTTTTCCCTTCCCCTTTTTGCAAAATTTTTTAGCGTAAAACCCAACCAACTGTTCCGCCCCTGCCCTGTCACCGCTCCTCTCCCGTGGCGCCAAATTCAAAAAATCACCCCTTCCGTGCAAACCTGCCATTGTCAAAGTCAGAAATGGACCTCGATGAAGTCCTCGACACCATACACCTCTCGGAGCAGTGGGGTCACGTCATCACCACCGAAGAGGGCCTCATCCTCCACAACTCCCTCCTAATCCTCCAGAACGAGAACCACTTCCGCCGCATCTTCTTCTGGGGTCGAATCCGCGGCACCGACAACGACTACTACATAGCTTTCGGCTACCGAACGGACGCCCTCCTCGACCGAACCTTCTACTACAGCACGAACTGCCTCAACTGGGGACTACTCCCCCTCCCCACCGAATACGCCAAGAAACTCACCCCTCTATGCACAGCCATGTTCCAAGGCGACCCCGCTCTAGTTCTAGACGTGCTCCTCGAAAAGGACGAAATCTCCTTCGGCGACCCGCTGCCCGAGCCCCAGGTGAAAAAACTCAAAGAGGAGGATCGCTTATCAGCGACGGTGTTTTTTATCAATGAGGAGGCGGCGGTGGTGCCCAGAGGGGCGCTGTATAAGCGGGCGGACGGGGTGATAGTGCACAATTTGGCATTCGAGGGGTTGACTCCGGTGGAGGCGCGGGAAACGATCTGTTTTTTGCACTATAGGGTGCCCAAGCAGAAATGGAACACGAATTTGTTGACGAGGGATGATTATAATGTAGCGATAGATTTTCTGGATTCGGTGGATGTGGATATTCCCGAGGGGTGCTGGACGGTTAATATGACGGCGAGCGAAGAGGTGGTGGTGCTCAAGACGCTGTATTGGCCGGGGATGTTTTTTTACCATTGGGTGAAGACGCCCAAACACGGGTTTCTTTATTTCGGGACGGGGGTGAAGTGTCTGGATGTGCCGTTCTTCCTCAACGGATTGTATCCAGTGGTTGAGGACTTCTTCCACCCGAAGTGAATTATTTTTACGGGGGTGTTTTTGATTTTTTCCTATTAATAGATCTTAATCAAATAAAATTATTTATTAATGTATTTTTTTTCGTTTTATTATTATTTATACGTTCATTCGTTTCTAAAGCTTGATGACGTCATCACAGAACTGTCATTACGTGGAAAATAAAACTACTTCCTGCTGATTACATTTTTAATAAATTTATCCATATTTAGACCCTATTCAAAAAAATAAAATAAAATGAATTAAAAAAATAGTTACTCCCACTAGGATTACAACCATAAATACTGACAGACATTTAATGACAAAAAGGGGGCACGCTGACTTTTTGCTTCTTCCTGGCCATCATCCCGTCGAAAAACTCCCTAATATCCTCCTCCTTGACCACTTTCTTGTTTTCAACGAATTTTTTCAAATACTCGGCGAGATTCTCCTTGAGATCGTTATACCCGGCGATGGCTTCCACCAGCTGCACCCTATCCAAAGAATTCATAAAATTCCTATTATGGGTCTCCACAACCTCCTTAGCTTTGGCTTTTCCCTTCTCCTCATACAAGTGTACTGGATCCTCTGCATCAATCAAAAACATCACATTCTGGGTTTTATACATCTCTAAACACTCATCGCATCTGCATAGCTCGCCCCTCCAGGCCAAATCCTGCCAGAATTTAGCCCCAACAGTCTCGGACTTACTCACTGGTTTTTTACATTCCCCTTCCCCCATAACCTTGGGTTTAGACCCATCATAGTGCAACAAAAACTCGTGCTTGCTCACGCAACTCCCACAAATCATCTCAGCAAAAGGACCACTTGGAATTTCCACCCCCAAGTGTCTGGAATGGTACCAGTCCTCGCAAATGATGCACTGGATCATCTCATCCGGCAGCGGGTCCTCCGGATCAGGATAAGGCCTGTGGCACACGCAATAAATCCCGCTGAAATTCTGATTATACTTATTCGTCTCATTCAACTCCTCCTTGTTGTTGCACAAGTTGCATTTAACCCCCTTAAATTTACTATTCCCGCAATCGCACCGAAAATTTCGCTTTGTGTACAACTCGACGAGCTCGTGGCCGTCGTGACAATGGTAGCTGCACGCCAGACAAATCCCGGCCCCCTTTTCGGGGTCCTCCTTGGACTCGGGGATGCAGGTCAAGCAAGAATACAGCGCTTGACGCTTCAGATAACCCTGAAAATCACACGGTCACACTAGGGCGACAAGGGGGCCATACGTACGTCGCTGTAGGAGCAAGCCTTGTCGTTGGACGCCCCCAGAACGGCAGCTGCGTCCTGGATCATCTCATCTTCGAGCTCCAAAACGTCGTTAAGAGTGAGCGTGGTCACCTCGGAGTCCTCCGGGGTCTGCTCGCTGGTCCCACTGGTGTCTAAATTCTCAGCCATAGCGCTCGAGACGGTTAAAAGCACATGGAATTTGGAAAGTCGGAAAAATCCGGTTGAAACGTAGATGACGGAAAAAGTGACAAGTACACAACAATGGCGCCAAATTCTGGGGAAATCGGCGGCGGAGGGGTGGCAGCCGTAGCTGTCACGGGCTGGAAAAGGGGCAAAATCACCAAAAACGCCGACTTTTGGGCAAAAGCACTCCTACAGAGGGTCAAGTTAATGGATTTGTGGTCGAAATGTGTGGATTATACTTTTTGTGGGTGGTTTATTCTAGCTATTTTGGTTTTATTACTGGTGGGCTGGTACCCCTGCCTGGTCCCGTGAGGTGGTGTTATTCAAATTTGCGGATTTTTCAAATACACGTGTGTAAAGTTGGTTGCCTAACAATATTTTTACAACTAATTAAATTAAAAAAGAATGGGTATATACTGGGTGTTTTATTTTGAATGCGTCGTCAAACTTTAATCAAGACTCCTCTCTGCATATTATTTTGTTGATTTTTAATCATTTTTGGGTCGTGGGCGTCCCTCAGGAACTAATCGCTTTCCGATCCATTTCGGCGTCTTAGCCCACTCTATCGCACTATTTTTCCACGGATCGATTTTCTTATCGCCCCATTTCCCGATTAGCGGCTGACGTCAGCCATTTATCGCCCCACAGCAAACTCTTTGTTGTCACACGTAATTAAAAGCGTTGCTAAAATCGCAATCAGGACCTATTAAATTATGATCGATTTCCCCGAAGTAATCCGAATTGACGTCGCCGTCGGGACGCCCAGTGACGTCCACTGCGCAAAGGCGTCATTGATTCACATAGCCTACATTCCCGAATCTCGTGCACTTCGGCTCCGACTGACGGGTGAGTACATAAACAAACAATTCGTTTTGTCCGTCCTGCAGCCCTCCTGCTGGCTTGCATGCGGAAAGTCCGGGCGCCCGGAAAGGGTAAAGGTTGTTCCGGGACACTTTTCGACGATGGTAATCACGGGAAAGAGACGACGAGTGGTCTCTCTTAGCCTGGTTTCATTGATCGTCGGAACAGGTGGTTCATTCAGAAGTAGTTCGCATTCATGAGATGAACCCACGTACGAAAAAATATTTATTTATTTAAATCGCGATGTTTGAATCCATTATGAGGTTCTCGGAAATCTGCGAGCGTTATTAAAACGGTGACGGGTTGATGATGATTGATTGTTGGTGATTTTGCTTTCAGGGCACCTGTAACGTTATCGCCATGATTTTGGCGATAATCTTGTGGAGTGTGACCGCCACTTTCGGGTACATTCCAGATGGAAAAGTGAGTAGGATGAGTGGGAGTAGCTTGGGGAAAATTTAAATGTCACGCTTTCGTGTTTTCGCATTTCCACTGTTTGTGTTTCGGTGTTTTTGTTATTTGGCTTTTAGAAATTACATCACATTATTTCAATAATCATTTTTCCATTTTTTTTTTTTTTGTTCTTCATTCAGCTGAGTTTCCACACCCTAACTAGTCGTAGTCATCTTTTACTATATAATATATAGTCTCTCTAGGAGTTATATGTACACTAGTTGGTCATTAATATAACTAAGAAACATCAACGGACTCAGTATGAATCCTTACATTGTATTGTACTTCAAAGGACAACTTTATGTCCGGCGTGTTCCTCCGGGAGATCGTCAGCCGCATGGGCAAGGACCTCCCGGATCTAGCTTACATGGACTTCCCCGACACCCGCCTCCCCCTTGGCGTGCGGTCCCTGAGCCGCGACATGGAGGAGGAGCCTCTCTTCCCCCTGGACTACGACACGCTGGGTGAACCCAACATCCACCCCAGCATCCGGGACCAGGAATTCCTGGAGCACTCCAGTCTCTACGGGAGTCAGTTCATGTCGGGTGGTGCCGGGGAGGGCAAGCAGCGCTTGCGCCCCCAGGGCTCCCTCAAGAACATCCAGGAGGTGAAGTCCGATTCCACCTTGCCCGCCTACTGCAATCCTCCGAACCCATGTCCCGTGGGATACACCGGTAGTAATAGTCACACCTTCGAAACACTGAAAACATAGTTTTTTGTAGCTGAACAAGGCTGCATCGAAGACTTTGAAAATACAGCGTCTTATAGCCGCAGATACCAAGGAGCCCAGGACTGTATGTGTGATACAGAGCACATGTTCGAGTGTCCCAGTCCCAATCCTGGGGACTCCATGGTGGACGATTCTCTCGATGGGTTCAACGATTTGGAGTTTAACAGATTTTTGCAACATACCATGCAGGTTTGAAGGTGGTTTGTGTGTAAGAGGGGTATAGTTTTGTGTTGTAGATGAATCCGGGCTTGCAGCATAAGAATCTGGTTGCGAAGAAGTACCATCAAGACAGGAAGGTATGTTAGCTTCTAGGTGATGGAAGATGGACGCTTATGGTATGGTGACTTAGGCACTTAATGTTGGCGTTTGTTCTATTAAATAATAATAGGTTTATTAAACGTATTGAAGTATGATTTATTTTTTTTGTTGCCCACTTTTGAAAATTTTCCGAAATTTTGGTTACTAGAGTGTGTATATTTTTGGTTGTGGTTTTAGAGCGTCCGCTCGAATCCGTTTCTGCACGGGGAGCGGCTGCCAGTGGCTGCGAAGAAGGGCAACAACGTGGTATTCTGAGCTGCAGCAGCACCAAAGACACTTACCAGTGGCGTCAGCTTTTCCAGTGCTGACCGAAGAAGCTGCCGCCATCACGTAACCGACAGTCTGACCAACCGAAAACCGACGCGGCAACGAAAACGGCTGAAGATTAAATTCGATGATTTCGTCATTTTTTGGAAGCACTTAGGATAATTAGATAGTCGCTTTAAGTGTTTGAATAATCGTGTTTTTTAACCCTGAGAAGGCCCCATACTGTTAAAGAACTGAGGACTCAACATTCTCTTGTAGACATGGCGTATCTTAGCCATCACAAACACTAAATTTTGACATGAGTGTATCTCTCGGTGGCCGAAACGTCGGATGACCCGGTTTTTAGTTTGTGACCTTTCGGTTACTCAGAGCTCGTATACATATCAAATCGGACTTGACGAGGTGTTGTTAAGTCGAGTAGTAGGCCCTATTGATTTTCGAATGCTCTGTTGGCTACGTCTTCGGAACGTTTGATGCAAATTCGGGTTTATATCAAGCGTTTCTCCTAGCGCAACACGGCAAGGTAAAATCAGTGCGCGACTTAAAAATACCCTTTGATCTACGCCATCAACTGGTTTGATGGGACTTACATTGGATATGGATAAGATTCATATGTATCATTACCTTGAAATTGGAATCTCTCGGATTGAATGGATAAAACATTTATTGACAATTATAGACTTTATTGATGTTCATTCGTTATCAAGATTTGGTGTTTTAAGATTTTAAACATTTGTGTGATTGTGAGATGGTTGACCATTTCACTCATGCTTGTAATAGCTAATCTGATGTGTATTCACTATGTTATCTTGAACAGACCACAGCAACATTATGGATCTGTTCCCTTTCAGATGTCAAAATATATAATGTATTCTCTTAATGCAAACAAGTGTTTTTTTCTCTACCAGCAAACTAACCAAAACATCAAAGAAGATTGTTTGAAGACTACTTTCAGAAGATTGTGACAGCTCCTGCAAGACATTTTAGAATTCTTAAAAATTTAACTTTAACTTTTCAAAATTAAGATAATCCTTTTCGGAGTCGCCAGAAATTTTTAACACGCTTAGAATTCCGGAATATTTTTTTCATTCTTGGTGAGATGTAGATTTCGATGTGCTGATTCCACAAATATACCCTATTTATAACCCCGGGACAAATTTTTAGAAATAATAATTGGTTTGAAATTATTTTTTTTTTAATCCTAAAAATTGGATGTTTGATTGGGCGATTCTCGAAAAATGGTAAGACTTATCGAGGAAATGAGGCCGAAAGTAACTTCTGGAGGTCGAAATGTTCAAGAAAATGTAATTAGTTGAAATTCGAAGATGGTCGAATAATGGCCGAACTATTTTAAAGAGATCCCCAAGATTTTTTAAATTTCTTATAAAATAAAACAGCAGAGATTCTCCGAGACTTTTTAAACTTCTTCAAAAATAAAACACCAGAGCTTATTCGAGATTTTTTAAAATTTTCAAAAATAAAGCACCAGAGGTTCCGGAGATTGTTCAAACTTTTTCAAAAATAAAACATCAGGAATCCTCGAGATTCTTTAAACATCGGAGTTTCCCAAGATTCTTTAATCTTTTTCAAAAGTAAAACACCAGGAATTCCCAAGATTCTTTAAACATCTTCAAAAATAAAGCACTAGCGGTTCCCGGAGATTTTTTAAACTTTTTCAAAAATAAAATATCAAGAGTCCCCGAGATTCTTTGAACATCTTCAAAAATAAAACATCAGAGGTCTCAAGATTCTCTAAACTTTTTCAAAAATAAAACACCAGGGGTCGAGATTTTTTAGGTTTTTTAAAAAATAAAGCACCAGAGGTCATTTTTTCAAAAATGAAACACCAGGAGTTACCGAGATTCTTTAAACATCTTCAAAAATACAGCATAAAAGGTATCCCGAGATTCTTTAAACATCCTCAAAAATAAATCATCAGATGTTCCCGGAGATTCTTTAAACATTTTCAAAAATAAAGCACCAAAGGTCTCCCCAGATTCTTTAAACATCTTCAAAAATAAAACATCAGAGGTCTCAAGATTCTTTAAACTTTTTCAAAAATAAAACACCATGAGTTCCCGAGATTCTTTAAACTGCTTCAAAATAAAGCACAAGAAATCCCCCCTTCAAAAATAAAACACCAGGGGTCGAGGTTTTTTAGGTTTTTTAAAAAATAAAGCACCAGAGGTCATTTTTTCAAAAATGAAACACCAGGAGTTACCGAGATTCTTTAAACATCTTCAAAAATACAGCATAAAAGGTATCCCGAGATTCTTTAAACATCCTCAAAAATAAATCGTCAGATGTTCCCGGAGATTCTTTAAACATTTTCAAAAATAAAGCACCAAAGGTCTCCCTAGATTCTTTAAACATCTTTAAAAATAAAACATCAGAGGTCTTAAGATTCTCTAACTTTTTCAAAAATAAGACATCATGAGTTCCCGAGATTCTTTAAACTGCTTCAAAATAAAGCACAAGAAATCCCCCCTTCAAAAATAAAACACCAGGGGTCGAGATTTTTTAGGTTTTTTCAAAAATAAAGCACCAGGAGTTACCGAGATTCTTTACACATCTTCAAAAATACAGCATAAAAGGTATCCCGAGATTCTTTAAACATCCTCAAAAATAAATCATCAGATGTTCCCGGAGATTCCTTAAACATTTTAAAAAATAAAGCACCAAAGATATCCCGAGATTCTTTAAACATCTTCAAAAATAAAACATCAGAGTTACCCAAGATCCTTTAATCATTTTCAAAAATAAACCACCAGCAGTTCCCTAGATTATTTAAACATCTTCAAAAATAAAGCACCAGAAATTCCCGGAGATTCTTTAAACATCTTCGAAAATAAGGCACCAGAGATCCCCAGAGATTCTTTAAACTCATTTAAAAATAAACCACCAAAGGTCTCCCGAGATTCCTTAAATATCTTTAAAAGTAACACATCGGAGGTTCCCAAGATTCTTTAAACTCGTTTAAAAATAAAGCACCAGAGGTCCTCTCCTCAAAAATAAAACACCAGGAGTCCCCGACATTCTTTAAACATCTTCAAAAATAAAGCACCAGAAATTCCCGGAAATTCTTTAAGCATCTTCAAAAATAAGGCACTAGAGATCCCCAAAGATTCTTTAAACTCATTTAAAAATAAACCACCAAAGGTCTCCCGAGATTCCTTAAATATCTTTAAAAGTGAAACATCAGAGGTTCCCAAGATTCTTTGAACTGGTTTAAAAATAAAGCACCAGAAATCTTTCGAGATTCTTTAAAACTCTTCAAAAATAAAGCACTAGCAGTTTCCGAGATTCTTTAAACATCTTCAAGAATAAAGCACTAGCGGTCCCCGGAGATTCTTTAAACTTATTTAGAAATAAAGCACCAAAGATGTCCCGAGATTCTTTAAACATCTTCAAAAATAAACAATCAGAGTTACCCAAGATCCTTTAATCTTTTTCAAAAATAAAACACCAGCAGTTCCCGAGATTATTTAAACATCTTCAAAATAAAGCACCAGAAATTCCCAGAGATTTTTTAAACATCTTCGAAAATAAGGCACAAGAGATCCCCAGAGATTCTTTAAACTCATTTAAAAATAACCCACCAAAGGTCTCCCGAGATTCCTTAAATATCTTTAAAAGTAACACATCGGAGGTTCCCAAGATTCTTTAAACTCGTTTAAAAATAAAGCACCAGAGGTCCTCTCCTCAAAAATAAAACACCAGGAGTCCCCAACATTCTTTAAACATCTTTAAGAATAAAGCACTAGAGGTCCCCGGAGATTCTTTAAACTTATTTAGAAATAAAGCACCAAAGATGTCCCGAGATTCTTTAAACATCTTCAAAAATAAAACATCAGAGTTACCCAAGATCCTTTAATCTTTTTCAAAAATAAAACACCAGCAGTTCCCGAGATTATTTAAACATCTTCAAAAATAAAGCACCAGAAATTCGCAAAGATTTTTTAAACATCTTCAAAAATAAGGCACTAGAGATCCCCAAAGATTCTTTAAACTCATTCAAAAATAAAGCACCAAAGATATCCCGGGATTCTCTAAACATCTTCAAAAATAAAACATCAGCAGTTCCCGAGATTATTTAAACATCTTCAAAAATAAAGCATCAGAAATTCCCGGAGATTCTTTAAACATCTTCAAAAATAAGTACCAGAGATCCCCAGAGATTCTTTAAACTCATTTAAAAATAAAGCACCAAAGGTCTTCCGAGATTCTTTAAACCTCTTCAAAAATAAAACATCAGAGGTTCCCGAGATTCTTTAAACTGTTAAAAAAAACACCAGAGGTCCCCTCTTCAAAAATAAAACACCAAAGGTCTCTGAGACTTTTTAGATTTCTTCAAAAATAAAGCACCAGAGGCTTTCCGAGATTTCTTAAACTTTTTTAAAAATAAAACAATAGAGGTTTTCCAAGATTATTTAAACTTCTTCAAAAATAAATCACCAAAGTTTTCCCGAGATTCTTGAAACTTTTTCTAAAATAGAGCACCTGAGATCCCCGGAGATTCTTTAACCTCCTTTAAAAATAAAGCAGCAAAGATCTACCGAGATTCTTTAAACTTCTTCAAAAATAAAAAATCAGAGGTCCCCGAGATTCTTCAAACTTCTTCAAAAAAAAAGACAAGAGATGCCCGAGATTCTTTAAACATCTTCAAAAATATAGCACAGAGGTCCCCGAAAATTCTTTAACCTCATTTAATAATAAAGCACAAAAGGTCTCCCGAGATTCTTTAAATATCTTCAAATATAAAACATCAGAGGTTCCCAAGTTTCTTTAAACTGCTTCAGAAATAAAGCATCAGAGGTCCTGTCTTCAAAAATAAAACATCAGGAGTCCCCCAGATCCTTCAGAAATAAAGCACCAGTTTTCCGGAGATTCATTAAACATCTTCAAAAATAAAACATCAGGGGCCCCCGAGATTCTTTAAACAGCTTCAAAAATAAAACATCAGAGGTCCCCAAGATTCTTTAAACTTCTTCAAAAATAAAACACCAGAAGTTTTCCGATATTTTTAAACTCCTCCAAAAATAAAGCACCAAAGGGATCTCGAAATTCTTTAAACTTCTTCAAAAATAAAGCACCAGAGATCTTTTCTTTAAAAAAAACACTAGGGTCCTCGAGATGCTTTAAATATCTTAAAAAATAAAGCACCAGATGTCCCCTGAGATTCTTTAAACTCCTTTAAAAATAAAGCATCAAAGGTCTCCCGAGATTCTTTAAACTTCTTCAAAAATAAAGCACCAAAAGTTCCTGGATATTCTTTAATCTTTTTCAAAAATAAAGCATCAGGAATCCCCGAGATTCTGGAAACATCTTCAAAAATAAAAGATCAGAGGTCCCCGTGCTTCTGTAAACTTCTTCAAAAAAAAAAGACAAGGGGTGCCCGAGATTTTTTTAAAATCTTCAAAAATAAAGCACTAGAGATCCCCGGAGAATCTTTAAACTCATTTAAAAATAAAGCACCAAAGGGCTCTCGAGATTCTTTAAAAATCTTTAAAAATAAAAGGTCAGAGGTTTCCAAGATTCTTTAAACTTTTTCAAAAATAAAGCACTAGATGTCTCCGGAGATTCTTTAAACTCATTTAAAAATAAAGCATCAGAAATTCCCAAGATTCTTTAAAATTCCTCAAAAATAAAACACCAACAATTTTCCGAGTTTCTTTAAACTTCTTGAAAAATAAAGCACTAAAAGTCTCCCGAGATTTTTTAAACTTCTTCAAAAATAAAAAACCAGAGATCTTCGAGGCTCTTTAAACTTTTTCATTCTAAAAAAAAAACACACACACAAGGGACACCCGAGATTCTTCAAATTTCTTCAAAAATAAAGCACCAGAGGTCCTCGAAATTCTTGAAATTTCCTCAAAAATAAAACAGCAGACGTCCATGAGATTCCCTAAATTTCTTCAAAAGAAAATATTAGAGGTCCTCGAGATTTTTTAAAATCCTTTCAAAAATAATTCTTTAAACTTCTTAAAAAATAAAACACCAAAAATCTTCCGAGTTCTTCAAACTTCTTCAAAAATAAAACACCACAGGTTCATAAAAATCTTTAAATTAAAAAAAAAATAAACGTCTGGGGTCCCCGAGATTCTTTAAACTTCTTGAAAAATAAAAATCAGAGGCCTCCGAGGTTCTTTAAACTTCTTTAAAAACAAAGCACCAAAAGTCTCCAAGACTCTTTAAACTTTTTCAAAAATAACACACCATGATTCCCCGAGATTCTTTAAACATCTTCAAAAATAAAGCACCAAAGGTCTCCCGAGATTCTTTAAACTTCTTCATAAATAAAGCACCAAAGTTTCTTTTCGAAAATAGAACACCAGACATCCTCCAAGATTAAGAAACTTCTTCAAAACTAAAGCACCAGAGTTCTCCAAGATTCTTTAAACATCCTCAAAAATAAATCATCAGATGTTCCCGGAGATTCTTTAAACATCTTCAAAAATAAAAGGTCAGAGGTTTCCAAGATTCTTTAAACTTTTTCAAAAATAAAGCACTAGATGTCTCCGGAGATTCTTTAAACTCATTTAAAAATAAAGCATCAGAAATTCCCAAGATTCTTTAAAATTCCTCAAAAATAAAACACCAACAATTTTCCGAGTTTTTTAAACTTCTTGAAAAATAAAGCACTAAAAGTCTCCCGAGATTTTTTAAACTTCTTCAAAAATAAAAAAACCAGAGATCTTCGAGGCTCTTTAAACTTTTTCATTCTAAAAAAAAACACACACACAAGGGACACCCGAGATTCTTCAAATTTCTTCAAAAATAAAGCACCAGAGGTCCTCGAAATTCTTGAAATTTCCTCAAAAATAAAACAGCAGACGTCCATGAGATTCCCTAAATTTCTTCAAAAGAAAATATTAGAGGTCCTCGAGATTTTTTAAAATCCTTTCAAAAATAATTCTTTAAACTTCTTAAAAAATAAAACACCAAAAATCTTCCGAGTTCTTCAAACTTCTTCAAAAATAAAACACCACAGGTTCATAAAAATCTTTAAATTAAAAAAAAAATAACGTCTGGGGTCCCCGAGATTCTTTAAACTTCTTGAAAAATAAAAATCAGAGGCCTCCGAGGTTCTTTAAACTTCTTTAAAAACAAAGCACCAAAAGTCTCCAAGACTCTTTAAACTTTTTCAAAAATAACACACCATGATTCCCCGAGATTCTTTAAACATCTTCAAAAATAAAGCACCAAAGGTCTCCCGAGATTCTTTAAACTTCTTCATAAATAAAGCACCAAAGTTCTCTTTTCGAAAATAGAACACCAGACATCCTCCAAGATTAAGAAACTTCTTCAAAACTAAAGCACCAGAGTTCTCCAAGATTCTTTAAACATCCTCAAAAATAAATCATCAGATGTTCCCGGAGATTCTTTAAATATTTTCAAAAATAAAGCACCAAAGATCTCCCGAGATTCTTTAAACATCTACATTAATAAAACACAAGAGCTTCCCGGAGATTCTTTAAACATCTTCAAAAATAAAGCACTAAAAATCTCTCGAGATTCTTTAAACATCTTCAAAAATAAAGCACCAGCAGTTCCCGAGATTCTTTAAACACCTTCAAGAATAAAGCACTACAGGTCTCCGGGTATTCTTTAAACTCATTTAAAAATAAAACACCAAATATATCCCGAGATTCTTTAAACATCTTCAAAAATAAAACGACAGGGTTACCCAAGATCCTTTAATCTTTTTCAAAAATAAAACACCAGCAGTTCCCGAGATTATTTAAACATCTTCAAAAATAAAGCACCAGAGGTCCCCTCTTCAAAAATAAAACACCAAAGTCTCTGAGACTTTTTAGATTTCTTCAAAAATAAAGCACCAGAGGCTTTCCGAGATTTCTTAAACTTTTTTAAAAATAAAACAATAAAGGTTTTCCAAGATTTTTTAAACTTCTTCAAAAATAAATCACCAAAGTTTTCCCGAGATTCTTGAAACTTTTTCTAAAATAGAGCACCTGAGTTCCCCGGAGATTCTTTAAACTCCTTTAAAAATAAAGCACCAAAGATATCCCAAGATTCTTTAAACATCTTCAAAAATAAAACATCAGAGTTACACAAGATTCTTTAATCTTTTTCAAAAATAAAACACAAGCAGTTCCCGAGATTATTTAAACATCTTACTTACTTACTTACTTACTTACTTACTTTATTGACGGAAAAACATCCTTAAACAATACAAAGAAAAAATAATAAAATCACATGAGAATGTTACAATATTTTTAAAATAAGATTTGCCTTAATTTGGTTTGAAATTTAGGAAATGTATCTGAATAAAAATCTTCAAAAATAAAGCACCAGAAATTCCCGGAGATTCTTTAAACATCTTCAAAAATAAGGCATCAGAGATCCCCAGAGATTCTTTAAACATCTTCAAAAATAAAGGACCAAAGGTCTTCCGAGATTCTTTAAACATCTTCAAAAATAAAACACTAGGAGTTTTGCGATATTTTTAAACTCCTCCAAAAATAAAGCACCAAAGGGATCTCGAGATTCTTTAAACTTTTTCAAAAATAAAGCACCAGAGATCTTTTCTTAAAAAAAAAACACTAGGGGTCCTCGAAATGCTTTAAATATCTTAAAAAAATAAAGCACCAGATGTCTCCTAAGATTCTTTAAACTTCTTCAAAAATAAAACACCAGAAGTTTTCCGATATTTTTAAACTCCTCCAAAAATAAAACACCAAAGGGATCTCGAGATTCTTTAAACTTCTTCAAAATAAAGCACCAGAGATCTTTTCTTAAAAAAAAACACTAGGGGTCCTCGAAATGCTTTAAATATCTTAAAAAATAAAGCACCAGATGTCTCCTAAGATTCTTTAAACTCCTTTAAAAATAAAGCACCAAAGATTTCCCGAGATTCTTTAAATTTCTTCAAAAATAAAGCATCTGAGATCCCCGGAGATTCTTTAAATTCATTTAAAAATAAAGCACCAAAGGTCTCCCGAGATTCTTTAAACTTCTTCAAAAATAAAGCACCAAAAGTTCCTGGATATTCTTTAATCTTTTTCAAAAATAAAGCATCAGGAATCCCGAGATTCTGGAAACATCTTCAAAAATAAAAGATCAGAGGTCCCGTGCTTCTGTAAACTTCTTCAAAAAAAAAGACAAGGGGTGTCCGAGATTTTTTAAAAATCTTCAAAATAAAGCACTAGAGATCCCCGGAGAATCTTTAAACTCATTTAAAAATAAAGCACCAAAGGGCTCCTGAGATTCTTTAAACATCTTCAAAAATAAAAGAACAGAGGTTCCCAAGATTCTTTAAACTTTTTCAAAAATAAACCACTAGATGTCTCCGGAGGTTCTTTTTACTCATTTAAAAATGAGGCATCAGAAATTCCCAAGATTCTTTAAAATTCCTCAAAAATAAAACACCAACAATTTTCCGAGTTTCTTTAAACTTCTTGATAAATAAAGCACTAAAAGTCTCCCGAGATTTTTTAAACTTCTTCAAAAATAAAAAACCAGAGATCTTCGAGGCTCTTTAAACTTTTTCATTCTTAAAAAAAAAACACACACAAGGGACACCCGAGATTCTTCAAATTTCTTCAAAAATAAAGCACCAGAGATCCTCGAAATTCTTGAAATTTCCTTAAAAATAAAACAGCAGACGTCCATGAGATTCCCTAAATTTCTTCAACAGAAAATATTAGAGGTCCTCGAGATTTTTTAAAATCCTTTCAAAAATAATTCTTTAAACTTCTTAAAAAATAAAACACCAAAAATCTTCCGAGTTCTTCAAACTTCTTCAAAAATAAAACACCACAGGTTCATAAAAGTCTTTAAATTAAAAAAAAATAAACGTCTGGGGTCCCCGAGATTCTTTAAACTTCTTGAAAAATAAAAATCAGAGGCCTCCGAGGTTCTTTAAACTTCTTTAAAAACAAAGCACCAAAAGTCTCCAAGACTCTTTAAACTTTTTCAAAAATAACACACCATGATTCCCGAGATTCTTTAAACATCTTCAAAAATAAAGCACCAAAGGTCTCCCGAGATTCTTTAAACTTCTTCATAAATAAAGCACCAAAGGTCTCTTTTCGAAAATAGAACACCAGACATCCTCCAAGATTAAGAAACTTCTTCAAAACTAAAGCACCAGAGTTCTCCAAGATTCTTTAAACATCGTCAAAAATAAAAAAGTCGCTGAAAAATTAAAATATTAAGGACAAAAATTGAATTATTTACAAAATTATTATAAAAACTTGCGTTCAATTTTGAAATTTGAAAATTTTGATAGGTGTCAAA
Source organism: Zophobas atratus (assembly GCA_022388445.1). Classification (NCBI taxonomy): domain Eukaryota; kingdom Metazoa; phylum Arthropoda; class Insecta; order Coleoptera; family Tenebrionidae; genus Zophobas; species Zophobas atratus. The sequence goes on from CM039444.1 coordinate 3,130,706, forward strand.
ACGTTTACTTTTCGTACAAAAAAAGTCACAATTTAATAAAAACTTTTTTACTAATATATTTTTTTCAAAATCCCCCATTTGGTTTCAAAGGAAACACCAACAATTTTGAAAATTTTGATTTAAAGTAGCAACTAAATTTGAAACTATTGAAAAATATCATATTTTCGAAAAAATTAAGCCGGAAATGAATTACAGGGGTTGAAATGTAATTTTCGACAGTTTTCGAAAAAAGGAGAAAATTTTTAAAGGGAGAAAATTTGGGTTTTTGGAAAAGTTGTCTAAAAATCCACAAACAATTATGGGATATAGAGCTCCATGTGCTGATTATAAAAATATGGCATGTTTATGGTCCTAGTACAAGATTTTCGAAATATTCGACTTGAAAGCCAATTTAAAAAAAATCCTAGAATTTATTAAACAGATAATCTCCAGAACTATTAGGATGATTTCTCAAGTTCTGTCTAAAAAACTTTAAATCAACTTTTTAATTATATACATACAGGGACGTATTGGAAGATTTTGCAACTAAATAACGACTATCCAAATAAAAAAACAAGACTTGGACGGTTCGGCGCCTAATTAGACCCGCAGCAACATTGCAACCACAAAAGCGAAATAAAATGATTAATGATATATCGAACAACAATATGTTAATAAATAGAAATCAATACACAGACGCTGAAACGATTCTTCTCCATTCCATTTGTTTAATCCATGATTTGCAAAACCTCAACACATTTACCCAATCCACCCATTCCATAATAACTCCGAAAATTTGTCCCTCGCAAACCACAAACTTGCATTACGACACCAAGATTAACATAAATAACAATAAAAAGCAGCAATAAATAAACCTCCAAAGGCAGAACACCACCAGGTGTCTGACAAAAATTGCTTATTTCTATAAAAAGTGCGTATCCAGATCGGGAGATCTAGCCGGCCAAAATCGACGCCCTCGTTCCTAATTTAATAGATAAGTAGGATCCTTAAAAAACAATCTGTTCGTCGGAACAATAATGGCAATAAGAGAGGCAATTTCATAATTATTATACGCAGTGTTCCAATGAAGAGCATGACATAATGGGCATGGACATGGGCGGCGCGCTAATAAAGACTTTCAGCACATGCCTAATTTGCAGATTTTATTATTCTTGCGACTATGTCATTAATTGGACGATTATTTGCTTCTCGCGTTAATTTTCTTCATTTGCATCGACGAAAAAGGAAAGCGCTGATTTATGGGTGTTGACAATGTGACAACTCTGCCGGGATTTAGTGTTGGCTGAGTGGCCAAGATGGAAGAGAAAAATTAATTAAAACGAATACAGGTGTAGCTGAAAGTGCTACGAAATATAATTCATGGAAACAATAAAAGGAAAATTTTGATGCTGAGACAAAAAATGTTATTTCGTTCACAAACAATAATAAATGAATTCGTGCCATTTCAAATGGTTGTAGGAAGACGTTGGTTAGAAAATAAAAATAATAAATCCTTAAACACATACCTACTCTGAATTGTGAATAAGATCATAGCTTGATTATTTAAAAATATTCCTCGGATTCTTTATACGGGTTGTCTTAAAAATTAATGAATATGTTTATTTTATTAATTTAATCGGAAAACTACAGTTATTAGTGTTGCATTGTGTCCTCAAAATTGGTATGTATTTAAAAAAAAATTAGATGTTTTTTATTTTATGCGTTATATTTAAAAATGTTTTTCTAAAATTTTAATGACACAGTAACGTTACATACATGTTATTTTCTAAAATGTACAGCATTAAAAAAATAAACACCCTATATTTTTCAGGACGTCAATGATTTTTTTCTGAATTTGTAGACAACTTTTTCAACTGAAAAATTTTCAGTACTATCCCTAGTTTTTTTACACTAGTCAATGGTGTTTTACTTTTGAAGAAATTTAAAGAATCTCGGGAAATCCTAATGTTTAATTATTGAAAAATTTTAGGAATCCCTGGTGCTTTTTTTTTAAGAAGTTTATTAATCTTGGGAGACCACACATTTAAAAGTTCTAGATTTTTGACTTTTGTTAGTAAAATTTCGAAATTTTTCCCTCGATATCTTCACTTTTAGATCTTGATACTTTATAGAATTGAGATGTTTCGAAATTAAGTCAGAATTTTGAAAAACAATCAAAATGTTCAAAGTCGACAAATTTTTTTTATAAAACTTTGACTTTTGATTTCAAATTTTTGATTATTTTTGGCAAGATTTTTCCATTTTTTCAGTGTCTTGATGTCTTTGTACGAGCGAGTAAAGATTTTGAAATCTAGTCTACACTTTTCGAAAAAATCAATATTTCCAAAATTCAAAATTTGGTAGATGTGACGGTTTAATTTTTTTATCTTTGTACTTTTCCTTAGTGCATACGTGATTTTTTCCACACATCTAAAAGTTCCAAATTTTTGTCTTCCGTTAGCAAAATTTCGAAAAATCGTAATTTTGTTTATTGAAATTTTGACTTTTGTGTGTAAAATCTTGATTATTTTGGGAAGATTTTGTATTTTGTACGAAAAAGTTGAATGTTTTTAAATCTAGTTAAGACTTTCCAGGAAAAATCAAAATTTTCAAAATTCAAAATTTGAAAAAATTAGACGCAAGTTGGAACAATGGTAGTTTTTATATGTATTTTCAGTGTTTATACTTCTGTACTTTTCCTGAACATTTTGATTTTTTTTAAACACATTTAGGTTCAAAATTTTGACTTTTATTAGTAAAATTTAAAATTTTTCCCTCGATATCTTCATTTTTAGATCTTGATACTTCGTAAAGCCTGAGATATTTCGAAATTAAGTCAGAATTTTGAAAAAGATCAAAATCTGCAAAGACGAGAAAAAATTTGTATTAACATTTGACTTTTGATTTCAAATTCTTGACTTGACTTGATGTCATTGTACAAACGAGTAATGATTTTGAAATCTAGTTGACACTTATCGAAAAAATCAAAATTTCCAAAATTCAAAATTTGGTAGTTGTGACGGTTTACTTTTTTTATCTTTGTACTTTTCCTTAGTACATATTTGATTTTTTCACACATTTAAAATTTCCAAATTTTTTCCTTTCGTTAGTAAAATTTCGAAATTTTATTTTGAAACCAAATCGGAATTCTGTTTATTAAAATTTTGACTTTTGTGTGTAAAATCTTGATTATTTTGGCAAGATTTTGTATTTTGTACGAAAAAGTTAAATGTTTTTAAATCTAATCGATACTACAGAAAAAATCAAAATTTTCAAAATTCAAAACTTGAAGAAAACATTTTGATTTTTTTTAACACATTTAGGTTCAAAAGTTTTGACTTTTATTAGTAAAATTTAAAATTTTTCCCTCAGTATCTTAATTTTTCGATGTTGATACTTCGTAAAGCTTGAGATCTTCCGAAATTAAGTCAAAATTAAAAAAAAAAATCAAAGTCTGGAAAGACAACAAAAATTTTGTATAGAATTTTTACTTTTGATTTCAAATTTTTTATTATTTTTGGCAAGATTTTTTCATTTTTTCAGTATCTTGATGCTTTGTACGAACGAGTAAAGATTTTGAAATCTAGTTGACACTTTTCGAAAAAATCAAAATTTCTAAAATTCAAAATTTGGTAGTTGTAACGGTTTATTTTTTTTTTTATCTTTGTGCTTTTCCCTGGTACATATTTATTTTTTTCCACACATTTCAAAGTTCCAAATTTTTGCTTTCATTAGTAAAATTTCGAAATTTTATTTTGAAACCAAATCGGAATTCTGTTTAATAAAATTTTGACTTTTGTGTGTAAAATCTTGATTATTTTGGGAAGATTTCTTATTTTGTACGAAAATGTTAAATGTTTTTAAATCTACTTGGGACTTTCCAGGAAAAATCTAAATTTTCAAAATTCAAAATTTGAAGAAAACATTTTGATTTTCTTCGCACATTTAGGTTCAAAACTTTGACTTTTATTAATAAAATTAAAAATTTTTCCCTCAATATCTTCATTTTTAGATCTTGACACTTTGTAAAGCTTGAGATGTTTCCAAATTAAGTCAGAATTTTGAAAAAAAAAACAAAATCTGCAAAGACGAGAAAAATTTGTATTAAAATTTGACTTTTGACTTCAAATTCCTGAGTATTTTTGACAAGATTTTTTCATTTTTTCAGTGTCTTGATGTCTTCGTACGAACGAGTAAAGATTTTGAAATCTAGTTGAGACTTTTTGAAAAAATCAAAATTTCCAAAATTCAAAATTTGGTTGTTGTAACGGTTTACTTTTTTTATCTTTGTACTTTTCCTTAGTACATATTTATTTTTTTCTACACATTTAAAAGTTCCAAATTTTTGCTTTCCGTGAGTAAAATTTCGAAATTTTCTTTTGGTACCAAATCGGAATTCTGTCTATTAAAATCTTGACGTGTGTGTAAAATCTTGATTATTTTGGGAAGATTTTGTATTTTGTACGAAAAAGTTAAATGTTTTTAAATCTAGTCGGGACTTTCCAGGAAAAATCAAAATTTTCAAAATTCAAAATTTGAAGAAAACATTTTGATTTTTTTAACACATTTAGGTTCAAAAGTTTGACTTTTATTAGTAAAATTTAAAATTTTTCCCTCAATATCTTGATTTTCATATCTTGATACTTTGTAAAGCTTGGGATGTTTCGAAATTAAGTCAGAATTTTGAAAAAAATCAAAACCTGCAAAGACAAGAAAAAATTGGTATTAAAATTTGACTTTTGACTTCAAATTCCTGATTATTTTTAACAAGATTTTTTCATTTTTTCAGTGTCTTGATGTCTTCGTACGAACGAGTAAAGATTTTGAAATCTAGTTGACAAAAATCAAAATTTCTAAAATTCAAAATTTGGTAGTTGTAACGGTTTAGTTTTTTTATCTTTGGACTTTTCCTTGGTACATATTTATTTTTTTCCACACATTTCAAAGTTCCAAATTTTTGCTTTCGTTAGTAAAATTTCGAAATTTTTTTTGTAACCAAATCGGAATTCTGTTTATTAAAATTTTGACTTTTGTGTGTGAAAATCTTGAATATTTTGGCAAGATTTTGTATTTTGTACGAAAAAGTTAAATGTTTTTAAATCTAGTTGGGACTTTCCAGGAAAAATCAAAATTTTCAAAATTCAAAATTTGAAGAAAACATTTTGATTTTTTTAACACATTTAGGTTCAAAAGTTTTCCATCAATATCTTCATTTTTAGATCTTGATACTTCGTAAAGCTCGAGATTTTTCTAAATTAAGTCAGAATTTTGAACAAAATCAAAATCTGCAAAGACGAGAAAAAACTTGTATTAAAATTTGACTTTTGATTTCAAATTCTTGATTATTTTTAACAAGATTTTTTCATTTTTTCAGTGTCTTGATGTCTTTGTACGAACGAGTAATGATTTTGAAATCTAGTTGACACTTTTCGAAAAAATCAAAATTTCCAAAATTCAAAATTTGGTTGTTGTGACGGTTTAGTTGTTTTCATCTTTGGACTTTTCCTTAATACATATTTAGTTTTCTTCTGTACATTTAAAAGTTCTAAATTTTTGCCTTTCGTTAGTAAAATTTCGAAATTTTATTTTGAAACCAAATCGGAATTCTGTTTATTAAAATTTTGACTGTTGTGCATAAAATCTTGATTATTTTGGCAAGATTTTGTATTTTGTACGAAAAAGTTAGATGTTTCTAAATCTAGGTGGGACTTTCCCGGAAAAATCAAAATTTTCAAAATTCAAAACTTGAAGAAAAAATTTTGATTTTTTAACAGATTTAGGTTCAAAAATTTTGACTTTTATTAGTATAATTTAAAATTTTCCCGTCAATATCTTCATTTTTAGATCTTGATACTTTGTAAAGCTTGAGATGTTTCGAAAATAAGTCAGAATTTTGAAAAAAAATCAAAATCTGCAAAGACCACAAAAAATTTGTATTAAAATTTGACTTTTGATTTCAAATTCTTGTTTATTTTCGACAAGATTTTTTCATTTTTTCAGTGTATTGGTGTCGTTGTACGAACGAGTAAAGATTTTGAAATCTAGTTGACACTTTTCGAAAAAATCAAAATTTCCAAAATTCAAAATTTGGTAGTTGTGACGGTTTAGTTTTTTTATATTTGTACTTTTCCTTAATACATATTTAATTTTTTTCCGCACATTTAAAAGTTCCAAATTTTTACCTTTCGTTAGTAAAATTTCGAAATTTTATTTTGAAACCAAATCGGAATTCTGTTTACTAAAATTTTGACTTTTGTGTGTAAAATGTTGATTATATTGGCAAGATTTTGTATTTTATACGAAAAAGTTAAACGTTTTTAAATCTAGTTGGGACTACAGACAAAATCAAAATTTTCAAAATTCAAAACTTAAAGAAAATATTTTGATTTTTTTAACACATTTAGTTTCAAAAGTTTTGACTTTTATTAGTAAAATTTAAAATTTTTCCCTCAATATCTTCATTTTAAGATCTTGATACTTTGTAAAGCTTGAGATGTTTCGATAGACGTAAGAATGAAAAAAATCAAAATCTGCAAAGACAACAAAAAATTTGTATTAAAATTTGATTTTTGTCAAGATTTTTTCATTTTTTCGGTGTCTTGATGTCTTTGTACGAACGAGTAAAGATTTTGAAATCTAGTTGACACTTTTCGAAAAAATAAAAATTTCCAAAATTCAAAATTTGGTAGTTGTGACGGTTTAGTTTTTTATCTTTATACTTTTCCTTAATACATATTTAATTTTTTCCACACTTGAAAACTTGAAGAAAACGTTTTGATTTTTTTTTTAGCACAGTTGGGTTCAAAAGTTTGACTTTTATTAGCAAAATTTGAAATTTTTCCCTCAATATCTTCATTTTTAGATCTTGATACTTTGTAAAACTTGAGATTTTTAGAAATTAAATCAGAATTTTGAAAAACTTAAAATCTACAACGTCCGGAAAAATACTTCGTTAAAATTTTTCGTTTTGAAAATCTTGCGTATTTTTGGCAAGATTTTTCCTCTCCTAAGGTTTTGATGTCTTTGTAGGAAACGGTTAAATGTTTTGAAATCTAGTTGGCATTTTTGAAAAAAAAATGTTTTTTGAAAAATTAAAATTTTTTGTCTTCAATTTGTTACAGATTTGTAATTTTCCTTAATATTTGATTTTTTCTCACACATTTAAAGGTTCGTAATTTTAACTTCTGCTAGTAAAATTTCCAATTTTTTTTGAAACCACATCATAATCTTGAAAAAAAAAGTCAAAATCTGCGGTGGCGAGGGAAAGTTTTTACTAAAATTTTGTTTTTTTTGCAAAATTTTGATTAAATATCTTGGCAGTTTATGAAAAAAAAAATGCAAATTTGGATACTATGCAAAACCCGAGATGTTTTAAAACCAAGTCAGAATCTTGAAAAGTTTTTCAAAAATTTTGACTTTTGTCTGCAAAATCTTGATTATTTTTGCCGCGACGTATATGTAGATGTTTTTACCAAATTCTGTCTCAAAAATAGAAAACCACGACGTAAGCTACTGACTCACAACTTTGCAATAGATGAAGGATGGAACAAATAAAATCACCTCAATTTCATCCCACGACTACGCCTCTGACTGCTATGTATATATTGATAAACATTCTTGATTCTCACGACTACTGAAATCTAAATATAATTTTAAATGCCAACCATATCGACGTTTCATTTTAATTAAAATTACCAGACGGTGTATTGATGGTTGCATAACAACGCAAATATTTAAAATGGAAATATTTATCTTCGAGCAGTTGTAAGTCTTTTGAACGTCGATTCAGTCGAAAAGAAAAAAATAAGTACTTATCCTGATGTTCCACAACGTAGGTTCCGATTAATTTTCGAAATTTAATTAAAAAATGAACCTGTTTTGCCCGGACCGCAATTGTAATTAAAGCCCCATCCATCACAGCTCTCAGAATTTTTTGCGCCCCGTCCATTAAGTGGAAACCCATCGCCGAAACGACTTCCCGGACCCCCGGAACCCCGGAATCAATTTCCCATCGGAACTTTTCCCCGAAAGCGATTAAGCGTAAAACGTCCTTTCGTGTCTTCCTGAGTCTGGCTCCTGTGCCAAAATTTGATCACGTCGGTCCCGTCTGCTGCTTTATGGCGTGTTTTCCGCATAACGGCCGCCATAAAAAACGCTCCCGGCCGATTTTTCCGGCTGCCGGAGCGCTGCAAACAAACACGTTTCCGGGAACTCCCGGAAACACTTAACGCTTGTCTAATCGCCGCCGATTTATTCGTCCGAAGTGAATATTATTGCATGGAAGTTTGCCATATCATCGGCAGGTTGCTTGTTTGGCACACCGAGAGATAATTCAAGTTCTCTCGGGCAGTCGGTCTGGCTCCAGACCTGATATCTCCGTCGACAGACTGAAACTTGTAGTTGTCCCAGCAGAAAGTTTTCGACTCGGAAAAAGCGAACAGCTCCTTTAAACGCTCTACTTGTTTATGATGTATGGAGTTCCTGCGACACCGAACGGATACTCTTTTGGAAAAAAAGTGGCTACAAGCACTAATCTCGGGATCTAGTCTAAACAAACATCGGCGAGGAAGCGTCCTCGACGTAACTGTTTTGGCGCCGCAAATAAATAAAACATTCCGAACCGTGTTTATTTTTGTGCAATACGAGAGAAATTTGAAACAACTTTGTGTAACAATCAAATTAAGAATGTATATGTTGGTGTTAACAAGGTTTTTTATATACTGACTTACCAATAACAGAAAATCACGACGATCGGGACATTACGAAGCTAGTCAGACTGTTTTAAAGGCTTTATTTTTATTGAACACGAGCCACGAATCTCTGGCGGCTCGTAATCTTCGAATTTGATAGTGCTGTTGAGTGCAGACACCGGGAACGTTAGAGGGACCTGGAAAATAAGTCGCTGCAAAACAACTTTTTGTTCTCGGTGTCGTAAAAATCACATCGAATTTGTTTGCATTTATATTGAAAATCTAGCGAATGTGGGTTTGTTTCCTCGACACATTTTTCACAGACTTTTACGGTATTAATTTATTAACTTCAAACAGCGTAAAGTCGTCATTAGTATGTTAACGATAATGAATAAGCGTGACCGACGTCTAACATTTACAGAAAACTCGGCTTTGATTGTTCGGTTTAAGGCGACGGGGTCGTCTTGGTTGTAACGTCACTGTTACGTCAACCATTTTGATCTTGTTAAAGATACAATTTGTCAGGTCAGGTTAAGTCAAAAGCACAAACGTTTTGAAATCTAGTTAAAAAAATAAGCTGAAGTAAATTTGGTTTTTCTCCAGGTTTTTTCACTTTCATACTTTTTTTAATATTTTGATTTTTTCCACACATTTGAAGGTTTCCAGTTTGAATTTGTGGTACACAATTCTCGAACTTTTTTCTCAGCACCTTCATTTTTACACCTTGAACTATGTAAAGCCCGAGATGTTTTAAAATCAAGTAGAAAATTTGGAAAAATTTTGACAGTTGTCACAAAATCTTGTTTTTTTGGCCAGGATTTTCCCTTTTTCTGAAGGTGAGGTCAGGCTACATCTGATTAGGTCAGGATTTGCCAAGATTTTTCTTTTTGTAAAGGTCAGGTCTGGTCAAATCAATTCAAGATTTATCAAGTTTTTCCTTTTTTCTGAAGATCAGGTGGTCAGATCAGATTAAAGTTTGCCAAGATTTTCTCTTTTTCTGAAGGTCAGGTCAGGTTCGGTCAATATTTTCCAAGTTTTTCTGCTTTTTTTGAACGGCGTGTCAGATCAGGTCTATTCGTATGAGATCAAATAGAGTTAAAATTTGCCAAGGTTTTCCCTTTTCCTGAAGATCAGGTCAGATCAGGTCAGATCAGGTCAAGATTTGGCAAGATTTTCCTTTTCTGAAGATCAAGTCAAGATTTGAAAAGGTGTTTCCTTTTTCTGAAGAACAGGTAAGATCAGGTTAAGATTTGCCAAGATTTCTCTTTTTTCTGAAGATTAGGTCAAGATTTTCTAAGATTTTCCCTTTTTTTGAAGGTCAGGTCACCTCAGTTCAGATCAGATCTGGTCAAAATTCGCTAAGATTTTCCTTTATCTGAAGATCATGTCAGATTAGGTCAAGATTTTCAAAGATTTTTCCCTTTTTCTGAAGGTCAGGTCAACTCCAGTGGGATTAAGTCAGGTAAGATCAGATGAAGATTTGCCTGGATTTTCCCTTCTTCTGAGGATTAGATCAGATCAGGTTAAGATTTGCCAGGATTTCCGATTTTTTTGAAGGTCAGATCAGGACAAGTGGGATTAGGTTAAATCAGATCAGGTCAAGATTTGTCAATTTTTCCGAAAATCAGGTCAGGTCAGATCAAGTCAAGATTTGCCAAGATTTTCCTTTTTCTGAAGATCAGGTCAGATGAGATTAAGATTTTCCAGTATTTTTCCTTTTTATGAAGGTCAGATCAAGTCAGATCAAGTCCCTTTTTCTGAAGATTAGGTCAAGATTTTCACAGATTTTTCCTTTTTCTAGAGGTTAGGTCAGCTCATGTGGGATCAGGTCAGGTCAGATCAGGTCAAGATTTTCCAAGTTTTTCCCTTTTTTTTGAAGATCCGGTCAGGTCAGATCAAATCAAGATTTGCCAAGACTTTCCTTTTTTCTGAAGATCAGATCAGGTCAGATCAAGTCAAGATTTTCCAAGGTTTTCTTTTTCTGAAGATCAGATCAAGATTTGACAAGATTTTGCATTTTTCTGAAAAATATGTCAAGTTTTTCGAGGATTTTCCCTTTTTCTGAAGGTTTGGTTAGCTCAAGTGGGATCAGATCAGGTTAGATCAGGCCAAGATTTGCAAAGATTTCCTTTTTTCTGAAGGTGAGATCAGCTCAAGTGGGATCAGGTCAGATCAAACGAAGTCAAAATTTGCCAGGATTTTCCCTTTTTCTGAAGATCAGGTTAGATCAGGTTAAGATTTGCCAAAATTTTCCCTTTTTTTTCTGAAGATTTGGTCAAGATATACACAGATTTCCCCTTATCCTGGAGGTTAGGTCACCTCAAGTGGGATCAGGTCATGTCATATCACATCAAGGTTTGTAAAGTTTTTCCCTTTTTTTGAAAGTCAAGTCAGGTCAGACCATGTCAAGGTTTGCCAAGGGTTTCTTTTTCTGAAGGACAGGTCAGCGGAAGTGAGATCTGGTCGGGTCAGATCAGGTCAAGATTTACCAAGATTTGCCATTTTCTGACCATCAGGTCAAGATTTTAAAGGTTTTCCTTTTTTCTGAAGGTCAGGTCAGGTCAGAGCAAGTCAAGTTTTGCCAAGATTTTTTTCTGTAGATCAGGTCAAGATTTGAACAGATTTTCCCTATTCCTGAAGGTCAGATCAGATCAAGTGGGATCAGGTCAAATCAAACCAAGACAAAATTTGCCAAGATTTTCCTTTTTCTGAAGATTAAGTCAGAGATCAGGTTAAGATTTGCCAGGATTTTCCCTTTTTCTGAAGGTCAGGTCAAGTCAGATCAAGTCAAGATTTGCCAAGATTTTTTTTCTGAAGATCAAGTCAAGATTTGCCAAGATTTGCCCTTTTTCTGAAGATTATTTCAAGATTTTCAAAGATTTTCCTTTTTATGGAGGTTAGTTCATTTCAAATGGGATCTGGGCAAGTAAGGTCAGGTTACGATTTGCCAAGTTTTTCCCGTTTTAGAAGGTCAACTCAGCTCAGATCAAGTCAAGATTTGCTAAGAATTTCCTTTTCTGCAGATCAGGTCAAGATTTGCAAGGTTTTTCCCTTTTTTTCAAGGTCAGGTCAGGTCAGACCAAGTCAAGTTTTGCCAAGATTTTTTTCTGCAGATTAGGTCAAGATTTGACAAGATTTTCCCTTTTTCTGAAGGTTAGATCAGGTCAGATCAAGTCAAGATTTGCCAAGATTTTGTGTTTCTGAAGATCAATTCAAGATTTGTGAAGATTTTCCTTTTTTCCGAAGGACAGGTCAGAGGAAGTGAGATCTGCTCAGGTCAGATCAAGTCAAGATTTACCAAGATTTTCCATTTTCTGACCATCAGGTCAAGATTTTTAAAGGTTTTCCTTTTTTCTGGAAGTCAGGTCATGTAAATCAAGTGAAGGTTTGCCAAGATTTTCCTTTTCTGAAGATCAGATCAGGTCAGATTAAGTCAAGATTTCCCAAGATTTTCTTTTTCTCAAGATCAAGTCAAGATTTGTGAAGATTTTCCTTTTTTCTGAAGGACAGGTCAGAGGAAGTGAGATGTGGTCAAGTCAGATCAGGTCAAGATTTTTAAAGGTTTTCCTTTTTTCTAAAGATCAGGTCAGGTCAGATCAAGTCAAGATTTGACAAGATTTTCTTTTTCTGATGATCAAGTTAAGGTTTGTCAAGATTTTCCCTTCTTCTGAAGATTATTTCAAGATTTTCAAAGATTTTCCCTTTTTTTGGAGATTAGGTCAGCTCAACATCTGCCAAGTTTTTCTCGTTTTTGAAGGTCAAGTCAGCTCAGATCAAGTCAAGATTTGGCAAGATTTTTTTCTGCAGATCAGGCCAAGATTTGCAAAGATTTTCCCTTTTTCTGAAGTCAGGGCACGTCAGATCAAGTCAAGATTTGCCAAGGTGTTCTGTTTCTGAAGATCAAGTCCAGATTTGTCAAGATTTTCCCTTTAGCTGAAGATTAAGTTAAGATTTTCAAAGATTCTCCCTTTTTCTGAAGATTAGATGAAGTCAAGATTGGCAAGATTTTCCTTTTCTGCAGATCAGATCAAGACTTGCAAAGATTTTAGCCTTTTCTGAAGGTGAGATCAGCTCAAGTGGGATCAGGTCAGAACAAACCAAGCCAAAATTTGCTAGGATTTTCCTTTTTTCTGAAGATGAGGTCAGCTCAGGTTGGTTCAGATCGAGATTTGCTAAGGTTTTCCCTTTTTTGAAGTTTTGGTCAGGCCATATCTGATCAGATCAGATCAAGATTTGCCAAGGTTTTACTTTTTCTGAAGATGAGGTCAGATCAGGTTAAGATTTGCCACGATTTTTTTTTGAAGATCAAGTCAAGATTTCCCAAGATTTTCGCATTTCCTGAAAATTAGGTCAATATTTTCAAAGATTTTTCCTTTTTGTGAAAAAAAAACCTCAAGTGGGATCAACTCAAGTCAGATTAGGTGAAGATTTACCAAGTTTTTGTCTTTTTTTCTGAAGGTAAGTTCAGGTCAGAGCAGGTCAAGAATTGCCAAGATTTTCCTTCTTGCTGAAGATCAGGTCCAGATTTTCAAAGATTTTCCCTTTTTCTGAAGTCAGGTCAGATCAAGTCAAGATTTGCCAAGATTTTCCTTTTCTGAAGATCAGGTCAAGATTTTCAAAGATTTTCCCTTTTTCTGAAGGTCAGATCCGCTTAAGTGGGATCAGGTCAAATCAAACCAAGACAAAATTTGCCAGCATTTTCCCTTTTGCTGTAGATTAGGTCAAGATTTTCAAAGATTTTCCCTTTTTCTGAAGGTCAGATCAGATCAAGTGGGATCAGGTCAAATCAAACCAAGACAAAATTTGCCAAGATTTTCCTTTTTCTGAAGAATAAGTCAGATCAGGTTAAGATTTGCCAGGATTTTCCCTTTTTCTGAAGGTCAGGTCAAGTCAGATCAAGTCAAGATTTGCCAAGATTTTTTTTCTGAAGATCAAGTCAAGATTTGCCAAAATTTTCCCTTTTTCTGATGATCAGGTCAGCTCAAGTGGGATCAGGTCAGGTCAGATCAGATGAAGATTTGTCAGGTTTTTCCGTTTTTTTCTCAAAGTTAGGTCAGGGCAGAACAGGTCAAGAATTGCCGAGATTTTCTTTTTTCTGAAGGACAGGTTAGCCGAAATGGAATCAGCTCAGGTCAGATCAAGTCAAGATTTACCAAGATTTTCCTTTTTCTGACGATCAGGTCAAGATTTTGAAAGATTTTCTCTTTATCTGAAGGTCAGATCACCTCAAGTGGGATCAGGTCAGGTCAGATTAGGTCAAAATTATCCCTTTTTCTGGAGGTCTCGATAATTTTGTAAGAAAAGCGTAAACGTTTTGAAATCTAGCTGGCACTTTACAAAAAAAAAAATCATTCGCAAAACTCAAAATTTAAACGAATTGGATGTTAGTTGGATTGTCTATATACCTTAATTTTTTTAGACTTTTTTCTTTTCTCCAAAATATTATTTGTATCTGGAACTTAAGACCTCGATATTATGTAAAGTAAAATTTTTGTAATTTTTGTCAAGATTTTACCTTTTTGAAAGTCTGGACACTTTTGTAGGAAAAGGATAAATGTATTGAAATCTAGTTGGCACTTCCTGAAATAATCAAAATTTTCAAAATTCTTTCGTCATAAGCTACAGCAAATTTAATTTTTCTGTGTAAGTGCTACGTTTTAATTTTTCTTTTCACACGTTTCAAGGTTTAAAATTTGGACTTAAGTATTTTTCAATTCTCGAACTTTTTCCTCAACATCTTCATTGTTCACCTTGATACTACTGAAATTAAATGTGAACATGGAAAAAAGTCAAAATTTGTGATCGCGAAAAAACTTTGTATTAAAATTTTGATTTATGTTCGTAGATTCTTGACTGCTCCTGCCAAAATTTTCCCTTTTTCTGAAATTCTCGACAGTTTTGTACGAAAAAAGTAAATGTTTTGAGATATCATTTTCAAAGACAAAATTTGTGATAACGACAAAAACTTTTTATTAAAATTTTGACTTCTGTTCGCAAAATATTGACTCTTCTTGCCAAAATTCAGGCATTTCATAAAAATAAAAATTTTCAAAATTCGAAATTTAAAAGAATTCGACGTAACCTGTAGCCAATTTGATTTTTCTGATTTTTTTACCTTGAGTAAAACCTGAAGTGTTTTGAAACCAAGTGTAAACATGGGAAAAAATGTCAAATATTTTTGACATATTTGTGACGCCGACAAAAGCTTTTTATTAAAACTTTGACTTGTGTTTCTTGCCAAAATTTTCCTCTTTTTTCTGAAATAATTAAATTTAAATTTTGGACTTGTGTTAGTCAATTTTCGAACTTTTTCTTCGCCATCTTCATTTTTTCAATTTCAGGTACGAAACCGTCAAATATTTTGAAATCTGCACTTTGGAAGAAAAAAGTTCTCATATCTTAAAAAGGAAAACAGGACTATTGGCTAACAAAATTGAAGGAACTTAATTTTTTTTCTGAAGAATTTCGAAAAACTTAACTGTTGTAAATTAAGGTCAAGTTCCTTTGACGAAATCTCCAGGAAGCAGACTCAACTCAGCGGCCTTCTGCACTTCCACTCCAAGTGTCGACGCACCAGCTGGCGCCGCGAATAAATAAAACATTCCGATCACTGTGTTTATTTTTATTCAATACGATAGAAAGAACTACGTGTAACAATAAAATAACACTGTTAAATGTTAATACTAACAATTATCTTTATATTCAGACTTACAAATCTTCATAGCCTTTAAAGCGATTAGGTGGGATCGCGTACATGGATCCTCTCGGATAAACATGGTCGAGGGACCAATGGAAACTGTGTTATGGGTATAAATAAGAATAATTTACTCATTACGAACTAACGACTAATTCCCTTATCGACTACAGCACTAAAAATAGTAGGAACTTGAACAGCTGAAGTTAGTCACGTTATGTTTTAGTCGGTCTTATCTTGTACTACTCTAGACTCCTGCTGAAGACGGCGACGTCCAAGGCAAGCAAAAAACGAATTGAAACGGTTACACAAATTTCAGCAAAATTCCCTCCGACAAAAGACGTCAGAGCGATTTTTCACCTCTCATTACCGTCCGGCACCTGCCAAAAGCATTAACCCGAGCCGCGAAGTCGGCGTTTAGAAAGCGCCTCCTACGCCCCAGCCGGCCTTTTTCCACCCGTCCGAAAAAGTCCGATTTTGGGGCCATGTAGGCCGTTTAATAACAAAAGTATAAATAGAAATCAACACAACTTTAATGATCAGTACCCACTCAGCATGTAGGTTTGTGGCGCCGTTTAATGTTTGTACACTTATTAATGTAGTTGGGAACGTTTATTAGCACTCGTCGCCTACGACGTCTACGTTTCATTCTCATCCTTATCACAATCCTCCGGCAGAACGTCGCGTTTCCTCGTCCGCCGAGAAAATCGACGCCCGAGCTAATTGCTAGAGTACGGCAAACCAGTTCGGCTAATTGACCGTGTGAGAACCACTTCAGCGGCAAAAACTGCGCGGCGAACACTCTTAAACTCCTAGAGGCTGGATTCGGCTCGGCGGCGTCAGTTTACGTTCGCCGCGATGCACTTGCATTGCTTGATCCGCTGGACGCGCTTCTTGCGCAGGGGCGGCACCATGGACGGGCACTTCAGGGTGATGGTCACCCAGGTGAACTTGCTGGGCCGGCAGAAGGCGCACGCCTTGAAGGCGGGCCCGTTCTGGTCCTCGTCCTCGGTCTCCTCGCTGGCGGGCAGGTGCCGGTGCCGGCGCTTGGGGTTCTTGGGGATGTAGAAGGAGTTGCACTGGCCGTAGCAGAAGCGGTTGATGACGGTCCGAGTGAGGCAGCCCTCCTCCTTCACCTTGATAATAACAATAATAACAACAATAATAATAATGATTATCGTAATTTTTCAAGGTGGTCAAAAATGGTCGAAAAAATGAAGTTCGTCAAAATAAAATCAAAATTAGTCAAAAAGTTTTTAAAGCCAATTTGTCTTATGTTCACAAAGTTTTAATTTTTTGTCAAAATTTTCTATTTTGATTTCAAGTTGAACAATTTTTTGACACTGTTTTGAATTTTTGTTTTCACCAGATTTCCACCTTTTTTTTTCTTAATACGTGTAGTCATCTTTTCACAACAAGAAACTTAGAACACGGTTAAAATGGTCATTTTTGCAAGGAAATATAGATTTTACAACTATGGGGCGGAGCCTAATTGCAAAATTGATATTTCCTTTTACAAATTTTCCATTTTAAACATGTTTTAAGTTTCATGTTGTGAAAAGAAGTCTACACATATTGAAACAAAAAGGCAAAATGTAAGCCCGCCCACCCGCCCTGTCTCAATTGTGATGATTTTTTCTATTCGTCGTGAGTCAAGGGGGCGGAGCTTAACTGCAAAATACTTATTACTTTACAAGAATTTAAAAACATGTTTTTGAGTCTCGTGTTCAAAGAATACTATGTACAATAAGAAAAAAGGCAAAATATAAAACCCCGCCCACCCACCCCATCTCAATTGTGATGATTTTTTTATTTCTAGAAACTTTAGTTTTCTTTTTTAATTATTCAAGTTTTATTTGTGTAACACGATTATATAAGAACATATTTCACACGGTAATTTCTCGTAGAAAAATAAAGATTTTACAATTCGACTTACGACGATATAAAAAAAATCATCAGAATTGAAACAGGGTGGGTGGGCGGGCCTTAAATTTGCCTTTTTTCTGAAAAGACGACTACATATACATATTAAGAAAAACGACAAAATATAAGCCCCGCCCACCCACCCTGTCTCAATTCTGATGATTTTTTTTATTCGTCGTGAATCAAGAGGGCGGAGCTTAATTGCAAAATGCTTATTTTTCACGAGAAATTAAAAACATGTTTTTGAGTCTCGTGTTGTTCAAAGAATACTATGTACATTAAGAAAAAAAAAGCAAAATATAAACCCCGCCCACCCACCCCATCTCAATTGTGATGATCTTTTTTATTTTTAGAAACTTGAAATACGTTTAAAACCGTAAATTTTTTTAAAGAACTATGGATTTTGCAATTAGGCTCCGCCCCTCGATCTGACAACGAATGAAAGATTCAGTACGATTGAGATGGAGACGGATGGGTGTGGCTTCTGTTTTAGTTTTCTTTTTTAATTATTTAAGTTTTATTTGTGTAACACGATTATTTAAGAACATATTTCACACGGTAATTTCTCGTAGAAAAATAAAGATTTTACAATTCGACTTACGACGAATAAAAAAAATCATCAGAATTGAAACAGGGTGGGTGGGCGGGCCTTAAATTTGCCTTTTTTCTGAAAAGACGACTACATATACATATTAAGAAAAACGACAAAATATAAGCCCCGCCCACCCACCCTGTCTCAATTCTGATGATTTTTTTTATTCGTCGTGAATCAAGAGGGCGGAGCTTAACTGCAAAATGCTTATTTTTCACGAGAAATTAAAAACATTTTTTGAGTCTCGTGTTGTTCAAAGAATACTATGTACATTAAGAAAAAAAAAAGCAAAATATAAACCCGGCCCACCCACCCCATCTCAATTATGATGATCTTTTTTATTTTTAGAAACTTGAAATACGTTTAAAACCGTAATTTTTTTTAAAGAAATATGGATTTTGCAATTAGGCTCCGCCCCTCGATCTGACAACGAATGAAAAATTCAGTACGATTGAGATGGGGACGGATGGGTGTGGTTTCTGTTTTAGTTTTCTTTTTTAATTATTTAAGTTTTATTTGTGTAACACGATTATTTAAGAACATATTTCACATGGTAATTTCTCGTAGAAAAATAAGGATTTTACAATTCGACTTACGACGAATAAAAAAAATCATCAGAATTGAGACAGGGTGGGTGGGCGGGCCTTAAATTTTGCCTTTTTTTTTTATTAATATGTGTAGATTTATTTCGAGAACAAGAAACTTAAAAATTATTAAACTTGTAATCAAAATCGAAAATTTGGACGAAAAATTAAGATTTTACGAGAAATATACAGATCATAAAAAATTTGATAATTAACAAAACCACCATGGACTAAAATTTTCTTCAATTTTTTCTATTCTTGAAATATCTGGAGACATTAATATTTATATTTTTTAAATTGTGTTTTTTCTCCAAGATTTGTTGTTTTCTTCAATAACTCTACAGTTTTCAGAGATTTTTTAAAAATTTTTTCATGATGGTTTTCAGTTTTAATTGAGATTCCAATTTCGTTCTTCAGGTCTTAATTTTTCTCTCCACGAAAAAAGCTTGAGAAGAAAAATTGTAAATCTTCGATGAAACTTCGTGAGAAAAACTAATGAGGCCGAAATTTTGTGAAAACTAAAATTCTAAAATTTGGCAAAAAATTCTTCAAGTTGAAATAAAAATCGAAAATTTCAACCAAAAACTAAAACTTCGTAAGGAAAAATGAAAAAGCATTAAATCTCATGACAACAAAAATCCAAAATTATGTCAAAAAATTATTCAACTTGTAATTAAAGTCGAAAATTTGGACGAGAAATTAAGATTTTACGAGAAATACACATAATAAAACATTTGGTAATTAACAGAACCACCACGAACTAAGATTTTCTTCAATTTTTTCTATTCTTGAAATATCTGGAGACATTAATATTTATATTTTTTAAATTGTGTTTTTTTTTCTCCAAGATTTGTTGTTTTACTCTCAATAACTCTACAGTTTTCAGAGATTTTTAAAAAATTTTTTCATGATGGTTTTCAGTTTTAATTGAGATTCCAATTTCGTTCTTCAGGTCTTAATTTTTCTCTCCACGAAAAAAGCTTGAGAAGAAAAATTGTAAATCTTCGATGAAACTTCGTGAGAAAAACTAATGAGGCCGAAATTTTGTGAAAACTAAAATTCTAAAATTTGGCAAAAAATTCTTCAAGTTGAAATAAAAATCGAAAATTTCAACCAAAAACTAAAACTTCGTGAGGAAAAATGAAAAAGCATTAAATCTCATGACAACAAAAATCCAAAATTATGTCAAAAAATTATTCAACTTGTAATTAAAGTCGAAAATTTGGACGAGAAATTAAGATTTTATGAGAAATACACATAATAAAACATTTGGTAATTAACAGAACCACCACGAACTAAGATTTTCTTCAATTTTTTCTATTCTTGAAATATCTAGAGATATTAATATTTATATTTTTTAAATTGTGTTTTTTCTCCAAGATTTGTTCTTTTTCTCTCAATAACTCTACAGTTTTCAAATTTTTTTTTATTTTTTCATGACGGTCTTCACTTTTAATTGAGATTCCAATTTCGTTCTTCAGGTCTCAACTTTTCTCTCCACGAAAAAAGTTTGAGAAGAAAAACTGTAAATCTTAGCCGAGACATCGTGAGAAAAATTAATGAGGCCGAAATTTCATGAAAACTAAAATTCAAAATTTGACAAAAAGTTCTTCA
The DNA here is from genome assembly GCA_022388445.1 of Zophobas atratus. NCBI lineage: Eukaryota > Metazoa > Arthropoda > Insecta > Coleoptera > Tenebrionidae > Zophobas > Zophobas atratus. The sequence goes on from CM039444.1 coordinate 3,150,782, forward strand.
ACTTGAAATGAAAATCGAAAATTTCGACCAAAAACTAAAACTTCGTGAGGAAAAATAAAGAGCTTTAAATCTCGTAAAAACAAAATCTCAAAATTGTGCCAAAAAAATTATTCAAATTGTAATCAGAAGCGAAAATTTGGCCAAAAAATTAAAACTTTGCGATAAATACACGGACTATAAGAACATTTAAATAGAACCACGACGGACATAATTTTTCTTCAACTTAGAAAAATTTACCATTTTAAACATGTTTTAAGTTTTTTGTTTTGAAAGAGCGACTACATAGACATATTAAGAGAAACGACAAAATATAAGCCCCGCCCACCCGCCCTGTCTCAATTGTGATGATTTTTTTTATTCGTCGTGAATCAAAGGGGCGGAGCTTAACTGCAAAATACTTATTTTTTACGAGAAATTAAAAACATGTTTTTGAGTATCGTGTTGTTCAAAGAATATTATGTACATTAAAACAAAAAAAGGCAAAATATAAACCCCGCCCACCCACCCCATCTCAATTGTGATGATTTTTTTTATTCTTAGAAACTTAAAACACGTTCAAAATCGCAAATTTTGTACAGAAATATGGATGTTGCAATTAGGCTCCGCCCCTCGATCTGACAACGAATGAAAAATTCTCTATTGAGATCGAGACGGATGGGTGGGGCTTCTGTTTTGGTTTTCTTTTTTAATTATTACATCTAGTTTTCTTTGTGTAACACGATTATTTAAGAACATATTTCACATGGTAATTTCTCGTAGAAAAATAAGGATTTTACAATTCGACTTACGACGAATAAAAAAAATCATACGAATTGAGATAGGGTGGGTGGGTGGGGCTTATATTTTGCTTTTTTTTTCTTAATATACATAGCCATCTTTTCACTACAAAAAACTTAAAACAAAATCAAGCTTTTCATTTCTTGTAGAGAAATAAGGATTTTGCTCTTAAGCTCCGCCTTCTTGCTTCACGACGAACAAAAAAATCATCACAATTGAGATCGGGTGGGTGGGCGGGGCTCACATTTTCTCTTTTTTTTTTATTAATATGTGTAGATTTATTTCGACAACAAGAAACTTAAAAATTATGAAACTTGTAATCAAAATCGAAAACTTTGACAAAAAATTAAGATTTTACGAGAAATACACAGATTTTGAGCAAAAGTTGAATAATGTTTGAATACCACTTAGAATTTTTGTTTTCATGAGAGATCCAGTTATTTAATTGTTCCTCACGATGTTTTTTTATTCAAGATTTTGACAGTATTTAAGCTCAAGATTTTCTTGTGAAGAGAAAAATCGAAACCTGAGGAACAAAATTCAAGTTGGAACCTTAATAAAAGCGAAAATATTAAAAATAAAACAAAAATTATTGAAAACCTCCGGAAACTGTAGAGATATTGAGACAATAAAAACAACAGATCTTGAAAAAAGCCAGAATTTAATAAAGTTATTATTAATATCCTCAGATCATGACCGGAAAAAACTGAAAAAAATTCAGTCCACCGTAGTTCAAATTAATGCCGATTTTTTTATTATCTGTGGATTTATTCTAAAATTTTAGTTTTTTGTCCGAATTTTCGATTTTTATTTCAAGTGAAAGAATTTTTGCCTCTGAAAACTGCAGAGATATTGAAACGAAGCCATCAAATTTTGAAAAAAAACACAATTTAAAAAATATAACTATTAATATCCCCAGATTTCTCAGATCTGAAAAAAAAACTGAACAGAATTTAGTTCATCGTGTTTTAATCCAAATTTTCGATTTTTTATTTCAACTTGAACAAATTTTTGACACAGTTTTGAATTTTTGTTTTCACCAGATTTCCCAGCTTTTTAATTTTTTTCTGACGATGTTTAATTGAAGATTTTTCCAGTTTTTCTTCTCAAGATCGAGACCTAAGGAACGAAGTTTAATGGGATCTAAATAAAAAGCGAAGATTATCAAAATTAAACAACTATTGTTTAAAAAACTTCTGGAAAGTGTAGAGATATTGAGATAAAAAAAAGCCAAATCTTCTTATAACCTGTATAATGGTAAAGTTTGAATTTTTTTAGTTTTTGGTCGAAATTTTCGATTTTTATTTCAAGTTGAAGCATTTTTGCACAAATTTTTGAATTTTAATTTGCACGAAATAAATATTTAAAAATTTTAAAAACTGCCGAAATTTAAAAGCGCAATTTGGGAAATCGTATGAATTTTCGAAAAAACGAAGCCAAAAATCCTTCTGGATCTCCAGCACCCACTCACCTTCTGAATCAGCGGCTCGGTCTTGCACCAGTCCCTCTGCAGATACTCCTTCTTGGTCACGAACAACGCATTCTTGCTGCTCTTCAGCAGCTTCCGCCCGTTGAACCCCCGCAAATCCTGCAGCAGCTCGGTGGCTCGGTACGGGTCGGAGTGGTTATTCCGGCGCAGGAAAAGATTAATATCGACGCGAGGATTCTCGACCCGGGGGACCATCTGTTCGTCATCCAGAAGCTTGAGCTTCTGGATCTGGAATTCCTGCTCCGGGGGGATATAGTTCTCGTCCAGCTCGTTCTCGAGCAGGTAGCGCTTCTCCTCGCGGGAGGCGTTCTGTTTCTTCTCGGCCAGCAGCCGCTCGACTTCTTTGGTGTTGATGATGTCGAGGATGGACTCGCTGCGGGGGGTGCGGAGGCACGAGCAGAGCCCGGCGACGACGAGGAGCAGGGGGAGGGCCTGGAGCAGCATCTGGAACGAAGAATCAACCATGAAACTAGATGGTTAAAAAAATTGGCTCAAAGTTATTTTGACAGAACTTTCCTCGCCTCTGAAGTACAGTCCAACAAATACTGCTAATAATATTGGCAAAATCAGTTTTATTTTATCAAGTACTAGCCCCGCCCACCCGCCCCCTATTTTCTCAGAGTATACGTCATTTGCCAAAATGAGACAATCTAATTACTAAAAATTTGAGGAAAATGAGAAAATAATATCCAAAAATGTTCTCGAAAAATATAAAAATTGGCTCTATTCGAACGGAAAAATGTACTATCACATCGAAAATTATACAGAAAACCAACGTAGATTACGAACTGAAAATCGTTTTTCCGACCAGCTTTCTAATAATCGAGGAAAATGAGAAAATATTTCTAAAAAAAAAATGTATTAAAAATCAAATGTAAATCTTGAATAATAAGTGTTTTTTGGGATATCTTTCCAAAAAAAAAAAAAATTATATAGGAAATTTTACGTGTGTAATGAACCTGGAGCAAGAAAAATGGGAATCTTATATCCAAACATTTTTTTTTAAATTAAGAGTGGCAGAATTCGATCTTTCAGTTTCTATGTATTTGATTTTGCGACTTTTAAGATTTTTGTTTAATTTTTAGAATGTTCATTCCTCTAGGGAGTCAGTTTGTTTTCTTCAATTTTTCAGGTTTCCAAATTTTTCGACTTTGGTTCTTTTGATTTTTCAATATTTCGGTCTTCAGGTTCTAGATTCTTTATTTATTTGTGATTTTTCGAGTTTTAATATTACAATTTTAATTCCTTCAATTTTGCAGTTTGTCGATTTTTTATTTTCCAAAAAGTCATCTAAAAATTTTCAAAAAATTGAAGGATGTAGATCTCGACGCGCTGATTCCAAAAATATAGCATGTTAATTCGGTGTGCAATTAGAATTTTTTGAAACTAGTGAATGTATTTAGTTAAATTTCGAAATTGTCAATTTATTTAGTGTAAAATTTCATTTTTGAAAAAGTAAGCTAAAAGTTCTAAAAAAAATCAAGATTACAGATCTTGACGTGCAGATTTCAAAAATATAGCGTGTTTAGGGTCGCCGAGCAATATTTTCGAAATATTCGGAATGAAATTCGAAGTTTTGGATTTTTTTAAACCCTAGTATCGGGAAAATCCTAAGAAATCTTGAGAAAGCTCAAGAAATGTTGAGAAATCTAGAGCAAGAGAAATTTTAATAAATCCTGAGAAATTCTGAGAATTGCTGAGAAATGATGAGAAATCTTCAGAAATTTTAAGAAATTTTGAGAAATCCAGAGAAATCCTAAGAAATGTTAAGAAAACTTGAGAAATCCTGACAGTCTTGAAAATGATGACAAATCTTGAGAAACCTTGAAATATCCTAAGAAATCATGACAAATCTTGAAAAATCTTGAGAAGGCTCGAAAAACATGAAGAAATTTATGGGAAATCTTGAGAAACCACGAGTAAGTCTTGAAGTCTTGATAAATCTTGAGAAATTTTGACACATATTGAAAAATCTTGAGAGACCCTGAGAAACTTTAATAAATCTTGATAAATTTTGAGAAATCTTGAGAAATCTTGAGAATTATTGAGAAATTATGAAAAATCTTGAGAAATTTTAAGGTATTTTGAGAAATCCCGAGAAATCCTGAGAAATGTTGAGAAATTTTGAAAAATCTTAAGAATCTTGAGAATGATGAGAAATCGCAATAAATCTTAAAAAATCTTGACGAAGACTCGAAAATCGTCGAGAATTTTTGGTGAAATCTTGACAAATCTTGTGAAATGCAGAGAAACCTTGAGTAATCTTGAAGTATTGATAAATCTTGAAAAATTTTGAGAAATCTTGAGAAATCCTGAGAATTGTTGAGAAATGATGAGGAATCTTGAGAAATTTTAAGAAAATTTGAGAAATCTCGACATATAGAAACCTTGAGAAATCCAGAGAAATCCTAAGAAATGTTGCGAAATCTTAAAAAATCCTGAGAATTTTGAGGATGATGAGAAATCTTGAAAAACCTTGTAACGTCCTGAGAAATCATGATAAATCTTGAAAAATCTTAAGAAGACTCGAAAAACGTCTACAAATTTCGAGGAAATCTTTAGAAACCTTGAATAATCTTGAAGTCTTGATAAATCTTGAGAAATTTTGAGACATACTGAAAAATTTAGAAGAATTTTGCGAAATCTCGAACTCTAGAAACTTCGAAACCTTGAAAAATCTTGAGAAACCTTGAGAAACTTTAATAAATCTTGGTAAATTTTGAGAAATCTTGAGAAATTCTGAGAATTGTTGAGAAATTATGAAAAATCTTGAGAAATTTTAAGAAATTTTGAGAAATCTCGAAATATTGAAACCTTGAGAAATCGCGAAAAATCCTGAGAAATGTTGAGAAATCTTGAAAAATCCTGAGAATTTTGAGAATGATGAGAAATCGAAATAAATCTTGAAGAATCTTGAGAAGGCTCGAAAAATGTCGAAAATTTTTGGCGAAATCTTGAAAAATCTTGTAAAATCCGGAGAAACCTTGAATAAACTTGAAGTATTGATAAATCTTGAGAAATTTTGAGAAATATTGAGAACTCTAGAAACTTTGAAACCTTGACAAACCTTGAGAAACCCTGAGAAACTTTAATAAATCTTGGTAAATTATGAGAAATCTTGAGAAATCCTGAGAATTGTTGCGAAATTATGAAAAATCTTGAGAAATTTAAAGAAATTTTGAGAAATCTCGAAATATAGAAACCTTGAGAAATCGCGAAAAATCCTGAGAAATGTTGAGAAATCTTGAAAAATCCTGAGAATTTTGAGAATGATGAGAAATCGAAATAAATCTTGAAAAATCTTGAGAAAGCTCGAAAAATGTCGAGAATTTTTGGCGAAATCTTGAAAAATATTGTAAAATCCAGAGAAACCTTGAATAAACTTGAAGTATTGATAAATCTTGAGAAACCTTGAGAAACTTTAATAAATCTTGGTAAATTTTGAGAAATCTTGAGAAATCCTGAGAATTGTTGAGAAATTATAAAAAATCTTGAGAAATTTAAAGAAATTTTGAGAAATCTCGAAATATAGAAACCTTGAGAAATCGCGAAAAATCCTGAGAAATGTTGAGAAATCTTGAAAAATCCTGAGAATGATGAGAAATCGAAATAAATCTCGAAATTTCGAAATCTCGAAACTTTGAGAGAACTCGATAAATCTTGAAAAACCTCAAGAAACCGCGAGAAATCTCGTAGAATTGTTGACAAATTTTAAAGAATCTTGAGAAATCGTGAAAAATTTTGAAAAAATATAGAAATCTGATCCAAGAAACCTTGAGAAATTCTGAGAAATTTTGAGAAATCTTGAGAAATTTTGACAATTCTTCAGGAAATCTCGATGAATTTTCTAAGAAATCTCAGAGAAATCTAGAGAAATCTCGTAACCTGTAAACTGTAAAAGAAATCTTGAGAAATCCTGGGAGGTGTCGAGGAACCTCAAGAATATCTCGGAAAACATTTTGAGAAATTTCAAAATCTCGAAACCTGAAAACGTCTAGAAATGTTGAGAAATCCTGAAAAATATTGAGAAATTCTGAGAAATCTTGAAAAAAAAAAACGAGAAACCTCGAGAAATTCAAAGAAACCTAGAGAAGTCTTGAGCATACTTGAGACACCATGAGAAAGTTGGAGAAATCTCAGAGAAATCTTGAGAAATCTCGAAACCTGTAAACTTTTAGGAATCCTTAGAAATTTTTGAGAAGTCTCGAGAAACTTCTAAAATGTCTCGAACAATTCTTGAGAAATCTCTAAATCTCGAAATCTGGGAACGTCTAGGAATGTTGAGAAATCCTGAGAAATGTTATAAAAACTAGAAAATCTTGAGAAATCTTGAAACTTCGAGAAATCTTGAAAAACCTCGAGGAACCCATAGAAAACTCGAAAAAATCTCGTAGAAGTCTTGAGAAATCTCGAAACCTGGAAACTTTTAGAAATATTGAGAAATGCTGCGAAATCTTGAGAAATCTTAGAGAAATTCTCTGAAATCTTGAAAAAATTCCGAGAAAACTTGAGAAATCTTGACAAATCTTCGAATCTTGAAATATCGAAATCTGGAAATCTCGGAATTTCGAAATATTCGGTGTGAAATTCGAATTTTTTGAAATTTCTAAATTTTTTTTCAGTATATCTTAAGATAAAACTGATTTTGGCAAATTATATATCCTCTATGAAAATAATGGGTGGGTGGGCGGGGCTAGTACTTGCTAAGATAAGACTGGTTTTGGCAAATGACGTACCCTCTAAAAATTTATTTAAATTATAAGAAAAGTCACTAGAGGTTCCAAAGCACTTTCAAATTCTTTCCAAACAGGAATACTTAGACCAAAATTGTTTTAAATTTTTCAAAAAAAAAGCGTGCCCAAAATTAATCCAAAAACAAATTAGATTAGAATTTTCATGTAACATAACACCAAATTAGTAGAAAGTAAAAGTTTAGTAAAAAATATAGTGAGTAATGTACGAATTCTCAAAAAATTCAAGGGTGTAGATCTCGACGCGCTATTTCCAAAAATATACCGTGTTTATGGTCACGGACAAATATTTTAGAAATATTCGGGGTGAAATTAAATTTTTTTGAAATTTCTAAAAATTTCGATATTTGAGTCCTTGTTAAGATGAAACTGATTTTGGCAAATTACATACCCTCCAAGAGAAGAAAGGGTGGGTGGGCGGGGCTAGCTCTTGCTAAGAACATTCTAAAAAAGAACATTTGGCGCCCCGAGAAGGTTTTGCATTTTTAAAAGACAGTTGAGATCCCGAGAAGCTTTTGTATTAACAAAAACAGTTGAACTTGTAGGTTTTATTAGTGCACAAACGGGCGACGAGACCAAGATTTCGTAAAATAGATCCTCATTGGCAGCGACCGAGTCAGTAAATTTTAATGACTTTGGCTTCGTGGTGGCACTGCGTATCTAGCGACATTCTGCCTGTTTTCGTTGCATAAATCAAGATTTGTGGACTGCATTCACAGTATTGAAAGTCATCGGGCATTTCCTCAACCTTTAAAAATTGATAGTGTTCCATAAAATTATTTTTAATCGAGCGTGAAAAACCAAAATGTGCCAATTGGCGCAATTTCTAACAGTATTTTAAACCTCATTTAACATACCTACACTTCAAACTTAATTTTGGTTATTACCAAGTGTCCACGGATATAGACGGAACGACTTTACAATCGCCGGTTAACCAAAGTTACAAAAACAATCTAAAATAATTTCGCTAGCGAAAAATATGAGCCATCAACACCGAAAAATGATTCACCCACTCTGATTTAAAATCCTCATCTCCTAAACAGTGTTTACCGAAAACTCGCTAATCCTGTTTAAAGTTTACGCGCTTTACATAAATCACGGAGAAATAACAAGTTTAATTGGTTTAGATGAAAATGTGACTTTTTTAAATGATATGCTGCTTCTTGTTTATGTGATGATTTAGGGGCCATATAATTGTATATTTGCACGATCTCTGGGCCCACACGAAATCGGACAGGTTTGCATTCAATCTCCTCAAAAGTTGATGGGTGGGTTGGCGTAATTGGCTGTAACATTTTTGGTCCTTTTTTAATTGGATGACACCCTCACTCCGCATTCCGGAGCGGAGTCGTCACGTTTGTTGTGATTTTGGCCCATTAATTAGCGGGTTTTAACGGACCGTTGAGCGATTAGAAAAATTTATTGAGATTGTTTTAATTTAGGAGCTAATAATGTTTTGGTGTAAATTTTGGGTTTTCGAAGTGGAATTATTTTAGGTTAAATAACGAGTAAACAGAATGGATTTGTTTGGGTGTTGGGAGGCATAAAAGTCGACTTTTGTATCACAATTCTGCAATTTTTTTTTCAACAATCTGTAATATTTTTTTCTATGTATAGGCAGTTCATTTTATCTGTTCACAATTTTTGCACAGGCAACATATTATACATCCTAGAGACGGGTAGATAGGATGCAGTGCAAACAATTTATTTACAGCACATTATCAACGGGAATACAATACATCGGAAGAATGTCACGTAGACATTTGTTTGATTTGAATGAGTTTATCGCCCCAAAACAGATGACTAAAATTATTCATAAGCCTCCATTGAACAAAATATTCTGAATGTTATTATTATAATTCTTACCTTATCATTATTTTATTGTTATAAAGACGAGCGTATTTTCACATTTTCCAGAAAATGCAATGATTAAAAGTCTGTTCATATTTTGCACATTTGCGAAAGAATTTATTCGGCAATTATTTGAGGTGACGTCATCAATTTTTTGGAGGGGACAAGTAAATATATTTTGAATAAAAACTTATCATGTTTATCATAACTGTAAACCATCTGCAAGATTTCAAAGCATTCGGTTATGCAGATTCCAAATTAAATGTCAAAATGTTGTTTCCTCATTTTGATTTTTTTTTCCAAAAAACTGGACGTTTCAGGTAAAATCTCAATTCGGACTCATAAACTACATGTGTAAGACTATGTTATTTGATTCAATTTAAAAGGATTTCTTAAGATTTCTCAAAATTTATCAAAATTTATTAAAGTTTCTCAAGGCTTCTCAAGATTTTTCAAGGTTGCGAAGTTTCTAGAGTTCGAGATTTCTCAAAATTTTTGTGGATTTTTCAATATGTCTCAAAATTTCTCAAGATTTATCAAGACTTCACGAATACTCAAGGTTTCTCAAGATTTACACGAAATTTCTTGACGTTCTTCGAGCCTCCTCAAGATATTTTTCTGAGAGGAAAAATCTTGAAAAATCTTGAGAAGTCTTCAGAAAACTTGAAAAATCTTGAGAAGTCTCGAAAAACGTCGAGAACTTTCGGGGAAATCTTGTGAAATCTAGAAAAACCTTGAGTAATCTTGAAGTCTTGATAAACTTTGAGAAATTGTGAGAAATATTGAGAAATCTTGAAAAATTTTGAGAAATTTCGAACTTTAGAAACTTCGAAATCTTGAGAAATCTTGAGAAACCCTGAGAAATTGTGAAAAATTTTGATACATTTTGAGGAATCTTGAGAAATCCTGAGAATTGTTGAGAAATGGTGAGAAATCTTGAGAAATTTTAAGGAATTTTGAAAAATCTCGAATTCTTGAAATATAGAAACCTTGAGAGATCCCGAGAAATCCTGAGAAATGTTGAGAAATCCTGAAGAATCCTGAAAATCCTGAGATTGATGAGAAATCTTGAGAAACCTTGAAATGTCCTGAGAAATCATGATAAATCTTGAAAATTCTTGACAAGGTGCGAAAAACGTAGAGAAATTTCGGGGAAATCTTGAGAAATGTAGTGAAATCTTGAAAAGTCTTGAGAAGTCTTCAGAAATCTTGAAAAATCTCAAGAAGGCTCGCAAAACGTCGAGAACTTTCGGGGAAATCGTGTGAAATCTAGAGAAACCTTGAGAAATCTTGAAGTCTTGATAAACTTTGAGAAATTTTGAGAAATATTGAGAAATCTTGAAAAATTTGGAGAAATTTCGAACTCTAGAAACTTCAAAATTTTGAGAAATCTTGAGAAATCCTGAGAATTGTTGAGAAATTTTAAGAAACCTTGAGAAATTTTAAGAGATTTTGAGAAATCTTGAAATATAGAAATATTGAGAAATCACGAGAAATCCCGAGAAATCCCGAGAATCTTGAGAATGATGAGAAATCTTTAGAAACCTTGAAATGTCCTGAGAAATCATGATAAATCTTGAAAATTCTTGACAAGGCTCGAAAAACATCGAGAAATTTCGGGGAAATCTTGAGAAATCTAGTGAAATCTTGAAGTCTTGGGAAGTCTTCAGAAATCTTGAAAAATCTCGAGAAGGCTCGCAAAACGTCGAGAACTTTCGGGGAAATCGTGTGAAATCTAGAGAAACTTTGAGTAATCTTGAAGTCTTGATAAACTTCGAGAAATTTTGAGAAATATTGAGAAATCTTGAAAAATTTGGAGAAATTTCGAACTCTAGAAACTTCAAAATTTTGAGAAATCTTGAGAAATCCTGAGAATTGTTGAGAAATTTTAAGAAACCTTGAGAAATTTTAAGAGATTTTGAGAAATCTCGAAATCTTGAAATATAGGAATATTGAGAAATCACGAGAAATCCTAAGAAATGTTGAGAAATCGGGAGAATCTTGAGAATGATGAGAAATCTTGAGAAAAATTGAAATGTCCTGAGAAATCATGATAAATCTTGAAAATTCTTGACAAGGCTCGAAAAACGTCGAGAAATTTCGGGGAAATCTTGAGAAATCTAGTGAAATCTTGAAAAATCTTGAGAAGTCTTCAGAAATCTGGACAAATCTCGAGAAGGTTCGCAAAACGTCGAGAACTTGAAGGGAAATCGTGTGAAATCTAGAGAAACCTTGAGTAATCTTGAAGTCTTGATAAACTTTGCGAAATTTTGAGAAATATTGAGAAATCTTGAAAAATTTGGAGAAATTTCGAACTCTAGAAACTTCAAAATTTTGAGAAATCTTGAGAAATCCTGAGAATTGTTGAGAAATTTTAAGAAACCTTGAGAAATTTTAAGAGATTTTGAGAAATTTCGAAATCTTGAAATATAGAAATATTGAGAAATCACGAGAAATCCTAAGAAATGTTGAGAAATCCGGAGAATCTTGAGAATGATGAGAAATCTTGAGAAAAATTGAAATGTCCTGAGAAATCATGATAAATCTTGAAAATTCTTGACGAGGCTCGAAAAACGTCGAGAAATTTCGGGGAAATCTTGAGAAATCTAGTGAAATCTTGAAAATTCTTGAGAAGTCTTCAGAAATCTTGACAAATCTCGAGAAGGTTCGCAAAACGTCGAGAACTTTAAGTGAAATCGTGTGAAATCTAGAGAAACCTTGAGTAATCTTGAAGTCTTGATAAACTTTGAGAAATTGTGAGAAATATTGAGAAATCTTGAAAAATGTGAAGAAATTTCGAACTCTAGAAACTTCAAAATTTTGAGAAATCTTGAGAAATCCTGAGAATTATTGAGAAATTTTAAGAAACCTTGAGAAATTTTAAGAGATTTTGAGAAATCTTGAAATATAGAAATATTGAGAAATCACGAGAAATCCTAAGAAATGTTGAGAAATCCTGAGAATCTTGAGAATGATGAGAAATCTTGAGAAAAATTGAAATGTCCTGAGAAATCATGATAAATCTTGAAAATTCTTGACAAGGCTCGAAAAACATAGAGAAATTTCGGGGAAATCTTGAGAAATCTAGTGAAATCTTGAAAAGTCTTGGGAAGTCTTCAGAAATCTTGAAAAATCTCGAGAAGGCTCGCAAAACGTCGAGAACTTTCGGGGAAATCGTGTGAAATCTAGAGAAACCTTGAGTAATCTTGAAGTCTTGATAAACTTTGAGAAATTGTGAGAAATATTGAGAAATTTTGAAAAATTTGGAGAAATTTCGAACTCTAGAAACTTCAAAATTTTGAGAAATCTTGAGAAATCCTGAGAATTGTTGAGAAATTTTAAGAAACCTTGAGAGCTTTTGAGAAATCTTGAAATATAGAAATATTGAGAAATCACGAGAAATCCTGAGAATCTTGAGAATGATGTGAAATCTTGAGAAACCTTGAAATGTCCTGAGAAATCATGATAAATCTTGAAAATTCTTGAGAAGGCTCGAAAAAGGTCGAGAAATTTCAGGGAAATCTTGCGAAATCTTGTGAAATCTCGAGTAATCTTGAAAATTGAATATTTGGCTGACAGAAATAAGTTGTCTTAATTTTGCTATCTATGCGTTCATTGTTGTTTAAAAATAATATTCAAGCACTTTTACAAAGTATATGATGGTGTTTTTAAAATCGGAACGAGAAAAGAATCTTTTATTCATAATTGCTTTCCCGGGAATGAGTAATAATAGTTTCTATTTAAAATCTCCGATGAGTGATGAAACTTAAAAAAACCATTTCGTGTCATGTTTAAAACGCAAGCATCAACAATAAATAAAACTTCTAAAGTGGGTTAAACTCTCGAAGTTTAAGGTATTTGCTTCAACCACTCCGTCTTTTTTATTTTGAACGTCGTCACGATCTTGTTTAGATCAAAAAAATTCAGAACACACGTCAAAATTTATAGCTAAGTCAGCTATGACCAGACCGGTTCTAACCTAACCTGACCTGACTTGGTTTGCATGTACTAAAATTTTTGTTTACAGATTTTTATTTTTGAAACTCAGCTAATCCTCTCGCTTTTGCCACACTCCGTCATACAAAGTTGTCACCATTCCATACAAAGTATATTTTCTCCAATTACGTGCCGCTTAATGCTCTCCCGTTCACACTTCTAATTGCTGTATATTTTGATTTATGCTCAAGTGTGGGATAACTAATTAGATCCGCTGGCAGCAAACCGGCGACTTCGTTCCACTTTCAGCGCCTCGACTTCCGCCAGCAGATCCTCTCCCGGAAAAATCCGTCCGAACTTCTCGCCACCCACCCATCCTTCCACACACTCCCGATAAAATCGCGCTTCCCACTCGTCCCCAAATCCAAAACCTCCTCCAAATGGGCATTTTCGCGCCGCTTCGTCGCCGCGCAAACCGTTGCTCGTCAAAGTGTCGTATTTTTCCGCACAGATTGTATGCAAATGCCCATTGACGGTGAGCCGTAAACTGTCTCCAATAGGAATGGTGGCGGCCCACGTGCCGGCACAAGACGGACTGTCACGGCAGGATTATTATGCAGGTCGATTAGCCCCCCTTGGCCACACCGACATCCAATTATGTGGAGATAGTACGTGTCTGCGGAGTATCCGGTGACCGGAGGAAATCTGGCGGGCCATCTCGCATGAATGGAGCGGCCATGGGTGTAGGCGATACCCATAAGGCCGTGGGTGGGCGGCGCGTAGGGACCCAGCGCTGGATGCACTAACCTGCTGGCGGACAGGGGCGGACTGGCTAGGCCAAGGTATAAGAATCGGCAAGGTGTAAGAGTTGTGCGGCTCGAAACGGAACCTGCTCGCGCAGTGACGTCACTCTATATACCCCTAAGCACACAGTGATTGGAACTTACTATTAAAAAGTAATGCATTACAATTACTCATTATTCAGTAACAATAGTAATTCATTACAATTACAAATTACTTTTAAAATGTAGTATGTATATATCTTAGTACTAGCCCCGCCCACCCACACCACACTTTATTTTCTTAGAGGGTATATAATTTGCCAAAATCAGTTTTATCTTAAGAAGTACTGAAATATCGAATTTTTTAGAAATTTCAAAAAAATCGAATTTCACGCCCAATATTTCCAGATTTCGAAATCTCAAGATTCGAAGATTTCTCAAGTTTTCTCCGGATTCTTTCAAGATTTCACAGAATTTCTCTGAGATTACTCAAGATTTCTTCGAGACAATATTGAAGCTTCTCGACACTTCCTAGGATTACTCAGGATTTTTTGAGATTTCTTAAAGTTTACAGATTGCAGATTTCTCGACACTTTTCGGGATTTCTCAGGATTTCTTCAAATTTCTTAGGGTGTCTCAAGATTTCTCAAGACTTCTCTAGATTTTTTAGAATTTCTTAAGGTTTCGTGGTTCGAGATTTCTATATTTTTTCAAAATTTTTCACGATTTCTCAAGAATCTTCGAGATTTCTCAAGACTTCTATGAGATTTTTTCAAGTTTTCAATAAGCTTCTGGAGGTTTCTCGAAGTTTCAAGATTTCGAAATTTCGAGATTTCCATATTTCGAAATTTCAAGGTCCAAGATTTCTCAAAATTTCACAAGATTTCCCTGAATTTCTCAAGATTTCTCAACATTTCTTGACGTTCCCAGGTTTCGAAATTTCTCAAAAACTGTTCGAGGCATTTAAGAGGTTTCTCGAGACTTCTCAAAAATTTCTCACGATTTGTCAAAATTCCTTAAAGTTTACAAGTTACGAGATTTCTCATAATTCTCTTGAGATTTTTCCGAAAATTCCGCGAGATCTGCAGATTTCACAGGATTTCTCCAATTTTCGCATGGTGTGTCAAGTATGCTCAAGACTTCTCTAGATTTCTTTGAATTTCTCGAGGTTTCTCCGGATTCTTTCAAGATTTTTAAGAATTTCTCTGAGATTTCTCACGATTTCTTCGAGACAATCTTGAGGTTTCTCGACACTTCCTAGGATTAACTACTCAGGAGTTTTTGAGATTTCTTAAAGTTTACAGATTGCAGATTTCTCGACACTTTTCGGAATTTCTCAAGATTTCTTCAAATTTCTTAGGGTGTCTCAAGATTTCTCAAGACTTCTCTAGATTTTTTAGAATTTCTTAAGGTTTCGTGGTTCGACATTTCTATATTTTTTCATCATTTTTTACGATTTCTCAAAAATCTTCAAGATTTCTTAAGACTTCTACGAGATTTTTTTTGAGTTTTCTACGAGTTTCTCGAGATTTTTCAAGATTTCTCGAGGTTTCTCAAAGTTTCAAGATTTCGAAATTTCGAGATTTCCATATTTCGAAATTTCAAGGTCCAAGATTTCTCAAAATTTCTCAAGATTTCCCTGAATTTCTCAAGCTTTCTCAACATTTCTTGACGTTCCCAGGTTACGAAATTTTCACGATTTGTCAAAATTCCTTAAAGTTTACAAGTTACGAGATTTCTCATAATTCTCTTGAGATTTTTCCGAAAATTCCGCGAGATCTGCAGATTTCACAGGATTTCTC
This sequence comes from Zophobas atratus, assembly GCA_022388445.1. Taxonomy (NCBI): domain Eukaryota; kingdom Metazoa; phylum Arthropoda; class Insecta; order Coleoptera; family Tenebrionidae; genus Zophobas; species Zophobas atratus. The sequence continues at coordinate 3,166,170 of CM039444.1, forward strand.
CAATTTTCGCATGGTGTCTCAAGTATGCTCAAGACTTCTCTAGCTTTCTTTGAATTTCTCGAGGTTTCTCCGGATTCTTTTAAGATTTTTAAGAATTTCTCTGAGATTTCTCACGATTTCTTCGAGACAATCTTGAGGTTTCTCGACACTTCCTAGGATTAACTACTCAGGATTTTTTGAGATTTCTTAAAGTTTACAGATTGCAGATTTCTCGACACTTTTCGGAATTTCTCAGGATTTCTTCAAATTTCTTAGGGTGTCTCAAGATTTCTCAAGACTTCTCTAGATTTTTTAGAATTTCTTAAGGTTTCGTGGTTCGACATTTCTATATTTTTTCATCATTTTTTACGATTTCTCAAAAATCTTCAAGATTTCTTAAGACCTCTACGAGATTTTTTTTTGAGTTTTCTACGAGTTTCTCGAGATTTTTCAAGATTTCTCGAGGTTTCTCAAAGTTTCAAGATTTCGAAATTTCGAGATTTCCAGATTTCGAAATTTCAAGGTCCAAGATTTCCCTGAATTTCTTAAGATTTCTCAGGATTTCTCGACATTTCTAGACGTTCGCAGGTTTCGAGATTTCGAGATTTCTCAAGAATTGTTCGAGATATTTTAGAGGTTTCTCGAGACTTCTCAAAAATTTCTCACGATTTCTCGGGATTCCTTAAAGTTTACAAGTTACGAAATTTCTCAAGATTTCTCAGGATTTTTCCAAGTTTCTCATGGTATCTTAAGTATGCTCAAGGCTTCTCTAGATTTCTTAGAATTTCTCGGAGTTTCTCGGGATTTTTTCAAGATTTCCCAGAATTTCTCAACATTTCTCAGGATTTCTCAACATTTATAGACGTTTCCAGGTTTCGAGATTTTGAGATTTCTCAAAATGTTTTTGAGATATTCTTGAGGTCCTCGACACCTCCCAGGATTTCTCAGGATTTCTTAAAGTTTATAGGTTACGAAATTTCCCACGATTTCTCTGAGATTTCTCCGAAAATTCATCGAGATTTCCTGAAGAATTCTCAAAATTTCTCAGGATTTCTTCAAATTTCTTAGGGTGCCTCAAAATTTTTCAAGATTTCTCAAAGTTTCTCAGAATTTCTTAAGGTTTCTTAGCCCAAATTTCTATATTTTTTCAAAATTTTTCACGATTTCTCAAGATTCTTTAAAATTTCTCAAGAATCCTACGAGATTTCTCGCGGTTTCTCGAGGTTTTTCAAGATTTCTCGAGATCCCTCAAAGTTTCGAGATTTCTAGATTTCGATATTTCAAGATCCAAGATTTCTCAAGATTTCTAAGGATTTGTCAACAATTCTAGACGTTCCCAGGTTTCGATATTTCGAGATTTCTCACGATTTCTTCGAGACATTTTAGAGGTTATTCGAGACTTCTCAAAATCTCTTAGGAGTTCTCAGTTTACAGGTTACGAGATTTCTCAAGATTTTCTGAAAATTTCTCAGGATTTCTCCAATTTTCTCGTAGTATCTTAAGTATTCTCAAGACTTCTCTAGATTTCTTAGAATTTCTCAAGGTTTCATGGTTTCAAGATTTCGAGATTTCTCAAATTTTTCAATATTTCTCAATTTTATCCAAGATTTCTCAAGATTACTCAAGATTTCCTATGATTTCTCAAGATTTCACAAAATTTATGAAAATAGAAATTCAAAATTTTTGAGAAATCTCAAAAATTTTCAAAGGTTTCGAAGTTTCTAGAGTTTGAGATTTCTCAAAATTTTTCAAGATTACTCAATATTTTTCAAAATTTCTCAAGATTTCACTGGATTTCTCAAGATTTCCCCGAAATTTCTCGACGTTTTTCGAGCCTTCTCAAGATTTTTCAAGATTTATCATGATTTCTTAGGACATTTCAAGGTTTCTCAACATTTCTTAGGATTTTTATAGATTTCTCAAGGTTTCTATGTTTCGATATTTTGAGATCTCTCAATTTTTTTTTAAATTTCTCAAGATTTCTCATCCTTTCTCAACAATTCTCAGAATTTCTCAAGATTTTTCAAAATTTATCAAGATTTCTGAAAATTTCTCAGGGGTTCTCAAGATTTTTCAAGGCTTCGAAGTTTCTAGAGTTCGATATTTCTCAAAATTGTTCCAGAGTTCACAATGTTTCTCAAAATTTCTCAAGATTTATCACGACTTATTAAAATTACACAAGATTTCTCAAAGTTGTTCCAGAGTTCTCAATGTTTCTCAAAATTTCTCAAGATTTATCAAGACTTATTAAGGTAACACAAGATTTTTCAAGACTTCTCATCCTTCTCAAGATTCACATGATTTTTCAAGATTTCTCAACATTTCTTAGTATTTCTCTGGATTTCTCAAGGTTTCTATATTTCAAGATTTCTTATCATTTCTCAACAATTCTCAGGATTTTTCAAGATTCCTCAAAATTTATCAAGATTAATGAAAATCTTGAGAACGCTCGAAAAACATCAAAAAATTTCGAGGAAATCTTGTGAAATCTAAAGAAATCTTGAATAATCTTGATAAGTCTTGATAAATCTTGAGAAATTTTTACATATTGAGAAATGTTGAAAAATTTTGTGAAATCTGGAACCCTCGAAACTTCAAAACGTTGAAAAACTTGAGAAACCCTGAGAAATTTTCATCTTGATAAATTTCCGATAAAAAGAAACTGAGTAATCTTGCAGTCTTGATAAACTTTGAGAAATTTTGAGAAATATTGAGAAATCTTGAGAAATTTTCATAAATCTTGATAAATTTTGAGGAATCCTGGAAATTGTTGAGAAATGATGAGAAATTTTAAGAAATTTTAAGAAATTTTGAGAAATCTCGAAATCTTGAAATATAGAAACCTTGAGAAATGCCGAGAAATGTTGAACAATCTTGAAAAATCCTGAGAATCTTGAGAATGTTGAGAAATCTTGAGAAACCTTGAAATGTTCTGAGAAATCATGATAAATCTTGAAAACTCTTGAGAAGACTCGAAACAGGTCGAGAAATTTCAGGGAAATCTTGCGAATTCTTGTGAAACCTAGAAAAATCTTGATAAATCTTGATACATTTTGAGAAATCTCCGACTCTAGAAATTTCGAAACCTTTAAAAATTCTACGAAACCTTGAGAAATTTTATAATCTTGATAAATTTTAAGAAATTTTGAGAAATCTCCAAAATTTGGAAACACAGAAACTTTGAGAAATCCCGAGAAATCCTGACAAATGTTGAGAAATCTTGAGAAATCTGAGAATCTTGAGAATGATAAAAAATCTTGAGAAACCTTGAAATATCCTGAGAAGTCATGATAAATCTTGAAAAATCTTGAGAAGTCTTCAGAAAACTTGAAAAGTCTTGCGACGGCTCGAAAAACGTCGAGAACTTTCGGGAAATCGTGTGAAATCTAGAGAAACCTTGAGTAATCTTGAAGTCTTGATAAATTTTGAGAAATTTTGAGAAATCTTAAAAAATTTTGAGAAATTTCGAACTCTAGAAACTTCGAAATCTTGAGAAACCCTGAGAAATTTTCATAAATCTTGAGAAACGTTGAGGAATCTTGAGAAATCCTGTGAATTCTTGAGAAATGATGAGAAATCTTGAGAAATGTTGAACTCTCGAAACTTCAAAACGTTGAAAAATCTTGAGAAACCCTGAGAAATTTTCATAAATCTTGATAAATTTCCGATAAAAAGAAACTTTGAGTAATCTTGCAGTCTTGATAAATTTTGAGAAATATTGAGAACTCTTGAAAAATTTTGAGAAATCTCGAACTGTAGAAATTTCCAAACCTCTAAAAACCCTACGAAACCTTGAGAAATTTTGATAATCTTGATAAATTTTAAGAAATTTTGAGAAATCTCAAAATCTTGAAATATAGAAACCTTGAGAAATCCCGAGAAATCCTGAGAAATTTTGAGAAATCTTGAAAAATCCTGAGAAATCATGATAAATCTTGAAAATTCTTGAGAAGGCTCGAACAAGGTCGAGAAATTTCAGGGAAATCTTGAGAAATCTTGTGAAATCTAGAGAAATCTTGAATAATGTTGATAAGTCTTGATAAATCTTGAGAAATTTTGAGAAATATTGAGAAATCTTGAAAAATTTTGAGAAATCTCGAACTCTAGAAATTTCCAAACCTTAAAAACCCAACGAAACCTTGAGAAATTTTGATAGTCTTGATAAATTTTAAGAAATTTTGAGAAACCTCAAAATCTGGAAACACAGAACCTTGAGAAATCCTAACAAATGTTGAGAAATCTTGAGAATCTTGAGAATGATGAAAATTCTTGAGAAGGTTCGAAAAACGTCGAGAACTTTTGGGGAAATCGTGTGAAATCTAGAGAAACCTTGAGTAATTTCCGTCTGTCATTTTTGTTAGACATCTCCGAACTTACTGGACCGATTGTTGTCACATTTTGTATATAAATTAGGAACTTCATTTAGGTGGTTGAAAGCTAACTAAAGTTTGGATAATCATCCCCACCACCAATGGGATGACATCATCTCAAAATTTTGCTGAATAAATCCTATCCAAAATGTGCAAAATATGATGAGTCCATACTTGTGATTTATTATTCCATTAAAAGTTTTTAAAATTCTTATACACGGTGACTCAATTTATTTTATTGATTAGTTATCATTAGTATTACACTGCACCTATCCGAAGTGATATACGTGTCTTTGCGAAAATGTTAATGACGTCATCATAAAATTTTGTAAACGGAAGCCTCATTTGGAATGTACGCCCAGCACACTTCTTTACATTTATTTACTTTTAATTCAAAAGTTCATGTTGCAAATTTTGTCCAAAATCACCTTCATTAAACTGCTGAAAAGCACGTGCCGGCGCCTGGTGTTGACAGCTCTTAATAAAGATAACGTTTATTTAACACTTCCACCCGCCATGTCTACCTCAATTCATTAATTCCCGTCACGTTTTTACCTTTGTAGCGAGCCAAATGTGCCCAGTCCGTCCCTGCCCGTCTGCGAGAAAGATGGCATTGTGAAAGGCAGGTGGTGGGCGCCAATGAATGGACATCGTATTTGCTACAAAAGGCGATGCGTGATTGTTGATCAGTCCCCCGGCTTTTACTTCTTCGGACCGAATTTCCAACTTCCTCGCATTCACCGCACAAATAAATCCCCAACCTCGTTTCTGGGTCCACGGCGGCGACATTCTTCGCACCGCCGCATTTTATGCCGCCATTACCCGCGCTAATTTCGTTTATTTACAACCACGGCTTTACGACGTCGAAATTATTTACATTTTCGGAATTTTTACGACGCTCGCGTACCTGGCCACCGTGCGTTACGACTTAGTAAATAAACAAACAACGCAGTGTGGCTGTCTCGCTCTAGCACACGCGCTGCAGCGTGTGCCGCTCCGTCTGGATGGCGGCGCGGCGCGCCGCGACCTTCGCCCTTATCGCGGATTTCGGTAAGGGTTCGGCGTGGAATGTATCTGGCACGCTGCCCGCGTTTACGTAACGCCACAATGGTCGTAATTTTCGGATCATAATATGCACTTACCTAAATAAAATGGGTTTTCTCGTTATGTCGAGATTTAAGAGCTGCGAATTTGCATGTCTGGATTTTACGTCAGGCAGGTCGAAAATAACGGACGGTTTTTTCGGTGGCGGGCGCCACGGAGCTCTTCAAAAATAAGCAATTGGCTGAAAATTGAATTGTTTGGAGCTAAAACGGGCTTGTTTGTTCTTGAAATGGCGATTCGGTGGAGTGTTACGACGGGCGATAATTTATTCAATTAGCGGTGGCGTACCAGTCGGATCACATATTATATGCATTAGTGGTGGAATTGGATGATTGCAGGAAACTAGCTGGGAGTGATGCCTGTCGCAGAAAGCGAATCGTGGGTAATCAATAGTGTTATGCACGGGTGGATGATGGATGGTGATTGGAGATGGGGAAACACAAAACCGAAGAAAAATTGCAGACGAGAATAATACTAAACAGACAGAAATACACATATCATTAAAAAAAAATAATAATAAAATTGAGGGATACAGATCTCGACGCGCTGATTTCAAAAATATAGCATGTTCACGGTCCCGCCCTAAAAGTTTCTTAAAAAACGACTATCTAATGACTAAAAATTTTACCAAACAAATATGAACTATAAAATGCGATAAAATATGGATCTACACACCTGAATTTATTTAGAATTTTTAGACAACTTTTTCTTAGTGAAATTTTTCCTCCAAATTTCGGCCAAATTTTGACATCTTCGAAATTTAACTGAATACATTTTCTTGTACATTTCTAGCTCTAGAACTCACTTCCGACATCGTTTCTTTGAGAACTGCAACCGTTTTCTCAGAATCGACCATTGAATAATCGAAATTTTTAGAAATTTTCAAAAATTCTCATTTCATACCGATTCTAGCGAATAATTTGCTTCGGGACCATAAACATTTTATATTTTTGGAATCAGCAAATCGAGATCTGCATCCCTGAATTTTTTCAGAATTTTTATACAACTTTTTTTTGGTGAAAATTTTCCACTTCTTCAAATTTCGGCCAAATTTTGACATTTTCGAAACCTAACTGAGTACATTTTCTTGTAGATTACTACCCCCAGAACTCACTTCCGACCTCGAATCTTTGATGGCTGCAACCGTTTTTCCAGAATCGACAATTGAAATATCAAAATTTTTGAAATTTCGATAAATTAGACATTTCGTACCGATTTTTTTCGAAAATGTCGCTCCGCGACCATCAACAGATTATATTTTTGGAATCAGCACGTCGAGATCTACGTCCCAGAATTTTTTCAGAATTTTTAGACGACTTTTTTAAAAGTGAAAATTTTCCAATGGTCCCCCCTTCTTCAAATTTCGGCCAAATTTTGACATTTTCGAAACCTAACTGAGTACATTTTCTTGTAGATTTTGAGCTCTAGAACTCACTTCCGGCCTCGATTCTTTGATAGCTGCAACCGTTTTTCCAGAATCGTTGGTTGAAATATCGAAATTTTTGAAATTTCGATAAATTAGGCATTTCGTAGCGATTTTTTCGAAAATGTCGCTCCGCGACCATCAACAGGCTATATTTTTGGAATCAGCACGTCGAGATCTACGTCCCTGAATTTTTTCAGAATTTTTAGACGACTTTTTTAAAAGTGAAAATTTTCCAATGGTCCCCCCTTCTTCAAATTTCGGCCAAATTTTGACATTTTCGAAACCTAACTGAGTACATTTTCTTGTAGATTTCGAGCCCTAGAACTCACTTCCGGCCTCGATTCTTTGATAGCTGCAACCGTTTTTCCAGAATCGACAATTGAAATATCGAAATTTTTGAAATTTCGATAAATTAGACATTTCGTACCGATTTTTTCGAAAATGTCGCTCCGCGACCATCAACAGGCTATATTTTTGGAATCAGCACGTCGAGATCTACGTCCCTGAATTTTTTCAGAATTTTCAGACGACTTTTTTAAAAATGAAAATTTTCCAATGGTCCCCCCCTTCTTCAAATTTCGGCCAAATTTTGACATTTTCGAAACCTAACTGAGTACATTTTCTTGTAGATTTCGAGCTCTAGAACTCACTTCCGGCCTCGATTCTTTGATAGCTGCAACCGTTTTTTCCAGAATCGACAATTGAAATATCGAAATTTTTGAAATTTCGATAAATTAGGCATTTCGTACCGATTTTTTCGAAAATGTCGCTCCGCGACCATCAACAGGCCATATTTTTGGAATCAGCACGTCGAGATCTACGTCCCTGAATTTTTTCAGAATTTTTAGACGACTTTTTTAAAAGTGAAAATTTTCCAATGGTCCCGCCTTCTTCAAATTTCGGCCAAATTTTGACATTTTCGAAACCTAACTGAGTACATTTTCTTGTAGATTTCGAGCCCTAGAACTCACTTCCGGCCTCGATTCTTTGATAGCTGCAACCGTTTTTCCAGAATCGACAATTGAAATATCGAAATTTTTTAAAATTCTATAAATTAGGCATTTCGTACCGATTTTTTCGAAAACATCGCTCCGCGACCATCAACAGGCTATATTTTTGGAATCAGCACGTCGAGATCTACGTCCCTGAATTTTTTCAGAATTGTTAGACGACTTTTTTAAAAGTGAAAATTTTCCAATGGTCCCCCCTTCTTCAAATTTCGGTCAAATTTTGACATTTTCGAAACCTAACTGAGTACATTTTCTTGTAGATTTCGAGCCCCAGAACTCACTTCCGGCCTCGATTCTTTGATAGCTGCAACCGTTTTTCCAGAATCGACATTTGAAATATGGAAATTTTTGAAATTTTGACAAATTACGAATTTCGTAACGATTTTTTCGAAAATGTCCCTCCGCGACCATCAACAGGCTATATTTTTGGAATCAGCACGTCGAGATCTACGTCCCTGAGTTTTTTCAGAATTTTTAGACGACTTTTTGAAAAGTGAAAATTTTCCAATGGTCCCCCCTTCTTCAAATTTCGGCCAAATTTTGACATTTTCGAAACCTAACTGAGTACATTTTCTTGTAGATTTCGAGCCCTAGAACTCACTTCCGGCCTTGATTCTTTGATAGCTGCAACCGTTTTTCCAGAATCGACGGTTGAAATATCGAAATTTTTGAAATTTTGATAAATTAGGCATTTCGTACCGATTTTTTCGAAAATGTCGCTTCGCGACCATCAACAGGCTATATTTTTGGAATCAGTACGTCGAGATCTACGTCCCTGAATTTTTTCAGAATTTTTAGACGACTTTTTTAAAAGTGAAAATTTTCCAATGGTCCCCCTTCTTCAACTTTCGGCCAAATTTTGACATTTTCGAAACCTAACTGAGTACATTTTCTTGTAGATTTCGAGCCCTAGAACTCACTTCCGGCCTCGATTCTTTGATAGCTGCAACCGTTTTTCCAGAATCGACGGTTGAAATATCGAAATTTTTGAAAATTCGATAAATTAGGCATTTCGTACCGATTTTTTCGAAAATATCGCTCCGCGACCATCCACAGGCTATATTTTTGGAATCAGCACGTCGAGATCTACGGCTCTGAATTTTTTCAGAATTTTTAGACGACTTTTTTAAAAGTGAAAATTTTCCTTCTTCAAATTTCGGCCAAATTTTGACATTTTCGAAACCTAACTGAGTACATTTTCTTGTAGATTTCGAAATCTTGAGAAATGTTCAGAAATCTTGAGAAATCCTGAGAATCTTGAGAATGATGAGAAATTTTGAGAAACCTTGAAATATCATGATAAAACTTGAAAAATCTTGAGCAGGCTCGAAAAACGTCGAGAACCTTTGGGGAAATCTTGTGAAATCTAGAGATGCCTTGATTAATCTTAAAGTCTTGATAAACTTTGAAAAATTTTGAGAAATTCTGGGAAATCTTGAAAAAATCCCGAGAAAACTTGAGGAATCTTGAGAAATCATGGAATCCTGAAATTACGAAATCTCGACACTTCGAAAAACCTCGAGAAACCGCGAGATTTCTTGAGAAATTTCAAAGAAATTTTGAGAAAAATTGAGCAATTTTTAGAAATCTTGAGGATCTCGGAAAAATCTTGAGGAATATTGAGAAATCTTAAGACATCGTGAGGGACTTTCAGTTATCTTGTGAAATTTTGAGAAATCGTGATTTTTTTTTAATCTTAGTCAAAATCCTTTTCATTGTCCAAAAACCCCTCTAAGTTTCATTAATCCTAGAGAAATCTTGAGAAAATCCAAGAAATGTCGAGGAACCTAGAGCAAGTTTCTAAAAAATCTTGAGAAATCTTGATAAATCCTGAGGAATCCTGAGAATTATTGAGAAATTTTAAGAGGTTTTTGAGAAATCTCGAAATATAAGTAGAAACCTTGAGAAATCCAGAGAAATCCTAAGAAATCCTCAGAAATCGTGAGAATCTTGAGAATGATGAGAAAGCTTCAGAAACCTTGAAATATCCTAAAAAATCATGATAAATCTTGACAAATCTTGACTAGTGTTCCGAAATTTAAAATTTAAAATTGGTTCAATAAATCATGAAAAATCTCGTGAAATCTAGAGAAACCTTGTAATCTTGAAATCTTGGGAAATGTTCAGGAATCTTGAGAAATCCTGAGAATCTTGAGAATGATGAGAAATTTTGAGAAACCTTGAAATATCATGATAAATCTTGAAAAATCTTAAGCAGGCTCGAAAAACGTCGAGAACCTTCGGGGAAACCTTGTGAAATCTAGAGATACCTTGATTAATCTTAAAGTCTTGATAAACTTTGAAAAATTTTGCGAAATTCTGGGAAATCTTGAAAAATCTCGAGAAAACTTGAGGAATCTTGAGAAATTTTGGAGTCCTGAAATTATGAAATCTCGACACTTCGAAAAACCTCGAGAAACCGCGAGATTTCTTGAGAAATTTCAAAGAAATTTTGAGAAATATTAAGCAATTTTTAGAAATCTTGAGGATCTCGGAAAAATCTTGAGGAATATTGAGAAATCTTAAGACATCGTGAGGGATTTTCAGTTATCTTGTGAAATTTTGAGAAATCGTGATTTTTTTTAATCTTAGTCAAAATCCTTTTCATTGTCCAAAAACCCCTCTAAGTTTCATTAATCCTAGAGAAATCTTGAGAAAATCCAAGAAATGTCGAGAAACCTAGAACAAGTTTCTAAAAAATCTTGAGAAATCTTGATAAATCCTGAGGAATCCTGAGAATTATTGACAAATTTTAAGAGGTTTTTGAGAAATCTTGAAATATAAGTAGAAACCTTGAGAAATCCCGAGAAATCCTAAGAAATCCTGAGAAATCGTGAGAATCTTGAGAATGATGAGAAAGCTTCAGAAACCTTGAAATATCCTAAAAAATCATGATAAATCTTGACAAATCTTGACTAGTGTTCCGAAATTTAAAATTTAAAATTGGTTCAATAAATCATGAAAAATCTCGTGAAATCTAGAGAAACCTTGTAATCTTGAAATCTTGGGAAATGTTCAGAAATCTTGAGAAATCCTGAGAATCTTGAGAATGATGAGAAATTTTGAGAAACCTTGAAATATCATGATAAATCTTGAAAAATCTTGAGCAGGCTCGAAAAACGTCGAGAACCTTCGAGAAACCTTGTGAAATCTAAGAATACCTTGATTAATCTTAAAGTAATCGTGATTTTTTAATCTTAGTCAAAATCCTCTTCATTGTCCTATAAACCCCTCTAAGTTTCATTAATCCTAGAGAAATCTTGAGACAACCCAAGAAATGTCGAGAAACCTAGAGCAAGTTTCTAACAAATTTTGAGAAATCTTGATAAATCCTGAGGAATCCTGAGAATTACTGAGAAATTTTAAGAGGTTTTTGAGAAATCTCGAAATATAAGTAGGAACCTTGAGAAATCCCAAGAAATCCTGAGAAATTTTAAGAAATCGTGAGAATCTTGAGAATGATGAGAAAGCTTCAGAAACCTTGAAATATCCTAAGAAATCATGGTAAATCTTAACAAATCTTGAGCAGTCTTCCGAAATTTAAAATTGGTTCAATAAATCTTGAAAAATCTCGTGAAATCTAGAGAAACCTTGTAATCTTGAAATCTTGAGAAATCCTGAGAATCTTGAGAATGATGAGAAATTTTGAGAAACCTTGAAATATCCTGAGAAATCATGATAAATCTTGATAAATCTTGAAAAACGTCGAGAACCTTCGGGGAAATCTTGTGAAATCTAGAGAAACCTTGAATAATCTTGAAGTCTTGATAAACTTTGAAAAATTTTGAGAAACCACGAGATTTCATGAGACATTTCAAAGAAATTTTGAGAAATATTAAGCAATTTTTAGAAATTTTGCGGATATCTCCGAAAAATCTTGAGGAATATTGGGAAATCTTGAGACATCGTGAGGAACTTTGAGTTATCTTGTGAAATTTTGAGAAATCGTGTTTTTTTTTAATCTTAGTCAAAATCCTCTTCATTGTCCTATAAACCCTTCTAAGTTTCATTAATCCTAGAGAAATCTTGAGACAACCCAAGAAATGTCGAGAAACCTAGAACAAGTTTCTAAAAAATCTTGAGAAATCTTGATAAATCCTGAGGAATCCTGAGAATTATTGAGAAATTTTAAGAGGTTTTTGAGAAATCTCGAAATATAAGTAGAAACCTTGAGAAATCCCGAGAAATCCTGAGAAATCCTGAGAAATCGTGAGAATCTTGAGAATGATGAGAAAGCTTCAGAAACCTTGAAATATCCTACGAAATCATGATAAATCTTGACAAATCTTGACTAGTCTTCCGAAATTTAAAATTTAAAATTGGTTCAATAAATCTTGAAAAATCTCTTGAAATCTAGAGAAACCTTGTAATCTTGAAATCTTGAGAAATCCTGAGAATCTTGAGAATGATGAGAAATTTTGAGAAACCTTGAAATATCCTGAGAAATGATAAATCTTGAAAAATCTTGAGCAGGCTCGAAAAACATCGAGAACCTTCGGGGAAATCTTGTGAAATCTAGAGATACTTTGAAAAATCTTGAAGTCTTGATAACCTTTGAAAAATTTTGAGAAATTCTGGGAAATCTTGAAAAAATCCCGAGAAAACTTGAGAAATCTTGAGATCTCTTTGAATCCTGAAATTACGAAATCTCGACACTTCGAAAAACCTCGAGAAACCGCGAGATTTCTTGAGTAATTTCAAAGAAATTTGAGAAAAATTGAGCAATTTTTAGAAATCTTGAGGATATCTCGGAAAAATCTTGAGGAATATTGGGAAACCTTGAGACATCGTGAGGAAATTTGAGTTATCTTGTGAAATTTTGAGAATCGTGATTTTTTTAAATCTTAGTCAAAATCCTTTTCATTGTCCTATAAACCCCTCTAAGTTTCATTAATCCTAGAGAAATCTTGAGAAAACCCAAGAAATGTCGAGAAACCTAGAGCAAGTTTCTAACAAATCTTGAGAAATCTTGATAAATCCTGAGGAATCCTGAGAATTATTGAGAAATTTTAAGAGGTTTTTGAGAAATCTCGAAATATAAGTAGAAACCTTGAGAAATCCCGAGAAATCCTGAGAGATCCTAAGAAATCGTGAGAATCTTGAGAATGATGAGAAAGCTTCAGAAACCTTGAAATCGTGATAAATCTTGACAAATCTTGAGTAGTCTTCCGAAATTTAAAATTGGTTCAATAAATCTTGAAAAATCTCGTGAAATCTAGAGAAACCTTGTAATCTTGAAATCTTGAGAAATGTTCAGAAATCTTGAGAATGATGAGAAATTTTGAGAAACCTTGAAATATCATGATAAATCTTGAAAAATCTTAAGCAGGCTCGAAAAACGTCGAGAACCTTCGAGGAAACCTTGTGAAATCTAGAGATACCTTGATTAATCTTAAAGTCTTGATAAACTTTGAAAAATTTTGAGAAATTCTGGGAAATCTTGAAAAATCCCGAGAAAACTTGAGGAATCTTGAGAAACTTCGGAATCTTGAAATTACGAAATCTCGACACTTCGAAAAACCTCGAGAAACCGCGAGATTTCTTGAGAAATTTCAAAGAAATTTTGAGAAAAACTGAGCAATTTTTAGAAATCTTGAGGATCTCGGAAAAATCTTGAGAAATATTGAGACATCTTAAGACATCGTGAGGGACTTTCAGTTATCTTGTGAAATTTTGAGAAATCGTGATTTTTTTTTAATCTTCGTCAAAATCCTCTTCATTGTCCTATAAACCCCTCTAAGTTTCATTAATCCTAGAGAAATCTTGAGAAAATCCAAGAAATGTCGAGAAACCTAGAACAAGTTTCTAAAAAATATTGAGAAATCTTGATAAATCCTGAGGAATCCTGAGAATTATTGAGAAATTTTAAGAGGTTTTTGAGAAATCTCGAAATATAAGTAGAAACCTTGAGAAATCCCGAGAAATCCTAAGAAATCCTGAGAAATCGTGAGAATCTTGAGAATGATGAGAAAGCTTCAGAAACCTTGAAATATCCTAAAAAATCATGATAAATCTTGACAAATCTTGACTAGTGTTCCGAAATTTAAAATTTAAAATTGGTTCAATAAATCATGAAAAATCTCGTGAAATTTAGAGAAACCTTGTAATCTTGAAATCTTGAGAAATCCTGAGAATCTTGAGAATGATGAGAAATTTTGAGAAACCTTGATATATCCTGAGAAATGATGATGAATCTTGATAAATCTTGAAAAACGTCGAGAACCTTCGGGGAAATCTTGTGAAATCTAGAGAAACCTTGAATAATGTTGAAGTCTTGATAAATTTTGAAAAATTTTGAGAAACCGCGAGATTTCATGAGAAATTTCAAAGAAATTTTGAGAAATATTAAGCAACTTTTAGAAATCTTGAGGATCTCGGAAAAATCTTGAGGAATATTGAGAAATCATAAGACATCGTGAGGGACTTTGAGTTATCTTGTGAAATTTTAAGAAATCGTGACTTTTTTTAAATCTTAGTCAAAATCCTTTTCATTTTCCTATAAACCCTTCTAAGTTTCATTAATCCTAGAAAATCTTGAGAAAACCCAAGAAATGTCTAGAAACCTAGAGCAAGTTTCTAACAAATCTTGAGAAATCTTGATAAATCCTGAGGAATCCTGAGAATTATTGAAAAATTTTAAGAGGTTTTTGAGAAATCTCGAAATATAAGTAGAAACCTTGAGAAATCCCGAGAAATCCTGAGAAATCCTGAGAAATCGTGAGAATCTTGAGAATGATGAGAAAGCTTCAGAAACCTTAAAATATCCTAAGAAATCATGATAAATCTTGACTAGTCTTCCGAAATTTAAAATTTAAAATTGGTTCAATAAATCTTGAAAAATATCGTGAAATCTAGAGAAACCTTGTAATCTTGAGAAATCCTGAGAATCTTGAGAAATCCTGAGAATCTTGAGAATGATGACAAATTTTGAGAAACCTTGAAATATCCTGAGTAATGATAAATCTTGAGAAAGCTCGAAAAACATCGAGAACTTTCGAGGAAATCTTGTGAAATCTTGAGATACCTTGAATAATCTTGAAGTCTTGATAAACTTTGAAAAATTTTGAAAAATTCTGGGAAATCTTAAAAAAACACCGACAAAACTTGAAACTTCGATAAACCTAGAGAAACCGCAAGATTTCTTGAGAAATTTCAAAGAAATTTTTAGAAATGTTAAGCAATTTTTAGAAATCTTGAGGAATATTGGGAAATCTTGAGACATCGTGAGGAATTTTGAGTTATCTTGAGAAATTTTGAGAAATCGTGAAAAATTTTCAAAAATATAAAAATTTCGAACCGGTATAGGTAGTCGAAAATTTCATTTCTCAAAAAGTCGCCTAAAAATTCTCAAAAAATTCAAGGATGTAGATCTCGACGCGCTGTTTCCAAAATATAGCCTGTTTATGGTCACGGACAAATATTTTAGAAATATTCGGAATAAAATTCGAATTTTTTTAAATTTCAAAAAATTTCGATATTTCAGGACTTGTTAAGATAAAATTGATTTTGGCAGTTGACATACATTCCACAAACGAGAGGGTGGGTGGGCGGGGCTAGTACCTGTTAAGATAAGAGTGATTTTGGCAAATCAGATACCCTTTAAAAAAAGAGAGGGCGGGTGGGCGGGGCTAGTACCTGCTGATATAAGAACCTCAAGATTGTTTTACCGCAGAGGTTGCATCCCGACGTTTTCGGGCCCCTCTTCGCTCTCAAGCCGGCCCTGTCGCGTAATTACCCGCAGCACTCGCGGCCAGCGCACGTAATAACAAACCTCTCGATTTTTCCCGCATTATGTAAGTCTCTTGGAGTGGGTCTTTTTTGCCGGCCGTCAGAGGCGTGTCGGCGTGGGCGCCCTTTGTACAGGGTCCGCTCCATTCATGATTTGTATGAGCGTCGCGAAAATCTCGCCGCTTTTGTAATTCTAATTAATTACATGCAAATACGTTACGTAAGTGACATGAAGTCATCTGACGTGGAACAAAGGCCCCAACCACCTGCGGCTGATCTCATTTATACCGAGCGTTCGTCATGGGCATCACGCCTTCGGCGCGCATTTAATTGAAACGTTTTCGAATTCCGCGCGACTCCATCGATCATCCGCTAGGAAAAAACAACAAAATATTGTGGGTGGTGCCTAATTGCTGTTATTAGTCGGATAAAATATCTGCACCTGTGGTCGTTTGCATTTTAATAAGGACTTAGTCACCGGTGATTTATATTTGTTTTGTGCGGGATTTCGAAAACGAGGATTCTCGGACGGTCAGACGCTCGGCGGATTCTTGAATACTAATTTCGCGAATAAATTAATAAATAAATACATAAATAAATAAAGATTCGACGAAAAGTTTGTGAAACGCGACAGCCGGGGGGCGGAAAGGTCGGAGCTTTTGACATTTGGAGTTGGAGGTGGTTCGGGAAGGTTAGAACGGGGTGACCTAGTTCGGGTTTATTACCAGGTCCTGCACTTTATGGGAGCCGGGTAGACGAAAAAAATTGATGAGACGTGAAGTCTAGGCTGGAATTGTGGTACTTTATTCTATTGTGTTTTAAATTAAATCACTTAGAGGGAATTGCTTCCTGTTACATTATCTACGAATAAAAATGCTAACAATAGGATCCGATCACGGGAGGAATTAATAAACCACAGACTGAATTAAAATACGGCGACGATTGATCTCTTCAAGGAGCTTACGAAACCTTGGCTCGCCGGATACGTAGTGTTGAAAATGCAATTTTAACACTCATTTTAAGTTTTTCTATTTTTGCCCACGCCACGGTCGTGAATTAAATTTTCAGTTTTTCTATTTTCCAATTTTTGTTTCCATATTTTTCAATTTTTCGTCTGATTTTCTTTTTTTTTTCAAACTTTTAGATTTTCTAATTTTTTGTGTTCTTCATTTTTTGATTTGCAAATTTTCCAGTTTACATTTTAAATAATAATAATAATAATTACTGGATTTTTAAAATTTTTTATTTATTAATAAAATATTGACACGTTTCGTCAATAATGTTGGGATTTTCTCATACAGACACGAATTTTTGAAGCCATTTGAAGAAGTGCTGTTTATGTAGTATATGGACATTTATATGACAAGGGAAATCTACATTTTTGCATTCTACAGCTTGCCAAGTGCCAAAACGCTTAAAGCTTTCTAGTTTTCATTTTAAATATGTAATAATAAATAAAAAAAAAACACTTTTTCATTTAAAAATGTTTCCAATTTTTAATTACTGGACTTTAAAACTTTTCTATTTTTCGCTTTTTAGTTTTCGAAATTTTCAATTTTTCGAATAAAAAAAACCGAAAAATTTGCAAAATTTGTAAAATTGAAACACGAAAATAAAAAAACGAAAATTGGAAATCAAGAATTTTAAAAATTGAAGAAAGGAAAATTGAAAAATCGAAAGATTAAAAACTGGGAAATTCAAAAATCGATAAGTACAAAACTGAAAAAACGAAAATCGGATACATAATCGAAAATCCAAAAATTGCAAAATTTGTCCATTTTTCAGTTAGTGGATTTTAGAACTTTTGAATTCATTCGATTTTTAATTTTTCAGTTTTTCGATTTTTCAATGCCACCGTTTTCTGTTTTCAGTTTACCAATTTTTCAATTTTTCCAATAAAAAAAACCGAAAAGTTTACAAAATTTGTAGAAATTGAAACACGAAAATGAAAAAACGAAAACTGGAAATCAAGAATTTGAAAAATTGAAGAAAGGGAAATTGAGAAATCGAAAGATTAAAAACTGGTACACTCAAAAATCCATAAGTACAAAACTGAAAAAACGAAAATCGGATACATAATCGAAAATCCAAAAATTGCAAAATTTTTCCATTTTTCAGTTATTGGATTTTAGAACTTTTTCATTCATTCGATTTTTAATTTTTCAGTTTTTCGATTTTTCAATGCTACCGTTTTCTTTTTTTAGTTTACCAATTTTTCAATTTTTCCAATAAAAAAAACGA
This sequence comes from Zophobas atratus, assembly GCA_022388445.1. Lineage (NCBI taxonomy): Eukaryota > Metazoa > Arthropoda > Insecta > Coleoptera > Tenebrionidae > Zophobas > Zophobas atratus. Next base: position 3,184,028 of record CM039444.1, read on the forward strand.
AAAGTTTACAAAATTTGTAGAAATTGAAACACGAAAATGAAAAAACGAAAACTGGACATCAAGAATTTGAAAAATTGAAGAAAGGGTAATTGAGAAATTGAAAGATTAAAAACTGGGAAACTCAAAAATCCATAAATACAAAACTGAAAAAACGAAAATCCAAAAATTGCAAAATTTTTCCATTTTTCACTTTTTCAATCATTCGAGTTTTAATTTTTCAGTTTTTCGATTTTTCAATGCTACCGTTTTCGATTTTCCAATTTTTTGAGTTTTCCAGTTTTTCGATTCGATTCGTTTTTTCTTTTTTCCAATTTTTCGATTCATTTATTTTTTCGATTAAGTTTTACGATTTTTGATTTTTCGATTATATCGAAATATAAAATGAAGTCTATGCAAAAACTAAATATTGGAAATTTAGAATTTAAAAAATTGAAGAAACGAAAACGTGAAAATTTGAAAAACTTAAAATTGGAAGATCAAGGAAAAATTATAAAATTGAAAAGAACATTGAAAAAATAAAAGAAATGAAAAAACGAAAATCGAGAAAATGCAAATAAAAAATCGGGAAAATGGAAAATTAAAATCAAGAACTTGAAAAATTGAAAAATCTAAAAATTAAAAACTGAGAAACTGAGAAATCTAAAAATGCAAAATCGAAAAACGGAAATATATATGTATTGTTAAATAAAAATATTTAAAATTAAAGAAATTGGATAATGGGAAATCCAAAAATTGCAAAATGGGAAATCCAAAAATTGCAAAACTGAAGAATTCAAAATGAAAAATCGGGGAACTGAAAAATCGAAGTTTGAAAATTTGAAAAATTAAATAAAGGAAAAATTATAAAATCGATAGGAACATTAAAAAATAAAGGAAATGAAACAACTAAAAATTGTTGTGTGAAATGAACAACATGAAAATAAAAAAATCGGGAAAATGAAAAATAAAAATAAAGAACTTGAAAAATTGAGGAAACGAAAAATTGAAAAACTGAGAAACTGAGAAATCGAAAAAATCAAAAACTGAAAAATTTAGAACTCGAGAAATTAAAAAAAAAAAAAATCGAAAAATTTTTGAAAAAAATATTGACATGTCGTTTCGTCAATGATTTTGTATCGTATGGACAATTAATTATACGACAAATTTTTCACTTTTTCATTTAAAAATTTTTCCATTTTTAAATTATCGGATTCTAAAACTTTTCTACTTGATTTCCAGTTTTCTAATTTTCAATTTTTTGAAATTATATTTTTAAATCGAGATATTTCAGATTCAAGAAATCGAAAAATCGGATAATCTAAAGTCCAAAAATTGCAAAATTGAAAAATTTTAAAATGGAAAATCGAGGAATTGAAAAATCAAAGATTGAAAATTTAAAAAATTGAATGAAGAAAAATGATAAAATCGAGAAAATAAAAATAAAATTTAATTAAGAACTTGAAATATTGAGGAAACGAAAATTGAAAAATCGAAAGACTAGAAACTGGGAAATAAAAATCGAAAAATTCAAAACCGAAAAACGAAATATAATAATGGGAAATTCAAAAATTGCAGAACTGAAAAATGTTAAAAATGAAAAATCGAGGAATTGTAAATTCTCAGATTGAAAATTTTGGAAAACTGAATACCGGAAAAAAAAATCTAAAGCAACATTGAAAAATAAAGCAAATGAAAAAACGAAAAAATGTTACATCATACCGAGAAAATGAAATTTAAAAAATCGCTAAATCAAAAAAAGGAAAATAGAAAAAATATATAAAATTGATAGGAACATTGAAAAAATAAAAGAAATGAAACAACAAAAAGTTGGTGTATAAAATCAAGAAAATTAAAATTAAAAAATCGGGAAAATTAAAAATTGAGAAACAGAAATCGAAAAATGAAAAACTGAAAAATTTGGAAGTCGAGAAATTGAAAAATCGAAAAAAATTTTTAGAAATTTGTAAAATTGAAACACGAAAATGAAAAAACGAAAATTGGAAATGAAGAATTTGAAAAATTGAAGAAAGGAAAATTGCAAAATCGAAAAATTAAAAACTGGGAAAACAATTACAAATGGAAAATTGAGGAATTGAAAAATCAAAGATTGAAAATTTTTACAATTTTTCCATTTTTCAGTTATTGGATTTTAGAACTTTTTCGTTCACTCAATTTTTAATTTTTCAGTTTTTCCATCTTTCAAAGTTACCCTTTTTGAGTTTTCCAATTTTTCGATTAGATTCGTTTTTTCTTTTTTCTAATTTTTCGATTCAGTTACTTTTTCCATTAAGTTTCTCGATTTTTGATTTTATATATTGGAAAATTTCTAACTTATAAAATTAAATAAACGAAACATTGAAAAAATGAAATTGAGGAATTTCAAAATCGGAAAATAGGATAATTGAGAAATCTAAAAATTGCAAAATCGAAAAACTTAAAATTGGGAGAAAAATTGAGGAAACGAAAAATTGAAAAATCTAAAAAAGAAAATATCTATTATTAAATCAAAATATTTAAAATTAAGGACATCGGAAATTCGGATAATGGGAAATCCAAAAATTGCAAAACTCGAAGATTGAAATTTTGAAAAATCAAGGATTGAAAATTTTAATAAAGGAAAAACTATAAAATCGAAAGTAACATTAAAAAAATAAATCAAATGAACCAACGAAAAATTGTTGTATAAAATAGAAAAAATGAAAATTAGAAAATCGGGAAAATGAAAAATAAAAATCAAGAAACTTGAAAAACTGAGGAAACGAAAAATTGAAAAATCTAAAACTCGAAAATTTAGAAGTCGAAAAATTAAAAAATTGAAAAATTGGCTCGTATACGACAAATTTTTCACTTTTTCATCTAAAAATTTTTCCATTTTTAAATTATTGTATTTTAAAACTTTTCAATTTTTTGATTTTCAGTTTTCCAATTTTCAATTTTTTGAAATACATATGTATTTTTAAATCGAGATATTTAAGATTCAAGAAAGCGAAAAATCGGATAATCTAAAATCCAAAAATTGTAAAACTGGAAAATTTTAAAATGGAAAATCGAGGAATTGAAAAATCAGAGATTGAAAATTTAAAAAATTGAATAAAGAAAAATTATAAAATCTAGAAAATAAAAATTAAACAATCCGAAAAATGAAAACTTGAAAAATTGAGGAAACGAAAATAGAAAAATCGAAAGGAAATAAAAATCGAAAAATTCAAAACCGAAAAACGAAATATGTATTGTTAAATCGAAATATTTAATATTAAAGAAATCGGAAAACCGGATAATGGGAAATTCAAAAATTGTAGAACCGAAAAATTTAAAAAAATGAAAAATCGAGGAATTGTAAATTCTCAGATTGAAAATTTTGGAAAATTGAATGAAGGAAAAATTATAAAATCTAAAGAAACATTGAAAAATAAAGCAAATGAAAAAACGAAAAATTGTTACATCATACCGATAAAATGAAATTTAAAAAACCGCTAAATCAAAAAAAGGAAAATAGAAAAAAATTATAAAATCGATGGGAACATTAAAAAAATACAAGAAATGAAACAACGAAAACTTGTTGTATAAAATCGAGAAAATTAAAATTAAAAAATCAGGAAAATGAAAAATAAAAGTGAAGAACTTGAAAAATTGACAAACTGAGAAATCGAAAAGTGAAAAATTGAAAAATTTGGAAGTCGAGAAATTGAAAAATCGAAAAAATTTTGAAAAAAATATTGACACGTTGCTAAAGCTAAAATGCATAAAGTTTTCGAGTTTTCATTTTAAATATGTAATAATACAAATTTTTCTATTAAAAATGAAAATTGAAACATCGGGAAAATGAAAAATAAAATTCAAGAACTTGAAAAATTGAGGAAACGAAAATTGAAAAACATAAAAATGAAAAACTGAGAAACTGAGAAATCGAAAAATGAAAAATCTACATTTTCGCATTCTACGGCTTGCCAAAGCCAAAAAGCATAAAGTTTTCTAGTTTTCATTTTAGATAGAGTATGTAATAATAAAATATTTTCACTTTTTCATTTAAAAATTTTTCCATTTTTCAATGACTGGATTCTAAAACTTTTCTATTTTTTCGATTTTTAAATTTTTCAATTCTTTCAATAAAAAAATGTAAAAACTGCATAAATGTAAAACTGAAACACCAACATCAAAAAAACGAAAACTTTGAAAAATCTAAAAATTGAAAAAAGGAAAATTGGAAAATCGAAAGATTAAAAATTGGAAAACTTAAAGTGAAAAGTGCACAATCGAAAAAAGGATATACGAAATATTTAAAATTAAAGAAATCGGAAAATCAGATAATGGCAAATCCAAAAATTGCAAAATTGAAAAATTGAAAATCGAGGAATTAACAAATCAAAAATCGAAAATTTGAAGAAATAAATAAAGGAAAAATTATAAAATCGAAAGGAACAATGAAAAAATAAAGACATGAAAAACGAAAAACTGTGGCATAAAATCGAAAAATTTAAAAATGAAAAACTGAGAAACTGAGAAATCGAAAAATGAAAAAGTTTGAGATCGAGAAATTGAAAAATCAAAAAATGTTTGAAAAAAATATTGACACGTTTCGTAAATAATGTTGGCATTTTCTCACACTAATAATCTCACAATAATGGGAAATTCACGTTTTCGCATTCTGCCGCTTCCAAACGCCAAAAAAGCATACAATTTCGTAGTTTTCTTTTAAATATGTACTAATAATTTTTAAAATTTGTCACTTTTTCATTTAAAAATTTTTACGTTTTTCAATTGTTCGATTTTTAATTTTTCAATTTTTCAACTTTTCAAAAAAAAAAGGAAAGTTAGTAAAATTGAAAAATCAAAAATGAACATTGAAAATGAAAAACGAAAGTTGAAAAACCGAGAAAACGAAATATTGAAAATTACAGAGATCGGAAAATCGGATAATTGGAAATCCAAAATTGCAAAATTGAAAAATTTTAAAATGGAAAATCGAGGAATTGAAAAATCAAAGATTGAAAATTAAAAAAATTGAATAAAGAAAAATGATAAAATCGAGAAAATAGAAATTAAACAATCCGAAAAATGAAAAATTGAGGAAACGGAAATTGAAAAATCGAAAGACTAAAAAAATAGAAATAAAAATCGAAAAATTCAAAACCGAAAAACGAAATATGTTTATTAAATCGAAATGTTTAATATTAAAGGAATCGGAAAACCGGATAATGGTAAATTCAAAATTGCAGAACTGAAAAATTTTAAAAATGGAAAATTGAGGAATTGAAAAATCAAAGATTGAAAATTTGAAAAATTGAATAAACGAAAAAATATAAAATCGAAATGGACATTGAAAAAAAAAGCAAATGAAAAAACGAAAAATTGTTATAAAAAATGGAAGAAAATGAAAATGAAAAAAATCGGGAAAATGAAAAATAAAAATCAAGAACTTGAAAAATTGACAATGGAAAACTGAGTAACTGAGAAATTGAAAAATGAAAAATTCAAGAATTTGGATGCAGATAATTATGGAAATCTACATTTTCGCATTCTACAGCTTGCAAACCCAAAAAGCATAGTTTTCTAGTTTTCATTTTAATATGTAGGGTAATATGTAATAAACATTTTTCTCTTATTCATTTGAAAATTTTTCCTTTTTTCAATTATTGGATTTAAAACTTTTCTATTTTCGATTTTCGTTTTTCAATTTTTCCATTTTTGAATAAAAAAAAAATGGAAAAACTGCAAAATTGAAACACCAAATGAAAAACGAAAAGGTACAAAACGAAAACTTTGAAAAATCCAAAAAATGGAAATAAAAGAAAAATTTGAAGAAGCGAAATTGAAAAATCCAAAAATTAAAAATTGGGAAACTTAAAAATCGAAAAGTGTAGAATCGAAAAAACGAAATGTGTATTGTTAAATCTAAATATTTATAATTGAAGAAATCCAAAAAGTTCAAAATTGAAAATTTTAAAAATGCAAAATTGAGGAATTGAAAATCAAAGTTTGAAAATATCAATAATGGAAAAATTGTAAAATCGAAAGGTTCATTGAAAAAATAAAGGAAACGAAAACACCAAAAATTGTGATATAAAATCGACAAAATGAAAACTAAAAATCGGGAACACTGAAAAAAAAATCAATACTTCAAAATTAAAAATTTTTGAAAAATATAGTAGTATATGGACAATTATACGACAAAGCTTATTTCCAAAGTATTCGCTTTCGTAGTTTGGAAATAAACTTCATAAATATTGCAATCCGACGATAATCACGGGAAATTCACATTTTCGCATTCTGCCGCTTTCCAAACGCCAAAAAACATACAATTTTGTAGTTTTCTTTTAAATATGTACTAATAATTTTTAAAATTTGTCACTTTTTCATTTACAAATTTTTACGTTTTTCAATTGTTCGATTTTTAATTTTTCAATTTTTCAACTTTTCAAAAAAAAAAATGGAAAAACAGTAAAATTGAAAAATCAAAAATGAACATTGTCATATCGAAAAATTTTGTAGTTTAATAATAATAATAGTAATAATAATTTTCGGGAAAATGGAGTGCGCCATTGTCGTCAAACATAGGAATAAATGTTGAAAGTCTTGGGAAAATTTTGGAAAAAAATTCAAAAATTTACAAGAATGGAACACATAACCGCACTTCAAATTAAAAGCTTTGCCAGGCATGACCGCAGAAACCTGTTATTTTCTACAATTGTCAGCAATTAAAATAATCATCCAATAATTAAATTTGCGTTCATTAGTCGTTTTATTTATTTTTTTTTAATTTTAAAAGCGGAAATTATGTAATCGAGTTATGGTCTCACAGTTCGTTGAAAACGAAACCGCCCATTTCCGTTTGTCTGAAAAATCAAAACTATCGAACCGATTTCTTTGACATCTAAAATATAAATACGTCTAGTTTGATGTGGTTCGGGTGCAACTGCACTAAATCCAAAAATGGAAGTTTTCAGACTCGTAAACACGCTGTAAAACTGTAATTAATAGTTGCTTCCGATTTTTAGTCGCTTTTGGTCGCTTATTTACAAAATTCCGCCAGATATAGCGGTTTTTAATTTAAAATCTCGTTAAGTGGTGTCTTTTTTAGAATTTGCGTCTTACTTCCCGAATTGGTTTGATGTCGCGTGACGTCAGCAGCGATTTTTTGGATTTTTTCAATTCAAGTACGAATTTCTCCAGTTGTATAACTGGCTAATAAATAAAATTAATAAAACATTCATCAGTTATCTGTTACACATATGTTTAATAAGCGCGATTTGAATAAAATATGTATCTACGTAGGCTCGTACAAAAAACCCATAAAAACGTTTTGCTCTTTCAAGAGCAGTGTAACTTTTGACGGTTCTGCTCCACCGACAAACAGATTTAGCACTTAAAACCGCCTGGTCTTAAACGAATCTAAATTTCCATCTGTACCAGCAAAACCACAACAATTTTAATTACTGAGTACATTTCTCGAACGCCTCACTTCCTCATGTAAATAAATGACGGAATTTCTGCCCCCGAATCCGACCCATCGCGCCCACCTCCACCCAAAACCACGTACCCTTGAACCGCTCTCGAAACTTCTCGGAAACCAGACCACCGATTTGCACAATTTAATTAATTTTAATGCACACCCTCGCGGGATTAGCCGCCTTTGCGCGCGGAAAAGTCCGGATGGGTCTGGTGGGCTTGATGGGTGAATCCGATCACCTCTCCATACCAGGATGTTGATGTCACGTCGATCCGACGCTCGACGCATGCATTATTTAATCAGGCAATTTGTTGCAACAATTGCTCTTGAATACTTTGACATTTAGATGATTATACAATTAAAGGAGAACGGTGGTTTCCCTGGAATTGGGGGAGTTACCTTGGGCGGGCGGCGGCGGCTCACTGCACTCGCATGCTGGGGGCTGCTGGGGCGGTTTGACAGCGGCGAAAGCTCAGGATCGACTAGCACGTGGCGGAGAGCGTGCGGGTCACACAGTTGCGCTTTACTTGCAGATTGTGAGGAAACTGATTTGAGGAGTTGAGTGCGACAGCGGCGCCCTGAACTCCCACCAGGGCAAGGTACGAGAGGTTCGTAATTGGTGCGATGGAGATGTGGGGAAAAGGGAAATGAGGAGGTTGCGTGGACGATAACGCGGAATGGAGGCTTTAAGGGCTGGTTTTCCGAAATCCCGAAAAGGATCTGTGGAAAGGGCAATCTTATTATGAAAATGTCCACAACAAAAACGAAACAATTTTTTGGAAATATTAGAAACGGAAAAATCCGGAGAAGTCTTCGATGATTCAATTTTCCCAGTAACAGCGACTTCAATAAACCTGTATTTGCATTATTATCTGCTTCATACATATACATATATCTTTTGAACAAGTACGTAAAACCGGAGATAGATAAATATGGAAAAGAAGAAACGGAGCAGGACCGGGGTCTGAAAATTTTCGAGGCCTCTTTTTTGTGGAAAATAAATTAAAAAATTGGTCACACTCAGAGCGGTAACCTGATGTCTGTCAGGTCAGTTCAGGTCAGGTCAGTTACTCACTAATATCTGTGGATTGAAACACTTTGAACATGTTCGCTACGCTCGCCTTTTACAACTTGATTTTTGCTAACTATACATATTACCTTGACCCGCAGATCTCACTAATTATTATAATAGGAAAACTAATTAGTTTTGGTGACCATTCATTCGTAAATGTTTTTCTGATATCAAATTAATTAAAAAAAAAAACATTCAGAATGCGAGTGCAGCGAGCACCATTTTTAGGTATTGATTGAAAATTATTCGTCAGTTTCCTGGAAAGCCAAATTATTATTATTAATGAGACATTTTTTAGCGTCTGGAGAAAGTGAATCTTGAAAAGGTTTGTGAGTTCTAAAGTCGGAAAATCCCCACGTCTAGAATGTGAGCGCAGCGAGCACGTTCAGGTTTTATTAAAAAATTGATCTAGTCATAAAATTCCAAGGAAAAACATTTCGAGTCACCGTGTATTAAGCAGTTATAAAAACTATGAATGATTAAGTCACAATTTTGCTTATATTAGATGGAATTTGTTCGGCATAATTTTGAGGTGACGTCATCATTTTTTGGGAGGGGGTAAACGGATAAATTTTGATCAACGATTTATCGTGCTTAGGATAAACTTAAAATTAAATTGATTTACCGTTTCGATTTTTTAATATTTTTCGATTTTTAAAAATTTTTGATTTTTCGCTTTCTTGATGTTTTGAATTCTTGGTTTTCGATTTTTCGACTTCCCACTTTTTAAATTTTTACAATTTTTGGTTTCCCGTTTTTTCAAAATTTTTCGATTTTTTAAATATTAGACTCGATTTGATTATTGCCCGATGCTGTTTCGATTCATCATTTTTTTTTTTTTTAATTTTAGATATTTCGATTATTCGATATGTCATTTTTCAGTTCTTCGATTTCCCTATTTTTCAAAGTTTTGAATTTTTAAATTGTAGATTTTTCACTTTTTTGATGTTTTCTTCATTTGATTTTTGATTTTTCAATTTCCCACTTTTTACATTTTTCGGTTTTTCAACTTTTCGAGATCTAAAATTTTGGACTTTTTGGTTTTTTAAGTTTGGAATTTACAATATTTCGATTTTAGAATTTTTTGTTTCTTTTTTCGATTTTTACTTTTTCGATTGTTCAAAATTTTTCGATTTTTTAAATTTTAGATATTTCGATTTCTGGATTTTTCACTTTTTCAGTAGGTAATTCTATTTTCCTATTTTTCAATTTTTTGAATTATCAAATTTTAGATTTTTCACGATAATTGATAAGATAAATAGAGATTTTTTGTAAATTATTTAAAACAATTTTGGGGACATTGGTGTTCTATTTTTGGAAAATTCTGACCTGACCTTTTTGAGTTAATTTTGGGATCCTGTTTTTTTTTTAATTTAAAACAATCTTGAGGTTCTAGGTATTCCTGTTTGGAAAGAATTTGAAAGTGCTTTGGGGAGCCTCTAGTGTCTTTTCTTATAATAATTTAATTAAATTTCTTAGAGGATACATCATTTGCTAAAATCAGTCTTATCTTATCAATATTAGCCCCGCCCACCCACCCTCACTTTTCTTGCAGGGAATGCCATCTGCCAAAATTGGTCTTATTTAAACAGGTATTAGCCCCGCCCACCCGCCCTCTCTTTTTTTAGAGGATATTTCATTTGCCAAATTCAGTATTATCTTACTAGGGTACTAGCTCCACCCACCCACCCTCTCTTTTCTTAGAGGGTATGTCATATGCCAAAATCAGTCATATCTTAGCTAGGTATTTGCTAAGATAAGACTGATTTTGGCAAATCACATGTCCTCCAAAAAAATAGAGGGTGGGTGGGCGGGGCTAGTATTTGATAAAATAAAACTGATTTTGGCAAATCACATTCCACCCAAGAAAATAGAGGGTGGGTGGGTGGGGCTAGTAATTTATAAGATAAATAGAGATTTTTTGTAAATTATTTAATACAATTTTGGGGGACTTTGGTGTTTTACTTTTTGAAAATTCTTGGTAACCTGTTTTTGGGACACCGTTTTTTTTTGCGACTTTCCACTTTTTGGATTTTTTTCGGTTTATCAACTTTTCGATTTTAAAGATTTTTGGTTTTTCGATTTTGCAATTCTGGAATTTTCAATATTTCGATTTTTCAATTTTTTAAATTTTAGAAACATATTTTGATTTCTGGATTTTTTGATTTTTCAGTTCTTCGATTTTTCTATTTTTCAAAATTTGGAAATTTTAAATTTTAGATTTTTCATTTATTTGATCTTTTGAACACTTGATTTTCGATTTTTCGACTGTCCACTTTTTAGAATTTTCGGTTTTTCAACTTTTCGATTTATTGAGTTTTTGGTTTTTTCGATTTTTCAATTTTGGTAGTTGAATATTTCGATTTTTCAATTTTTTTTTTGATTATTTTTTTTATTTTTCCAATTTTTTAAAATTTTAACGATTTTTTGAATTTTAGATATTTCTATTTCTGGATTTTTCGAGTTTTCAGTACTTAGAATTTTCTATTTTTTCAATTTTTTGAATTATCAAATTCTAGATTTTTCACTTTTTTGATGTTACGATTTGTCGATATTTCGATTTATCGAACTTTCACTTTTAGATTTTTCGGTTTTTCATTTTTCAATTTTTAAAATTTTTGGTTTTTCGATTCTTCAGTATTTCGATTTTACGATTGTTAGATTTTATTGATTTTTTATTTGTTCGGTTTTCAAAATTTTTCGATTTTTCAAATATTGGACTCCAATTTTTCAATTTTTTCATGTTTTGATTATTTATCGATGTTTTTTTCGATTCGCCCATTTTTCGTTTTTTTAAATTTAAGATATTTCGATTATTCGAATTTTGAGTTTTTAGTTCTTCGATTTCTCTTAATTTTCAAAGTTTAGAATTTTTAAGTTTTAGATTTTTCCCTTTTTTCATGTTTTCAACACTTGATTTTTGATTTTTTAATTTCACACTTTTTAGATTTTTCGGTTTTTCGACTATTTGATTTTTAAAATTTTGGTTTTTCGATTTTTGAACTTTGGAATTCAATATTTCGATTTTTCGATTGTTAGATTTTCGATTTTTTATTTTTTCGGTTTTTCAAAATTTTTCGGTTTTTTAAATATTAGACTTTTCAATTTTTCAATTTTTTCATGTTGTATTTATTTCTCGATGTGTTAATTTTACGATTCCTCAATTTTTCGAGTTTTTTAAATTATAGATATTTCGATTCCTTAATTTTTGGATTTTTCCGTTCTTCGATTTTTCTATTTTTCAATTTATAAAAAATTTTAAAATTTTGAATTTTTTAATTTTTTTAATGTTTCATTTTGTGGATATTTCGATTTATCAAACTTTTACTTTTAAATTTTTCAATTTTTCCTTTTTCAGTTTTAAAATTTTTGGTATTTCGATTTTTCAATTTAGATTTTTCAATATTTTGATTTTTCGACTGTTAGATTTTTGATTTTTTATTTTTTCAAAATTTTTCGACTTTTTAAATATTGAACTCAAATTTTTCAATTTTTTTCATGTTTTGATTATTTCCCGATATTTTTCGATTCTTCAATTCTTCGTTCTGTTAAATTTTAGATATTTCGATTATTAGAATTTTGATTTTTCAGTTCTTCGATTTCTCTATTTTTCAAAGTTTTTAATTTTTAAATTTTAGATTTTTCATTTTTTTGATGTGTCCAACACTTGATTTTTAATTTGTCTTTTTCCCACTTTTTAGACTTTTCGATTTACAAAGTTTATGGTTTTTCGATTTTTCAACTTTGGAATTTTCAACATTTCAATTTTAGAATTTTCACTTTTTTGATGATTGACAATTAGTGGATATTTTGATTTATCCCACATCTACTTTCAGATTTTCCATTTTTCAGTTTGCAATTTTCAATATTTCAATTTTTCGACTGTTAGATTTTTGATTTTTGATTTTTTCGGTTTTCAAAATTTTTCAATTTTTCAATTCTTTCAAGTTTTTTCGATTCTTGAATTTTTGTTTGTTTAAATTTTAGTTATTTCAATTATTAGATTTTTGATTCTTCAGTTTTTCCAGTTCTCTATTTTTCAAAGTTTTGAATTTTTAAATTTTAGATTTTTCACTTTTTTAATGTTTTCAACATTTGATTTTTGATATTTCGACTCCTCACTTTTTAGATTTTTCAGTTTTTCAACTTCTCGATTTTTAAAGTTTTTGGTTGGTTGGTTTTTCAATTTTGGAAGTTATTTTTTTTAGATTTTTCGATTTTTTTACTTTTCCGATTTTTTAAATTTTTCGATTTTTTAAATTTTTGAAATTTCGATTACTGGATTTTTCAGTTCCTCGATTTTTCTATTTTTCACTTTTTTGATGTTTCGATTTGTGGATATTTCGATTTATCGAACTTTTACTTTTAGATTTTTCGGTTTTTCATTTTTCAGTTTTTAAAGCTTTTGGTTTTTCAAGTTTCCTGTTTTGGATTATTGTTAGATTTTTTATTTTTTCTGTTTTTCAAAATTTTTCGGTATTTTAAATATTAAACTTTTCATATTTTCAATTTTTTCATGTTTTGATTATTTCTCTGTTTTATTTTTTCGATTATTCAATTCTTCGCTTTTTGAATTTCAAATATTTAAATTCCCTAATTTTTGGACTTTTCGGTTCTTCGATTTTTCTATTTTTCAATTTTTTGAACTTAAAAATTTTGGATTTTTTCATTTTTTATGTTCTTTGCATTTGTCGATATTTCGATTTATCGAACTTTTACTTTTATTAAATTTATTACAATTAAAAACCTCGAACCCAAATTTCAATATGATCGCACTTGGCCTGACTTCATTTGACGTGGCATGACCTGACCTGATTTGACCTGACCTCAAATTTGAAAGAAACTTATCTGACTTGACTTGATCCAACCTGATCAGACCTGACTTAAAAGTGTCAAATTATTGAGTTGACGTGACTTAACTTGATCTGAACGGACCTGAAAAAACCAGACCTGACCTGACCTGACCTAGTTTGGCTTGATGTGACTTGCCCTGACTTAACCTGAGTTGACTTTGACTTAACCTGATCAGAATTTGACCTGACTTAATGCACATTCGTAAAAATTGTAAAACTATTACAACCACACTGGAAGTCAGCAAAAATTAATTTATGCGTTACTCCCAGTTTTTCCCTTTACCATACATTTTTCGTGACCTTAAATTCCCGCACTCCCAAGAATCCCAACAATCCGCTCCGCCACGAATCCATTCGATAAAATCAATTAAATCGTTACAGAACATTATTAACTCCGTCCTTCCCAACGCGTCCACTCAAGCAGAAAATTAAAAACCACCGTCCATCGGAAAAGTTCCATGCATGACTCTTAGGGCACGAGTCACGTGCCATTTCGCCGCCGTAAATTCCACTCGGGTCTCGTCAAACGCCGTTTTGCCCACGAGCCGCCCCACCCACGCCCCCGTCCTTCCATGTCACAACATTACTTAATCCGTTTTTATTTACATAAACACGGCCGAGATTTTACGAGCGCCTCATGCAAAACCCGACATAAAAGGGCGCCGAAAACGCCCAGCCGACTTTCCACTTATCAAGAAATAGGGACAATCGGAAGGTCAGTAAATTATTTTTTTTATTATTACGCATAACTAAGTCGTTAATAGCGAACACTTTATAATAATAACAGCTGAGAATGCAAAGCATCTACAAAAAAACTCAATGTCTTACTCAAGTGGATAAAAATTATGATATTATGGTGATAACTTCCATATGATTAATAAAAAACTAGAGTGAGCAAGCTGACTGACATTAATAGACAATATTTTTTCCATAATTTTTAATTTTCACTTTATTCAAAATCCTCCAGAATTTAGTTAGCTTCCACTTGGTTGTGACTCCTCACCTCTCCGCTCCTCCCCCCATTACCCGCGTTACTCCCATTACTCCCGTTAATCTCCTTCGAACTCCTGCGCTTCCCCCCGTTCGAGCTCCTACTCCCCCCGTTCTTCGACCCGTTGATCCCCCGCTTCGACGTCTTCACCCGCACCTCCCCATTCGAGTCCCCGTTCTTCTTCTTCAGCACGAAAACCCCCTCAATCCCCTTCGGCATCTTACTCGGCTGGTTCCTCGTGGACCTCATCACCTCAAACGTCGTAAACTCCTTGAACTTGGAGATCTTCGTGATGGCGTACTTCACCTCAACCGGGCTTTCTACAATCTAGATTCAGCACAGTTAACGCGAAAACTCCGAACTTACGTTGATCTCCGTGTTCGCCCTCTCCAGCTGGAACCCCAGATCATGAGAGTTATAAAGCTCGCCTACTTACACTTTCTGCGCTCCGGCGAAGACTCGCACTTGCACTTGGTGGAGGGTTTGCTGCCGCACACACACGGGGCTTTGTCGACCGAGCTTTTGGAGCTTCGTCGCAGGCTGCTGGAGGACGAGCACTTGCAGCATTTGCAGTGGATGTCGGGTGGTTCCGGGGGAGAAATGCATTTGTGTTCGTCGCTTTTGACTTGTTGCTCAGGTTTTACTTTCTCCGGTCGTGGTTCCAGAATGGTGGTGGAGCTTTTGCTTTTCTCGGTTAGGGTTTGCTTGCTGACGGAACGAACCACGTCGGATTGGGTTTTGGAGTCTCTGTGAGGAGGTGGTTCGGTTTGTTCCTGGATGGTTGGTAGGAGACTGGAGCTGGTTTGAACTTGGCCTGACTTTACCTAGAGCGATGGTTGTACAAAATGGTTGGGAAAAATTTTGACTTACTTCGCGGATGCTGGTTTGCATGGCGTTTGACATTAGCTAGGAGAGGAGGTTAAGTGTTTTGGGAAATAGTGGGGGTGACTTACGCTGGCTTTCTGGGGCTCGGTCATGTCTACCTGGAACGATGGGTGTGACTAACAAAGTCAATTATAACCAGAAACTTACGAATGACGTCTGCAAAACCTTTGAAACCATCTGGAACAAAGTGGTTACTAAATCAACACACAAACGGGTTATTTTACCTCTGGTGTCAACCCAATGGTTTGTAGAATTTCAGACACCATCTGTAACACAATGGTGACTATAATAAGTTACAATAGTATCGAAAGAGGGTGACCTGTGGGTAAGGAGCAGTTTGAACATCTATCGATTTCACCTAAAAAACAACTTAACCAAGAGTTGGTGGCTTCAAGGTACTTACACTTGGATTGACTTGAAAGCCTGCCGAAACCATCTACAACAACAAAATCGTCGCAAAAAAAAACACTAGAAACAACTTACAGAGTGATCAGTTTGGCTTTTGGAGGTTTTTATCTAAAAAAGAAAACTGTGTCTTTAAAAAGTTTGAAGGTGACTTACGTTGCGCTCAGTCTGGCTCTTGGCAGCTGCTAACTAAAACCGAAATCGGTACCATCATGGTTTAAAATTTCGCCAGACTTACGCTTTGTTCCGTTTGGATTTTGGACGCTCTTAACTACGAACTGTGGTTATTTCCAAAATTGATTGGTTGTAATTGTCTTACTTTAGTCGAGGTGTCCTTCTCTGGTAGGTCCTGCTCCCGTTCCGGCTCCTCCTCCCCCGACTCATCCCTCTCCCCACAAACCCTCAACTTACCACACAAATCTATAAGAGTCTGCAGCCCCGTCAGGATAGTTTCGTCCGCCGTAGGTCCCAAAACCTTGTTGTAGAACCCAGGCGCGCAGTCGCACCCAAGCGCACCTAAAACCCCAATTTTTGACAAGTTTCAAACAATATCTCACTTTCTTGTTTCTTGGGTTCGGTTATTTCGTCTGAAGGTCCCTCCGAGTACACGGACTCCTTCTGCGGGATGAGCGAGCTGCGCTGGACGCTCACGGAACTCCGAGAAGTCCTGATTTTTTTACTGGTGTTGGACGAGCGGATCGACGGGTGGGGACTCTCCGACGACTTCCGCGACAAGTGACCCTCAGAGCCGTAACTTCTCGTTTCTTCGGTGCTCTCCATTTTGTGTACTTAAGGTAGAAACTTGAATTTGAAATGGTTGAATGTCATTTCGACAAGATGGGGTTGTCAAGTTTGAGGCGAGAGGTTCGTGCACCTAGGTGACTGCGTTGTGTGTTGCATAACCGACCGTTATAATCTTTCATATTGTGGGCAAGTTGAAATTTTTTTGGTTTTTCGATTTTTCAATTCTGGAATTTTTGATGTTTCGATTTTTCAATTTTTTGTTTTTTCGACTTTTCGATTTTTCGATTTTTCACTGTTATGATTTAAAAAAAAATTGGATTTTGTAAATTTTAGATATTTTGATTTCTGCATTTTTCGATTTTTTGAACATTTAAATTTTAGATTTTTCACTTTTTTGATGTTTCGATTTGTGGATATTTTGATTTATCGAACTTTTCTTTTAGATTGTTTGCCATTTTTTACTAGTTTTTAAAATGTACGGTTTTTTGAATTTTCAGTTTTGGATTTTTCGATTGTTAGATTTTTGATTTGCTTTTTTCGGTTTTTCAAAATGTTTCGGTTTTTAAATATTAAACTTTTCAATTTTTTCATGTTTTGATTATTTCTCGATGTGTTAATTTGTCGATTCCTCAATTTTTCGATTTTTATAAATTTTAGATATTTCGATTCCTTAATTTTTGGATTTTTCCGTTCTTCGGTTTTTCTATTTTTCAATTTATGAAAATTTTAACATTTTGGGTTTTTTTAATTTTTTTAATGTTTCAATTTGTGGATATTTTCGATTTTTCATTTTTCAGTTTTAAAATTTTTGGTATTTTAATTTTTCAGTTTAGATTTTTCAATATTTCGATTTTTCGACTGTTAGATTTTTGATTTTTTATTTTTTCAAAATTTTTCGACTCTAAATATTGAACTCAAATTTTTCAATTTTTTTCTGTTTTGATTATTTCCTGATTATTTTTCGATTCTTCAATTCTTCGTGCTTTTAAATTTTAGAAATTTCGATTATTCGAATTTTGATTTTTCAGTTCTTCGATTTCTCTATTTTTCAAAGTTTTTAATTTTTAAATTTTAGATTTTTCATTTTTTTTATGTGTCCAACATTTGATTTTTAATTTGTCTTTTTTCCACTTTTTAGATTTATCGATTTTAACTTTTCGATATTCAAAGTTCTTGGTTTTTCGATTTTTCCACTTTGGAATTTTCAATATTTCGATTTTTGAATTTTTTGTTTTTTTTTTCGTTTTTTCGATTTTTTAGTCTTCCGATTTTTCAAAATTTTCCAATTTTTTAAATTTAATATATTTCGATTTCTGGAGTTTTTGATTTTTCAGTTCTTGAATTTTTTTATTTTTCAATTTTTTGAATTTTCAATTTTAGATTTTTCACATTTTTGATGTTTCAATTTGTGGATATTTCGATTTATACAACATTTGTTTTCAAATTTTTCAGTTTTTCGATTTTTCAGTTTGGATTTTTCAATCTTTCAATTTTTCGAATGTTTTTTGATGTTTGATTTTTTCGGTTTTCAAAATTTTTCAATTTTTTAAATATTAGACGCAGATTTTTCAATTTTTTCATGTTTTTTCGATTCTTGAATTTTTGGCTTTGTTAAATTTTAGTTATTTCGATTATTAGATTTTTCAATGTTTTTAATTTTTAAATTTTAGATTTTTCATTTTATCGATGTTTTAAACCCTTGATTTTCGATATTTAGATTTCCCACTTTTTCAATTTTTCAGTTTTTCAACTTTTCTCTGTTTAAAGTTTTTGGTTTACCGATGTTTAAATTTTTTTTTCGATTATTCTATTTTCTGTTTTTCCGATTATTTAAAATTTTACGATTTTTTGAATTTTAGATGTATAAATATTTCTGGATTTTTCGAGTTTTCAGTTCTTCGATTTTTCTATTTTTCAATTTTTTGAATTTCCAAATTTTCACTTTTTTGATGTTTCGATTTGTGGTTTATCGAAGTTTCACTTTAAGATTTTTCGGTTTTTCATTTTTTAAAATTTTCGATTCTTCAGTTTTGACTTTTTCAGTATTTCGATTTTGCGATTGTTAGATTTTCGATTTATTTTTCCGGTGTTGAAACATTTTTCGATTTTTTAAATATTAGACTTCAATTTTTCAGTATTTGCGATGTTTTGAATTTTTAAATTTTTCACTTTTCTGATGTTTTGAAATTTTGATTTTCGATTCCTCGACTTCCCATGTTTTAGAAATTTTGGTTTTTCAACTTTTCGATTTTTAAGATTTTTGGTTTTTCGATTTTTCAATTCTGGAATTTTTGATGTTTCGATTTTTCAATTTTTGTTTTTTCGACTTTTCGATTTTTCGATTTTTCACTGTTCTGATTTTTCAAAAATTTTCGATTTGTTAAATTTTAGATATTTAATTTCTGCATTTTTCGATTTTTTGAATATTTAAATTTTAGATTTTTCAATTTTTTGATGTTTCGATTTGTGGATATTTCGATTTATCGAACTTTTACTCTTAGATTGTTTGTCGGTTTTCACCAGTTTTTAAAATTCACGGTTTTTTCGAATTTTCAGCTTTGGATTTTTCGATTGTTAGATTTTTGATTTTTGATTTTTTCGGTTTTTCAAATTGTTTCGGTTTTTATATATTAAATTTTTCAATTTTTCAATTTTTTCATATTTTGATTATTTCTCGATGTGTTAATTTATCGATTCCTCAATTTTTCGAATTTTATAAATTTTAGATATTTCGATTCCTTAATTTTTGGATTTTTCCGTTCTTCGTTTTTTCTAGTTTTCAATTTATCAAAATTTTAACATTTTGGGTTTTAATTTTTTTAATGTTTCAATTTGTGGATATTTCGATTTATCAAACTTTTACTTTTAAATTTTTCGATTTTTCATTTTTCAATTTTAAAATGTTTGGTATTTTAATTTTTCAGTTTAGATTTTTCAAAATTTCGATTTTTCGACCGTTGGATTTTTGATTTTTGTTTTTAATTTTTTCAAAATTTTTCGACTCTAAATATTGAACTCAAATTGTTCAATTTTTTTCATGTTTTAATTATTTCCCGATATTTTTTCGGTTCTTCAATTCTTCGTTCTTTTAAATTTTAGATATTTCGATTATTCGAATTTTGATTTTTCAGTTCTTCGATTTCTCTAATTTTAGATTTTTCATTTTTTTATATGTCCAACATTTGATTTTCAATTTGTTTTTCCTCTTTTTAGACTTATATTTCGATTTCTGGATTTTTTGATTTTTCAGTTCTTCAATTTTTGAATTTTCAATTTTAGATTTTTCACATTTTCGATGTTTCAATTTGTGCATTATGTGTTGCATAACCGACCACCATAACCTTTCATATTGTGGGCAAGTTGAAATTTTTTCAAAAGAAAAATATAAATGCGACTATAAATATGTCTGGACGTGTGTGGAGGTACAATGTACTTTGAGAATGTTTCGCTTACACGAAAAATATGGTCTATTTTTCGTGACTAATGGCCTCCACGAATCGCTGCTTTCCTGTAGATAAATCAACTCGGGAAATGGGAAAATCTGCTGCAGTCGCGGATCATTTGCCAAATTGCCAATATGGAAATTAAAATTCGGCTCTTTTGTTCAGCTTGATTAAAAAATGCGAGCTGGGAGGATGTTTACATGAGTTTGTTTTATTCGACTATTTTTTGATCGGGAAATGCGAAATGAGATTGCGGGCATATTTACCAGGTGCCTGTTTTTATTCAATAAAGTTCTAAGTTATGCACGCGTTTAATTAAAATCCAGCTATTTTGCATATTTTTTCATTGTGTTTAATTAATTGTTGCTTTATGGCTTGTAAATACGGAAACAACAATAAAATTATTAATTATTGTTTATGGCTTCGGGCTACAAAAGGAAATTAACTTGTAAATGAGTACGGTCTGGACAGGAATTTTTAGCTGACCTTTTCTAAATGACACAGGTCGCAGCGAAATTGATTAAATGAAACAGTTAAATTAAAAAAAAAAAGAGAAAGTATGTATTGATTGTGCAGTCCCCGAATTTGACAACTACAGGGGGCACTGCTAAAACAGTACATGTGGCTTCAGTTCTTCTACCGTCGCACAGATGGCGCTTCACCTATCGGTTATTGAAGACTGTTTTGCGTTCACTCCAAACTCTCTGAGAGGTCTCTCGTGTTAATTATTTTATCACATTTAAAATTTTTAATTTCACGTACACTTCCATGTGGAGTCATTTCCAGACTTTCAAACAAATTAGACAACTTTTATTTTCACCGTTTTGTCAAAATATAATCATTTCTCTGTTGGTTTACTAAATTCTGCACTTCCATCGATCGACCACGCACTCAATTTGCAACCCCCGAGCCTGGACGGAATCAAAGCGATGTGCAAACAAAATTTCTCATTAGTTACAGACTCTAATGTCAATATTGGTGGGAAATGATCGCACCCTCTCGACTTTTCAGCGAGTCGCTTGGACGCATAGGCAACCAGTAATACACCGGTTCCGGTGTACGATGCACGGATTTAATGACGAGATTAATGCAGATTAAAGCAGACTCCGGGATCTAATTACGGGGCGACGATGAACAATAGTCGGCGCAAGCGCCCCCTTTGCAGCCCTTTAAGTCGCATTATTAATTTGTTTAGCTGGAGCGGGATTCCGGAAAGGGACAAGGTTTGTCTGGAATGTCAGCGAAGTGGCGATGTTTTACAACAGGCAAGAATTTAATAATGATGAGATTTATCTTGTAATATGTGTGTTTATTTATTGTTAAGCAGACGCATTAAATTATTTGAGTCAATGTAGCGTTGACGAAATTTCCAAAGTCGCTCCCCTCTTTCATAAAAATCGCCGTCTTAACGAGTGTAAGAAGTTTTCAACGAGAGAATAAAATTACCGATCCCTCTCGCAGCTAAAAGCTCATTTATTTGAAAATCAGTGGAAAGTGATGAGTTCGCCGCCCCCTCCCCACTCGAGCGGCTTAACTCTCGCAACGCAAAAATGCACCCTTTTGTCTCGGACACAGCGCCAAACTTGGGGTAATGTTTATTAGCCGGTGATGATGAAGTCATTCGGTGACTTATCGCTGGTGATAATTTCCACACCGTTACACCTCGACTTAAGCGGCGTTTAGCTGGGGTGGAGATAGAGGGGGCAGTGGACCGGAACCCGGACCGGGACGGTGCAGCGATCGACCATGAAAATTTACTCTATTTAAAAAAAGGATGAATTTAATTAACCTTGTCGCAGCGCTACTTTGTGTCCGGGAGCTTGCAACATTTCGGGGCGTAAGTAATTCGCGCGGTGGGCGGCACCGCCTCCACCTCCGCCGCCTCCTACCGCGGCGCGGGCTCACCCGCCGCCACCCGTAAAAAAATTGATCATTCGGCGGGCCAAATCCGCATATCCGGAACTGGAGACCGAGCTGGAATTTCAGAAAAATGAAATTTTTAAATGGGGAAGTGCGCGTGCGCGGGGGTTGGGTTCGTCATGGTTTTTGCGTTTGGTGATGGCTAAGGGAATCAATGTCTGGGTATAAATTTTAGGAACACACAATTTCAGGTTTTTGAAGACGCCACAGACGTTACGAGTTTGTAGTAGAGTGTAAATATTACGAGAGGAACATTTGAGTCATCACAATATGTCATTTAAAAAATATTAATACGTATATATTGTCATAAAAGATGGGAAACTTTGGAGTTATGAAACGAATTGATTTGAATAAAAACCACTAAAATAGTACACGAAATGAACGAATTAAATATTGTCTGGTTTAAATTATATACTAAGGAATTATAAAACAGAATTTTCGTTAAAATTTCCAATTATAAGTCTAGTGTTTCAATTTTTTGATTTTTAGAGTCGACTGGGTTGATGAAAAAATAAATAAACTGACTCATCTAAAGAAAGAAGCTTTTATTGAATCAGGCGGAACGAATTTCAGTTTTTAGAGGAGTTATAAATTTATAGTAGAGTGTAAATACTATAAGAAGAACATACTGGATCATCACAATTTGGCATTTAAAAAATACTCTTATATCTTTCCACAAAAAAATGGAAAATTTTGTATTTCTGAAAAGAACTGATTTGAATAAAAACCCCTAAAAACACGAAATGAAGAAATTAAATATTATCACGTTTGAACTACTAAGGAATTGAAAAATAGAACAATAATCAGCGGTTTTGGTGCATCTATAGACTTTCCTCCCCTAAATTCGCAAGTGGAGTAGTCAGAATTTTTGTATGTATACTGCGACACTTGTGTGTTCTTATCAAAGTATTTCCACTCTAGCAGAAATTGAAAAAATTAACAGAAATTATAAACTCAGTTATAATTTCTGTTAATTTTTTCAATTTTTCGTTTCTTCAATTTTCCGATTTTTTATTTTTTTTTGTTTTTTCAATTTTAGGACGATGTAAGTCTCTGAGTTTTCATTTTAAAATTTTCACTTTTTTGATTTTGTAATTTTTCAAATCTTCAATTTTTCGATTCTGTTTTTATTGTCTTTGTTTTTCAATTTTCTTTTTTTTTTAAGAAAAATTTTCAATTCACGGATTTTGAATTTTTTGATTTGCAATTTTTCGATTTTTAGCTGTCCGATTTTTCAACTTTTATTTTTTCAATTTCTTGTTTATTCAATTTCAGATTCTTCAGTTTCATGATTTTTCAGTTCTTCGTTTTTCTTTTCTTATTTTCTTTATTTTTAAATTTTTCGGTTTTTTTAATGCCCTAATTTTACAATTTTTCTTTCATTTTTAATGCCAAATTTTTGAATTTTTAGATTTTGCAATTTTCCGGTTTGAAATTTCTTGAGTTTTCAATGTTTCAGTTTTTCGGTTCTTGAATCTTCAAGCATTTTTTGTTTTCTTCATTTTTACAAATTTTCGATTTTTCAATGTGTGTATTGATTTTATAATTTCTGTAAATTTTTTCAATTTTTTGATTTTCATTTTTTTTGTTTATTCAATTTTAGAACCAATAATTTCGACTTTTCATTTTTAAATTTTCATTTTTTTTTGATTTTCCAATTTTGGATGTTAGAATTTTTTGATTTTGCAATTTTTCATATCTTCAATTTTTCGATTCTGTTTTTTATTGTTTTTGTTTTTCAATTTCCTTTTTTTCTTAAGAAAAAAATTTCAATTTATGGATTTTGAATTTTTTTGATTTGCAATTTTTCGGTTTTTAGCTGTTCGATTTTTCAACTTTTATTTTTTAAATTTCTTGTTTATTCAATTTCAGATTCTTCAGTTACATGATTTTGCAATTCTTCGTTATACTTTTCTTATTTTCTTTATTTTTCAATTTTTAGTTTTTTTTTAATGTCCTAATTTTACAATTTTTCTTTCATTTTTAATGCAAAATTTTTGAATTTTTAGATTTTGCAATTTTCCGGTTTGAAATTTCTGGAGTTTTCAAGGTCTCAGTTTTTCGGTTCTTGAATCTTCGAGCATTGTTTCAAATTTTCGATTTGTAATTTTTCGTTTCGGTTTTTTGTTTTCTTCATTTTTACAAATTTTCAATTTTTCGACGTGTGTATTGATTTTATAATTTCTGCAAACTTTTTCAATTTTTTGATTTTCATTTTTTTTTGTTTATTCAATTTTAGAACAAAGTAATTTCGACTTTTTATTTTTAAATTTTCATTTTTTTTGATTTTCCAATTTTGGATGTTACAGTTTTTTGATTTTGCAATTTTTCATATCTCCAATTTTTCGATTCTGTTTTTTATTGTCTTTGTATTTCAATTTTCGTTTTTTCTTAAGAAAAAAAATTCAATTTACGGATTTTGAATTTTTTGATTTGCAATTTTTCGGATTTTAGCTGTTCGCTTTTTCAACTTTTATTTTTTCAATTTCTTGTTTATTCAATTTCAGATTCTTCAGTTTCACGATTTTTCAGTTCTTCGTTTTTCTTTTCTTATTTTCTTTATTTTTCATTTTTAGGTTTTTTTAATGTCCTAATTTTACAATTTTTCTTTCATTTTAATGCCAAATTTTTGAATTTTTAGATTTTGCAATTTTCCGGTTTGAAATTTCTTGAGTTTTTTCAATGTTTCAGTTTTTCGGTTCTTGAGTCTTCAAGCATTTTTTCAAATTTTCGATTTGTAAGTTTTCGTTTCGGTTTTTTATTTTCTTCATTTTTACAAATTTTCGATTTTTCAATGTGTGTATTGATTTTATGATTTCTGTGAATTTTTTCAATTTTTTGATTTTCATTTTTTTTTGTTAATTCAATTTTAGAACAAAGTAACTTCGAGTTTTCATTTTTAAATTTTTATTTTTTTTTGATTTTCCAATTTTGGATGTTACAGTTTTTTGATTTTGCAATTTTTCATATCTTCAATTTTTCGATTCTGTTTTTTATTGTCTTTGTTTTTCAATTTCCTTTTTTTCTTAAGAAAAAAATTTCAATTCATGGATTTTGAATATTTTGCTTTGCAATTTTTCGGTTTTTAGCTGTTCGATTTTTCAACTTTTATTTTTTAAATTTCTTGTTTATTCAATTTCAGATTCTTCAGTTTCATGATTTTTCAGTTCTTCGTTTTTCTTTATAATTATTTTCTTTATTTTTCAATTTTTAGGTTTTTTTAATGTCCTAATTTTACAATTTTTATTTCATTTTAAATGCAAAATTTTTGAATTTTTAGATTTTGCAATTTTCCGGTTTGAAATTTCTCGTGAGTTTTCAGTGTTTCAGTTTTTCCGTTCTTTAATCTTCAAGCATTTTTTCAAATTTTCGATTTGTAATTTTTCGTTTCGGTTTTTTGTTTTCTTCATTTTTACAAATTTTCGCTTTTTCAAGGTGTGTATTGATAATTTAATAATAATTTCTGTGAATTTTTTGAATTTTTTGAATTTCATTTTTTTTTGTTTATTCAATTTTAGAACAAAGTTATTTCGACTTTTCATTTTTAAATTTTCATTTTTTTTGATTTTCCAATTTTGGATGTTACAGTTTTTTGATTTTGTAATTTTTCATATCTTCAATTTTTCGATTCTGTTTTTTATTGTCTGTGTTTTTCAATTTTCTTTTTTTCTTAAGAAAAAAATTTCAATTTATGGATTTTGAATTTTTTGTTTTGCAATTTTTCGGTTTTTAGCTGTTCGATTTTTCAACTTTTATTTTTTCAATTTCTTGTTTATTCAGTTTCAGATTCTTCAGTTTCATGATTTTTCAATTCTTCGTTTTTCTTTTCGTATTTTCTTTATTTTTCAATTTTTAGGTTTTTTAATGTCCTAATTTTACAATTTTTCTTTCATTTTAAATGCCAAATTTTTGAATTTTTAGATTTTGCAATTTTGCGGTTTGAAATTTCTTGAGTTTTCAGTGTTTCAGTTTTTCGGTTCTTGAATCTTCAAGCATTTTTTCAAATTTTCGAATTGTAATTTTTCGTTTTCTTCATTTTTACAAATTTTCGATTTTTCAACGTGTGTATTGATTTTATAATTTCTGCAAATTTTTTCAATTTTTTGATTTTCATTTTTTTTTATTTATTCAATTTTAGAACAAAGTAACTTCGAGTTTTCATTTTTAAATTTTCATTTTTATTGATTTTCCAATTTTGGAGGTTTCAGCAATTTTTCATATCTCCAATTCTTCGATTTGCAATTTTTGGTTTCGGTTTTTTAATTTCTTTGTTTTTCGAATTTTCATGATTTTTCAATTTTTCATTTGCATTTTTTATAACTTTCATTTTAAATGCGTAATATAATTTTAAAAATCTTTCAATTTTTAATTTTGCAATTTATTTTTTTTTCTTGTTTTTTAGTTTATGGATTTTAAAATTTTGTCATTTATGCGACTTTCCAATTTTTCGCTTTTCAATTTTTCGTTTAGGTTTTTATTCCCTTGATTTTTAAAATTTTTGGATTTTTCAATGGTCTCATTTTATAATTTTTTGTTTTTTCAATTTTTTTTTAAATCTTTGTTTATTCAGTTTTTATATTTTACAATTTTTCGATTTGCAATTCCACGAGTTTCCAATGTTTCGGTTCTTTATTTTCTCAATTTTTCGGTTTTTCAGTGTTTTGATTTTATAGTTTTTCTTTATTTCAATGTTAAATTTATCAATTTTTCGGTTTTTCGATTTGTAATTTTACGGTTTTATCAATTTTTCTAATTTTTAAATTTTAACAATTTTTCACTTTTTCAATTTTGCGATTTTACAATTTAAATTTTTCAGTTACATATTGGATTTTAAAGCTTTTTCAGTTTCTCGATATTAATTTTTCAATTTTTCGATCTTCCGCTGCAATTTTGACGATTCCACAGTTTCTCGATTCTACAATTTTTGGTTTTTAAATTTTTTTATTCGATTCGTTTTGTCTTTTTTCTGATTTTTCTATTCATTAATTTTCTTCGATTTTCAAGTTTCTCAATTTTTGCAGTTTTTCGTTTTTTCAATTTGTTGATTTTTGACCTTTTGGAATCAGAAAAAAATAGAAAAACGAAGTCAAAAATGAAAATACAAATTAGTATAAAATGAAAAGTTGGAAAAAATTTAAAAAGAGGAAGATCGAGGAATTGAAAAGTCAAATATTGAAAATT
Organism: Zophobas atratus; assembly: GCA_022388445.1. Taxonomy (NCBI): domain Eukaryota; kingdom Metazoa; phylum Arthropoda; class Insecta; order Coleoptera; family Tenebrionidae; genus Zophobas; species Zophobas atratus. Next base: position 3,210,948 of record CM039444.1, read on the forward strand.
TGAAATATTATAAAATCGATTTTTGTACGTCTACTGCGACACTTGTGTGATCTTCTCAAAGTATTTCCACTCTAGCAAAATTTTCGTTAAGCTGTTTGGAATTTCTGTATTTTTAGATTTTGTAATGTTTCGGTTGAAATTTCTTGAGTTTTCAATGTTTCAGTTTTTCATTCTTACAATTTTTCAATTTTTAGATGTACCGAGTTTATAATTTCTGTTAATTTTTTCAATTTTTGTTTCTTCAATTTTCCGATTTTTCGTTATTTTTTGTTTTTTCAATTTTAGGACGATGTAAGTCTTCCAGTTTTCATTTTAAAATTTTCAGGTTTTTGATTTTCCACTTTTGGATGTTACAGTTTTTTCATTTTGCAATTTTTCATATCTTCAATTTTTCGATTCTGTTTTTTATTTTGTTTTTTCAATTCTCTTTTTTTCTGAAGAAAAAAAATTCAATTTATGGATTTGGAATTTTTTGATTTGCAATTTTTCGGTTTTTAGCTGTTCGATTTTTCAACTTTAATTTTTTTCAATTTCTGGTTTATTCAAGTTCAGATTCTTCAGTATCATGATTTTTCTTTTCTTGTTTCCTTTATTTTTCAATTTTTAGGTTTTTTTAATGTCCTAATTTTACAATTTTTCTTTAATTTGTAATGCCAAATTTTGAATTTTAGATTTTGCAATTTTCCGGTTTAAAATTTCTTTAGTTTTCAGTGTTTCAGTTTTTCGTTTCTTGAATCTTCAAGCATTTTTTCAAATTTTCGATTTGTAATTTTTTGTTTCGGTTTTTTGTTTTCTTCAATTTTACATATTTTCGATTTTTCTATGTGTGTATAGATTTAATAATTTTAGAACAAAATAACTTCGAGTTTTCATTTTTAAATTTTCATTTTTTTGATTTTCCAATTTTGGAGGTTTCAGTTTTTAGATTTTGCAATTTTTCATATCTCCAATTTTTCGATTTGCAATTTTTGGTTTCAGTTTTTTAATTTCTTTGTTTTTCGAATTTTCATGATTTTTCAAATTTTGGTTTCTTCAATTTTTGATTTGCATTTTTTATAACTTTCATTTTAAATGCGTAATATAATTTAAAAAATCTTTCAATTTTTAATTATGCAATTTAAATTTTTTTCTTGTTTTTTAGTTTATGGATTTTAAAATTTTGTCAATTTTTCGATTTGTAATTTTTCCTTTAGGTTTTTTATTCCCTTGATTTTTAAAATTTTTTTATTTTTCAGTGTTCCCATTTTATAATTTTTTGTTTTTTCAACTATTTTTTTCTATTTTTCGTTTATTCAGTTTTTATATTTTACAATTTTTCGATTTGCAATTCCACGAGTTTCCAATGTTTCGATTTTTCCGTTTTTCATGTCTTCAATTTTGATGGCAGTTTTCCGTTTCTGTTCTTTATTTTCTCAATTTTTCGATTATTCGATCTGTAATTTTACGATTTTATCAATTTTTCGAATTTTTAAATTTTAACAATTTTTCACTTTTTCAATTTTGCGATTTTAGAATTTCCATTTTTCAATTACATATTGGATTTTAAAGCTTTTTCAGTTTCTCGAAATTTATTTTTCAATTTTTCGATCTTCCGCTGCAATTTTGACGATTCCACAGTTTTTCGATTCTACAATTTTTGGTTTTTAAATTTTTCGATTCGATTCGTTTTGTCTTCTTTCTACTTTTTCTATTCATTATTTTTTTTCGATTTTCAAGTTTCTCAATTTTGCAATTTTTCGTTTTTTAAATTTGTTGATTGATTTTGAACTTTTCGAATCAGAATAAAAATAGAGAAATTAAGTCAAAAATGAAAAAACAAACTAGTATAAAATGACAAGTTGGAAAAAATTTAAAAATAGGAAGATCAAGGAATTGAAAAATCAAATATTGAAAATTTGAAAAATTATAAAATCGAAAGAAAAATTTAAAAAATAAAGGAAATGAAAAACCAAATTATAAAATAACTATAAAACAAAATAATGAGCGGTTTTGGTGCAACCAATACTTTCCTCCTTTAAATTCGCAAGTGGACCAGTTAGGATTTTTGTACGTCTACTGCGACACTTGTGTGTTCTTCTCAAAGTATTTTGACTCTAGCAGAATTTTCGTTAAGGTGTTTGGAATTTCTGTATTTTTAGATTTTGTAATTTTTCGGTTTGAAATTTCTTGAGTTTTCAATGTTTCAATTTTTCAGTTTTACAATTTTTCAATTTTTCGATGTACCGAGTTTATAATTTCTGTTAATTTGTTCAATTTTCCGATTTTTCAATTATCTTTTGTTTTTTCAATTTTAGGACGATGTAAGTCTTCGGGTTTTCATTTTGAAATTTTCAGTTTTTTGATTTCCACTTTTGGATTTTACAGGTTTTTAATTTTGTTTTTTATTATTTTTTTTAAATTTCAATTTATGGATTTTGAATTTTTTGATTTGCAATTTTTCGGTTTTTAGCTGTCCGATTTTTCAACTTTTATTTCTTCAATTTCTTGTTTATTCAATTTCAGATTCTTTAGTTTCATGATTTTTCAATCCTTCGTTTTTTTTTTCTAATTTTTTTATTTTTCAATTTTTAGGTTTTTTAATGTCCTAATTTTACAATTTTTCTTTCATTGTTGATGCCAAATTTTTTAATTTTTAGATTTTGCAATTTTCCGGTTTGAAATTTCTTGAGTTTTCAATGTTTCAGTTTTTCGGTTCTTGAATCTTCAAGCAGTTTTTTTCAAATTTTCGATTTGTAATTTTTCGTTTAGGTTTTTTATCCCCTTGATTTTTAAAATTTTTCGATTTTTCAGTGTTCCCATTTTATAATTTTTTGTTTTTTCAATAATTTTTTTTTTAATTTTTCGTTTATTCAGTTTTTATATTTTACAATTTTTCGATTTGCAATTCCACGAGTTTCCAACGTTTCGATTTTTCCGTTTTTCATGTCTTCGATTTTGACTGGCAGTTTTCCGTTTCGGTTCTATATTTCGTCAATTTTTTGGTTTTTCAGTGTTTTGATTTTATAATTTTTTTACTTCAATGTTAAATTTATCAATTTTTCGATTTTTCGATTTGTAATTTTACGGTTTTATCAATTTTTCGAATTTTTAAATTTTAACAATTTTTCACTTTTTCAATTTTGCTATTTTAGAATTTCCATTTTTCAATTTTTCGATCTTCCGCTGCAATTTTGACGATTCCACAGTTTTTCGATTGTTCAATTTTTGGTTTTTAAATTTTTTGATTCGATTCGTTTTGTCTTCTTTCTACTTTTTCTATTGATTAATTTTTTTCGATTTTCAAGTTTCTCAATTTTGCAATTTTTCGTTTTTTCAATTTGTTGATTTACGAATCAGAAAAAAAAAAATAGAAAAATTAAGTCAAAAATGAAAAAACAAACTAGTATAAAATGAAAAGTTAGAAAAAATTTAAAAATAGGAAGATCGAGGAACCGAAAAATTAAATATTGAAAATTTGAAAAATTATAAAATCGAAAGAAAAATTTAAAAAATAAAAGAAATGAAAAAACAAAATTGTAAAATAATTATAAAACAAAACAGTGAGGGGTTTTGGTGCAACCAATACTTTCCTCCCCTTAAATTCGCAATGGACCAGTTACGATTTTTGTACGTCTACTGCGACACTTGTGTGTTCTTCTTAAATTATTTCCACTCTAACAGAATTCTCATTAAGGTGTTTCAATTTTTTTTAATATAGTGCTTATATTTATTTTCTTCAGAAATTTAATTTCGTCATGTTAAAGAATTATTAAATACATCTGTGCTGGAATAGTGAGTCAAATGTTTCAAGTTTTTGTTTTTTATAGCCGACTGGTTTGATGAAAAAATAAATAAACTGACACATCTAAAGATAGAACCTGTTTTTGGACCAGGCGGAATAAATTTCAGCTTTTTAAAGACGCTATAATTTTGTAGTAGAGTGTCAATATTATGAGAGGTACATTTAGAGTCATCGCAATCTGTCATTTAAAAAATACTGTTATACATTTTCATAAAAGACGGAAATCTTTGTCGTTCTGCAAACAAAACAATGAGCGGTTTTGATGCAACCAATACTTTCCTCCCTTTAAATTCGCAAGTGGACCAGTTCTGTTCAGAAATTTAATTAGGTCTTTTAATCATCCCTATATTTTCACATTTTCTATCTTTAAGAAACACTCATGCACATAATTTTTTTAAATGTGATTTAAAATATTTAATTCCGCTCAAATTACCAATTCCAATTTTCCGTAAATGCAGACTTCATTCGGAAGCATAATTTATTTATTCATTCTGCTGTTCATTAATACATTTTTCATTCAAGTGGTAAATCGAAACCATGAATGAACCTCTGCTTTTGTCATGAAGAACAAAATGACGAAACTGAAGCGCAACACTAAATATTTGTAGAAATTAGTAAATATTGATTTTGTGCACTGATGCGAAAACATCCATTTCAAAACGCAAATGCGTGAAATGGAATTCCTCTCTCCACCGTTCTTTCGCAAATGAATTATAATAAAAATGATTTATGAATAACGAAATACAGCTGCAGACTTTGCCAAAAATACGTAAAATAAAAAAAAAAAATAGATAGTTATTTATATTTCAAAACGTAAAAGTTAGTTGAAATTTTTATTGCGCACCCAACAAAACAACAAAAAATCTCGTTTCTAAGCCCCACAAAAACCTTTTGATTAGTTCGCGGTTCCAATTTTTGTCTGCGGCTTCCGCCCGCCCCCGCCCCCTAATTAAACCAAATTAAACCTGCCCCCATCGTCGATAATTAACCGTCTCGCTCCCACGCTGGTCCCAGTTAATTAAAACGAAATTCCGGCGACAACAGCCCCCGCAAAAATATGACGGCTACTTTCCATATCCAGTTTATTTCGAAATGAACTGTTTAGTCAATGGACAAACAGAGCGAGGAAGACGGGAGACTTGGGCAAACTCCCGAGGGATAGATCAATACCACCGTTTTACAGTGAACCTCGACCTATTTAGCGACGGTCAACAAATTTCCATTGTAACGAGCTACCAGAGCCGCCCAGGAACACACCCAGCACTCTGTATCCATAGCTTCGCAAATTTTCGCAAATTAAATCCAGACGTCAATCGAAACAGTTTACTCGCGCTCGACTTAACTCACGGAATTAAATCTGAAGTCCTGGCAACGGAGGTGAGCCGGGGCGGCTCAGGGGAGGGATGGGACGGCGAAACTTGGGGAAAACAATTTTTGGTGGGTCGGGCGCAAAGTGAAAACGGTGGCAAAAAAACTCACAGAAATTGATTGTAATTTATCACGAACAAAATTTGTTATAATAAAGAGATGCTTATTCAAAAATAAGGAGTCTATTTTTTTTTTATTAATCTATTTAATCTTCATTACATGACATGTAAATTTGTTATGATTATGACCTTAATTAACTGCACGAATGTTTACATTTTTAAGAAAAGATTTGGGAATGTTTCCAGTCATTGTTTTGGAGGACAAACTTCTAGTTCTATTTTGCTTATCATCGTCATCCTGTTTATTTAATATTGAATATTCTTATTTTTTTTTTAATTTTTAATTTTATCGGTGAATTTTTTATACATTTGTTTCCCTAGTTATTTTTTAAATTCTCCTACTTAGCCTCTTAGTGGCGGAAAAAGGACATACATTAAAAAAGTAGGTGTTTTATGAGCAAAATTACCAAATGGTTAAAACGTGAAAATAACAATGGGAAACATTTTTAAATCATGTTGTTTGGTACGGTTGTAATAATTAGAGAACTATTAAAGATTAAAATAATAGTTAACGTTACCTTGAACATTTATTTTTTTTGTTGTTTTTCATCTCGTGGAATTTTCAGAACATAAATTATTGTTAGACAATGGATAATTTATTCTGAGCAGGATTTTAAGCCCCACAGAAAGCTTTTTATTCTCCTGTTTTTTGTCTTTCGAAAAAACGTTTCAATTGGAAATCCAATTACATTTTTTTTAATCCTAGAAACTGCTTTATTTCATGGGCGATTCTGGAAAAATAGTAAGAATCTTAGAAGAAATGAACCGAAAATCACTTATGAAAGTCAATACACAAATAATGTCTTGAGAGAAATTTCGAAATTTGTCGAAAAAAGGTCGAAAATTTCATAGACCTAAGAAAATGAAGTTTTTTGGAAAAATTACTCGAAAATCCACAAAAAAATCCGAATGATAGATCTCAGCTACCGAATCCAATGGTTTATGGTCTCGAATCAAGATCTTCTAAATGTCCGGTTTGAAAATATATATTTTTTAAATTGTAAGAATTGCTATATTTTAAATGGGCAATTCTGGAAGAATAGTAGGAATTTTTGTAAAAATGAAGTCGAGAATAAATTGTAGAGTTCGTATTTTTTATTGAGAAAATTGTGAATTTTCAAATGGGCAATTCTAGAAAAATTACAGGAATTTTCAAAGAAATAAAGCTTAAAATAAATTATAGATATCATAATCTACAGAAAAACGTCTTTAGGTAATTTTTGAAGTTGGTTGAAAAAAGTTGAAAATCTCATAAGGAAGGAGCATAGGAAAAATTGAGCTTTGGAAAAAGTTGCCCAAAAAAAATAAAAATACGGGAGATAGATCTTGACAAGCTGAATCGAAAAACCTATCGTGTTGATGGTCCCGGGTCAAGATTTTCGAAATATTCGGTTTGCAAATATATTTTTTTTAATTGTAAAGAATGCCGTATTTCAAATGAGCTATTCTGGAAAAATGGTAGAAATTTTGATGAAAATGAAGCTGAGAATAAATTGTAGAGTTCGTATTCTACAGAAAAATGTCTTTAGATCATTTTTAAAGGCGGTTGAAAAAGATGGAAATTTCATAAGTAGAGGGCATAGAAAAATTGAGCTTTGGGAAAAGTTGCCCACAAACCTACAAAAAATTAATTCTGGAAGGTGATAGATTTCGATCCTGAATTGAAAAACATATCGTGCTTATTGTTCCGAATCAAGATTTTCGAAATGTATGCTTTGATTTCTTTTTTATTGAGAAAATTGTGAATTTTCAAATGGGCAATTCTAGAAAAATTGCAGGAATTTTCGAAGAAATAAAGCCTAAAATAAATTATAGATGTCATAATCTACAGAAAAATGTCTTTAGGTAATTTATGAAGTTGGTTGAAAAAAAGTTGAAAATCTCATAAGGAAGGAGCATAGGAAAAATTGAGCTTTGGAAAAAGTTGCCCAAAAAAAAAATAAAAATACGGGAGATAGATCTTGACAGGCTGAATCGAAAAACCTATCGTGTTGATGGTCCCGGGTCAAGATTTTCGAAATATTCGGTTTGCAAATATATTTTTTTTAATTGTAAAGATTGCCGTATTTCAAATGGGCAATTCTGGAAAAATGGTAGAAATTTTGATAAAATGAAACTGAGAATAAATTGTAGAGTTCGGATTCTACAGCAAAATGTCTTTAGATCATTTTTAAAAGCGGTTGAAAAAGATGGAAATTTCATAAGTAGAGGGCATAGAAAAATTGAGCTTTGTGAAAAGTTGCCCAAAAATCTACAAAAAATTCTGGGAGGTGACAGATTTCGATCCTGAATTGAAAAACATATCGTGCTTATTGTCCCGATTCAAGATTTTCGAAATGTCTACTTTGAAATTTTTTTTTATTGAGAAAATTGTGAATTTTCAAATGGGCAATTCTAGAAAAATTGCAGGAATTTTCGAAGAAATAAAGCCTAAAATAAATTATAGATATCATAATCTACAGAAAAATGTGTTTAGGTAATTTGTGAAGTTGGTTGAAAAAAAGTTGAAAATCTCATAAAGACGGAGCATAGGAAAAATTGAGCTTTGGAAAAAGTTGCCCAAATAAAAATAAAATAAAAATACGGGAGATAGATCTTGACAAGCTGAATCGAAAAACCTATCGTGTTGATGGTCCCGGGTAAAGATTTTCGAAATATTCGGTTTGAAAATATATTTTTTTTAATTGTAAAGAATGCCGTATTTCAAATGGGCAATTCTGGAAAAACGGTAGAAATTTTGATAAAAATGAAGCTGAGAATAAGTTGTAGAGTTCGTATTCTACAGAAAAATGTCTTTAGATTATTTTTAAAGGCCGTTGAAAAAGATGGAAATTTCATAAGTAGCGAGCATAGAAAATTGAGCTTTGGGAAAAGTTGCCCAAAATCTACAAAAAATTCTGGGAGGTGACAGATTTCGATCCCGAATTGAAAAACATATCGTGCTTATTGTCCCGATTCAAGATTTTCGAAATGTCTACTTTGAAATTTTTTTTATTGAGAAAATTGTGAATTTCCAAATTTGCAATTCTAGAAAAATTGCAGGAATTTTCGAGGAAATAAAGCCTAAAACAAATTATAGATATCATAATATACAGAAAAATGTCTTTAGGTAGTTTTTGAAGTTGGTTGAAAAAAAATTGAAAATCTCATAAGGAAGGAGCATAGGAAAAATTGAGCTTTGAAGAAAGTTGCCAAAAAAATAAAATAAATAAAAATACGGGAGATAGATCTTGACAAGCTGAATCGAAAACCTTATCATGTTGATGGTCCCGGGTCAAGATTTTCGAAATATTCGGTTTGAAAATATATTTTTTTTAATTGTTAAGATTGCCGTATTTCAAATGGGCAATTCTGGAAAAATGGTAGAAATTTTGATGAAAATGAAGCTGAGAATAAATTGTAGAGTTCGTATTCTACAGAAAAATGTCTTTTGATCATTTTTAAAAGCGGTTGAAAAAGATGGAAATTTCATAAGTAGAGAGCATAGAAAAACCGAGCTTTGGGAAAAGTTGCCCAAAAATCTACAAAAAATTCTGAGAGGTGACAGATTTCGATCCTGAATTGAAAAACATATCGTGCTTATTGTTCCGATTCAAGATTTTCGAAATGCCTGCTTTGAATTTTTTTTTTATTGAGGAAATTGTGAATTTCCAAATGGGCAATTCTAGAAAAATTGCAGGAATTTTCGAAGAAATAAAGCCTAAAATAAATTATAGATATCATAGTCTACAGAAAAATGTCTTTAGGTAATTCGTGAAGTTGGTTGAAAAAAAAGTTGAAAATCTCATAAGGAAGGAGCATAGGAAAAATTGAGCTTTGGAAAAAGTTGCCCAAAAAAAAAATAAAAATACGGGAGATAGATCTTGACAGGCTGAATCGATAAACCTATCGTGTTGATGGTCCCGGGTCAAGATTTTCGAAATATTCGGTTTGAAAATATATTTTTTTTAATTGTAAAGATTGCCGTATTTCAAATGGGCAATTCTGGAAAAATGGTAGAAATTTCGATAAAAATGAAGCTGAGAATAAATTGTAGAGTTCGTATTCTACAGAAAAATGTCGTTAGATCATTTTTAAAGGCGGTTGAAAAAGATGGAAATTTCGTAAGTAGAGAGCATAGAAAAATTGAGCTTTGGGAAAAATTGCCCAAAAATCTACAAAAAATTCTGGGAGATGACAGATTTCGATCCTGAATTGAAAAACATATGGTGTTTATTGTCCCGATTCAAGATTTTCTAAATGTCTACTTTGAATTTTTTTTATTGAGAAAATTGTGAATTTTCAAATGGGCAATTCTAGAAAAATTGCAGGAATTTTCGAAGAAATAAAGTCTAAAATAAATTATAGATATCATAGTCTACAGAAAAATGTCTTCAGGTAATTTATGGAGTTGGTTGAAAAAAAGTTGAAAATCTCATAAAGGAGCATAGGAAAAATTGAGCTTTGGAAAAAGTTTCCCCAAAAAAAAAATAAATAAAAATAGGGGAGATAGATCTTGACAAGCTGAATCGAAAAACCTATCGGGTTGATGGTCCCGGGTAAAGATTTTCGAAATATTCGGTTTGAAAATAAGGTTTTTTTTAATTGTAAAGATTGCCGTATTTCAAATGAGCAATTCTGGAAAAATGGTAGAAATTTTTGAAGAAATAAAGCCTAAAACAAATTGTAGAGTTCGTATTCTACAGAAAAATGTATTTAGATCATTTTTAAAGGCGGTTGAAAAAAAATGGAAATTTCATAAGTAGAGAGCATAGAAAAATTGAGCTTTGGGAAAAGTTGCCCAAAAATCTACAAAAAATTCTGAGAGGTGACAGATTTCGATCCTGAATTGAAAAACATATCGTGCTTATTGTCCCGATTCAAGATTTTCGAAATGTCTACTTTGAATTTTTTTTTATTGAGAAAATTGTGAATTTCCAAATTTGCAATTCTAGAAAAATTGCAGGAATTTTCGAGGAAATAAAGCCTAAAACAAATTATAGATATCATAATCTACAGAAAAATGTCTTTAGGTAGTTTTTGAAGTTGGTTGAAAAAAAATTGAAAATCTCATAAGGAAGGAGCATAGGAAAAATTGAGCTTTGAAGAAAGTTGCCAAAAAAATAAAATAAATAAAAATACGGGAGATAGATCTTGACAAGCTGAATCGAAAAACCTATCATGTTGATGGTCCCGGGTCAAGATTTTCGAAATATTCGGTTTGAAAATATATTTTTTTTAATTGTTAAGATTGCCGTATTTCAAATGGGCAATTCTGGAAAAATTGCAGGAATTTTCGAAGAAATAAAGCCTAAAATAAATTATAGATATCATAATCTACAGAGAAATGTCTTTAGGTAATTTATGGAGTTGGTTGAAAAAAAGTTGAAAATCTCATAAAGGAGCATAGGAAAAATTGAGCTTTGAAAAAAGTTTCCCAAAAAAAAAAATAAATAAAAATAGGGGAGATAGATCTTGACAAGCTGAATCGAAAAACCTATCGGGTTGATGGTCCCGGGTAAAGATTTTCGAAATATTCGGTTAGAAAATATGTTTTTTTTCATTGTAAAGATTGCCGTATTTCAAATGAGCAATTCTGGAAAAATGGTAGAAATTTTTGAAGAAATAAAGCCTAAAACAAATTGTAGAGTTCGTATTCTACAGAAAAATGTATTTAGATCATTTTTAAAGGCGGTTGAAAAAAATGGAAATTTCATAAGTAGAGAGCATAGAAAAACTGAGCTTTGGGAAAAGTTGCCCAAAAATCTACAAAAAATTCTGAGAGATGACAGATTTCGATCCTGAATTGAAAAACATATCGTGCTTATTGTCCCGATTCAAGATTTTCGAAATGTCTACTTTGAATTTTTTTTTTTATGAGAAAATTGTGAATTTCCAAATTTGCAATTCTAGAAAAATTGCAGGAATTTTCGAGGAAATAAAGCCTAAAACAAATTATAGATATCATAATATACAGAAAAATGTCTTTAGGTAGTTTTTGAAGTTGGTTGAAAAAAAATTGAAAATCTCATAAAGAAAGAGCATAGGAAAAATTGAGCTTTGAAGAAAGTTGCCAAAAAAATAAAATAAATAAAAACACGGGAGATAGATCTTGACAAGATGAATCGAAAACCCTATCATGTTGATGGTCCCGGGTCAAGATTTTCGAAATATTCGGTTTGAAAATATATTTTTTTTAATTGTTAAGATTGCCGTATTTCAAATGGGCAATTCTGGAAAAATGGTAGAAATTTTGATAAAAATGAAGCAGATAATAAATTGTAGAGTTCGTATTCTACAGCAAAATGTCTTTAGATCATTTTTAAAGGCGGTTGAAAAAGATGGAAATTTCATAAGTAGAGAGCATAGAGATATTGAGCTTTGGGAAAAGTTGCCCAAAAATCTACAAAAAATTCTGGGAAGTGACAGATTTCGATCCTGAATTGAAAAACATCGTGCTTATTGTCCCGAATCAACATTTTCGAAATGTCTACTTTGAATTTTTTTATTGAGAAAATTGTGAATTTTCAAATGGGCAATTCTAGAAAAATTGCAGGAATTTTCGAAGAAATAAAGCCTAAAATAAATTATAGATATCATAATCTACAGAAAAATGTCTTTAGGTAATTTATGAAGATGGTTAAAAAAAGTTGAAAATCTTATAACGAAGGAGCATAGGAAAAGTTGAGCTTTGAAAAAGTTGCCCAATAATAAAAAAAAGAAAACCCGGGAGATGCAAGTTCCCGACAAGCTGAGTCGAGAAACTTATCGTTGATCAAGATTTTCGAAATATTCGGTTTGAAAATATATTTTTTTAATTGTAAAAATTGCCATATTTTAAATGGGCAACTTGGCAAAAATGGTATGGATTTTCGAAGAAATGAAGCCGAGAATAAATTATAGATGTTACATTCCGCAGAAAACTGTTTTGGATAATTTTCGAAGAGCGTTGAAAAAAGATTGTAAATTTCATAATTAGGGAGCAGAGAAAAATTGAGCTTTGGGAAAAGTTGCCCAAAAATTTATAAAAAAACTTTCGGGAGGTGATATATTTTGACCAACTAAAACGAAAAGCTTATCGTGTTTATGATCCCGGATTAAGATTTTCGAAATATTCGGTTTGAAAATATTTTTTTTTTTAATTATGAAGATTGTCATATTTCAAATGGGGAAGTATGGAAAACTGGGAAGAAGCTTCCTAGAAATGAACCGGAAACAAATTGTAGAGGCTCTAATCTATGGAATAATGTCTTTTGGTAATTTTTGAAGCTGGTTGAAAAAAGCTTGAAAATTTCATAACGAGGAAACATAGGAAAAAATTGAACATTGGAAAAAGTTGCCCAAAAATCAAAAGAAATAAAATAAAATCCTGGAGATGATAGATCTCGACAAGCTGAATCGAGAAACTTACCGTTGATCAAGATTTTCGAGATATTCGGTTTGAAAATATATTTTTTTTAATTGTAAAAATTGTCATATTTTAATTGGGCAATTTGGCAAAAATGGTATGCATTTTTAAAGAAATGAAACCGAGAATAAATTTTAGATGTCATATTCCGTAGAAAACTGTTTTTGGATAATTTTCGAGGATCGCTGAAAAAATTTGTAAATTTCATACATAGGGAGCAGAGAAAAATTGAGCTTTGGGAAAAGTTGTGCAATAATTTATAAAAAAAATTTCGGGAGACGATAGATTTTGATCAACTAAAACGAAAAGCTTATCGTGTTTATGATCCCGGATTAAGATTTTCGAAATATTCGGTTTGAAAATATATTTTTTTTTAATTATGAAGATTGTCATATTTCAAATGGGTAATTATGGAAAAATGGGAGGAAGCTTCCTAGAAATGAACCGGAAATAAATTGTAGAGGGTCTAATCTATAGAATAATGTCTTTAGGAAATTTTTGATCTCGTAAGGAGGAAGCAGGAAAAATTGAGCTTTGGAAAAACTTGCCCAAAATTCTACAAAAAATTCTGGGACAAGAGAGATTTCCATCAGCTGAATCGAAACAGAAAAATTGAGCTTTGGGAAAAGTTGTCCAAAAATCTACAAAAAATTCCAGGAGATGATAGATTTTGACCAGCTGACTCGAAAAACTTATCGTTTTTATGGTCCCGGATCAAAATTTTCAAAATACTGGGTTTGAAAATATATATTTTTTAAATTATGAAGATTACCATATTTCAAATAGGGAACTTAGGAAAAATGGAAGGAATCTTCCCAGAAATGAAGCCGAAAATAAATTGTAGAGGCCCTAATCTACAGAAAAATATCTTTAGCTAATTTTTGAAGGTGATTGAAAAAGATTCAAATTTGTATAAGGATGGAGCATACAAACTTGAGCTTTGGAAAAACTTGCCCAAACTTCTACAAAAAATTCTGGGACATGAGAGATTTCCATCAGCTGAATCGAAACATAGAAAAATTGAGCTTTGGGAAAAGTTGTCCAAAAATCTACGAAAAATTCCAGGAGATGGTAGATTTTGACCAGCTGAATCGAAAAACTTGTCGTTTTTATGATCCCGGATCAAGATTTTCGAAATAATGGGTTTGAAAATATACATTTTTTAAATTATGAAGATTGCCATATTTCAGATAGGGAATTTAGGAAAAATGGGAGGAATCTTCCTAGAAATCAAGCCGAAAATAAATTCTAGACGCCCTAATCTACAGAAAAATGTATTTAGCTAATTTTTGAACGTGATTGAAAAAGATTGAAATTTTCATAAGTAGGGAGCATAAAAATTGAGCTTTGGAAAAACTTGCCCAAACTTCTATAACAAATTCTGGGACATGAGAAATTTCCATCAGCTGAATCGAAACATAGAAAAATTGAGCTTTGGGAAAAGTTGTCCAAAAACCTACATAAAATTCCAGGAGATGATAGGTTTTGACCAGCTGAATCGAAAAACTTATCGTTTTTATGGTCCCGGGTCAAGATTTTCGAAATAATGGGTTTGAAAATATACATTTTTTAAATTATGAAGATTGCCATATTTCAGATAGGGAATTTAGGAAAAGTGGGAGGAATCTTCCTAGAAATCAAGTCGAAAATAAATTCTAGACGCCCTAATCTACAGAAAAATGTATTTAGCTAATTTTTGAACGTGATTGAAAAAGATTGAAATTTTCATAAGTAGGGAGCATAAAAAATTGAGCTTTGGAAAAACTTGCCCAAACTTCTACAAAAAATTCTGGGACATGAGAGATTTCCATCAGCTGAATCGAAACATAGAAAAATTGAGCTTTGGGAAAAGTTGTCCAAAAATCTACAAAAAATTCCAGGAGATGATAGATTTTGACCAGCTGAATCGAAAAACTTACTGTTTTTATGGTCCCGGATCAAGATGTTCGAAATAATGGGTTTGAAAATATATATTTTTTAAATTATGAAGATTGCCATATATCAAATAGGGAATTTAGGAAAAATAGGATGAATCTTTCTAGAAATGAAGCCGAAAATAAATTCTAGAAGCCCTAATCTACAGAAAAATGTCTTTAGTTAATTTTCGAAGGAGATTTAAGAAAAATTGAAATTTTCATAAGGAGGAAGCATACAAAATTGAGCTTTGGAGAAAGTTGCCCAAACATCTACAAAAACTTCTGGAAAATGAGTGATGTCCATCAGCTGAACCGAAAAACATATCTTGTACATCATCTCGATTTTCGAAATATTCAGCTTGAAAATACATATTTTTTAATTGTGAAAATTGTCACTTTTCAAAGGGATAATTCTGGAAAAATGGTAGAAATTTTCAAAAAAATTAAGTCTAAAATAGATTGTAGAGATCGTAATTTACATAAAAATTTGCTGTAGGTAAATTTCAAAGGTGGTTGAAAAAGGCTGAAAATTTGAGCTTTTGGAAAAGTATTTTTGATTTTTACATTTTTGCAACGTTATTTAGTTTTTTTTGAAAAGTCTGTATTGCAGATCTAGAGTGCATTAAAGAAAATTATAGCATTAACAACACTATTTCAGGTGTAGATTGTTGAGGAATAATTTAGTTGGAAAGAAAACTTTTCTTAATTCTAATTTTATTACCATGAATTATCATACATGTTTTAAAATCCTCAAAACTAAAGACATTTGCATCATTTCTCTGTTTACATAAAGTTTTTGTTACACCAGAAAGCTTGTTGGATTCTGTTTTACTAAACAAAGTAATAAGAAAATCAGGCAAATTTTCACAAAGTAGAATCCTGAAAAATCGCTGTTAACGAATCAATTTCCTTAAGTTTAATAATGAGAAAAGTAGTTTAATTTTGTTTATTTTAAATTGGTTCCTATTTGGGTTGTCCGACTATTTTTCTGTCTGTTTGTCTGTCTGTCTGCCTGTCTGTTGCCGATTATTTTAGATAAAAAATCTCCGAAGTACAGAACTAATTCCCTTGAAATCTTAAATGTACCTTAAAATTATTAGATTGGAATTACTAGCAAAGTTATACATTTTTTTAATAAAGAATTCTATATTCTACAATTTGTTTAGAACATACAGGAAAGAGTAAAATTTTGGTAAAAGTTCAACATTCATTTAATGGCATTAAAAATGCAGATTTCATGTTTATCTCTTAGAACACCGTGATATTATTACTAAGTATTATGATTATTATTAATAATTATATTATTATACCATGTATTTATCCGATTTAAAGTTTAATAAGCTCAAACAACGAACTAAAAGCGACGGAATTTTAAAAATTCTTTACAAATTTTGTTGAAATTATTTTAATATTCTAATTTATTGTGCAGTTATCAATTGGCACATTAACTAAAATTTAAAAGACAATTAATACACAACCTGAAATTTATGTCTGAAAAACCGTTAAACCAACACTTATATTCATATTTTACATTGAAAATTAGTCCTCATTTGATTGCTTGTTATAGATATTCTAGAGAGTAGGAATATTCTTTTAAATAGTTTGTGAACGTCTTAAATACTTGTTTAAAATCCTCATTTTTGTTGTTATTTCTTTTTATAAAATTTTTAAAGTCAATTTTACACATTTTAGCTCTGTGTGCTGCCAATTAGAACCCTAATTATAGATACGTTTTATTATTTTATAAGTTTCAATAATCAGTACACCTAATGAGCCCCCTCGCCACCCCCTCGCACCCCCCCCGATTTTCTTTTCCAAATTCCCGCCCCGCCTCCGCCGCCCCCGATATTAATAGTTATACCCAGTCAGCAAAATCAGTTAATAAGATCTCGAAAACAATCGTTTGTGATTTCCAAAATGGCCGACAATATCCCGAAAGTGCAATTTTTTTTGCACTGTCCCGATTGAAACAATGTGTAATCTGGCGGCAGGTCCCGCCCCCGGCCGCTGGTTGGCGGCCGCGTTTCGGGGCATACAGTAACGGATAGACGTCAGAGCTGATACTGTGGCAGGGCTCCAATGGCGAGGGCGGCGTGGAGACGGCGCCAAAACGTCTTCCCGGAACACTCCGGGGACCACACGTTCCCCGGACCTGACGTCGTTTGCCTGATGCTGCTGCATTCTGTGGTGAGTCCAGCGTCGTTTTGCTTCCTTTTCGAAAATCCGTTTTTTTGCTCTTTTTGCCAGATGATGGCCAGTCGACACCGACACGTCGTACCGAGTGTTTAGTGAGCGCCTTTGTGGGGCATGCCCGATTTTGGAGCTTTCGGCAGACTCGGCGGCGGCAAGAGCGACGACATGGGGGGCGGGTGGTGAGTGATTTTTTTATGGATATGGGGCGTGGGGGCGGGAAATGGCGGATTTCGGAGTGAGGTTTTGTACTTGGAAAATTTAAAGACGGATTTTTGGAGTGATTGTGAGCTGCGCAAGCGCGGGGTTTTACTGAGTAAACACTCAGAACTGAGTAAATTTGACGTTTTATTTTAATGTCCTGGAATAACGTCAGCTGCTTTACGGAGAGAATAAATAGGCGATTTTTTTCATATTTTGAATCAAATTTATTACAATTTGTGGACGATCGATGACAGATTAACACAATCGCGATCGGCATTTTCGTATTCTACAAGCTGCGAAAAGCCAAAAAACTGTTAAAATGAGATTTACCAAATTCACATTGTTTTAAAATACATAAAAACGTGTGCTAGCGTTTGGAATGTAATAGACTGTGTTTTGGAAGTTTGTTTTTAATTTTTAAACGTATAAAAATACATCGTAACAATTACACAATTTTTTTCAGAATAAGTTAATTAATCAATCGTTAAATGTTGTTTACTAACAAGAATATCCTGTTTTAACTACGTATCAGCGATAATGACAATAAAACTGGTTTATCATTCTTAAGTGAAAACAATTTAACATTTTGCTTTTATTATAGTGGAATATAACTGCGATTTTTATGTTTCTAGTAAGTGTATTAAGGACAAAATATGTACAAAAATTCCAACTCATGATAGTATATTATTCCCACTGTTCATACTACACGATATGAAATGTGAATAGTGTTTAATTTCTCATTTTTAAATATCTTCTAAAAAATTAGCGTCTGTTTAGCTGAAAATTGTCTATTCTACAATTTTTTCATTCAAATATAGTATTTCCCGAAAATGTGAAAAATAAGAATGTCAAAATTCACATTTCAAAATATTTCAATTATTGTTTTAACTAAGACAAAATTTGACTTCAACAGAATTTTTACAAATGCTTTTGGATACACTTTAAATTTTTTTATTTTACTACTAATTTGAGGAAATTTCTGTTAGAATACGTATAGAATATACCAAGGAAACACTAGTTTTTAGAAAAAATGGTAAATATTTTCAAAGTACCAATGCCAATTATTAGTGTTATTTTATACCCAGACTTAACAGTACACCATACAGGATGTCAATAATTTTCTCTTCCTCATTAAAAAAAAAAAAAAAAAATAAAAAAAAATTGAGTGCTTGTTTAGTTGAAAATTTTGGGTTTTCAAGTCTCCCATTCAAACACCGTATTTTCGTAAAATATGAAAAATAAGAATGTCAGAATTGTCTTTCTAAGTTTGGAGTGATTCAAGTTCTAGTTTGATTTTATGGTTTTTTAGATTTCAAAACACTCCCGTTGTTTTGGACATTTTAACTGAGAGAAAATTTGACTTCAGTAGAGCTTTTACATATGCTTTTGTACGCACTTTAAATTTTTTTATTTTACCAATTTTTTTCTATAAATTTATGTTAAAATACGTGTACAACACACCACTGAAGTTCCAGTTGTTATAAAAAGTAGAAATTGTTTTCAAAATATTTTCATATAGTTTTATTTTTGCGGTATTTTGGAAAATACATTTGATAATAAATTTAAAATTGTTATCAAAATAAATCAACAACAATGTGTGGATTTTGAATTTTTGCCTGTTTATGTCAAAAAAAGGAAACAAGTTATCATTTTACAATCGCAATTGGCAGTTTTAATTTGAAAATTAACATTTTTTTTTTTTCATAATTGTAGTAGGAAATTTCGATTTTCATGCTTTGAGTACGTATTGTGAGAGCAAAATATCAGCAAAAATGCCAAATATTAGTATTATTTTATACCCAGACTTCACAGTACACCGTACAGGGTGTCAAGAATTTTCTCTTCCTCATTAAAAAAATATATATATAAAAAAATAATGCTCGTTTAGTTGAAAATTTTGGGTTTTCAAGTCTCCAATTCAAACACCGTATTTTCGTAAAATATGAAAAATAAGAACGTCAAAATTGTCTTTCTAAGTTTAGAGTGATTCAAGTTCTTGTTTGATTTTATGGTTTTTTAGATTTCAAAACACTCCAGTTGTTTTGGACATTTTAACTGAGAGAAAATTTGACTTCAGTAGAGCTTTTACAAATGCTTTTGTATACACTTTAAATTTTTTTATTTTACTAATATTTTCTATAAATTTATGTTAAAATACGTGTACAACACACCACTGAAGTTCCAGTTGTTATAAAAAGTAGAAATTGTTTTCAAAATATTTTCATATAGTTTTATTTTAGCGGTATTTTGGAAAATATATTTAATAATAAATTTAAAATTGTTATCAAAATAAACCAACAACAATGTGTGGATTTTGAATTTTTGCCTGTTTGTGTCAAAAAAAAGGAAACAATTTATCATTTTACAATCGCAATTGGCAGTTTTAATTTGAAAATTAACATTTTTTTTTCATAATTGTAGTAGGAAATTTCGATTTTCATGCTTTGAGTACGTACTCTGAGAGCAAAATATCATCAAAAATTCCAGTTATTAGTGTTATTTTATACCCAGATTTCACAGTACACCATACAAGATGTCAATAATTTTCTCTTCCTGATTAAAAAAAATATATATATAAAAAAAATTAGAGCTCGTTTAGTTGAAAATTTTCGGTTTTCAAGTCTCCCATTCAAACACCGTATTTTCGTAAAATATGAAAAATAAGAATGTCAAAATTGTCTTTCTAAGTTTGGAGTGATTCAAATTCTTGTTTTGATTTTATGGTTTTTTAGAATTCAAAATACTCCAGTTGTTTTGGACATTTTAACTAAGAGAAAATTTGACTTCAGTAGAGCTTTTACATATGCTTTTGTATACATTTTAATTTTTTTTTATTTTACTAATATTTTCTATAAATTTATGTTAAAATACGTGTACAACACACCACTGAAGTTCCAGTTGTTTTAAAAAATAGAAATTGTTTTCAAAATACTTTCATTTAGTTTTATTTTAGACGAATTTTGGAAAATATATTTAATAATGAATTTAAAATTGTTATCAAAATAAACCAACAACAGTGTGCGGTTTTTGAATTTCTGCCTGTTTGTGTCAAAAAAAAAGGAAACAAGTTATCATTTTTCAATCGCAATTGGCAGTTTTAATTTGAAAATTAACATTTTTTTTTTCATAATTGTAATAAGAAGTTTCGATTTTCATGCTTTAAGTACGTACTCTGAGAGCAAATATCATCAAAAATTCCAATTATTAGTGTTATTTTATACCCAGACTTCACAGTACACCATACAGGATGTCAATAATTTTCTCTTCCTCATTAAAAAAAATATATATAAAAAAATAGTGCTCGTTTAGTTGAAAATTTTGGGTTTTCAAGTCTCCCATTCAAACACCATATTTTCGTAAAATATGAAAAATGAGAATGTCAAAATTGTCTTTCTAAGTTTGGAGTGATTCAAGTTCTTGTTTGATTTTATGATTTTTTAGATTTCAAAATACTCCAGTTGTTTTGGACATTTTAACTAAGAGAAAATTTGACTTCAGTAGAGCTTTTACATATGCTTTTGTATACACTTTAAATTTTTTTATTTTACTAATATTTTCTAAAAATAATGTTAAAACACGTGTACAACACACCACTGAAGTTCCAGTTGTTATAAAAAGTAGAAATTGTTTTCAAAATATCTTCATATATAGTTTTATTTTAGAGGTATTTTGGAAAATATATTTAATAATAAATTTAAAATTGTTATCAAAATAAACCAACAACAATGTGTGGATTTTGAATTTTATGCCTGTTTATGTCAAAAAAAAAAGGAAACAAGTTATCATTCTACAATCGCAATTGGCAGTTTTAATTTGAAAATTAACATTTTTTTTTTCATAATTGTAATAGAAAATTTCGATTTTCATGCTTTAAGTACGTATTCTGAGAGCAAAATATCAAAAATTCCAATTATTGTGTTATTTAATACCCAGACTTCACAATACACCATACAAGATGTCAATAATTTTCTATTCCTCATTAAAAAAAAACATAAAAAAAATTAGTGCTCGTTTAGTTGAAAATTTCGGGTTTTCAAGTCTCCCATTCAAACACCGCATTTTCGTAAAATATGAAAAATAAGAATGTCAAAATTGTCTTTCTAAATTTGGAGTGATTCAAGTTCTTGTTTGATTTTATGGTTTTTTAGATTTCAAAATACTCCAGTTGGTTTGGACATTTTAACTAAGAGAAAATTTGACTTCGGTAGAGCTTTTACATATGCTTTTGTATGCACTTTAAATTTTTTTTTTTTACTAATATTTCCTATAAATTTATGTTAAAATACGTGTACAACACACCACTGAAGTTCCAGTTGTTATAAAAAGTAGAAATTGTTTTCAAAATATTTTCATATAGTTTTATTTTAGCGGTATTTTGGAAAATATATTTAATAATAAATTTAAAATTGTTATCAAAATAAACCAACAACAATGTGTGGATTTTGAATTTTTGCCTGTTTGTGTCAAAAAAAAGGAAACAAATTATCATTTTACAATCGCAATTGGCAGTTTTAATTTGAAAATTACCATTTTTTTTTTTTCATAATTGTAATAGGAAATTTCGATTTTGATGCTTTGAGTACGTACTCTGAGAGCAAAATATCGTCAAAAATTCCAATTATTAGTGTTATTTTATACCCAGACTTCACACTACACCATACAGGATGTCAATAATTTTCTCTTCCTCATTAAAAAAAAAAAAAATAAAAAAAATTAGTGCTCGTTTAGTTGAAAATTTTGGGTTTTCAAGTCTCCCATTCGAACACCGTATTTTCGTAAAATATGAAAAATAAGAATGTCAAAATTTTCTTTCTAAGTTTGGAGTGATTCAAGTTCTTGTTTGATTTTATGATTTTTTAGATTTCAAAATACTCCAGTTGTTTTGGACATTTTAACTAAGAGAAAATTTGACTTCAGTAGAGCTTCTACATATGCTTTTGTATACACTTTAAATTTTTTTATTTTACTAATATTTTCTAAAAATTTATGTTAAAACACGTGTACAACACACCACTGAAGTTCCAGTTGTTATAAAAAGTAGAAATTGTTTTCAAAATATCTTCATATAGTTTTATTTTAGAGGTATTTTGGAAAATATATTTAATAATAAATTTAAAATTGTTATCAAAATAAACCAACAACAATGTGTGGATTTTGAATTTTTGCCTGTTTGTGTCAAAAGAAAAGGAAACAAGTTATCAGTTTACAATCGCAATTGGCAGTTTTAATTTGAAAATTAACATTTTTTTTTTCATAATTGTAATAGAAAATTTCGATTTTCATGCTTTAAGTACGTATTCTGAGAGCAAAATATCAAAAATTCCAATTATTGTGTTATTTAATACCCAGACTTCACAATACACCATACAGGATGTCAATAATTTTCTATTCCTCATTAAAAAAAAAAACATAAAAAAATTAGTGCTCGTTTAGTTGAAAATTTCGGGTTTTCAAGTCTCCCATTCAAACACCGTATTTTCGTAAAATATGAAAAATAAGTATGTCAAAATTGTCTTTCTAAGTTTGGAGTGATTCAAGTTCTTGTTTGATTTTATGGTTTTTTAGATTTCAAAATGCTCCAGTTGTTTTGGACATTTTAACTAAGAGAAAATTTGACTTCAGTGGAGCTTTTACATATGCTTTTGTATACACTTTAAATTTTTTTATTTTACTAATGTCTTCTATAAATTTATGTTAAAATACGTGTACAACACACCACTGAATTTCCAGTTGTTATAAAAAGTAGAAATTGTTTTCAAAATATTTTCATATAGTTTCATTTTAGCGGTAATTTGGAAAATATATTTAATAATAAATTTAAAATTGTTATCAAAATAAACCAACAACAATGTGTGGATTTTGAATTTTTGCCTGTTTGTGTCAAAAAAAAGGAAACAAGTTATCATTTTACAATCGCAATTGGCAGTTTTAATTTGAAAATTAACATTTTTTTTTTCATAATTGTAGTAGGGTATTTCGATTTTCATGCTTTGAGTACGTACTCTGAGAGCAAAATATCATCAAAAATGCCAATTATTAGTGTTATTTTATGCCCAGAGTTCACAGTACACCATACAGGATGTCAATAATTTTCTCTTCCTCATTAAAAAAAATTAAAAAAAAAAATCCAGTTACACAATATTTTCGTAAAATATGAAAAATAAGAATGTGAAAATTGTCTTTCTAAGCTTGTAGTGATTCAAGTTCTTATTTGATTTTAATTAAGAAAAAATTTGACTTCAGTAGAGCTTTTACACGTGGTTTTGTATACACTTTACGATTTTTTATTTTACTATTTTGAAATTTTGTCCGTTCTTGTTAAAAAAAGAAACGTTGCTAAACAATATTACACGAAAAACAGGTTTAAGTAAACCGTGTCAGACCTGCTAACCCGTCTCTGCTTCCTCGTTCCCACATTCGACAAGCTCGCTCTGTTATGCGCTCTGTTTGCCAACAAAATGATTATTCAGTGGAATCCGTTATGAAATTTCAATCGTAGCCCATATCAGCCATGTTCAAATTTGAATATCGATCACCCCGACACTAAAGTTGAAACTGCATAGGGTATGGGCTAACGCATCCAGAACCCAGAAAGGGGAGAAATGAATACATTATCATCTGTTAACACTCAGTGTAATTGTTCTACTGTTCAGTTCGGCCCCCAGACGTTTCAATTAACTAAATGTTCCGCGATTTACCTCCACTGTATGCGACCATTTGTCTCAGCTATCACGATTTTAAAGTGGACTTAATCTAAATGCTAATTCGCTTCCTGAAATTGAAATTTATTCTAGCGCGGAGAATTTTTTCGTTCGAAAGTAGTCGGTCAGGTAGTTGCGACAAAATAATGGCGTCTTCGCCGCCCCCGAATCCAATACTAATTCATGAACCCGCGATATATCAAAAAAGCGTTTTGTCATCCTCGTATTTTATTTTCTAGTACTTTATCTTCCTTATATGTCCTCGTTTAGCCCTAACAGCCTCACTTCCCCCAGTCCCGCTTTATATTCGCCGTAACCGCACCACTTCTTATTTTTATGAAGCCATTGATTTATGTCGTCTGTCGCTTGCGCGAAAATTGAAATAAAGTAATCGTCGCCGAAAATAATCAATCGCCGAAACAAAGTCACATCTCTTTGTTGGCAATCAAATCGGGGAATAGGGTGAAGAAATCTGGAAATAACATAAATCCAGGATTAAAGCTCCTATCAGGCGAAGCCAGTGAACAGTAAAGAGGATGAGCTTTCAACATAAACGCTACAATTCCCAGTGATCGTTCCTGCAGCGATATACTCTCGCCTGCTTAAAATTCATCACAGTTTCGGGAGCTTTTTCTCGATTTTATTTGATTGCAGGAGAGCTTTATGGAGGACGACGCTCATTAAGGCATTTTAAACTCAACCGGTGGCAGGTTTTCGGCACAAATACATAGCGGCTAAAAAATTTCGACAGAACTTTCCTCGTTTCTGAAGTACACTCCAAAAATAATGCTTCTCTGAAAAATTATAAAATTTGATTTGGCCGAATTTCCTTTTTTGTGATAACCCCTATGGAGTCATAACAATATAGAGGGAACTAGTCACACTTCCAATGGAAAAAAGAAGGTTTCACCTTAAAAAAAGACAGTTGGGAGCCCTCGAGAAGGTTTTACATTTTTAAATGAAAAGCGCATATTCTCAACTTTTTGAGAAAGTGGAGTAATTTCATTAATAAAAAATTTGTTATGACGTCATAAACATAGATAATACACAATGCAAGAGAAAAATAGAAAAAAAAAAGCAGCAATGAAGATGAGTTTGAAGAAAATTTACAATATAAACTTTTGAATTATCTTCCTAAACAAGGATAAAACTAAAATCTGGAGCTGTATTCTCGTTTTGTTCCCCACAAGAAAACCAGTCAAATCCAATAAATAAAGAGCGGATTTTAGGCCAAAAAAAGCCAAAATAGGCGATAAAAACTAAAAAAAATGAATCATGGTAAGATCAAGACACATGGGCGGGGTTCTCTTTTGGTTTTCTTTTTTAATTAAAACATTTCGTTTTGTTTGTTTAACACGATTACTAAAGAACATATTGTACATGGTAATTTCTCGTAGGAAAGGAGGATTTAACAAGTAAGCTCCTCCCCTCGGCTTACGTCGAATAAAAAAATCATCAGAATCGCGATGGGGTGGGTGGGTGGGGCTTATATTTTGCTGTTTTTTCTTAATATACATAGTCATCTTTTCATAACAAGAAACTTAAAATGTGGTCAGAATGGTACATTTTTTCTAGAAAATATGGATTTTGCATTATTGGGCCGAGCCTAAATGCAAAATCGATATTTCGTGTTACAAATTTTCTATTTTAAACATGTTTTAAGTTTGACGTTGCGAAAAGAAGTCTACACATATTAAAACAAAAAGGAAAAAAATATAAGCCCGCCCACCCGCCCTATCTCAATTGTGATGATTTTTTTATTCGCCGTGAAGCAAGAGGGCGTAACTTAACTGCAAAATACTTATTTCTTTGCAAAAAAATAAAAACCTGTTTTTGAGTATCGTGTTGTTCAAAATACAATGTATGTTAAGACGAAGGGCTAAAATATTAACCCCGCCCACCCACCCCATCTCCATTGTAATGATTTCTCTTATTCTCATAAACTTAAAATACTTTTAAAATTGGTAAATTTGTATAGGGAAAATCGATTCTACTGTTACGCTCCGCCCCTTGGTCTGACAACGAATGAAAAATTCATCACGATTGAGATCGAGACGGATGGGTGGAGCTTCTCTTTTGGTTTTCTTTTTTAATTAATACATTTACTTTTCTTTATAAAACACCTAAGAATATATTTTCACATGGTCATTTCTCGTAGAAAATGAAGAATTTTACAATTAAGCTCCTTCCCTCGGCTTACGTCTAATAAAAAAATCATTAAAATAGCGACAGGGTGGGTGGGTGGGGCTTATATTTTGACTTTTTTTTAATATACGTACACATCTTTTCATAACAAGAAACTTAGAACACGGTTAAATGGACATTTTTGTAAAGAAATATAGATTTTGCAATTATGAGGCGGAGCCTAATTGCAAAATTGATATTTCCTAATACAAATTTTCCATCTTAAACAGTATTAAGTTTCATCTTGTGAAAAGAAGTCTACAACAATTAAAACAAGAAGAAAAAATGTCAGCCCCCCCACCCGCCCTATCTCAATTGTGATGATCTTTTTTTATTCGCCGTGAAGCAAGAGGGCGTAACTTAACTGCAGATTACTTATTTCTTTACAAAAAAATAAAAACCTGTTTTTGAGAATCGTGTTGTTCTAACAATACTATGTATGTAAGACGAAGGGCCAAAGTATAAACCCCGCCCACCCACCCCATCTCTATTGTAATGATTTTTTTTATTCTCACAAACTTAAATACGTTTAAAATGGTAAATTCGTATAGGGAAATATCGATTTTGCTCTTATGCTCCGCCCCTCGGTCTGACAACGAATGAAAAAGTCATCAGGACTGAGATCGAGACGGAAGGGTGGGGCTTCTTTTGGTTTTCTTTTTAAGTATACATTCACGTTACGTTTGTTTGTATAACACGATTACTTGAGAAACTATTTCATAGTAATTTCTCCTAGAAAAATATGAATTTTACAATTAAGCTCCTCCCGTCGGCTTACGTCGAATAAAAAAATCATCAGAATCGCGACAGGGTGGGTGGCTGGGGCTATATTTTGCCATTTTTTTCTCAATATACATAGCCATCTTTTCATAACAAGAAACTTAAAACATGGTTAAAATGGTACGTCTTTACAAGGAAATATAAATTTTGCAATTATGGGGCGGAGCTTAATTGCAAAATCGATTTTTCCTAATACGAATTTTCCATATTAAACATTTTTTAAGTTTCATGTTGCGAAATATTAAAAGAAAAAGGCAAAATGTAAGCCCGCCCATCCGCCCTGTCTCAATTGTGATGATCTTTTTTTATTCGCCGTGGGCGTAGCTTAACTGCAAAATACTTATTTCTTTAAAAAAAAAATAAAAACCTCTTTTTGAGAATCGTGTTGTTCTAACAATACTATGTATGTTAAGACGAAGGGCCAAAGTGTAAACCCCGCCCACCCACCCCATCTCCATTGTAATGATTTTTTTTATTCTCATAATCTTAAAATACGTTTAAAATGGTAAATTTGTGTAGGGAAATATCGATTTTTCAATTACGCTCCGCCCCTCGGTCTGACAACGAATGAAAAATTCATCACGATTGAGTTCGAGATGGATGGGTGGGGCTTCTTTTGGTATTCTTTTTATATTCACGTTTCTTTGTATAACAAGTTTACTTGAGAAACTATTGCACAGTAATTTCCCCTAGGAAATTAATAATTTTACAATTAAGCTCCTCCCCCCGACTTACGACTAATAAAAAAATCATCACAAAAGCGACAGGGTGGGTGGGTGGGGCCTATATTTTGCCTTCTTTTTTAATATACATAACCATTTTTTCACAACAAGAAACTTACGACATAGTTAAAATTTTCTAGAAAATATGCATTTTGTGTTATTGGGCGGAGCCTAAATGCAAAATCCATATTTCCTTTTACAGATTTTCCATTTTAAACATGTTTTAAGTTTGACGTTGCGAAAAGAAGTCTACACATATTAAAACAAAAAGGAAAAATATAAGACCGCCCACCCGCCCTATCTCAATTGTGATAATTTTTTTATTCGCCGTGAAGTAGGAGGGCGTAACTTAACTGCAAAATCCTTATTTCTTTATAAAAAAATCAAAACCTGTTTTTGAGTATCGTGTTGTGCAAAGAATACTATGTATGTTAAGAAGAAGGGCCAAAATATAAACTCCACCCACCCACCCCATCTCCATTGTAATGATTTTTTTATTCTCACAAACTTAAAATACGTTTAAAATTGTAAATTTGTATAGGGAAACATCGATTCTACTGTTATGCTCCGCCCCTTGGTCTGACAACGAATGAAAAATTCATCACGATTGAGTTCGAGATGGATGGGTGGGGCTTCTTTTGGTATTCATTTTTATATTCACGTTTCTTTGTATAACACGGTTACTTGAGAAACTATTTCACAGTAATTTTTCCTAGAAAAATAATAATTTTACAATTAAGCTCCTCCCCTCGGCCTGCGTCGAATAAAAAGGTCATCAGAATCGCGACAGGGTGGGTGGGTGGGGCTTATATTTTGCCGTTTTTTCTTAATATACATAGCCATCTTTTCATAACAAGAAACTTAAAACATGGTTAAAATGGTAAATTTTTACAAGGAAATATAAATTTTGTAATTATGGGGCGGAGCCTAATTGCAAAATTGATATTTCCTAATACAAATTTTCTATCTTAAGCATGTTTTAAGTTTCATGTTGTGAAAAGAAGTCTTCACATATTAAAACGAAAAGACAAAATCTAAGCCCGCCCACCGCCCTATCTGAATTGTGATGATTTTTTCTTATTCGCTGTGAAACACGGGGGGCGGAGCTTAATTGCAAAATACTTATTTCTCTACAAGAAAATAAAAACCTGTTTTTGAGTATTGTGTTATTCAAAAAATACTACGTATGTTAAGACGAATGACCAAAATATAAACCCCGCCCACCCACCGCATCTCCATTGTAATGATTTTTTTTTTATTCTCACAATCTCACAAACTTAAAATACGTTTAAAATGGTAAATTTATATAGGGAAATATCGATTTTACTGTTACGCTCCGCCCCTTGGTCTGACAGCGAATGAAAAATTCATCACGATTGAGATCGAGACGGAAGGGTGGGGCTTCTTTTAATTTTATTTTTTACATTCACGTTTCTTTGTATAACACGATTACTTGAGAAACTATTTCACAGTAATATTTCGTAGGAAAATAAGGATTTTACAATTAAGCTCCTCCCCTCGGCTTACGTCGAATAAAAAAATCACCAGAATCGCGACAGGGTGGGTGGGTGGGGCTTATATTTTGCCTTGTTTTCTTAATATATATATAGCCATCTTTTCATAACAAGAAACTTAAAACATGGTAGGAATGGTACATTTTTGTAAGGAAATATAGATTTTGCAATTATGAGGCGGAGCATAATTGCAAAATTGATATTTCCTAATACAAATTTTCCATCTTAAGCATGTTTTACGTTTCATGTTGCGAAAAGAAGTCAACACATGTTTAAACAAAAAGGCAAAATAACAGCCCGCCCACCCGCCCTATCTCAATTGTGATGATTTTTTTTATTCGTCGTGAAGCAAGAGGGCGTAACTTAACTGCAAAATACTTATTTCTTTACAAAAAAATCAAAACCTGTTTTTGAGTATCGTGTTGTTCAAAGAATACTATGTATGTTAAGACGAAAGGCCAAAATATAAACCCCGCCCACCCACCCCATCTCCATTGTAATGATTTTTTTATTCTCACAAACTTAAAATACGTTTAAAAATGGTAAATTTGTATAGGGAATTATCGATTTTACTGTTAAGCTCCGCCCCTTGGTCTGACAACGAATGCAAAAATTCATCACGATTGAGGTCGAGATGGATGGGTGGGGCTTCTTTTGGTTTTCTTATTTACATTCACGTTTCTTTGTATAGCACGATTACTTGAGAAACTATTTCACAGTAATTTCTCCTAGGAAATTAATAATTTTACAATTAAGCTCCTCCCCTCCACTTACGACAAATAAAAAAATCATCACAAAAGCGACAGGGTGGGTGGGTGGGGCCTATATTTTGCCTTCTTTTTTAATATACATAACCGTCTTTTCACAAGAAGAAACTTACGACATAGTTAAAATTTTCTAGAAAATATATATTTTGCAATAATGGGCGGAGCCTAAATGCAAAATCAATATTTCCTAATACAAATTATCCATCTTAAACATGTTTTAAGTTTCATGTTGCGAAAAGAAGTCTATACATATTAAAACAAGAAGGCAAAATGTATGCCCGCCCACCCGCCCTATCTCAATTGTGATGATTTTTTTTATTCGCCGTGAAGCAAGAGGGCGTAACTTAACTGCAAAATACTTATTTCTTCACAAGAAATTAAATACCTGTTTTTAAGTATCGTGTTGTTCTAAGAATACTATGTATGTTAAGACGAAGGGCCAAAGTATAAACCCCGCCCACCCACCCCGTCTCCATTGTGATGATTTTTTTAATTCTCAGAAAGTTAAAATACGTTTAAAATGGTAAATATGTGTAGGGAAATATCAATTTTACTGTTACTCTCCGCCCCTCGATCTGACAGCGAATGAAAAATTCTTCACGATTGAGTTCGAGATGGATGGGTGGGGCTTCTTTTGGTTTTCTTATTTACATTCACGTTCCTTTGTATAACACGATTACTTGAGAAACTATTTCACAGTAATTTCTCTTAGAAAGTTAAGAATTTTACAATTAAGCTCCTCCCCTCGGCTTACGTCGAATAAAAAAATCATCAGAATCGCGACAGGGTGGGTGGGTGGGGCTTATATTTAGCTTTGTTTTCTTAATATATATAGCCATATTTTCATAACAAGAAACTTAAAACATGGTAGGAATGGTACATTTTTGTAAGGAAATATAGATTTTGCAATTATGAGACGGAGTCTAATTGCAAAATTGATATTTCCTAATACAAATTTTCCATCTTAAACATGTTTTAAGTTTCATGTTGCGAAAAGAAGTCTACACACATGAAAACAAAAAGCCAAAATGTTAACCCGCCCACCCGCCCTATCTCAATTGTGATGAATTTTTTTATTCGTCGTGAATCAAGGGGGAGGAAATTAACTACATAATTCGTATTTCTGTACAAGAAATTAAAAGCATGTGTCTGAGTGTCGCCTTGTTCAAAAAATACTATGTATATGAAAAAAAAAGCTAAAATATATACCCCGCCCACCCACCCAATCTTAATTGTGATAATTACAATTGAGACAGGGTGGGTGGGCGGGGCTTATATTTTGTCTTTTCTTTTACTAAACGTAGTCGTCTTTTCAGAACAAGTAATTTAAAACATGTTCAAAATGATAAATTTGTATAGGGAAATATTGATTTTACTGTTAAGCTCCTCCCCTCGGTTTGACAACGGATGGAAAATTCGTCACCATTGAGATGGAGACGGATGGGTGGGGCTTCTCTTTTGGTTTTCTTCACATGGTAATTTCTCCTAGAAAAATAAGGATTTTATAATTAAGCTCCTCAGAATCATCAGAATTGCGACAGGGTGGGTGGGTGGGGCTTATATTTTTCCTTTGATTTAAATATACTTACAGAATAATTAATAAATATACATAACCATCTTTTCACAACAAGAAACTACGTATTACCTACGTAAATTCAGATTTTAGAACCACGTAGACAGAAAAAATCAAAATAGAATCCGCTGTTTACAAACAAATAAACAAAAAGTCCTACAATGTTGCCGCTCTCATACCAAATATTTGTTACAATAATCTGCCGACAATCAATCAATATAATTAGCACACAACCTTATCACAGCCGGAACATGATCATGCAGCTATAGGCACTCAACATCATTAATTTCATTGATAAAACATATTTACTTTTGATTTCTTTGCGAAAAGAGCGATAAGCAAGTACCGAGTGCCTGCGCAATAGTTGTTGCAAAGGTTCAAGGATGCAACAAAATCAGAAAAATGCGTCCGCGGAACAACCAGTCGTCGACTTGCATTCGTCATGGACGCACAAATAAAAAAATTAGAAAACCTAGTTTGTCTACCTGGTAAAAAAATACAAAGTTGTGACGTGAAACGCTTAACGGCACCAGGAGAGAACTATGGCAGTTTAATGTTGAGCTTGGACATCACGGCTGAAGGCCCGAATGGTCCCGAAAAAATATCGCTAGTGGCCAAAACGGTACCACCTAACGAGTTCATCCAGGAACTATTCATGACCTCGATTACCTTCCGGAACGAGATCGTGTTCTACAAGCAAATAGTACCGACCTTGCAGGAGTTTCAGAGAGAGAACGGTGTGAAGGAAGTGATCGATTTTACCCCGAAGTACTTCGGAAGTAGGCTGAATTTAACCGGTGGCGAGGCTGTGGATGAGAATGGTGCGTTAGTACTCGAGAATTTAAAAATCCAGGATTATGTCACACTTGACTCAACGGCTGGTTTAGACCTAGACACCACTAAACTAATCCTGGCGGATTTAGCGTACCTTCACGCCGTACCTTTAGCCTATAAAATCCGAAAACCAGCTGATTTTGCCAAAAATATTAAACCGTTTTTGAACGACTGGACCCCTAATATGCACTCAACCATGAAAGAGTTAATTTCGCACCTGATCGATCAACTCGAACAAATCCACCCTTTCAAAACCCGGCTGCTTGACAGTTTCGAAAAAATCAAGCAGTACTTCCCGGCGAGAGAACCTTTCGCAACCATCGCCCACAACGACTGCTGGGTGGGCAACAGCCTGGTTAAATTCCAAGGTAGTACCCCCATCAAAAACAAGCTCCTGGACTACCAAATCGCCAGTTACGGGTCGCCAGGTCGCGATATAGTGTTCTTCTTGTTTTCGAGCGTGAAGAACGACGTCGTGAAGAAGCACTACGACCACCTAATCGAGTGGTACCACCGGATGTTTATTTCAATTCTAGAAGACTTAAAGTGCGACACTCAGCAATTTTCTTTAGATGCGTTTAAAAATGAGCTAGATATAGAAGCTAGAGATTCACAGTTCGGGCACATCGCATTCATGCTCTACCCCCTCTTCGCCGTGAGGAAGAAAGTCCAGGACTTGTCGGACATTTCGCCCCAAAATATTTTCCACGAAGACGTTACGGACTTGCATAAAGAGAAGTTCATTTTTGTTGTTGAGGAGTTTGTGAAGAGGAATTGGGTTTAAATAAATTGTTGTTTTAATAAATGAATGTGTTTTTAATGGATGTTTATGACTGATGTAGTAATTAACACTTGGTTATGTGTTCAAGGTTGGTTGTTTTATTTTTCTTTGTTGATCAGAGTGTTTGTTAAAAAAAATATTGTTGAATAAAGTGGTTCAAAGGCGGCTTTATTGATCTCAAGATTCACTATCGAAGTGTGTGCACAGATTAAAAAATAAGTAGATGGGTTGGACTTTGAAATTAATTATCGTAGCAGTTGGGGATAATTGGTCACTTAAGAGGTTCGCGGAGCGACCTACACGTTGTTAGTCGTGTCTTGTAGCAATTATATAATTATGGAACTATTGTGTGAGAATGGTCGTAAAGATGAATGTTTGCTTCCATGCTAAATTTATTACTACAACGTAATTACATAAGATATTGTGTCATCAAAACCGGTTAAAAATCAAGTGCTTAGTACTTAACGGAGATAATTTTTAATTTAGGTGGCGCTCTTGGCTGATAATGAATGGGCTGATTTTTTTTATTACGAATGATTGACGAATTTATACAGTACTTCCCTCATGCTTGTCAAGTCATAGTGGCTCAGGTCAAATTTCTTTGGTGAAAATTTTATCATTCATTGATTGTTTTAAACCCACATAAAAAAATCTACGTTTAAAATAATTAATAAATAATGAAGAGTATCAAAAGTTACTCGTTTTATTTAAAAATGTGAGTTTAAA
Organism: Zophobas atratus; assembly: GCA_022388445.1. Lineage (NCBI taxonomy): Eukaryota > Metazoa > Arthropoda > Insecta > Coleoptera > Tenebrionidae > Zophobas > Zophobas atratus. The sequence continues at coordinate 3,244,495 of CM039444.1, forward strand.
AATTGTTTGTGATCACGAATGTCTGTGCGGTTGAAAAATCCTGAACGTGCTCGCTACGCTCGCCTTTTTGAGGTTGATTTTTTTTAAATAATTTACCTTCACAGGGAGATTTTGAGAATTATTATAATAAAAACTAAGTAATCTTGCTGACCGTTCATTCGTAAATCTTTTTCTCACACTAAATTAATTAAGGAAAGAACACTCAGAATGCGAGTGCAGCGAGCACATTTAGGTTTTATTGAAAAAATGGTCTAAAGGTATAAAATATGATCAATAAAATTGATTGCCTCAATCATTGATTTTTAGTCAGAAACTATGAATGAAGTCATAAATATGGAATCATAATATTTTGCCTAAATTAAATAATAGCATTTATTCGTCAAAATTTTGAGATGACGTCATCAATTTTTTGAGAGGGGATAAACGGATAAATTTTGATAGACGATTTATGAGGTTTACGATAGCCCCAAAATGTTTACAAGATTTTAGAGCATTTGGTTTTATAGTTTCAGATTTAAATGATAAAATATGGTCATAAAATTTTGATTTTTTTTGCAAAAATCTGGATGTTTTGACACGAATTCATAAAGTACATGTGTCAGAATATGTTATTTTATAAAATTTGAAACTTATTTACTGTGTATAATTTTGAGGTGACGTCATTACATTGTTGGTGGGGATGATTACACAAAGTTTGGTTAGCGTTTTACCATCTACACTGACCCGACCTGACCTATCTAACTTGCCCTCAGTTATCCTGAGTGGACGTGATCTGACCTGACTTGGCTTAACCTGACTTTGACTTAACCTGATGATTTGACCTGACTTAAAAGTAGATTCGTGAAAAATGTAACTTATTAGGACCATATTGAATTGGAAGATTTTCTCATTCATTATTTTTTTTTAATCACCCTGTGCAAGGAATTATAGAACAATGAATGCATTGATGCAAACATTTACCAATTTAACCGTGTTTTAAGTTTCTAAGAATAAAAAAATAATCACAATTGAGATGGGGTGGGTGGGCGGTGTTTATATTTTGGCTCTTTGTTTTAACATACATAGCATTCTTTGAACAACACGATACTCAAAAACATGTTTTTAATTTCCTGTAAAGAAATAAGTTTTTTGCAGTTAAGTTCCGCCTTCTTGATTTACAGCGAATAAAAAAAATCATCACAGTTGAGATAGGGCGGGTGGGCGGGCTTACATTTTGCCTTTTGTTTTAATATGTGTAGACTTCGTTACACAACATGAAACTTAAAACAGGTTTAAAATGGAAAATTTGTACAAGGAAATATAAATTGAAAAATCGAAGAAGATTTGAAGAAACGAAAAATTGAAATATACATCGAGAAGTCGTGAAACCGAAACATCGAGAAATTTAAAAATCCAAAAGTCGATAAATTGAATAATCGAAATATTGAAAAATTCTAAACCTGAAACATTAGTAAATTGAGAAATCAAAGAATTGAAAAACTGAGTAACTAAAAAGTCAAAAAATCGAAGTCAAAAAAATCCCAAAACTAAAAAACCGAAAAAATGAAAAATCGAGAAATCGAAGTCGAAAAATCGAAAATTCAAAAATCGGAATACTGAAAAATCAAAAACCTGAAAATTGAACAATTGAAGAACCGAAAAATCGAAGAATCAAAAAACTGAAAAATCGAGAAATTCAAATATCTAAAAATGGAACGAACAATTGCAAAATCTATCTAAAAAGCTAAAAATTGAAAATCGAAAATGAAAAACACATGAAACCGAAAAACCGAAAAGTCGAAAAATTCAAGATTCGAAATATTGAAAAATCACGAAACAGAAAAATCCAGAAATTGAATAGTCGAAGAAAAATTCAATAATCGAAAAATTGGAAAATTGAAAAATCGAAACATCAAAAATCTGAAAAATCACTAAACTGAAACATCAAAAATTGAAAAATTGAAAAGCCATGAATTCGATTCATGGAGAAACGAAAAATCAAAAATTTAAGAATCTCAAAAACTGAAAAATAAAAAAGTCCAAACTTAAGAATCGAAAAATTGAGTAAACGAAAATTTGAAAATTGAGAAATTGGAAATTTAAAAATCGAAGAATTGAAAAATCAAAAAATTGTAGAATCAATAATAATAATAATAATAATAATAAATAGAATTCATTTTTCCAACAGACAATAAAAAATCATCACAATTGAGATGGGGTGGGTGGGTGGGGTCTATAATTTGGCTTTTTGTCTTAATATACTTCGTATTCTTTGAGCAACACGATACTCGAAACATGTTTTTAATTTCTTGTGAAGAAATAAATATTTTGCAGTTAAGTTTCGCCCCCTTGATTCACGGCGAATAAAAAAATCATTACAATTGAGATAGGGCGGGTGGGCGGGCTTACATTTTGTCTTTTTGTTTTAATATGTGCAGACTTTTTTACATAACATGAAACTTAAGACATACATGTTTAAAATGGAAAACTTGTACAAGGAAAGAAAAATTGAAAAATCGAAGATTTGAAGAAACGAAAAATCAAAAAGTCGAAAAATCGAAGTCGAAAAATCGAATATTTAAAAATCTAAAAACTGAAAAATCAGAAACCTGAAAATTTGAAAAATTGAAGAATTGAAAAACTGAAAAATTGAAAATCGATACATCGAGTAGTCCTAAAACCAACAAAATCCAGAAATTTAAAAAGCGAAAAATTGGTGAATCTAAAAAGTGAAACATCAGAAAACTGAGTAAACGAGAATTTGAAAATCAGGAAATTGGAAAATTGAAAATTGAAACATTAAAAAATTCACTAGCAGAAATGTCCAAAAATTGACAAATCGAAGTCAATTTGAAGCAACGAAAAATTGAAAAATTGTGAAATCGAACCATAAAAAAATCGAAAAAGTAAAATATCGAGAAATAGAAAAATCCAAAAGTCGATAAATGGTATAATCGAAATATTGAAAAATCCCAAAACTGAAATATCGAAAAATTGAAAAATTCTAAACCTGAAACAATAGTAAATTGAGAAATCGAAAAATTGAAAAACTGAGAAACCAAAAAGTCAAAAAATCGAAGGCAAAAAAATTCCAAAACTAAAAAACCGAAAAAATGAAAAATCGAGAAATTCAAATATCATAAAGTGGAACGAACAATTGCAAAATCTATCTAAAAAATAAAAAAATTGAAAAATCGAAAAAAAAACGTGAAACCGAAAAACCGAAAAGTCGAAAAATTGAAGATTCGAAATACTGAAAAATCACGAAATAGAAAAATCCAGAAATTGAGTAGTCGAAGAAAAATTCAATAATTGAAAAATTGGAACATTGAAAAATCGAAACATCAAAAAATTGAAAAATTGAAAATTGAGAAATTGGAAATTTAAAAATCGAAGAATTGAAAAGTCAAAAAATTGTAGAATCAATAATAATAATAATAATAATAATAAATAAAATTTATTTTTCCAACTGACAATGAAAATGTCTGAATCGAAATATGTATTAAAAAAAAATCCGAAAAAAAATGCCGAAAAATTCAAAAGTTGAAGAAACTAAAGCTTGAAAAATCGAGAAATCGAAAAATCGAAAAGTTGTTAAATTGAAGAAAGCAAATATTGAAAAATTCAAAAACTGAAATATCGAAAAATTGAAAAATTCCAAAAGTTGAAAAACAGAAAATTTAAAAATCTAAAATTTGAAAAATTAGAAATGTGAAAAATTGAAAGACCGAAAAATTGAAGAATTGAAAAACCGAAAAATTGAAAAATCGATACATCATCGATAAATCGAAAAATGAGGAATCGAAAAAACGGAAATTTAGGAATATCAAAAATTAAAAACTGAAAAATAAAGAAATTTAATAATCGAAAAATTGGTGAATCGCAAAAGTGAAACATCAGAAAACTGAGTAAACGAAAATTTGAAAATCGAGAAATTGGAAAATTGGTAATCAAGGAATTGAAAATTCAAGAATTGAAACATTCAAAAATTCCGAAAAATTTTATGTTGCGAAAACAAGCCTACACATTAAAACAAAAAGGCCAAATATAAGCCCCACCCACCCGCCCTATCTCAATTCTGATGATCCATTTTTATTCGTTGTAATCCGAGAGGCGGGGCTTAATTGCAAAATCCAGATTTGTCTACAAGGATTTACCATTTTGAACATGTTTTCTTCTTATGAAAAGATGGCTATGTACATTAAGAAAACAAAGGCCAAATATAAACCCCGCCCACCCACCTTATTTCAATTCTGATGAATTTTTTATTCGTCGTAAGCCGAGGGGCGGAGCCTATTTGCAAAATCCATATTTTCTTACAAAAAATTACCATTTTAATCGTATTTTAAGTTTCGAAGAATTTTAAGAATAAAAAATCATCACAATTGAGATGGGGTGGGTGGGCGGGGTCTATAATTTGGCTTTTTGTCTTAATATACTTCGTATTCTTTGAGCAACACGATACTCAAAACATGTTTTTAATTTCTTGTGAAGAAATTTTTGCAGTTAAGTTTCGCCACCTTGGTTCACAGCGAATGAAAAAAATAATCACAATTGAGATGGGGTGGGTGGGCGGGGTTTATATTTTGGCTTTTTGTTTTTACATACATAGTATTGTTAGAACAACACGATACTCAAAAACAGGTTTTTATTTTTTTGTAAAGAAATAAGTATTTTGCAGTTAAGTTACGCCCTCTTGCTTCACGGAATAAAAAAGATCATCACAATTGAGATAGGGCGGGTGGGGGGGGCTGACATTTTTTCTTTTCTGTTTTAATGTTTGTAGACTTCTTTTCACAAGATGAACATTTTGTCTTTTTGTTTTAATATGTGTAGACTTTTTTACATAACATGAAACTTAAGACATGTTTAAAATGGAAAATTTGTACAAGGAAATATAAATTGAAAAATCGAAGATTTGAAGAAACGAAAAATCAAAAAGTCGAAAAATCGAATATTTAAAAATCTAAAAACTGAAAAATCAGAAACATGAAAATTTGAAAAATTGAAGAATTGAAAAATTGAAAAATTGAAAAATCGATACATCGAGAAGTCGTGAAACCAAAAAATCCAGAAATTTAAAAAGCGAAAAATTGGTGAATGTAAAAAATGAAACATCAGAAAACTGAGTAAACGAGAATTTGAAAATCAGGAAATTGGAAAATTGAAAATCGAGGAACTGAAAAATCGAGAAATTTAAGAATTGAAACATTAAAAAATTCACTAGCAGAAATGTCCAAAAATTGACAAATCGAAGTCAATTTGAAGCAACGAAAAATTGAAAAATTGTGAAATCGAACCATCAAAAAATCGAAAAAATAAAATATCGAGAAATAGAAAAATCCAAAAGTCGATAAATGGTATAATCGAAATATTGAAAAATCCCAAAATTGAAATATCGAAAAATTGAAAAATTCTAAACGTGAAACAATAGTAAATTGAGAAATTGAAAAATTGAAAAACTGAGAAACCAAAAAATCACAAAATCGAAGTAAAAAAAATTCCAGAACTAAAAAACCGAATAAATGAAAAATCGAGAAATTCAAATATCATAAAGTGGAACGAACAATTGCAAAATCTATCTAAAAAATAAAAAAATTGAAAAATCGAAAAAAAAAACGAGAAACCGAAAAACCGAAAAGTCGAAAAATTGAAGATTCGAAATACTGAAAAATCACGAAACAGAAAAATCCAGAAATTGAGTAGTCGAAGAAAAATTCAATAATTGAAAAATTGGAAAATTGAAAAATGGAAACATCAAAAAATTGAAAATTTGAAAAATCGTAAAATTGAAGCATTGGAAAATCGAGAAATCGAAAATTTGAAGAACAGAGAATCTGAAGAATCGAAAAATTGGAAATTCTCAACACTAAAATATCAGAAAGTTAAGTAAACGAAAATTTGAAAATTGAGAAATTGGAAATTTAAAAATCGAAAAATTGAAAAGTCAAAAAATTGTAGAATCAATAATAATAATAATAATAATAATAATAATAATAATAAATAAAATTTATTTTTCCAACTGACAATGAAAATGTCTGAATCGAAATATGTATTAAAAAAATCCGAAAAAAAAAAGACGAAAAATTCAAAATTTGAAGAAACTAAAGCTTGAGAAATCGAAAAATCGAAAAGTTGTTAAATTGAAGAAAGCAAATATTGAAAAATTCGAAAACTGAAATATCGAAAAATTGAAAAATTCCAAACGTTGAAACACAGAAAATTTAAAAATCTAAAATTTGAAAAATTAGAAATCTGAAAAATTGAAAGACCGAAAAATTGAAGAATTGAAAAACCGATAAATCGAAAAATGAGGAATCGAAAAAACGGAAATTTAGCAATATCAAAAATTAAAAACTGAAAAATAAAGAAATTTAATAATCGAAAAATTGGTGAATCGCAAAAGTGAAACATCAGAAAACTGAGTAAACGAAAATTTGAAAATCGAGAAATTGGAAAAATGCTAATCAAGGAATTGAAAATTAAAGAATTGAAATATTAAAAAATTCCGAAAAATTTTATGTTGCGAAAACATTAATACAAAAAGGCCAAATATAAGCCTAAGATAGAGCTGGGTACATTAAGAAAACAAAGGCCAAATATAAGCCCCACCCACCCGCCCTATCTCGATTCTGATTATCCTTTTTTATTCGTTGGAAGCCGAGGGGCGGAGCTTAAATGTAAAATCGTTATTTTTTAACGAGAAATTACCAGTAAGTATTTCCCTATACAGAGATTTCCTACAATTCAAGCGATGCTTAAAAAATAAATATGTATTATTATACAGGTTGTTTGATTTCAAGTGTTAAAGAACACGTAAAGATTACACATCAGTGTTAAATTAAAAAAAAAGGATTACAGTGCAAATTTGTTACATAATCAATGTGATTAGTACGCATAACCTTATCACTACTGGAACACGATTATGCAACTATATCCAAATTTTTAATTTTGATAGATAACATTTTTTTAATTTGTTTGAGGAAAAAGAGATAAACAAGTACCCAGTGCCTGCGCAATAGTTCAACCTAAATAACATAATCCGTGTATTTGCTGAATAATCAGTCGTCTGCTAGCATTCGTCATGGACGGGCAAATAAAGAAAATAGACACTTTGATAACCCTGCCAGGCAAAAAAATACAACGCTGTGAAGTGAAACGTCTAACCGCTCCCGGAGAGAACTACGGAAGCTTGATGCTAAGTCTGGAAATCACCACCGAAGATTCCGAAAAAATATCCCTAGTAGCCAAAGCGGTACCACCCAACGAATTCATCCAAGAGTACTTCATGACTTCGGTCACTTTCCGGAACGAGATCGTGTTCTACAAGCACATAGTACCCACCCTGCAGGAGTTCCAGCGCCAAAACGGGGTGACCGAAGTGATAGATTTCACCCCGAAGTACTTCGGAAGCAGACTGAATCTAACCGGTAGCGACAAAGTGGACCAAGACGCTGTCTTAGTACTCGAGAATCTAAAAATCCAGAATTATGGTACCTTGGACTCAACTATGGGGTTAGATCTAGACGCTACTAAACTAATCTTGGGGGATTTAGCGCACCTTCACGCCGTGCCTTTAGCCTATAAACTCCACAAGCCTTTGGACTTCGCTACAAATATTAAACCCTTCTTGAACGACTGGACCCCCAACATTCACTCAAACATGAAAGAGTTGATTTCGCGTTTCATCGACCAGTTCGAGCAGTTGAAGACTTTGAAAACGCGACTCGTGGAAGGTTTCGATAAAATTAAAGAGTACTTTCCGGCTAGAGAACCGTTTGGTACCATCACTCACAACGACTGCTGGGTCAACAACAACATGGTTCAACTTCAAGGTGGTACTCCGGTTAGGAACAAGCTCGTGGACTACCAAATCGCCAGTTATGGGTCTCCAGCTCGCGATATAGTTTTTTTCTTGTTTTCCAGCGTCAAGAACGACGTCGTGACGCAGTACTACGACCGTTTGATCGAGTGGTACCACGGGATTTTTGTTTCTGAGTTGGAGGCGTTGAAGTGCGATACGAAGCCGTTTTCTTTGGAGGCTCTGAAGAAGGAAATTGATATAGAGGCGAGGGATTCGCAGTTCGGGCATGTGGCTTTCATGCTTTACCCAATTTTCGCTGTGAGGAAGAACATTGGAGATTTGTCGGACCTTTCACCCGGAAATATTTTTTTGGACGAGGTTACGGACTTGCACAAGGAGAAATTCCTTTTTGTTGTTGAGGAGTTTGTGAAGAGGAATTGGGTTTAGTTGGGGCTAATAAATAATGTTGGTTATGTTTTCAAGGCTGATCGTCGTTGTCAGGTTTGTTTTCATTTCATTGTTATACTAAATGATTAGATAGCAGTTTTTAAAGTGTGTTCTAAACGAATGTAAACAGTTAATTAAATAAAACTTCAAGGACTAGTAAAGAGGTAAATTGAAGCTTAAAACGCAAGTCACTGGAAAATCTTGTAGTGTGGAGAGTGGAATATAGAAAGTTTATCGTTTATCACAGATAAGTGAAATTTTATGTCTGATAAAAATCAAACCAGGTTAAATCAAAGTTCGTTAAAATGTGTTTCGCATTGTAGAACCAAAAATAAAATATTTTCGTTTTTACTTATTCTAACAGTGTAATTTTTATTGTACTAGTGTTTTTAAATTTCTACCAAAAATAGTTCCGAAGATTAGGTGCCTAATAAAATCGACACAGACGCCAGACAGACAGACCGACGGAAATTTTACACGCAAACGCTATATTCCACCTGTCCGTCCCATCTCCGGGCTTATTTTCGGCCAGTCAGTTTATAAATCCGGGAACAACGAGTATATGAGTCACAAGGACTCTTCAAACTCCTCTCAACAAGAAAATCTCCTTTATTGCGCTGCCGATCCTGGCAAATCCGCAAAGCCCGACTGCGATACACACGCGGTTGCTTAGCGATGAGGTTCGAGATGAATGCAACGTAGTAAAGCGGGCTTTTATTACACTTTTAAGCGGATGAAAGGATGTAATGCACACCTCAGCCAAGGATAAAAAATCGAAATTGTCGATCGATTGTTGGGGTTAGCGTCACTCGTCACGTCATTAGCGACGAACGAAATGACGTTCAAAACGCAGCGGCCTTAATCCGCCGAGTGAAGAGTTGTACATTGACAGTGACATGGGGGAAACGAGAAATACGAGAGCTAATACGATGGAAACAACGAATGTAATAGGCTTGAAAATTTTTTCATTGTTTTTGGGCTGGGGCGGCGCTGAAAGCCGAGCGGATTGGGGGGAGGGGGGGTTGCTGTTTTGCTGGGGTGCCGGGTTTTGATAACTTTGAAAGCGGGAGTGTGAAGGGGTTTTTTGAATTTTGCGAAGGTTCGTAGTCTGGAGAGGTTGAGAAGTTTTTTTTATTTTGGCTAGAGTAGGCGGTGTTGTCAGTTATTAAAAATCTACCGATTTCTGACGAAGTTGATTCATAAGTTCTACACAAATTGTTATCATAAAATTTTTGCCATTCCCCTTCTATTCGTGTTAAAATTTTTCCTTTTTTTCACATTCGATTTGCTTTTGCATTTTTCAAAATTTTCTATTTTCAATTATTCAAGTTTTCGATTTTCAATTTTGTGGTTTTGCAATTATTCGCTCATTCAATTACGTTATTTATTTTTTACACTTATTTAATTTTTCAATTTTTAGATTTTAAAATTATTCGATTTGTCAGTTTTGTAATTTTGTTTTTTCTTTATTTTTGAGTTTTATAATTTTACAATTATTCAATTTCTCCATTGTCCAGCTTTTGACTTTTCAATTACCAGTTTTTAAGATTTCTCGATTTTGGAATTCTACGATTTTGCAATTTTTCGATTTTTCATTTTCCACTAGTCCGATTTTTCAATTTATTATCTTTTCAGTTTCTGATTTTTACAGTTTAATACATTTCCTAGTTCATTTTATTTGCTATTATTTGGGAATCTTTAAACCGATGGGCCTTTTTTAGCTTTTGAGTTTTTAGATTTTTTGAAATTTCAAAACTTAAATTTTCTATTCTAAGCAGTGGATAATTTTTTAAAGATTGTCTTAAATTCTCTTTGCGGTTTCCGATATTGAAACGAATTTGCTTCAGTTTGAGAAGTGCCTTCAAAATTTCAAAATTTGTTCAAAATTTCAAAATTTGTTCAAAATTTCAAAATTTGTTCAAAATTTCAAAATTTGTTCAAAATTTTCAAAAATTTGGAATATTCAAACATGTCAATATGAAACCAATTCAAAATTTTTGACGTGCTAGTTTGAATAATTTCTGGAATTATGTAAATGTTTTGGTTTTCGTAAAGCAAATGACACGTAATGCTGGAGGTTTTTTTTAAATTCAAGATTAAATCATTTTTTTACTTATAATTGCCATATTTGAAAAGAAATAATTCCCTAATTTTCCAAAACGTTATATATTTTTCTTATAGGAATATTTAGCATTAGTTGGGAATTTTAAAACCAATGAGTTCTTTTTAGCTTTCGGCTTTTTGAAATTTCAAAACTTAATTTTTGGATTCGAAGTTGTGGATAATTTTTTAAAGATTGTCTTAAATTATTACAAATTTTGTTACAGTTTTCGATAGTGGAATGGGTTTTCTTCATTTTGAGAAAAGCATTCACAATTTTAAAGCTTTTTAAAAATTTTCAAAAATTTTGAATATTCAAACATCTCAATATGAAACCAATTCAAAATTTTTGAGGTGCTAGTTTGAATAATTTATTGAATTATATAAATTTTTTGTTTTTCCTAAAGAAAATGACATAGTACTAGAAGTTTTTTTCTTTAAATCAAGATTAAATTTTTGTTTTTTTTTTCACTTAGAACTTCATATTTGAAAAGAAATAATCTCAATAATTGTTGAAAAAGTCACTCATTTATGTTCAGCAATTTTTATTATTATTTGGGAATCTTAAAACTGATGAGTTCTTTTGACATTTTAGATTTTTTGAAATTCCAAAACTTAGATTATGGACTCTAAGCAGTGGACAATTTTTTAAAGATTGTCTTAAATTATCATTCCTTTTGCGGTTTCCGATATTAAAACGGGTTTGCTTCAGTTCAAAATTTCAATTTTTTTTTTAAATTTTCAAAAATTTTGAATATACGTACATGTCAATATGAAACCAATTCACAATTTTTGACGTGCTAGTTTGAATAATTTATTGAATTATACAAATTTTTTGTTTTCCCTAAAGAAAATGACTTATACTGCTAAAAGTGTTTTCTTTAAATCAAGATTAAAATTTTGTTTTTTTCCACTTAGAAATGCCATATTTGAAAAGAAATAATCTCTCTAATTTTTTAAAAAGTCACTCATTTATCTTACAGAAATTTTTACTTTTATTTGGAAATCTTTAAACCGTTGAGTCCTTTTTAGTTTTTGAATTTTTAGATTTTTTGAAATTTCAAAACTAAAATTTTGGATTCTAGGCAGTGGATAATTTTTTAAAGATTGCCTTAAATTATCATCCTCTTTGCGGTTTCCTATATTGAAACGGGTTTGCTTCAGTTTAAAATTTCAAATTTTTTAAAAAATTTTGAAAAATTTTGAATATTCGTACATGTCAATATGAAACCAATTCAGAATTTTTGACGTGCTATTTTGAATAATTTATTGAATTATACAAATCTTTGTTTTTCCTAAAGAAAATGACTTATATTACTAAAAGTTTTTACTTTAAATCAAGATTAAATTTTTTTTGTTTTTCCACTTAGAAATGTCATATTTGAAAAGAAATGATCTTCCTAATTTTTGAAAAAGTCGCTATTTATCTTGCAGAAATTTTTACTATTATTTGGGAATCTTAAAACTGATGAGTCTTTTTGACTTTTTAGATTTTTTGAAATTTCAAAATTTAGTTTTTGGATTCTAAGCAGTGGATAAGTTTTTAAAGATTGTCGTAAATTATCATTCTCTTTGCGGTTTCCGATATTGAAACGGGTTTGCTTCAGTTCAAAATTTCATTTTTTTTTTTTAATTTTCAAAAATTTTGAATATTCAAACTTGTCAATATGAAACCAATTCAAAATTTTTGATGTGCTAGTTTGAATAATTTATTGAATTATACAATTTTTTTATTTTTCCTAAAGAAAATGGCTTATACCACTCGAAATTTTTTCTTTAATTCAAGATTAAATTTTTGTTTTTTTCCCACTTAGAAATGTCATATTTGAAAAGAAATAATCTTCCTACTTTTTGAAAAAGGCGCTCATTTATCTTACAAAAATTTTTACTTTTATTTGGGAATCTTTAAACCGATGCGTCCTTGTTAGCTTTTGACTTTTTAGGTTTTTTGAAATTTCAAAACTTAATTTTTGGATTCTAAGCAGTGGATAATTTTATAAAGATTGTCTTAAATTAAGTATCATTCTTTTTGGGGTTTCCGATATTAAAACGGGTTTGCTTCAGCTAAAAATTTCAAAGTTTTTTAAAAATTTTCAAAAATTTTGAATATTCAAACATGTCAATATGAAACCAATTCAGAATTTTTGACGAGTTAGTTTGAATAATTTATTGAATTTTCCTAAAGAAAATGACTTATACTACTAAAAATTTACTCTTTAAATCAAGATTAAATTTTTGTTTTTTTTCCACTTAGAAATGTCATATTTGAAAAGAAATAATCTTCCTAATTTTTGAAAAAGTCGCTATTTATCTTACAGAAATTTTTACTATTATTTGGGAATCTTAAAACTGATGAGTCTTTTTGACTTTTTAGATTTTTTGAAATTTCCAAACTTAATTTTTGGATTCTAAGCGGTAAATAATTCTTTAAAGATTGTCTTAAATTATCATTCTCTTTGCGGTTTCCGATATTGAAACGGGTTTGCTTCAGTTCAAAATTTCAAAGTTTTTTAAAAATTTTCAAAAATTTTGAATATTGAAACATATCAATATGAAACCAATTCAAAATTTTTGACGTGCTAGTTTGAATAATTTATTGAATTATACAAATTTCTTGTTTTTCCTAAAGAAAATGACCTACACTACTAAAAGTTTTTTCTTTAAATCAAGATTAAATTTTTGTTGTTTTTCCACTTAGAAATGTCATATTTGAAAAGAAATGATCTTCCTAATTTTTGAGAAAGTCGCTATTTATCTTGCGGAAATTTTTGCTGTTATTTGGGAATCCTAAAACTGATGAGTCTTTTTGACTTTTTAGATTTTTTGAAATTTCAAAACTTAATTTTTGGATTCTAAGCAGTGGATAGTTTTTAAAAGGTTGTCTTAAATGATCATTCTCTTTGCGGTTTCCGATATTGAAACGGGTTTGCTTCAGTTCGAAATTTCAAATTTTTATTAAAAATTTTCAAAAATTTTGAATATTTGAACCAGTCATTATGAAACTACCTAATTCAAAATTTTTGACGTGCTAGTTTGAATAATTTATTGAATTATATAAATTTTTTGCTTTTCCTAAAGAAAATGACATATACTACAAGAAGTTTTTTCTTTAAATCAAGATTAAATTTTTGGTTTTTTTTTCACTTAGAAATTCATATTTGAAAAGAAATAATCTCAATAATTTTTGAAAAAGTCACTCATTTATCTTGCAGAAATTTTTATTATTATTTGGGAAATTTAAAACCACTGAGTGCTTTTTAGCTTTTGACATTTTAAATTTTTTGAAATTTCAAAACTTAGTTTTTGGATTGGAAGTTATGAATAATTTTTTAAACACTGCCTTAAATTATCATTCTCTTTGGGGTTTCCGATATTGAAACGGGTTTTCCCCAGTTTGAGAATTGCCTTCAAAATTTCAAAGTTTTTTTAAAATTTTCAAAATTTTGAATATTCAAACATGTCAATATGAACCCGATTCAAAATTTTTGACGTGGTAGATTGAATATTAATTTATTGAATTATACAAATTTTTTGATTTTCCTGAAGAAAATGACATATACTACCAGAAGTTTTTTCTTTAAATCAGTATTAAATTTTTGATTTTTTTCTATTTAGAAATGTCATATTTTAAAAGAAATTACCTCCCCAATTTTTGAAAAAGTGCCTATTTATCTTACAAAAATATTTACTATTATTTAGGAATCTTAAAACCAATGAGTCCTTTTTAGGTTTTGACTTTTTATATTTTTGAAATTTTAAAATTTAATTTTTGGATTCTAAGCAATGGATAATTTTTTAAAGATTGTCTTAAATTATCATTCTCTTTGCGGTTTCCGATATTGAAACGTATTTTCTTCAGTTTGAGAAATCTCTTCAAAATTTTAAAGTTTTTTCAAAATTTTCAAAAATAAAAACACGATACTCTTACATGGTAATTTCTTGTAGAGAAATAAAGATTTTGCAATTAATCTCCGCCCTCTTGGCTCACGACGAATAAAAAAATCATCACAACTGAGACAGGGAGGGTGGGTGGGGCTTACATTTTGCCTTGTTTTTTCTTAATACTTGTAGTCGTTTTTTCAAAACAAAAACTTAAAACAGATGACTAATTGACTACATATATTAAGAAAAAGCCTATATATAAGTCTCGCCCACCCATCCTATCTCCATCGTGATGATTTTTTTACCAATCACAAGTCATGGGCGGAGCTTAATTGCAAAATCTAAAGATAAGCCCCACCCATCCGTCTCGATCTCAATCTGGCTTTAGTTTTTACTTAATGTACCTAGTATTTTTTGAACAACGTGTATTACATGGTAATTTCTTGTAAAGAAATAACGATTTTGCAATTAATCTCCGCCCTCTTGGCTCACGACGAATAAAAAAAATTCTCAGAATTGAGACAGGGAGGGTGGGCGGGGCTTATATTTTGCCTTTTTCTTCTTAATACACGCAGTCATCTTTTCACAACAAAAACTTAAAGCAGATGGCTACATATATTAAAAAAAGGCATAATATAAGCCCCGCCCACCCGCCCTGTCTCAATCGTGATGAATCAGATTTACGAACCTCGTTACTATGGAAATTTGCAATTTAACACCCTCTAAATTTGATTTTTTTTTAATTTTTACAGAATTGCCCCTTGTATGTACTTAGTAAGTAAAAAAAGGAAAGTAAAATATAAAAGAAAATTAAATTTGTTTTTTTCTTCATTTAGAAATGACATAATTAAAATAAATAATCTTAATATTGTGGAAGTCACATATTTTTCTTACATGAAAGAATATTTATCGTTATCTGGATAGAGTTTAAGTTTCAAAACTTAATTGTGGAAATTTGAAAATGTCTAAAAAATCCAAAATTAAAAGGAATAAAACAGTCATAAAAAAATTTTGAGTTTATTTCTGTACTTGTGGTTTATCAATGCACTTATAGTTTTTAGAATTACTTATACAGGGTGACTCAAAAAATTATTAAATGAGGCAGTTTATTTTATTAATTAAATCAAGAATGACTCACCCCATTTTCCGAAAATTTGGGAATACAATATTCTTGTTTTTGCATAGATCCAAATTGATATATGTATATGATAATTTTGTAATGAAAAAATTTTCTGTATTTGTTGGGGGAGAAAAATTCTGTCGAAATAACCTTGGATCAATTTTTTCTTCATTTTTATTTCGTTTGCTTGTAAAATCTCAAAAAGCCTGCACTCCGATCGCACTCCTTCCGACTCTATCAAATCCAATTTCTCTTCGCTCCGGCAAGAATCGACATCCACTCGGCTTTAATTTCGTTCCCACCGGAGCAATCCGGCTCTCGCCGCCCGGAAAAACATTATTACCGCAAAACAGTACACAACACCCTTCCGCCCCCATTATCCGGAATTGTTTCGATCGCTTTAAAACGTCGATCGTGTCCGGACTGGGAAGCTGCAAAACTGATGGCATTTTTAGTATCACGTTCATGCCCACTTACTAGGTATAATACATAATAACATTGTAGGGCTGTAAGTGGAGTTGTCGAGGAGAGGGCGAAAGAATGCGTCACGTGACCAAATTACTCAATGAACCGCGTATTAGCGTCTCCGGGAGCGGACGTGTCAGGAATCAGACTCCGGGAGCGGCGACGGAGGCAGTTTTTCGGAAAATGTTCGCCGAATATGGGGGTTGTTTGATGTGGCGGCGGCGACGACAAGAAAGGGATGTATAATATCATAATAGGCTTTCGCGGGACTGCTTACCGAAGCAGATCCACGCTAATGGGCTGATTAAGAGATTGTGAGACAAACTAATGGACGCCGCTCCCCTTGGAAAGGAACGGGGGACAAAAGGGAGCCAAGTTTTTATGAACTTTGTTGTTCCAGCTGGACTCGCTAGACTTAAAACGACGGTTTGAAAAATATCCCGTGAGAATTATAATCAGAGACCAGCATCTGCGTTAAACATACTATTCTAGTTTTTAACAATTTCTACGGTCGAAAAAGGCAAAATTGTCACAATATTGCAGGACAACGCTTCCGGCCGGATAACAGGGTTTCAAGGGGATCTCCGGTGATTTCATTTCGCAAATGCAATCAGTGTTGCTGCCTCCAGCCGAGGGAAGAATCGCCGTAATCTGATTGATCCTAGATGGACGTTTTAAATTTTCCCGACAACATTTCCGAACAACAATAAACAAACCGAATGAAAGTCGGTCGAAGGGATGTTGCAGAAATTTGTCATTAGTAATAAGGGCGCGGGCTCCCTTTACGACCATCCCCAATAAAGCGCTCCATAAAATATAAAATCTGAATGAGTCGTCTGGTTGCGCTAGACTTTGGGCGCCGGAGTCTGGCGCCAGAAATCCTCGCAAGTGGGCCATGTGCGTCTCGGCGCCGAAAACTTCCCGAAAAAACATCCAGACTTATGGGGGAAGCGAAGAAAACAGGGCGATATCGATTTCCAGCACATAAATAGCCGATGTCGTTGTTCAAGGGCGATAAAAAATAACAAGCCATAACTGCCGATCGGGTGGCTTGCGAAACGTGAGGCCGCTAATTATCGCGATGGGGTGGGCAGGTGCGGGGGCGGGATTAGAGGTATTTTTAGGGTGGTTTAGTCGGGATGGTTAATAATAATCGTAGCAGGGGCGGATGGGGCCATCTGGAAATCGGGAATATTCCAGGGGCTATTTGGTTTTGAATGAAGTAAAATTTCGGTTTTACATTTGAAGGTCTAAAGCTTCCTGTGCTATTCAGCAGGTCCCATCCGGTCCTGATCACGGGACTCCGAGATTCTTACAAATTACCTCAAAAACTAGCAAAACGGTTCCCCATAATTCTTTCAAACTACTTCAAAAACCAAACACTATAACAGAGATTCTTTCAAAGTACTTCAAAAATCAGACACAAAGGCCTCACAGTTTCTTTCAAATTATTTGAATCGAAAAACTGAAAAATGGAAAAATATAAAAATTGAAAAACCAAAGATTTTGAAAGTGAAAAAATCGAATCAAAATATCGCAAAATTGAAATATGAAAATATCGAAGAACTGAAAAATCGAAGAGAAAAAATTAAGACATCGAGAAATCGAGAAATTGAGAAATCTAGACTTTTAACGAAAAATTCAATAATCGAAAAATTGAAAAAACGAGAATTTAAAAAATTCTAAAAATGAAATGCAAAATCAGAAAATCGAAAAACTGAAAACTCCTAGCATCGAGAAACTGAAAAAAAAACCAAAGAATCAAAAAGTCGAAAAATTGAAAAATGTTGGCTTTTTCGATTTTTCGATTCTTCAATTTTTTTTTGATTTTTCAAATTAATACTTCAGTTTTAGGATTTTTCAATATTTCGATTATTAAATTTTTGGATTTTTCCATTTCTCGATTTGTCAATTTTTTTGTTTTTTTGGTGTTTCGATTTTTCAATTTTTGGATTTTTCAATTATCCAATATTTTAATTTTTCAATTTTTAACATGTTTCCCGATTTTTCAGTCTTTCGGTATT
This sequence comes from Zophobas atratus, assembly GCA_022388445.1. Classification (NCBI taxonomy): domain Eukaryota; kingdom Metazoa; phylum Arthropoda; class Insecta; order Coleoptera; family Tenebrionidae; genus Zophobas; species Zophobas atratus. The sequence goes on from CM039444.1 coordinate 3,262,316, forward strand.
TCTATATTTTAATTTTCGAATTTTAGAGTTTTTTAACGTATCGATTTCTATTTTCCGATTTTTCTGTTTTACGCTTTTTCCAGTTGTCAATTTTTCCATTTTTGACGTTTCTATAATTTCTATTTTTCAATTTCTCGATTAATTGACTTTTTCTTATTTTTCGACTTTAGATTTGTCGACTTCTCGCTTTTCAGTTTTTCAATTATTTAATTTTTCGATTTTTCAGAATTCTGATTTATCAATATTTGTTAAATTTTCGACTTTTCAACTTTTTGTTTTCTCGATTATTCAAATTTTCGATTTTTCAATTTACCGGTGGTTCATCTTGACATTTTCGATTTTTCAATTCATCAATTTTTTTTCGAATTTTCAAATTAATAAGATTCTTCAATATTTTGAATCTTCAATTTTTGATTTTTTTGATTTTTTGGTGTTTCGATTTCTCGATTTTTCAATTTTTGGATTCTTCAATTATGTATTCGATACTTTAATCTTTCGATTTTTAAAATGTTAGATTTAGTCTTTCGGCATTTCTATTGTTTAATTGTCGAATTTATGAATTTTAGATTTTTCAGTTTTTTAATGTTTCGGTTTTTCGATTTTGAGGTTTTTCAATTTTCCGATTTTTATCATTTTTGATTTTTCGATTTTTCAAGTTTTAGAATTTTGGATTTTTCGATTCCTCGATTAATTTGGATTTCGATGTTTTGATTTTTCAATTTTTTTATTTTCGATATATGATTTTTTTTTAATTGAATTGTTCCAATTTGATTTCTTAACTTTTTAATTTTTCGACGTCACAACTTCCGATTTCTCGATTTCTCGATCTTTTGATGTTTTCTTCCTCGATGTTTCAGTTTTTCAAATTTTTGGCTTTTTGACTCTTCGTTTTTTTTTTTTTCAATTTTTCGATATTACGAGTTTTCAATTTTTCGATTTTCTGATTTTTCATTTCACTTTTAGAATTTTTCAATTTCTCGTTTCAATTTTTCGGTTATTTAATTTAAATTTAATTAAAATTTTTTAAATTGCAGATTTTTAACGAAAAATTCAATAATAGAAAAAATTAAAAAACGAGAAACTCAAGAATTCTAAAATTGAAAAATCCGAACATCGCAAAATCGAAAAACCAAAAAACCGTCGGTATATTTAAAAATCGAAATTTTGAAAAATCGAGAAAAGAAAAAGTTGAAAAATCGAAAATTTAAAAAATTAAAAGATTGTTAAATTAGAATTTTGAAAAATCGAAAAATTGAAAAATTAAATAATCGAAAAATAAGAACATCGAAATTCCAAAAAATCGAGGAATCAAAAAATTGACAATCCGAAACTTGAAAAATTGAAAAATCAAAAATTGTAAAAATGGAATACCTAATTGAAAAACCGAAAAATCAAAAAGTCGAAAGATGGAGAAATAATAACTGAAAAATCTAAAATTCAAAAGTTAGAAAATTATAAAATAGAAATACCGAAAGACTGAGAAATCGGGAAACTGAAAAAGCTAACATTTTAAAAATCGCGAGATTAAAATATCGAATAATCGAAGAATCTAAAAATCAAAAAATTGAAAAATTGAAAAATCGAAAAAGTTAAAATTCGAGAAATCAAAAATCGAAATATTGAAGAATCCTAAAACTGAAATATCATTAATTTGAAAAATCGAAGAAAAATTGAAAAATTGAGACTTCGAAAATTTGAATAATCAAGAAAACAAAAAGTTGAAAAATCGAAAATTGAAAAAATCAAAACATTGATAAATTAGAATTCTGAAAAAACGAAAGATTGAAGAATTGAAAAACTGAAAATTCGGAAAATCGAAAAATCGAAAAGTCGAAAAATTGCGAAATTGAGGAATAGAATTGAAAAATCCCAACACTCAAATATCGAAAAATCCAAAAATATAAAAATCGTAAAACCAAAGATTTTGAAAGTGGAAAAATTGAAAATTCGAAAAATGTAAAAATCGAAAGATCGCTCAATGAAAATAACGCAAATTCCCAATATTTAAATGTTGAAAAAATTGAGAAATCTAAAAATTGAAATGTCGAAAAAATTCGAGGAAATCGACTCAAAATATCTCAAAATTGATACACAGAAATATCCAAGAACTGAAAATTCGAAAAATTAAAAAATTGAAAAATTAAAAAATTGAAAAATTGAGAAATCGAGTAACCGGAAATCGATAAATTAAATAATCCAGAAATTGAGAAATGAAGAAATCAAGATATCGAGAAATCGAAAAATTTTCAATTTAAAAAATTTAAAAGTATAATATTGAAAAATTCTAAAACTGAAAAGAAAAATTGGAAAATCGAAAAATTGAAAAGTCGTAAAATTTTAAAAACAAAAATTCAAAAGTTGAAAAATTAAAAATTTAATAAATCAAAATTGTTAAGTCAGAATTCTCAAAAATCGAAAAATTGAAGAATTGAAAAATTAAATAATCCACTAATAATAACATCGAAATCCCAATAAATCGAAGAATCGAAAAATCGAAAAAAATGTAAAACTTGAAAAATTGACAAACCAAAAATGAAAAAAAAACGGAAAATTGAAAAATTGAAAAATCGAAAGATCGAGAAATCGAAACATTAAGAAACTGAAAAATCTAAAATTAAAAAATTCGAAAATTGAAAAACAGAAATACCGAATGACTAAAAAATCAGGAAAGTGAAAAATCTAACATTTTAAAAATTGAGAGATTAAAATATAGAATGATTGAAGAAGCCAAAAATTGAATAATCAAAAAATTGAAAAATCGAAAAATCAAAAAGTAGAAAATCGAGAAATGGAAAAATCGAAAAATTGAAAAGTCGAAAATTTCAAAAATAAAAACATTAATAAATCAGAATTCCGAAAAATCGTAAAATTGAATAATTGAAAAACCGAAAATTCGAAAAATCGCGAATTCAAAAAGTCGAGAAATCGAAAGTCGAAATAAGAAAAAATCAATTCATCCAGAAATTGAAAAACCGGAAATTTAAAAACGTCAAAAATTGAAAAATTGAAAAATCGGAAAATGGAAGAATCGTAAAACAGATACATCGGAAAATTGAAAAATCGAAAAATGAAAAAACTCGAGAAATCGCAAAATTGTAAAATTGAGAAATTGAAGAATGGAATACCTGAAAAATTCCAACTCTGAAATATCGAAAAATCGAAAAATCTAAAATTCAAAAAACCAAAGATTGGAAAAAATGAAAATTCGAAAATTCTAAACATCGAAAGATCGCACAGTGGAGAAAACGAAAATTCGAAAAATGTGAAAAATTAGTTAATCGAGAAATTGAAAAATCGAAATTTTAGTAACCTTAAATATTAAAAAATTGAGAAATCGAAAAATGAAAAAACCCGAGCAATCGCAAAATTGAAGAATCGAGAAATTGAAGAATGGAATGATTAAAAAATCCCTACACTGAAATATCGAAAAATTGTTATACTATAGCTAGAATTTTCACTTATTTTCCAAAAATCTCCATAGCTAGGATAAAAGTATAAAACGGATTTTTTTTTTTTAATCTTAACGACTCGAATTTGTAAGCGACATGTAGTAGTATGTTATTTTATAAAATTTCAAAGTCAAATTATAAAATGTTGTTATACAATTTTGATTTTTTTGCCAAAAATCTGGATGCTTAGGATTAAAACTCAACACGGATCCATGACCACGAGTAAAGAAATACGTTATTTTATAAAATTGAAATAATATTTACTATTGTAAATGAAGAGACGTCGGGAAAATATAAAAGTAGTCAGTCGCCCGATAGACTCGATTACAGCACTCCCTTCTAGTAGTAAAAACGATTCCTATTAATAGTTTCCACCACTTGTCTAATCCACCATCGAACTCCTCCCCCCTTGATGAAATCGAATTAGCTGCCATAAAACCGAGAAACGTCATCCCGCGATAATGCAAGAAATAAGCCGCGACGTGCCTTCCATGCCGCGCTACCCCCTTTATTAAATTCGCCCACTTCCGTCCTAACCCGATAAATTACACAAAAAAGGTGCAGACGGCCGAAATTGTTATTTTGACGAATGCGCCACACCGCCGCGACGCAAAAATTTGTTCCCAGGCCACGTTTTATATTTCGCTTTAATAATGTTTCAAGAAGTTTGCGAAGTTCCGGGCTCGTTAAGGGGATTTGCGAAATGAATAACATAATAGGGTGTATCTCGGTCCTGCAGCCGGAAAAAACTCCCACTCGCGCTAAATCTGACCATATTTCACGATCCGGAGGAGTTATTATTCGTGTTGCAGCTTCTGCGGGGCTCCCGCCGGCGACGAACCGACTTTGAAACACGATCCGGCAGGAATGCTTTGTAGGAATTAATTACGCTGCAGGAAGGCATCAATAGCCGACCGAATATCACATTCAGATACGGTATTCAGGGGTAATGAAGTCTGTAAAGTCGGGTAATTATTGCAAAAATGCCGGAGTAATAAGGATAACTAAGGGGCTCGAGGACCCGATATGGATGGGGTGGGGTGGCTGACAGGAGAAGGCTTGGAAGTTTACTCTTACATGGATCGTTTAAATCTTAGAAGAAAATTTTTAAAAAAATTTTCTTGTTTAACCCCCTGGTGTGATTTACGTTTTGACAGGGCTGTACGGCACAATTTGCATTGAATCGCTATAGAATTCGTAGTATTGTACCCGAACAAGGAAAGAGCGTGGCTTTTAAGGATGCGAATCGTTTTAAAGCACTCTGCTTTAGTAAACGTTCGGCACCCTTCGACCATCAAATAGAACCGATACAGTTTCCCTATCACAAAACCACCGCGTCCTCTCGGCTTTATTTATCACCCTGTAGAGCAACCCCCTGATCACTCGTGTTTTAATAAAGCTCGCAACAACTGTAATAAACCATTTTGTAACAATCGGCGGGGGCGGCGTCCCTCTCTAATATAACATATCAAACATGATCCACAGGGGATGCTCGTTTCGAACCAAATCAAAGCTTTTTTGAAGAGTTTCCAACAAAATTAGTTTTGAAAAAAATTTTTTGAGCGAGCCGCCCCTGTGCGTTTCACCCTTTGCAAACTCAATGATGTGTGGCTGTGTCTGGAAGAGCATAATATAGTGGCGTTTCAGCTACCACCCTCGTACTTCCTTTGTGTGTTGCTTTTATGGTGTCGTCGCGATTTTTTGTTCTAGGGTTCGAACAAATCGGGAAATGACGAAAAATGACTAGGGGGAGCAGAGTTTTGTAACAAGGGATGCGACTATAAGAAACATCTCGTCTTGAACGCCTAATTAATTAAAAACATTAAATAATGCGACATTTATTTACAAACGTTTAAATTTTGCTATGGAGCTTTTTCCGTGTAAACATTCTGGCGATTCACTCCTCGAAATTAAAAATAAGTTTCCGTCACCTCGGTGAAAAATGATCGCTCCGGAAGCTCCCAATCCTGGCCGCTATTCATCGATTCAGGAAATTGTCATTCGGCCGGCGTTATGAGCGAAATATTTTGTAAATTCGACCTAATCCCATCAGGATGAAGAGGGAGCTTCGCATTGTTGCAAAACCGGAACAATATAAAGAGACGGGAGCGCATCAGCTGATTGACGGAGATAGCTGTATAAAATGCGCATTAGAAGAAGGCCCAGATAAGGCATCAGCTGACCCCTCTATCGCCGAAATGAAGAAACGATCTCTTTAAGAATCGGATCGAGGAAAGCTAGACTCAGCCATAAATAATAATCAAAGGAAAGGATCAAAATAAAGCGCAGCGCGCCGCTGAATTGCAAAAGCAAGTCGAGGACATTTAAACAGGATTTGGCAGATTTGCGAGTTCTGGGTGATTCATGTTGATGCTGTTAGCGTACAGATGCACTTATTTATTTATTGGGAGACGTGCTTTGATGGTGGTCCGGGTTTTACGACTGGCCGGGATTGTTGTAGGTGGTTAGGGTTTAGTGTTCATTCCGGAAGTGGCAAATGAGACTGTTTTAAATTTGTTGTGATAATCTTAGTTAAAATCCTTCGCTGTTTCATGAACGTTCTCAGGATGTCATTAAAACGAAAGCCTGAGGCTTGGCGCCGTTCGACTTCATATTTTCCGGTAAGATCGGCTGCTATCTGAGAAAGTAATTGCTGCTAACAGTCTAGAAGCATAATGGAAGCTTTGTTAAATTTTTAATGATAATAATCGTAGTTAAAATCCTCTTCGTTATCCCATAAACGCTTCCACGACTCGTCCACCCTTCACAAGATGTAAATATTGACGAAAGGCTCATGTCTTGTTCTGTTTGACTTCATATTTTTCCAAGAAGATTGACTATTATCTGAAAAATTGTCTTAGTTTGCCTGGAAAGTGTTCAGTTTATATATAGTCGACTTTTCATTCCTGTTAACATTTTGAAGACAATAGTTTGGAATTTTTCAAATTTGTAAAGGTAACTTAATCAAAATTCTCTACATTGTTCTATAAATCCCTTTAGGTTTCATCAATCCTCCAGAAGATGTTATTGATATGAAAAGTGCGATCGGGATCAGTTCGATCTCACATATTATTTCCAGTAAGATTGATTGTTATTTAAGAAACAATGTCCTCTAGGGATTTTTATACGTTCAACTTTTGATAACTGCTGATGTGCTAAACTGAATAACTAGGAAACTAAATTCTTGATGACAATCTTACTTAAATTCTCTTCACTATCCCACAAACGTTCCAGGACTTGTCCATCCTCCACAGGATGTTAAATATTGGTGAATGCTCCTTTCTTGCTCTGTTCGACTTCATATTTTCTCAGAAAGATTGACTGTTATGTTGAAAATGATTGAGTATCTGTGTTAAATTTTTGATGATAATGCTAATCAAAATCGTCTTCATTGCCCTATTATCCTTCCCAGGTATCATCAATCCTTCAGAACATGTTATTGACATGAAAACTGGTGATCGGGCACAATTCGATCTCACATATTTTCAGTAAGAATGATTGTTATTTGAGAAACTATGTCCTCTGTAGGCTCGTAGGTCGTAAATTTTTATATGTTCGACTTAAGATAACTGCAGATGTTCTAAACTCAATAACTAGGAAACTGTTCTAAATTTTGATGACAATCTTAGTATTAAATTCTCTTCATTATCCCACAAACGTTCCAGGACTTGTCCATCCTCCACAGGATGTTAAAGATTGGTGAATCCTCATTTCTTGCTCTGTTCGACTTCATATTTTCTGAAAAAATTGACTGTTATTTGAAAAATTGTTTTAGAGTTCTTGAATATAGTCAATTTTTATATAATCGACTTTTGATTGCTGTTAACATTCTAAAGCAATAATTGAGTATTTTGTTAAATTTTTAATGACAATGTTAATCAAAATCGTTTTCATTTTCCTATTACGCTCACCAGGTACCATCAATCTTTCAAAACATGTTATTGATATGAAAACCGGCGACCGGGCACAGTTGGATCACATATATTTTTAGTAAGATTGATTGTTATTTGAGAAACTATGTCCTCTGTGGCCTTGTAGGTCGTACATTTTTATATGTTTGACATACGATAATTGCTGTTGTTCTAAACTCAATAACTAGGAAACTGTTCTAAATTTTTGATGACAATCTTAGTTAAATTCTCTTCATTATTCCACAAACGTTCCAGACTTGGCCAACCTCAACAGGATATTAAATATTGGTGAATGCTCATTTCTTGCTTTGTTTGACTTCATATTTTCTGAGAAAGATTGACTATTATTTGAAAAATTGTTATAGAGTTCTTGAATGAAGTCAATCTTTATATAATCGACTTTTGATTGCTGTTAACATTCTGAAGGCAATAATTGAGTATTTTTGTTAAATTTTTAATGACAATGCTAATCAAAATCGTTTTCATTTTCCTATTACCCTCGCCAGGTACCATCAATCTTTCAGAACATGTTATTGATATGAAAACCGGCGACCGGGCACAGTTTGATCACATATATTTTTAGTAAGATTGATTGTTATCTGAGAAACTATGTCCTCTGTGACCTTGTAGGTCGTATTTTTTTATGTTCGACCTATGATAACTACTATTGTTCTAAACTCAATAACTAGGAAACTGTTCTAAATTTTTCATGACAATATTGACAATCTTAGTTAAATTCTCTTCATTATCCCACAAACGTTCCAGGACCTGTGCACCCTCCACAGGATGTTAAATATTAGTGAATGCTCTTGTTCCATTCAACTTCATATTTTTCCAGGAAGATTGACTGTTATCTGAAGAATTGTCTTGGTTTGTCTAGAAAGTGTGCTCAATTTTTATTTAGTCGACTTTTCATTCCTATTAACATTTTCAAAACAATAATTTGGAATTTTTGGCAAATTTTTAAAGGTAATCCTGTCAAAATCCTCTTCATTGTTCTATAAACTTCCCTAGGTTTCATCAATCCTACAGAAAATGTTATCGACGTGAAAACTCGCGATTTGAAGCAGTTCAATCTCACATATTGTCAGTCAGATCGATTTTTATCTGAGAAACTATGCTCTGTGAGCTTGGAGGTCGTAAATGTTTATATGTCTAATTTATGATTCCTGTTGTCGATCTTAACTCAATAATTAGGAATCTGGTCTAAATTTTTAGCAAAAACCCTAATTGAAATTCTCTTCATTATTCTACAACTGTTTCAAGGGCTCGTTTACTCTCCGCAGCATGTTAAATCTTGTTGGAAATCTCATGTCTTGCTCAGTTCGATTTCATATTTTCCCAGGAAGATTGACTATTATTTGAAAAATTGTCTTAGTTTGCCTGGAAAGTGTTCAGTTTTTAGATAGTTAATTTTTGATTCCTGTTAACACCTTGAAGACAATAATTTGGAATTTTTGTCAAATTTTTAAAGGTAATCCTAGTCAAAATCTTCATTGTCTTATCAACACCTCTAGATTTCGTCAATCCTACAGAAAATATTATTGATGCGAAAACACAATTTGGAGCACTTCAATCTCACATATTTTTAATCATGATTTGCTCCATCCGATTTTATAATTTCCTAGGAAGATTGACTGTTAACTATCTGTAAATAATAAAAGGGGATATTTGTCAAATTTTTACTGATAATGAAAATAAGTGAAAATCCCCTTCAATGTCGTAAAACCTATTCAGGTTTCATCAATCTTCCAGAGGATTTTATTGATGTGAAAACTCGCGATCTGGCACATTTCAATCTTACATATGTTCAGTCAAACAGATGTTTATCTGAGAAACTATACTTTGAATTAAATTTTTATAAGTCGAACTAATGAATACTTTTGTCGTTCTAAATTCAAAAATTAGGAATCTGGTCTAATTTTTTACTGACAATCCTAATTAAAATCCTCTTCATCAATCCATAACCGCTTCCAATACTCGTCTACCCTGAGAGGGTGTTAAATATGGTCGGAAGGCTCATGTCTTGCTCCGTTCAATTTTATATTTTCCTAGGAAGATTGACTGTTGTCTGAAAATTTGTCTTGAGATACCTTGAAAATGGTCAAGCTTTATAGAGTTAACTTTTGATTTCTGTTAACTATCTGAATATAATAAAAGATCTTTGTCAAATTTTTAATGATAATGCTAGTGAAAATCCCCTTCAATGTCAATCCTCCAGATGTCATCTCACATATGTTCAGTCAGACCGATTTTATTTGAGAAACTATGCTCTGTGGGCTCGCAGGCTCGCTGAAAAGTTGTCTTGGGTTATTTTGAAAGTGGTCAAATTTAATATAGACAACTTTTGATTTCTGTTAACTATTTTAATATAATAAATGGAGATTTTTGTCCAAGTTTGAATGATAATGTTAGTTAAAATCCCCATTCACTGTCCTAAAAACCTCTCCAGGTTTCATCAATCCTCCAGAGGATTTTATTGATGTGAAAACTCGCGATCTGGCACAATTCAATCTCACATATGTTCAGTCAGACCGATTTTATTTGAGAAACTATGCTCTATGGGCTCGTAGGTCATAAATTTTTAGATGTCGAAATTATGATTATTTTTGTCGTTATAAACTCAAAAATTAGAAATATGGACAATTTTTTTAATGACAATCATAAATAAAAATATTTTCATTTTCCTACAATTATTTCCAGGACTGGCCTGCTCCCCAAAGATATTAAATTTTGTCGAAAGGCTCATGTCTTCCTCCCTTCGATTTTATGTTCTCTCAGGAAGATTGACTGTTAAATGAAAAATTGTCTTGGGTTATTTTGAAAGTGGTCAAATTTAATATAGACAACTTTTGAGTTCTCTTAACTATTTTAATATAATAAATGGAGATTTTTGTCAAACTTTGAATGATAATGTTAGTTAAAATCCCCATTCATTGTCCTAAAAACCTCTCCAGGTTTCATCAATCCTCCAGAAGACTTTATTGATGTGAAAACTCGCGATCTGGCACATTCAACCTCATATATGTTCAGTCAGACCGATTTTATTTGAGAAACTATGCTCTGTGGGCTCGTAGGTCATAAATTTTTAGATGTCTAAATTATGATTATTGTTGTCGTTATAAAATCAAAAAATAGGAATCTGAACAAATTTTTTAATGACAATCATAAATAAAAATGTTTTCATTTTCCTACAACTATTTCCAGGATTGATCTGCTCCCCAGAAGATATTACATATTGTCGAAAGGCTCATGTTTTCCTCCCTTCGATTTTATATTCGCCTAGGAAGATTGACTGTTATCTGAAAAATTGTCTTGGGTTATTTTGAAAGTGGTCAAATTTAATATAGACAACTTTTGATTTCTCTTAAGTATTTTAATATATTAAATGGAGATTTTTGTCAAGGTTTGAATGATAATGTTAGTTAAAATCCCCATTCATTGTCCTAAAAACCTCTCCAGGTTTCATCAATCCTCCAGAAGATTTTATTGATCTGAAAACTCGCGATCTGGCACAATTCAATCTGACATATGTTCAGTCAGACCGATTTTATTTGAGAAACTATGCTCTATGGGCTCGTAGGTCATCAATTTTTAGATGTCGAAATTATGATTATTTTTGTCGTTATAAACTCAAAAATTAGGAATCTGGAAACATTTTTTAATGACAAACATAAATAAAAATGTTTTCATTTTCCTACAACTATTTCCAGTATTGTCAGAAGATATTAAATATTGTCGAAAGGCTCATGTCTTGCTCCCTTCGATTTTATATTCTCCTAGGAAGATTGATTGTTATCTGAAAAATTGTCTTGGGCTATTTTGAAAGTGGTCAAATTTAATATAGACAACTTTTGATTTCTCTTAACTATTTTAATATAATAAATGGAGATTTTTGTCAAAGTTTGAATGATAAAGCTAGTTGAAATCTCCTTCATTTTCCTAAAAACCTCTCCAGGTTTCGTCAATTCTCCAGAAGATTCACATATGATCAGTCAGACCGATTTTCATTTGAGAAACTATGCTCTTAAGATTACTGTTGTCGTTCTTGATTCAAAAATTGGAATAATATGGTCTAATTTTTAGATGACAATCCTAATTAAAATTCCTTTTATTTTCCCGCAACCATTTCCAGTTGGAAAGCTCATGTTTTGCTCATATTTTCCCTGGAAGATTGACTGTTATTTGCAAAATTATCTTGAGAGTGGTCAATTTTTATATAGTTCACTTTTGATTCTTGTTAAAAGTCTGAAGACAATAAATTCAAATTTTTAAAGGTAATCTTACTCAAAATCCCCTTCATTATCCCACAACCGCTTTCAGTCCATTTGCCACAGGATAATAAATATTGGTGCAAAGCTCACGTTATTGCTTCGTTCGAAGTCGTATTTTTTCAGTAAGATTGACTGTTACCTGAAAAAATATCCTCTATTGCCCTGAAGTTGGCCCGATTTTTGATTGCTGCTAATATTCTAACGACAATAATTAAACCCTTAAATTTGTTCAATTGTTGATAAAAATTCTTGTTAAAATCCTCTTTATTGTTCCATAAATGCCTTGAGGACTCGTCCACCCCCACAGGATGTCATTAGCGCAAAGTTCAGTCTTGCTCTGTTTAATTTCATATTTTTCCAATAAGATGTATTGTTATCTGAACTTGTATGTGGTGAAATTTTATAAACTCGACTTTGTATTGCTGTTTTTAATGATATTTCTGTTTTAAATCCTCTTCATTGTCCTATAAAAGTCCTCAGGGTTCATCCACCCTCCAGAAGAAGTTATTGATACGAAACCTTGCAATCTGGCGCCGTTCGGTCTCACCCATTCCTAAGGTCGTTTGTTATCCCCAAACCACCCTCGTCTCGATTTTCGCTGGTCCATTTTTACAACAATAACAACATTTTTAATAATCCAGGCCTCAAATCCTCACGTCATTATCGCAAAAGCCCGCGGCCCGACGCCGCTCCATCCCCGAAAATCGATGACAGGGTGAAGACGTTAGGGGTGACTAAACGGCCTTGATTGATGGCCGGAGTTGACCAAGCGACCAACATTTGTTTTCTTTGCAAACCCTTGCGTCAGTACGTGAAAGCACTTTCCCACATAAAGGCAATCTCCCGAAACACAAAAAGTGCATTCGGCGGGAATTTTTCTTGCGGAATAACGCTGCGACTTGAGGAAATTACGAAAAAATTGGATGTTTTGCTTGTAGGACGTGGTCTCCATTAACATGATTAAACTGGTACGGAGATACCCTTTGTGGTGCCGTGAGGCACCACAACAATGCTCGTACGCCCATTGTTTGGATTTATTTCGCAGAAACCGTATCACTTACGCGAAATTAAAATTTACGGGGCGGCAAGAAACGCTTTTTAATCGGGAGAGAATCAGATGTTAATTGAAACGTAAAGTCAAAGGCGTCGACAGGAAATGGATTCAGAATGGGAAGGCTTATCTTAACGCCCAGGCGAGAATGGACGGAATTGCGATCGGGAGATAAGGTGTTATCTAATGAATTTTTTTTAGGGGGGCTTTGTTTGACGGAATTGGTTTAAGTGTTAATGCTTCTGGAAGTTTCTATTTTTCTTTAAAAAAATTCCTATTTTCGCCAACCTGTTACTGCCCTCCTGATTCGATTCCGGGATCCATCATGTCCTGGTCGGCGTAATTACGCGGTTACCCTCCCTGCGAAAACCCCGATGTAAACAGTGCATTGTATGAATGTAACTCAATTTACTGCCGACTCTCGACATTAGTTTGCATCTTTGGGGGGCTTCGCTTTCCATTAGTGAAGCTCCACTTTGTCGGTCTGCATCTCTTTCGGGCGCTAAATTAAATTCGATATTTTCGGGTGGATTTCCGACGTAATTGCGACGTTATTAAATCGATCGCGTCCGTTGAAAAGGTAAATAATTTGAAAAGCCATTAGTTAAATCTGAGAAAAATGCGAATGGAGCTTGCAACGACTGACTGAGGTTTAGCTGATTTCCCAGGAGATCGGCTTCAATGCCTATCGCGGTCACACTTCAATGGCTACGGAAAGACCCGTTCACATCATTTCCTGATGGATTACTACAGATTCACTACCCGATTTCCAGCTGACAGGGGCTTTGCCGGGAATTAACAAAAATTGCTTTAAGCGAACGATGGAAATATGTCGTTGGTAAATAACGGAAATACAAAGCGCTCAGGACGGAGCCTTGCGGACTCCCTAATTTATTAATTAATTTGGAGAGCATCAGGTGGCGGCGCTATTTTGGACTCTTGACTATATTTAATCTCGCGGCGACTTCCCATCATCAATCACATAATAAAGTACGATTTAGCCCACACGAAGACGACGAGAGGGGGTGGAAAGTTTTCTCATTAGTCTTCATAAGTTAACGTCAATTACCAGACACTCAAAATCGGGGAAAATAGTGAAATTTATATGAAATCCAGACAATGCTGGATACAGCCGGATGCAGTCTTACTTCGGGGGATATTAAACACCGATATGAAGAGCCGTGTTGACTTTGGAGATGGATTCGTCTATATGCGTGTTGACTACTCAAATATTTACTCGCTTCTGCAGCCGAGCGCCAATATCGAGGCCCCGAGGTCAAAACATTTATCTCCATCGGGGTGAAGAGATCACAGGCTGAATCAAAAACTCACCCCGGAAAAATTAAAAAAACCAGAGAGCTTAAAGTTCATATCGCAATTACCAGAACCTAATACTAATCATCTCGAAAAGCGCCAATTTTTTCCGGAATAATTGACCTAAAAATAGCTCCGGCGGCGGTGTGCAGTGGCACCGACACGTGACTCCAGTCAGAGCGAGAACTCCGGGCGTCCGGACTATTGTCACGCTTCCAGTGCAAAGCTCGTGCAATATTCGAAGACAATTCGTCTCTAATTAGTGAAATCAGTTCAATACATGACGTTTAGGTGAGTCAGCTCCACGTGACTTTCGCCCCAACCCTCCCTAAATAATAAAATACAACTCGGGTTGCAACCTGTTGAGTGGAGCAGCAGGTGACGAAAAGAAGCCGAGAAGGAAAAAACGTAATTGAGACGCGCTAATCCGCAAATTGAGATAAACAGGAGCGGAATAGGTGAATTGTTAATTCGTATTTATTCAGGGGGGCGTAAGCCGGCGGCGTGAGGCGGCGGCACGGAGCGATCTCGAGGGTTTATGCAATGCGTAAGTAATTTTTCGTTTTTCGTAGTTTTTCATTGCGAGTTGTGTTGGGTTTAATTTGCATCGGGGTGGATCGATTCTTCTCGATTGTGATATGATTCCTCTGATTGCATCGCACTTACCCCATGAATACCGAGCAGTTGGCAAGTGACGTGAAGTGGTCTCAGATATTACTCCATCTACTTGTCTACTTCTCGGGAAGACGCAGGGGCGTTGTGATGCTTTATTTTCCGGGAAGGCACCCTTGGTTCAATGTTCGGGGTTAAATCTAGTCGTGGTTTGATTCATGGGTTTCGGGTTACGCATACTAAGAATGTTCAGGGGTTTTTTTGACTTTAATACGATATCTAGAACAAGATTATGAGTTTCCAGTAACAGAAGTACATTAAGGAATTACGAAAAATTGTTGTCAGATTTTATTATTATCATAAAAATAGAGTATTGATTTGGGTTGTAACCAATGTTTAACTCCAAATGGAATAAAACATTTTGGTCAAATCCATTTAGAATTTAGGTATAATATTAATGGCATGATTAGTATGGACAATATTATATAATATCACGATAGTAAGAAAAATCAAATTTCGTTTACATAAACTAATTACTTTGATGAGAGTTCTATTTTTATTTTTTGACAGTAATTTCATAGTTGTGCTATTTTTCTATGAAAGAAAGTAAGTAGAAATTACTGACGAGAGTTTATGAATTTAAACTTTTGGAATCTGAAAATTTTGATCCCTTATCCATTTATTTGGGAAAACAGTCCGGGTTTAGAGTTATTTTATCATTAAATATTTGTTTAAAGGGTAAAATTATAGGATTTGTACAGATATCATTTGTATAGATTTCTCGTTTATAAGGTGCATTCAGAGATTTTTCGTATTTATTTTTAAACCGATTTATATTAAATTCAATGATATTCTGTTATTTGCTTAATTTTCTCATATCTCAAGATATTGGAAGAAGTGCATAAAAACTTCAAAAATAAATTGTTTAATGTATAAGTTTGTTAGAGATCTTGAAATAAATATTTTGAAAATAATTTTAATACCATTTTTTTCAAAATTTTAAAATGTAGTAAATCGGTCATAAATTGGCTCACTTTTCTCAGAAATTTTCCGAGGATGACGAATATGTTCTGCCTTTAGTCACATCTTTTGAAATAATTAAGAAAATCCAATTTTTCAGAATAAAATTTAACATTGTGGTTCCTAAAATGATCATTTAATTTGGTATAAAAATTTAATTATTTCTTTAATTTGCTGAAATCCCAAGAAACTGGAAGAGATGCATTAACACATCTATAATCAAAAATATAATTTAATTTTTACCCCAGCGCCTCCACCTTTTTTTCAAAATTTTAAAATATGGTCAAATCGATCATAAATAAATTGGATCCCTCTTATCAGGAATTTTCCGAGACTAACGAGTACGTGTTGCCTCTTGTCATATCTTTTGAAATCTGGGAAAAAAAAAACGATTTAAGATCTTCGAATCGGTTCCTAAAATGATCATTTAACTTGCAATAAATATTTAATTATTTCTTTAATTTGCCTAAACCTCAAGATATTGGAAAAGATGTATAAAAACTTCCAGAATAAATTGTC
The DNA here is from genome assembly GCA_022388445.1 of Zophobas atratus. Lineage (NCBI taxonomy): Eukaryota > Metazoa > Arthropoda > Insecta > Coleoptera > Tenebrionidae > Zophobas > Zophobas atratus. The sequence goes on from CM039444.1 coordinate 3,278,466, forward strand.
TAATGTATATGTTTGTTAAGATTCTTAAAATAAATATTTTTAAAATTAATTTTTATCCCGGCGCATCCACCATTTTTTCAAAATTTTAAAATGTGTTCAAATCCGTAATAAATTGCATCACTCGTATCAGGAATTTTCCGAGGATAACGAATATGTCCTTCCTTTTGTCGTATCTTTTGAAATAACGGAGAAAATCCAATTTATACGCAAAAAAAAATTTTAAACGTCAAAACGGTTCCTAAATGATTATTTACTTGGTATAAATACTTGATTATTTCTTTATTTGCTTAAACCTCAAGATAATGGAAAAGATGCATCAAAACTACTACAACAAATTGTCTAATCTAGACGTTTGTTAAAAATTCTAGAAATAAAAAAAAAAAATAAAATAATTTTAATCCTGGCGCCGCCACCATTTTTAGAAGATTTTGAAACTGTGGTCAAATCGGTCATAAAATATATCACTCTTATCAGTGCTTCCTGTTGTTATATTTTTTGAAATAACGGAGGAAATCCGATTTTTTTTAAACCAAAATTAAGATCGTCAAATCGGTTCCTAAAATAATCATTTAACTTGGTAAGAATATTTTATTATTTCGTTAATTTGCTCCAGCCTCAAGATATTGGAAAAGATTTAGAAAAACTTCTAGAAAAAATGGTCTAATGTACAAGTTTGTTCAAGATTCTTGAGATAAATATTTTTGAAATTATTTTTTATCCGGCGCCTTCACCATTTTTTCAAAATAATAAAATATGGTCAAATCGGTCATCAATTGGATCACTTTTATCAGGAATTTTCCAACGATAACGAATATATGCTTCTTCGTGTCATATCTTTTAAAATCTAGGCGAAAATCGGATTTTTCCTAAAAATGTTTAAAATTGTGGAATCAGTTAATTTGGTATAAATGTTTGATTATTTCAGTAATTTCCTTAAATATCAAGATAATGGAACAGATGCATAAAAACTTCTACAACAAATTGTCTAATCTACAGTTTTGTTAAAGATTCTAGAAATAAAATATTTTTAAATTAATTTTTATCTCGGCGCCTCCACCAATTTTACAAAATTAAAATGTAGTCAAATCGGACATAAATTGGATTACCCTTATCAGGAATTTTCCGAGGTAAATGAATATGTGTTTCCATTTGTCATATCTTTTGAAATAACGGAGAAAATTCGATTTATTCCCGAAAGAAATTTAAAATCGTCAAAACGGTTCCTAAAATGATCATTTAAGTTGATATAAATATTTAATTATTTCTTTAATTTGCTTAAACCTTAAGATATTGGAAAAGATGTATAAAAATTGTCTAATGTACAGGTTTGTTAAAGATTCTTGAAATAAATATTTTTTTAATAAATTTTTATCCCGGCGCATCCACTATTTTTTCAAAATTTTAAAATGTGGTCAAATCGGTCATCAATTGGATCACTTTTATCAGGAATTTTCCAACGATAACGAATATATGCTTCCTTGTGTCATATCTTTTAAAAGCTAGGAGAAAATCGGATTTTTCCTAACAATGTTTAAGATTGTCGAATCTAAAATGATTTAATTTGGTATAAATGTTTGATTATTTCGTTAATTTGCTTAAATATCGAGATATTGGAAGAGATGGATAAGAACTTCTACAATAAATTTTCTAATCTACAGCTTTGTTAAAGATTCTTGAAACAAAAATTTTTTAATTTAATTTTTTCCCGGCGCCTCCACCATTTTTTAAGACATTTAAATATGTTCAAATCCGTCATAAATTGGATCACTCTTATTAGGAATTTTCTGAGGATGACGAATATATGTCTTCTTTTCTCATATCTTTTGAAACAACAAAGAAAATCCGATTTTTCCAAAAAAATTAAAATCGTGAAATCAGTTCCTAAAAGGATCATTTAACTTAGTATAAATATTTGATTATTTCTATAAAATGCTCAAATCTCGAGAAATTGGAAGACATGCATTAAAATTTCTAGAATAAATTTTCTAACGCACAGATTTGTTAAAGATACTGGAAATAATAATTTTTGAAATAACTTTTTATCCCGGCGCCTCCACCTTTTTTTCAAAATTTTGAAATGTGGTCAATTCGGTCATAAATTCGACCAATCTTATCAGAAATTTCTTGTGGACGAGGAATATGTGCTTCCTTTTGTCATATCTTTTGAAACAACGAAGAAAATACGACTTTTTCTAAAAAAAATAAGATCGTCTAATCGGTTCCTACAATGATCATTTAATTTGGTATAAATATTTGATTATTCCGTTAATGTGCTCAAATCTCAGGATATTGGAAGAGATGCATAAGAACTTCAACAATAAATTTTCTAATCAATAGATTTGTTAAAGATTTTTGAAATACAATTTTTTTAATTTAATTTTTTCCCGGCGCCTCAACAATTTTTTCAAAATATTAAAATATGGCCAAATCGGTCATAAATTGGATCACTCTTATCAGGAATTTTCCAAGGGTGACGAATATATACTTTCTTTTTTCATATCTTTTGAAACAACGGAGAAAATTCGATTTTTCCAAAAAAAATAAAATCGTGGAATCGTTTCCTAAAAGGATCATTTAACTTGATTGTTTCTTTAAAATGCTCAAATCTCGATTAATTGGAAGAGATGTATTAAAACTTCTAGAATAAATTTTCTAATGCACAGGGTTGTTAAAAATTCTTGAAATAAATATTTTTCAAATTAATTTTTTTTCCGGCGCCTCCACCATTTTCTCAAAGTTTTAAAATGTGGCCAAATCGGTTATAAATTGGACCATTCTTATCAGAAATTTTCCGAGGAAAATGAATATAGGCTTCCTTTTGTCATAACTTTTGAAATAATGGAGAAAATTCGATTTTTCCAAAAAAGAATTAGAATCGTCAAATCGCTTCCTAAAATGATCACTTAACTTATTATAAATATTTGATGATTTCTTTAAATTGCTCAAATCTGAAGATATTGGAAGAAATGCATTAAAACTTCTAGAATAAATTTTCTAATGCACAAGTTAGTTTAAAATTCTTGAAATAAATATTTTTTACATTAATTTTTACCCCGACGCCTCCACCATTTTTTCAAAATTTTAAAATATGTTCAAATCGGTTATAAATTGAACTAATCTTATCAAGAATTTTCCGAGGAAAATGAATATGGACTTCCTTTTGTCATAACTTTTGAAATAATGGAGAAAATTCGATTTTTCCGAAAAAAAATTAGAATCATCAAATCGGTTCCTAAAATGATCACTTAACTTGGTATAAATATTTGATTGTCTCTTTAAATTGTTGAAATCTCGAGATATTGGAAGAAATGCATTAAAACTTCTAGAATAAATTTTCTAATGCACAGGTTTGTTAAAAATTCTTGAAATAAATATTTTTCAAATTAATTCTTAGCCTGGCGCCTCCACCATTTTTTCAAAATTTTAAAATATGGCCAAATCGGTTATAAATTGGACCAATCTTATCAGGAATTTTCCAAAGAAAATGAATGTGGGCTTCCTTTTGTCATAATTTTTGAAATAATGGAGAAAATTCGATTTTTCCAAAAAAAAAATTAGAATCGTCAAATAGGTTCCTAAAATGATCACTTAACTTGGTATAAATATTTTATTATTACTTTAAATTGTTCAAATCTCGAGATATTGGAAGAAATACATTAAAACTTCCAGAACAAATTTTCTAATGCACAGGTTTGTTAAAAATTCTTGAAATAAATATTTTTCAAATTAATGTTTATCCTGGCGCCTCCACCATTTTTTCAAAATTTTAAAATATGGCCAAATCGGTTATAAATTGGATCAGTCTTATCAGGAATTTTCCGAGGAAAATGAATATGGGCTTCCTTTTGGCATAACTTTTGAAATATTGGAGAAAATTCGATTTTTCCAAAAAAAAATTAGAATCGTCAAATCGGTTCCTAAAATGATCACTTAACTAGGTATAAATATTTGATTATTTCTTTAAATTGCTCAAATCTCGAGATATTGGAAGAATTGCATTAAAACTTCTAGAATAAATTTTCCAATGCACAGGTTTGTTAAAAATTCTTGACATAAATATTTTTCAAATTATTTTTTACATCGGCGCTTCCACCATTTTTTCAAAATTTTAAAATGTGGCCAAATCGTATCAGGAGTTTTTCGAGGAAAATGAATATGGATTTTTGTCATAACTTTTGAGATAATGGAGAAAATTCGATTTTTCAAAAAAAAATTAGAATCGTCAAATCGGTTCCTAAAATGATCACTTAACTTGGTATAAATATCAGATTATTTCTTTAAATTGCTCAAATCTCGAGTTGTTGGAAGAAATGCATTAAAACTTTTAGAATAAATTTTCTAATGCACACGTTTGTTAAAAATTCTTGAAATAAATATTTTTCAAATTAATTTTTACCTCGGCGCCTCCACCATTTCTTCAAAATTTTTGAGGATACGGTTAAATCGGTCATAAATTGTATTATGTATTAAAATTTCTAGAATAAATTTTCTAACGCACAGATTTGTTAAAGATTCTGGAAATAAATATTTTTTAAATAAATTTTCAGCCTGGCGCCTCCGCCATTTTTTCAAAATTTTAAAATGTGTTCAAATCGGTCATAAATTTGACTACTCTTATCAGAAATTTCCCGAGAATGAGGGATATGTGTTTCCTTTTGTCACATCTTTTGAAACAACGGAGAAAATACGACTTTTTCTAAAAAAAAAATGAGATCGTCTAATCGGTTCCAAAAATGATCATTTAATTTGGTATGAATATTTGATTACTTCGTAAATTTGCTCAAATCTCAAGATATTGGAAGAGATGCATAAGAACTTCTACAATAAATTTTCTAATCTACAGGTTTGTTAAAGATTCTTGAGATTTTTTTAATTTAATTTTTTCCCGGCGCCTCCACCATTTTTTCAAGATAATAAAATATGGTCAAATCGATCATAAATTGGATCACTCTTATCAGGAATTTTCAGAGGGTGACAAATATATACTTTCTTTTCTCATATCTTTTCAAACAACGGAGAAAATTCGATTTTTCCAAAAAAATAAAATCGTGGAATCGTTTCCTAAAATGATCATTTAACTTGCTATAAATATTTGATTGTGTCTTTAAAATGCTCAAATCTCGAGAAATTGGAAGAGATGCATTAAAACTTCTAGAATAAATTTTCTAAGGCACAGATTTGTTAAAGATTCTGGAAATAAATATTTTTGAAATAAATTTTCATCCCGGCGCCTCCACCATTTTTTCAGAATTGTAAAATGTGGTCAAATCGGTCATAAATTTGACCACTCTTATCAGAAATTTCCCGAGAATGAGGAATGTGTGCTTCCTTTTGTCATATATTTTGAAACAACGGAGAAAATACGACTTTTGCGAAAAAAAATTAAGATCGTCTAATCGGTTCATAAAATGATTATTTAACTTGGTATAAATATTGGATTGTTTCTTTAGAATGCTCATATCTCGAGAAATTGGAAGAGATATATTAAAACTTCTAGAATAAATTTTCTAACGCACAGATTTGTTGAAGATCCTGGAAATAAATATTTTTGAAATAAATTTTCATCCTGGCGCCTCCACCATTTCTTCAAAATTTTAAAATGTGGCCAAATTGGTTATAAATTGGACCAATCTTATCAGGAATTTTCCGAGGAAAACGAATATATGCTTCCTTGTGTCATATCTTTTAAAATCTAGGAGAAAATCGTATTTTTCCTAAAAATGTTTAAGATCGTGGAATCAGTTCCTAAAATAATCATTTAATTTGGTATAAATATTTGATTATTTCGTTAATTTGCTTAAATGTCGAGATATTGGAAGAGATGCATAAGAACTGCTACAATAAATTTTCTAGTCTACAGGTTTGTTAAAGATTCTTGAAATAAAATTTTTTTAATTTAATAATTTTCCCGGCGCCTCCACCATTTTTGCAAGATATTAAAATATCGTGAAATCGGTCATATATTGCATCACTCTTATCAGGAATTTTCCGAGGGTGACGAATATATACTTTCTTTTCTTATACCTTTTGAAACAACGGAGAAAATCCGATTTTTCCAAAAAAAATTAAGATCGTGGAATCGGTTCCTAAAATGATCATTTAATTTGATATAAATATTTGATTGTTTCTTTAAATTGCTCAAATATCAAGACATTGGAAGAGATGCATTAAAACTTATAGAATAAATTTTCTAACGCACACATTTTTGAAAGACTCTGGAAATAAATATTTTTGAAATAAATTTTTAGCCTGGCGCCTCCACCATTTTTTCAAAATTTTAAAATGTTGTCAATTCGGTCATAAATTCGACCACTCTTATCAGAAATTTCCCGAGGATAAGGAATATCCGCTTCCTTTTGTCATAACTTTTGAAACAACGGAGAAATTAGACTTTTTCGAAAAAATAATAAGATCGTCTAATCGGTTCCTAAAATGATCATTTAATTTGGTGTGAATATTTGATAACTTCGTTAATTTGTTCAAATCTCAAAATATTCGGAGAGATTCTTCAAATAAATATTTTTGAAACAAATTTTTATCCCGGTACCTCCACAATTTTTTCAAAATTATAAAATCGGGTTAAATCGCTCATAAAATGGATTACTCTCATCGGGAATTTTCCAAAGATAACAAATATGTGCTTCCTTTTGACAAATTTTTTGAAATAACGGAAAAAATCCGAATTTATGATCGTCTAATCGCTTCTTAAAATACTTCTTTAATTTAGTCAGAAATCAAGTTATTTAAAGAGAAAGATAAACGCTTCTCAAATAAATTCTTTCATGTTGAGGTTTATTAAAATTTCTTCTAAAAAATCGGTTCAAGACTCTTGATTTACTCGTAAGTTGATTCGGATTAGTTTTTCCTCTTTTCAATATTTTAATTATTCTGCTCTTTTTTTCATACTGATTTTCATCAAAAACTTCGTTCCTCTTTTTCAGTTTTTAATTTCTTGGTATTTTCTTGTTCTTGTTTTTTTAGTCCGTCATGGAAACTCCTTTCACCTTGTTAATTTTTTTCTTGGTTTCTTAGTTGTTATTAAAAAGTAATTAATTTAGTCGCTGTTACTCAGCTTTCACTATTCGGTGTTTTAATTATGTGTAAATTATGTAACAAGCACTTTTGTATACTTTATGGTGCAGTGAAGACATTTCTATAAACCTCAACAATTTTTCATCGCCACTCGGGCCTTAAAACCGCCATTACGACCCTGCCTAGCTCGCTTGCAGCTCCCGTGGCACGAGTACATATCAATTCAGCGCACCAAACGGTGGATTACAAATAAGAAGCTCTATTGGGGTTCGGTCACGTATTTCGCATCAGAAATGAAATATGCCACTTACAATTCTGTTTCTAGAATCCAACACTACCCCGAATCGATCTCGCAATATCCGCCTCATAGAAAATTCAAAATCTCCAATAAAATAAAACGTGTTTACGATTTCCCGCTCGCACTAATAATCGCAGAGATGAGCATCGGGGGTGTTCCGGGAGACATTCGTCAAATTGTCACGACACGGTTATTAATGGCCGGCCGCCTCCCTCCCTCCGGCGCCCCTTTTCGCTGATGACTAAAATACATTAACATGCTTCCCTACACAATGCTGAGCTAGTCATTACATGTTATGAAAGCCGGCGTTAAAACGCATTATGCGATCTTTAGGGGACATTTATCACAAAACGCTTTAAAAGATACAGCCGGAATAAACGACTTTTACCTGCGATTACACGCGATGACGCCGACATCGACTTCGCATTAACTCTTTTTGTGGTAATCGGCGGCGGCGGCACGCAGGGATGACCTATATTATAACGAAAAAAATGCAGACACGTCAAACATACGTGATTTTCCAAATGTATTAATAGTTGTTTATTTATCAAGGGTATTATGAAGTGGTTTATGCCCTAGGGTAGAGTAGCAGAATTGACTTTCAGTGTTGTTGTGCAGGAATGTCCAACATCAACAATTCGGGACCCCCATCAAGAAAGGGAGTGAGGGGGCAGAGGCCGTCAGCTCGCCGGAAAGCATGCCGGACTACGATCCACCTCCTTTGAGACCCATAGACCACTATCTCCGCCCGGAGTGTCCCTGCTTGTCCAAGAGGGCGACGGTGGCCTTGTTTAGTTGCTTAGGTTTTATCATTATGTTCGGGATGAGGACCAGTATGGGGGTTGTGAAGCTACAGTTCGAGGTAAAATTCAAGCCCCAATTTTTTTTTTTTTTTTGTAATTTGGTGAATTTATGATGTTGTAGAACCAGACGAACGAGACCAGCGCCGCCGTCGACTCGGCCATCTTCTGGGGCTACTTTATAACCCAAATTCCTGGAGGTCTCATCGCTGCTGCCTACCCAGCGAACAAGCTCTTCGGTCTGGCCATTGGCACGTCGTCGTTCCTCAACCTCTTCGTGGCCCCCTTTTACAAGGACCGTCAGATTCTCATCATCATCAAAGTGATGCAGGGTCTGGTGGAGGTAATTTCTGTTCTTACAAAGAGATATCTTCTACAGGGGGTGTGGTGTTTCAGGGGGTTACCTATCCGGCTTGTCATGGTATCATGCGCTACTGGGCGCCCCCTCTGGAACGTTCCAAACTGGCCACGCTGGCCTTCAGCGGCTGCTACGCCGGAGTCATGTTTTCCATGCCCATCTCCAGCGAGCTGGTGAAGAGGTTAGGCCCCATGTCTCCCTTCTACTTCTACGGGGTCGTGGGCTTGATGTGGTACTTGGCTTGGTTGTGGCTGGTGTTCGAGAAGCCGGCGTACCACCCGGTCATCGACCGCTCCGAGCTCTACTACATAGAGAACTCCCTAGGGCATGCCACCGAGAATTACGTGTCCCCCAACCTCGCGAACACGCCCTGGAAGACCTTCTTCACTTCCATGCCTTGTTACGCGATTTTCGTGGCGAACTTCTGCAGGTCCTGGAATTTTTACCTCCTGGTGCTGTTTCAAGCGACGTACTTCAAGAACGCCTACCACGTGGACATCGAAGAGGTGACTGCTGTTATTTTACGCCCACACGTCTACAAATTTCTTGTTTTTGGTCAGAATGGCTTCCTGGGTGCGCTGCCCCACTTCCTGATGACCATCATCGTCCCCAGCGGCGGCATCCTCGCCGACCGTCTCCGTAAGAAGGGACTTCTTAACACCACCCAGGTCCGCAAGCTCTTCAACTGCGGCGGCTTCGGAATGGAGGCTACGTTCTTCCTGATCATGGCCTTCTCCGATACCTACGTAGAGGGCATGGCGGCGCTCACCATCGGGGTGGCTTTCAGCGGCTTCGCGATCTCGGGCTTCAACGTCAACCATCTGGACATCGCGCCGCGCTACGCCAGCATCCTCATGGGCGTGTCCAACGGGATCGGGACCATCGCTGGGTGCATCTGTCCCTACGTGGTCCACCTAATCACGAATGAAGACGAGGTAAATTTTTGGCAACCGTTAAAATGAAACAGGTTATAGCCGAATGGTGCGTTTCTGCGAGAGCGCGCACGATATTCGGGGAACAATGGTATCATATCTGGGAATATGAAGGGCGAAATGACATGTATGCGGAGTTCATTTCAGCGGAGACGATCTGGAGGCACTCGTGTGTGAAAAGGGAGGGTTGATGGAATGCGATATGGGGTTTGGGGTGTGTCGGGACTTTGATTTCGCTTTGTAACTATTCACGTTATCTTGCAGAGCCGCAAGCAGTGGCGCTACGTCTTCATCCTCTCCGCCTTGATCCACTACGCCGGCATCATCTTCTACGGCTTTTTCGCCTCCGGCGAGCTCCAGGACTGGGCCGACCCGCGCGCCGCCGAGGACAAGCAGTGGAACCAGCTGAACGAGGCAATGCCCGTCAAGGCACCGGTACGTCCCCTACTTAATAATAACAATAATAATAACAATTTGTTGCGCAGAACCAGAACAACGGCCTGCTGGAGCGCCAGCTCAGCGGCAAGCTCAACTACGGCTCGGTGGACACACCGGCGCCGCCGCCCAAGCCCCAACTACCGGCCGCCCCCGGCAGGGTGCCGCCGGAAGCGCCGCCCCCGGCGCAGCCCCCGTCGGTCCCGTTCGTGCCCAGCGGCAACCCCTTCCTGTCCGGGAACAACCCGTTCCGGCAGGAGCAGGTGCAGCCGCAAGCCCAGGACACGTACATGCACGGTACTGTCTACGACCGCACGTACTAAGGGTACATGTATACTTGGTTTCATTTGCGGGAAGATTGGTTTATTTTAGTGATAAATAGATTTTTTGGTTCGACAAGTGGAACCAAGTATTGATAAGGAAAGTGCGATAACTAGGGTCTAATTTGCATTTGTCGTCACAAGGGCCTGAACTATAGTTAAAAAAATGTTGAAACGGACAAATTCGTCAAATGATTTTGTTTGTTTCAAGGTTTCTTCTATAATCATTTTTTTGAGTTCCAGTTACTAGAAGTAGTTAAACGTGGCCCTAGTTTGGGATAGGTGAATTTTAAGTGCATTTTGCAATGTATAAATAAAATTTAGAACATTTAGTGGTCCCAGAAAATTAAGAAAAATAGTGTGCAAAAGTCGTCTTTTACATTTTTTTGAGCAGATTTTTCTTAAATTGTGTTACTAAAACTGTGAAAATTTTGAGAATTTTCAGAAGCTTTAGAATTTCTGAAAGCGCAAAGGTCTGCTGAAATCGTTGACGTCTTTGAAATATTTATAATCTTTATAATTTTGGAAATCCCCACGAAAGTCTTCAAAATTTTGGGACTATCCAGATTTGAAAATCAGAATTTTCGTAATCTCTGGAATTTGTGCAATCTTTGGAATATTTGAGTTTTTGGAATCTTCAGTCTTCGAAATTTTCAGAATCTTCAGATTCTTTAGAATTTTTGAAATTTCAAGTCTTGATTTATCGGAAATTTGAAATTTCTGAAGTCTCTGGAATCTTCGCAATCTTCATTTTCTGCCAAATTTTTAAATATCTTTACTAATATTCAGAATTCTTATAATTTCTGGAATTTCAAGTGTCTTGGAATATCCGAAATCTAGAATTTCTGAAATCTCTGGAACCTTTGGAATCTTTATGATCTTCAGAATTTTTGGAATCTTCACTCTTCGAAATCTTCAGAATCTTTGGAAGCTTCAATATCTTCAGAATTTTGGAATCTTTAGAACCTCTGAAATCCTAACAGTCTCTGAATATCGGAAATTTGAAATTTCTGAAGTTTCTGGAATCTTTGAAGTTTCCGGAATCTTTAGTCTTTAGGATCTTCGAAATCTTCAATACCTGAAAAAGCTTTTAAATCTTTAGTCTTACAAATATTCAGAATTCCTAGAATTTCTGGAATTTCAAGTGTCTTGGAATATTCGAAATCTTCGGAATTTCTGAAAACTCTGGAACCTTTGGAATCTTTATGATCTTCAGAATTTTTGTAATCTTCACTTTTCGAAATATTCAGAATCTTTGGAAGCTTCAATATCTTCAGAATTTTATAATCTTTAGTACTTCTGGAATCCTAAGAGTCTCTGAATATCGTAAATTTGAAATTTCCGAAATCTTTGGAGTTTTCAGAATCTTTAGAATTTTTGAAATTTCAAGAGGTATATAGCAAATTTGAAATTTCTGAAGTCTCTGGAATCTTTGCAATCTTTATGATGTTCAGAATTTCTAGAATTTCTGGAATTTCAAGTGCTTTGGAATATACGAAATCTTTGGAATTTCCCAAACCTCTGAAATATTTGAATCTTTATGATCTTCAGAATTTTTGGAATCTTCACTCTTCGAATAATTCAGAATCTTTGGAAGCTTCAATTTCTTCAGAATTTTGGAATCTTTAGTACTTCTGGAATCCTAACAATCTCTAAATATCGTAAATCTGAAATTTCTGAAATTTTTGTTTTTTTCAGAATTTTTGGATTTTTCAGCCTTCTGAATCTTTAGAATCTTTAAAATTTTTGAAATTTCAAGAGTCTGGGTATATCGGAAATTTGAAATTTCTGAAGTCTCTGGATATCTTTGAAGTTTCTGGAATCTTCACTGCCCGCAAAATTTTTAATATATTTAGTCATACAAATAATCAGAATGCCTAGGATTTCTGGAATTTCAAGTGTCTTGGAATATCCGAAATCTCTGGAATTTCTGAAATCTCTGGAACCTTGGGAATCTTTATGATCTTCAGAATTTTTGGAATCTTCACTCTTCGAAATATTCAGAAACTTTGGAAGCTTCAGTATTTTCAGAATTTTGGAATCTTTAGTACTTCTGCAATTTTAACAGTCTCTGAATATCGTAAATTTGAAATTTCTGAAACCTTTGGAGTTTCAGAATTTTTGGATTTTTCAGCCTTCTAAATCTTCAGAATCTTTAGAATTTTTGAAATTTCAAGTGTCTCGGTATATCGGAAATTGGAAATTTCTGAAGTCTCTGGATATCTTTGAAGTTTCTGGAATCTTCACTGCCCGCAAAATTTTTAAAATCTTTAGTCATACAAATAATCAGAATTTCTAGAATTTCTGGAATTTCAAGTGTTTTGGAATATCCGAAATCTTTGGAATTTCTGAAATCTCTGGAACCTTTGGAATCTTTATGATTTTCAGATTTTTTGGAATTGTCACTCTTCGAAATAGTCAGACTCTTCGGAAGCTTCAATATCTTCAGAATTTTGGAATCTTCAATATTTAAAATATCCAGAAACTTTAGAATCTTTAGTACCTATGGAATCCTAAGAGTCTCTGAATATCGTAAATTTGAAACTTCTGAAATCTTTGGAATTATCAGAATTTTTGGATTTTTCAATCTTCTGAATCTTCAGAATCTTTAGAATATTTGAAATTTCAAGAGTCTCTGTATATCGGAAATTTGAAATTTCGGAAGTCTCTGGAATCTTTGAAGTTTCCGGAATCTTTAGTCTTTAGGATCTTCGAAATCTTCAATACCTGAAAAAGCTTTTAAATCTTTAGTCTTACAAATATTCAGAATTCCTAGAATTTCTGGAATTTCAAGTGTCTTGGAATATTCGAAATCTTCGGAATTTCTGAAAACTCTGGAACCTTTGGAATCTTTATGATCTTCAGAACTTTTGGAATCTTCACTCTTCGAAATGTTCAGAATCTTCGGAAGCTTCAATATCTTCAGAATTTCGGAATCTTCATTATTTGAAATACTCAGAATCTTTAGAATCTTTAGTACTTCTGGAATCCTAAGAGTCTCTCAATATCGTAAATTTGAAATTTACGAAATCTTTGGAGTTTTCAGAATTTTTCAAATCTCAAGAACTGGGGAAATTTCTGAATCTTTAGAGTTTCTAGAATCTTCATAATCTTCAGAATCTCCGGAATCTTCACTATCTGCAAAATTTTTAGAATTTTCAGTTTCCAAAATATCCACAATTCTTAGAATTTTTGGAATCTCAAGAGTTTTGGAATATCCGAAATCTTTGGAATTTCTGAAATATCTGGAACTTTTGGACTCTTCATGATCTTCAGATTTTGTGGAATCTTCAGATTTTTCTTAAATTGTGTTACTAAAAAGTCTTAAAACGCTGATTGTGACTCAAAATTTTTATTTTTTAAGGAATAAACCTCCATAGAATTGAGCCAAAAATTGTAAGTCTCAAAATTTTGAAAAACAAGGGTCTGAAAAAAATACATTTATAAAAAAAACACTAAATATTTTGGAACTGGACGAAAAATTCGAAAAGATTTTTGTATAATAAAGAATGAATGCGGTAATCTAATATAAAATAATAGTGGAATAAGTAAGATGATGAGATAATGTTTACTTACGCCACATGTGGAAAACACTTGCCATACGAGTATGTTAATAACGTGTTAGCCTACGTGTTGCGTTGAAGCTTTTATCTACGACTTGTCTAAAGCAGCTCGATTATAGTCTAATTGTGTAAATTCGAAATTGTCATATCAAATATATTTTTAGGTGAATTTGTCACCAATGATTCAGATTAGTTCGAGTTGTCAAGCATTTCGTCGAAACTGGAATAAATGAATGCCATAATATAACATTACCGCACTAGAGCGGTATATAACTCATTTGTGCCTCAAATGATCATGAGTGAAACTTATTTACGTTACAGCTTTAACCGCACGTGTAACAACAAAATTTTATCTACGACTTTTGTGCACTATTTTAATCCGCACCTTATTTTCTCGGACTGGTCAAGCGTCGGGGTAACTAGCTCTAGTACTATCTACAATTACTACGATTAATACTGTACAGAACTAGAATGATTTGGAAGAGTGTAACTTATAACTGAGGTTTTGAAAGAATTTTTGGAAATATTTTGTAAAAACTGCAATTGTTAGACGAGGCACTTTTTTTAAAAACTTACCTTTACATTAGGTAGATAGAAAAAAATTGTCAATTTGTATAGAATTTGTTACCACTGAAGACCTAAGTAGCTAAACAGAACATAGATTCTACTTATTTCTAGAACCTTTGTTTGAGCGACTATATCTTAAGGCATATAAATAATAACTAAAACATTTATCTTGACACTGTACTAGGGATAAACTGTGTTATATATAAAGTCATATTTTATTCTTCTATCATCAATCATTTGATGTTGGTATTTTCTTGAGAATTTCTCGGAGAAGCGTCCGCTTTGTGTCTACATCATCTGAACCGTGGCTCGTAGATAGTAGTTCCGCCGGTCTATATAGCAACTTCCATTTAAAAAAAAAAAAAAAAAATTCTCCGACATTTTCTCTCTGTAAAATTTCGTTGTGTACATAATCATATCTTTTTCCTTCATTTCGTCGCGTTATAGAACGCTAAGTATTTGAGGACTTACCTCAAGGCTGTGTTGACAATAATAAAGGTGAGTTCATCTCACCGAATCGTTGATAATAAAGGAGATAATAATTAGGTTAAGTCTGAATGCGCGAGAAGGTATACCGAGCCAGAGAAGTCTTGACAAAGTACAAAGGGAAGAGGGCGCGATCATTAAATTGTGTTGCTCATACAATAGCGGCAACCCTCCATACACGTCGCTGCAACCCGTTATACGCGTGTACGTTGGGTTGCCTATCCGCTTGTTCGAAGTACGTGCTACATTAAATTTGACTATATATTTTATGTTTCGTTTTCGCTGCAGCAGCACCTATTTCTTCCAAGCGAGTCGTGTATGAAGTGTAAATTTAAATCGGTGTTAGATGTTTTCTATGTTCCTTCCACTTCTTCACTGTCTCTCTCTAACTTGTCAATAATTGCGTAATGTATAAAATGTACTCTTGTTTGCGTGGTGTGGATTCCGCGCCATTGTTTTTCGTTTCGGAAATGAGCAATACCTGCTTTTAGGCTACTTTTACCGTTCGTTTTACATTTGTACCATTCTTGGCAAGGATTGAGTCCGGGACCGGATGATCCTTATGGACTGGATTCGTGCGAAGAGCAGTAGTGTAGAGGCAATAAATGATGCAAATATTCATGTTAAATTTAGTGTTTTTTAAAACCTTGCATATCTATGTGTTTTAATAGGACCTAAGTGAATAAAGCGTAATATATCAATGCATGCACAGATATTATAATGTTGAGCATCTCGGATAGGTTGTTTTACGTTCTGTTGAATTAGTGGATCTGTGTTGAATTTTGAAAATGTGATCGTTTACAGGTCTGTGTAAGAATCTGGAAACATGTATAATAAAGAATTCTGTTACAAGGCAGTTTTGCAGTTTTATTAACAAAATATTAATCTAGATCTACAATAAATTATTAGTAACTAAGACTTGTGGCAAACTCAGCACTGGACTACTGGTAACGATTCTCGCAGAAGATGGGTTATAGGCTAAATTCTACTGCAGTCTGTTGAAAAAAATTCCTCGTCGTCTTTGACGTTTGGGGGGGCCTTGGGCGTAGGGGGGCTTTGGGTTGGTCGACACGTAGTAACTCCTCGTGCCCTAAAAGCAAAATTTTCAGTTGGTGGCAATTTTTGAAGTTAAAATTAAAAAAAAAAAACACTAGAAATAAGGCATAAAGGAAAGAGTAAGAATGAAAAAAATAGCGAATAAGACTAAAGAGGTAGAGCAAAAACTGGCTGAAGAAGCAGATTTTTTGCTCAAAAATGAAAAAAAATAATGTACAGATTCAGTCAATGGCAAGATTAAAAACAAAAGTAAACGGAGGAAGACACATCATGTTCGGGAACTGATGGTAAGTAGAAAACTCTGAGGAAATAAATAAAGTAAGAATATGGAGAAAACACATTGATGGAAAAGTATTCCCAAGAATTTCTCGAGAATTTTACGAGATTTCTTCGAATTTCCTTGAGTTTTCCCGAGACTTCGAAATTTAGAGATCTCCAGATTTCGAGATTTCAAGATTTCTCAAGACATATCAAGAGAATTCTTAGGATTGTTTAAGATTTCTCAAGGATTCTCAAGAATTTACGAGATTTTCTCGTGATTTCTAACGATTTCCCAGAATTTTTCAAGATTTTCAACATTTTTCAGGGTTTCTAAAGATTTCTCGAGGTCCCCAGGTTTTGAGATTTTGAAGCTTCTCGAGATTTATTGAGGTTTCTCAAGATTTCTCAGGATTTCTCAGGACTTTTTAAGATTTCTCTAGATTTCTTTAAATTTCAAGGTTTCGAGCTTTGGAAATTTCGGGATTTCTTAAATTTTTCAAGATGTTTTCAATATTTCTCAACATGTCTCAAGATTACTTAACTTTTCTCAGAATTTCTCAGGATTTCTCAAGGTTTCGAGATTCGAGATTTCTAGATTTCAAAATTATTCAAGATTTTCCCAAAATTTCTCAAGATTACTCAGATTTCTCTTTTTTTTTGGATTCAATAAATGTATATTATTTATTATTATTATTATTATTTCGAGATTTCAAAATTCCACGATTTCTCAAGATTTCTCAGGCTGTCTTCAGACTTTTTGAAATCTTTGAAATGTTCACTCTTCGCAATATGCAAAATATTAAAAATTTCAGAATCTTTAGAGTTTTTAGGATCCCAAAAGTCTAGGAGTATCCATAAATTTAATATTTCTGAAATCTCTGGAATATTTGAAGTTTTTGGAAAATTTATAATGTCTAGAAACTTCGAAATCTCCCTTCAAAGTCTTCAGAATTTAGGGAATCTCCCGACTCCGGAATATTCAGAATCTTTATAGTCTTTAGAATATCTGGATTTCCAGAGTCAAAGATTATCTAGAATCTTTCAAATGGAATTTCCACAAAGTTTGGAACTTTTAACGTATTTGAAATCTTTATAATCTCCTGATCTTCACTATTTGAAATATTCAGAATCTTCAGAATCTTTAGTAATTCTGGAACGCTAAGAGTTTCGGAAAATCGGAAATTTGATATTTCTGGAATATCTGAAATCTTTCTCAAGATTTACCAAAATTTCTCAAGATTTTTGAACATTTCTAAAGATTTCTCAAGTCCTCTCCGACACATGCTCGAGGTTTCTTGAAATTTCTGGAGATTTTTTAAGATTTCTCAGGATTTCTCATAATTTCTCAAGATTTCCTAGAATTTCTCAAGGTTTCAAGATTCGACATTTCAAGATTTCTCAAAATTTATCAAGAATTTTCAAGATTACTCACGATTTCTCAACATTTCTCAAAAGTTTCTCAAACTTTCTCGAGGTTTCTCCAGGTTTCTAAATTCCAGGATTTCTCAAGATTTCTCAGAATTTTTTAAGATTTCTCCAGATTCTCAGAATTTCTTAACATTTCTCAAGATTTTTCGAAGTTTTCAGGTTTCGAGATATTGAGATTTCTCAAGATTTCTCAGGATTTCACAAAGTTTCCAGATTTAGAGAGAGTTTTTATACGATTTTTCAAAATTTGTCCTAGAGATGCTCGAGATTTCTCAAGATTTTTATGAAAATTCCTCCAGATTCCTAAAAATTTCTCAAGATTTCTCTGGATTTCTAAAAATTTCTCAGGGTTTCTCAAGTTTTCTCAACACTTCTCAAATTTCTTTGAATTTTTCAAGATTTCGACGTTCCGAGATTTCTTATGACGTCTCAGGATTTTTCTAGGTTTCAAGATTTCTCAAGATTTTTACGAACATTCTTAGATATTTTATCTCAAGATTTCTAAAAAATTCACAGGGTTTTTCAGGATTTATCAAAACTTCTCTAAATTTCTTAGAATTTCTCAAGCTTTCGACGTTTCGATATTTCTCACGACATCTCAGGAGTTTTTAATTTCCAGTTTTCGAGATTTCTCAAGAATTTTACGAGAATTCCTCGATATTTCCTCAAAATTTTTTAAAATTTCTAAAGTTTTCTTAGGGTTTCTCAAGGTTTCGCAAGATTTCTCTGGATTTCTCAAAATTTCCCAAGGTTTCGAGAATTCGTGATTTCTCAAATTTATCAAGATTTTTCAATATTCTTCAAGATGTCTCAAGATTAGTAAAGATTACTCAAGATTTCTCAAGTTTTCTCAAGATTTCCAAACATTTCTCAAGATTTCTCAAGATTACTCACGTTTTCTCAATATTTCTCAAGAATTGTAGGAGCTTTCCTCACGATTTTTACAGGCTTCTCGAGGTTTTTCAAGGTTTCTCAAGATTTCTTAAGACTTCTGAGGGTTCTTCAAGATTTCTCATGATTTTTTAACATTTATCAAGATTTCCCAGAATTTCTAAAGATTTCTCAACATTTCTCAGGATTTCTCCAAATTTTTTGAAGCTTCCAGGTTTCAAGAATTTCAAATTTCTCAAAATGGCTCCGAGATATGCTCGAGGTTTCTCAAGATTTCTCATAATTTCTCAGTTTCCAGATTTAGAGAGAGAGTCTTTATTCCGATTTCTCAAAATTTCTTCGAGACACGTTCGAGATTTCTCAATATTTTTACGAGAATTCTTCGACATTTCCCTAAGGTTTTTTAAGATTGTTTCAAATTTCTCTGGATTTCTCAAGATTTCCCAAGTTTTCTCAGAATTTATAAGGATTTCTCAAGGTTTCGAGATTCGAGATTTCTAGATTTCTCAAGATTATTCACGATTTTTCAACATTTCTCAAGATTTCTACGAGCTTTCCTCGAGATTTCTAGAGGTTTCTCGAGGTTTTTCGAGATCTTTCTGGATGTCTTAAAATTTTCCAAGGTTTCGAGAATTCGTGATTTCTCAAATTTCTCAAGATTTTTGAATATTTCTCAAGAATTCTACGAGCTTTCCTCACGACTTTCAGAGGCCTCTCGAGGTTTTTCAAGATTTCTCACATTTCTTATGACTTCTCAGGGTTTCTCAAGACTTCTCATGATTTTTCAACATTTTTCAAGATTTCCCAGAATTTCTAAAGATTTCTCAACATTTCTCAAAATTTCTTGAGGCTTCCAGGTTTCAAGATTTTGAAACTTCTCAAAATTGTTCCGAGATATGCTCCAGGTTTCTCAAGATTTCTCATAAGTTTCCAGACTTAGAGAGAGAGTCTCAACTCAAGTCCGATTTCTCAAAATTTCTCCGAGACACGCTCGAGATTTTTCAACAATTTTACAAGAATTCCTCGACATTTCCTCAAGATTGTTTAAGATTTCTCCAAATTTCTGAGGGTTTCTCAAGATTTCTCATGCTTTCTCAGAATTTATAAGAATTTCTCAAGGTTTCGAGATCCGAGATGTCTAGATTTCTCAAGATTATTTACAATTTCTCAACATTTCTCAAGATTTATATAAGCTTTCCTCGAGATTTCTAGAGGTTTCTCGAGGTTTTTCAATATTTTTCTGGATTTCTTAAAATTTCCCAAGGTTTCGAGAATTCGTGATTTCCCAAATTTCTCAAGATTTTTCAATATTTCTCAAGAATTCTACGAGCTTCCCTCACGATTTTTAGAGGTCTCTCGAGGTTTCTCAAGATTTCTCAAGATTTCTTAAGACTTCTCAGGGTTTTTCAAGACTTCTCATAATTTTTCAACATTTTTCAAGATTTCTCAGAATTTATAAAGATTTTTCAACATTTCTCAGAATTTCTCAAAATTTCTTGAGGCTTCCAGGTTTCAAGATTTTGAAATTTCTCAAAATTGTTCCGAGATATACTCGAGGTTTCTCAAGATTTCTCATAATTTCTCAAAGTTTCAAGATTTAGAGAGAGAGTCTTTATTCCGATTTCACAAAATTTCTCCGAGACATGCTCGAGATTTCTCAACATTTTTACGAGAATTCTTCGACATTTCCTTAAGATTTTTTTTAATTTCTTTGGGTTTCTCAACATTTTCCAAGTTTTTTCAGAATTTATAAGGATTTCTCAAGATTTCAAGGAGCTTTCCTCCAGATTTCTTGAGATTTCCAGGTTTCAAGATTTCGAGATATCTCAAAATTTCTTCGAGACATGCTCAAAGTTTCTCGAGATTTCTCATAATTTCTCAGTGTTTCCAGACTTAGAGAGAGAGTCGTTATTACGATTTCTCAAAAATTTCCTAGACACTCGAGATATCTCAAGATTTTTACGAGAATTCTTCGACATTTCCTCAAGATTTTTTAAGATTTCTCCACATTTCTTAGCGTTTCTCAAGGTTTCGCAAAATTTCTCTCGCTTTTTTAAAATTTCTCAAAGTTTCTCAAAATTTATAAGGATTTCTCACAGTTTCGAGATTCTAGATTTCTCGTTTTCTCAAGATTTATCAAGATTTTCCAAGTTTTCCCAAAAATTTCTCAAAATATCTTAATTTTTCTCAAGATTTCTCATAATTTTTCAACATTTTTCAAATTTCCCAGAATTTTTAAAGATTTCTAAATATTTCTCAAAATTTCTTGAGGTTTTCAGGTTTCAAGATTTTCAAATTTCTCAAAATTGCTCCGAAGTATGCTCGAAGTTTCTCAAGATTTCTCATGATTTCTCAAAGTTTTCAGATTTAGAGAGAGGGTCTTTATTCCGATTTCTCAAAATTTCACGTTCTAGATTTCTCAACATTTTTACGAGAATTCCTCGACATTGTCCTAAGATTTTTTTAAGATTTTTTCAAATTTCTCTAGGTTTCTCAAGATTTTCCAAGTTTTTTCAGAATCTAAGATGTCTAGATTTCTCAAGATTATTCACTATTTCTCAACATTTCTCAACATTTCTTAATACTTCTCAGGGTTTCTCAAGGTTTCTTGAGGTTTCCAGGTTCCAAGATTTCGAGATTTCTCATGATTTCTCAAAGTTTCCTGATTTAGAGAGAGTCTTTATTAGGATTTCTCAAAATTTTTTCACGACTTTCCAGGATTTTTCAAGTTTTTTCAGAATTTCTCAGGACTTTTGAGAGGGCTTGAGAAATCATTTAAAATCTTGTGTAAACTTGAGAAATCTTGAGCAATACCGACAAATCTTGACAAATTTGAGAAATTTTTAAATCTCCAAACCTTGAGAAATTCTGAGAAATCTAAAAAAATCTAGGAAAATCTCGAGAAACCCGAAGAAATTTGGAGAAATATTGAGAAATCTGGAAAAATCTTGCGGAAATCTCAAGTAAACTTCTTAGAAATCTCCGAGAAATCTGCAGAAATCTCGAAATCTGGAAACTTTGAGAAATCCTAAGAAATCTTTAGAAATCTCAAAAACTTGAAATCTGGAAACCTCTTGAAAAATTCTGACAAATACCCAGAAATCTTGAACCTGAAATGTCTTGAGAAATCTTGAAACATCTTGAGAAATAAACTTTCGAGATTTTTATATTTTTCAAGATTTCCTAAAATTTCTCAAGATTTCTCAACATTTTTCAGTATTTCTCCAGAGTTTTCGAGGTTTCCAAGTTTCGAGATTTCGGGATTTCTCAAATTTTTTCAGATTTCTCAAGATTTCTCAGGATTTCTCAAGTTTCCTTAAAATTTCCATATTTATAAGAGAAAGAGAGAGTCTTTATCGCGATTTCTCAAAACTTGAGAGAATTCCTCGAGATTTCCTCAAGATTTTACCAAATTTCTCAAGATTCCTCAGAATTTCTCAAGATTTCTTTAATGATATAAAAACAGTAAAACTTCAACAAAATTATTGCTGCCAAATTGCAGAAAAAAAAATTACTTGTTAATATCCACATGCTCCCCCATCATCACGTACTCCTCATCCCCCGGACTGCACCACCCCGTCATGAAGCTCAACAGCGTCGGACACGGGTACGCCCAGAACCCCTTCTTCGTCACAATCGACTCTATAAAGTACGGCGTCACCTTGGTATGATCACACGCCAGAGTCTCTGCAACAACCCCAAATTATTCCCGCCCCCAAAACCGCCGCCTCCACTTACTAAAAACAGTATCACTGCCGCACCCCGGCTGGCTCGACCCCCCATTAATGTAAAAATCCGCGTGTCCCGTGGGCCCCCACTGCCCCAGAATCCCGGCCCCCGTGTGCAGCACGTCCACGAAATGGGCGTCCGTGTAGTCCAGGTCGCGCGACCGGTTCTGACCCATGTAGAAGACGATGGTGGGGTCCAGGCCTGCGAAGAAGTACCATGAAAGTGAAAGCGCGTTTTGCGCTTCGCCCATTACCTGTAATGCGACCCAGTTTGCCGTGCTCGACGGGGTCGAGGTAGTTGGCCACGAGACCAGAAATGTGGGCGCCGACGCTGTAGCCAATGAGGTGCAAATCGTCGGCGCGGACGCCGCGGGGGTGGTGGGTGAGGTAGTTGACCAGCTGGGCGATGCACTTGGCGCAGAAGCGGGGCGCCCATTCCATTTGCTGTAAGGGCGAGAATCGGGTAAAATCGGAATGGTCAAGGGGTCGAGTGAGTACATCGATTAAAGTGAGACAACATTAAGTGGTGTCATTATAAATTATTATGAGCCACATTTTTAATCATGTGATAGCGAATACTTTCTCTAATTTCTCAGAAACATTTAATCAGGGTTTACCTTAAGACATGGTTCCCTCACAAGTGTCCCATAATCCACAATAATAATGTTGTAGTTCCCCCTATGAAAATAGGCGTCCCTCATGTCTGTGCTGGGCGCCAGGTTCCTCCCTCCTCCAAACCCATGAACCACGATTTTCGTGGGGTACATTCGGTTGAACCTTGTGTTATACAGCGACTCTTCTCTGGTGGTGTCCAGGAGTTCGCCAGTCTTCTGGGTTCTCCTACAAAGACAATTTATGCAAAAATTCGTGCAACGTTTCACTCTCAATGCTAGTGTTGCGCATTGGTGCAGAATGGCAATAGTTGATTAAAAGCAGTAATTTTGACTTAATAGGACATTAAAATGCCGGCTTTTGCGTTAGTCATCGGATGTCTCGTGGTTTTGAGTGTATGATTAGGCACACTTTCGTTTATTAGAAAATCGGCTTGACGCAACGCCGACTCACCGGGTGTATAGGTAGAATTGGATTTGCCTGTGGGGGCATCGGTAAGGTCGGGGGATGCAGGAGGAGGTGTTGAAGAGGTCCTGGACGGTCTCGGGCTTTTTCTTTTCTTTGGTTGTTTGGCTGTTGATACCTGGAATGAAACAAATTAGTAAACAGTTAAGTTAAAAAACTATGTTTCTTATTAATGATTTTCATTCATAAATAGCGTGTTTTCCATATGAACTTGATACTATGTTTACTTTCTTTGCAATGTACTTTTTAATTCAAACAAGTTTTTTTTATGTTAAATTTTGTAATACTTTGAAATCTGGTTTTTTGAGGACGGGCCAGACATCAATATACTCCTAATGATACTCTCACTTTTGATGGTTATGTTTATCTACACTTTCTTTAATAGCCCGTGAGAGTTGATGAGTTGAGACACTAATGCGGTGTTTAATTTTCGCCTTACTTTTCTTCTGTTTTGCTTTCTTTTCATTTCTAAGTTATTATCACACTTTTTTTCCTGCGATTTCTTAACACGAAATTTTCAAAACTTTGAATTTTGAATTTTCGAGCTTTCTACTTGAATGGAAAAAAGATTGTATAATGTAAAATTAGCGCGAAAATGACACTTGCATGTTTGGGAAGGTAATTAATATGTCACGTAATAGGGTATTACAGCGGTGTTAATTGGCTTAAATAGGGCGGTAGGATTGTATTTAATTTATAATAAAATTATGGTTACGTATTTGATGGACTCCAGAATAACCAGACGAACAATTAGTTGATGTACAGTCGAACCAAATCTAGGTTTTTCGAAAAATTGTAAAATTTGATTTTGTGAAATTTTCTCTTTTGTGATAAACCCTATAATTTAACAAATCGAAATCTAAATTCGAAATCTTCAGCAAAATTTTAAGATTTTTTTGGAATTTCTAGACTCTTAGACCATCCAGATTCTTCGGAATTTCTGGACCCTTTGGAATATTTGTAATCCTAGATATCTTTATAATTTTCAGAATCTTCGAATCTTCAGTCTTCAAAATTTTCGGAATCTTTAATTTTCGAAATCTTCAAAGTCTTCAGAATTTTCCGAATTGTTAGCCTTCGAAGATTTTAAAATATTTAGAATCTTTAGAATTTATGGAATCCAAGAGCCGAGGAAATCTCTGAAGTCTCTGGAAACTTTGAAATCATTGGAATCTTTATAAACTTTAAAATCTTCAAAATCTTCACCAAAGTTTTCGGAAATTTGAGAATCTTTAGACTGCAAAATATTCAGAATCTTTATAATTTTTAGAATATCTGGAATTTCTGAATTCTGTATTATGAAACTTTTAGGATATTTGTAGGTATCTTTATAATCTTCAGAACCTTCGACATCTTCAAAGTTTTCAAAACTTTCGGAATGTTCTTTCTTCGAAATCCTCAGTCTTCTGAATTTTCGAAATTTTTAATCTTAGAAAATTTTAGAATCTTTGAAATTTCTGAAATATCTGGAATCTTTGAAATATTTAGAATCTTATAATCTTTAGCATCATTGAAACTCCAAATTCATCAGAATTTTTAGAATTTCTAAAATTTCAAGAATCTGGAAAACCCGAATATTCTGAATCTTCAGAATTTTAGAATTTTTGAAATCTTAGGGGTCTAGGAACGTCGGAAATTTTTGAAACTTCCGAAGTCTTTGGAATATTTAGAATATTTGGAATCTTTGTAATTTTTACAATCTTCGAAATCTCCAATGTTTCCAGAATTTTTGGATTTTTCAGTCTTCGAAACGTTAAGATAAGGCTGATTTTAGTAAATGACTGAACAATATTAAGAGTGATCACTGGAATGAAGAGGGGGTGGGTGGGCGGAGCTATTACTTGCTTATAAAAGACTTCGTCCGAAAAAGTGAAATTTAACCCCGCCCACCCACCCTTTCTCTTATTTTTTTTTTCTGAAATAAGGAATAAATCATATTTTTTAACAGCCTACATTTTATTAGTTCCCTTTTCTTTAAAGTCATTGAACTTCAAAACTCGGAAATCTTCGAAATCTTCAACTTCTGCAAAGATTTCCAGGTTTCGAAATTTCGAGATTTACTTATTAAAATTTCTCCGAGACATGATGAGATTTTTCAAGATTTTTACGAGAATTTCTCAGGATTTCTTCAAGATTCCTCAAGATATCTCAAAATTTTTCAAAAATATTTCAAGATTCCTCAAGAATTCTACGAAATCCTTGAGATTTATCGAAGTTCCTCGAGACTTCCAAATTTCGAGATTTCCAGATTTCAAGATTTCAAGATTATAATATTTATCAAAATTTCTCAAAACTTCCAGGATTTCTCAAGATTTCTTAGGATTTCTAAGGATTTTTCAAAATTTCCAAAAATTTCTCAAGATTTCTCAACATTTTTCAGGGTTTCTAAAGATTTATCGAGGTTCCTAGGTTTCGAGATTTCTTAAAATTTCTCCGAGACATGGTCCAGATTTCTCAAGATTTTTACGAGAATTCCTCAGGATCTCGTCAAGATTTCTCAAGATTTCTCAAAATTTTTCAAAATATTTAAGATTCCTAAGAATTCTTTGAAATTTCCTTGAGACTTGTCAAAGACTCTCAAGACCTCGAAATTTAGAGATTTCCAGATTTCGAGATTTCAAGATTATAAGATTTCTCAAAACTTCCAGATTTTTTCAAGATTTCTTAGGATATCTCAAAACTACTCAAAAATTCCCAGAATTTCTCAACATTTCTCGAGTTTCCAGGTTTCGAGATTTTTCAAGATTTCTTAAAATTTCTCAGGGTTTCGAGGTTTCGAGATTTCTTAAAATTTCTCCGAAACAAGATCGAGATTTCTCAAGATTTTTACGAAAATTCCTCTGGATTTCTTCAAGGTCTCAAGATTTCCTAAAATTTTTCAAAAATATTTCAAGATTTCTCAAAAGTTCTACGAGATTTGCTTGAGATTTGTCGAAGTTTCTACAAACTTTGCAATTTCGAGATTTCCAGAATTCAGGATTATAAGATTTTTCAAGATTTCTCAAGACTTCCAGGATTTCTCAAGATTTCTTAGGATTTTCAAGATTTTTCAAGATTTTCCGAAATTTCTCAAGATTTCTCAACATTTTTCAGGGTTCCTAAAGATTTTTCGAGGTTTCTAGGTTTCGAGATTTCGAGATTTCTTAAAATTTCTCCGAAACATGATCGAGATTTCTCAAGATTTTTACGAGAATTCCTTAGAGTTTCCTCAAGATTTCTCAAGATTTCTCAAAATTTTTCAAAATATTTCAAGATTCCTCAAGCATTCTTTGAAATTTCCTTGACACTTGTCGTAGTCCCTCGAGATATCAAAATTTAGAGATTTCCAGATTTCGAGATTTCAAGATTATAATATTTCTCAAGATTTCCAGAATTTTTCAAGATTTCTTAGGATTTTTCAACATTTTTCAAAATTTCCCAGAATTTCTCAACATTTCTCGAGTTTTCAGGTTTCGAGATTTCGTGATTTCTCAAGATTTTTTAGAATTTCTCAGGGTTTCGAGATTTCGAAATTTCTTAAAATTTCTCCGAAACATGATCGAGATTTCTCAAGATTTTTACGAGAATTCCTCAGGATTTCGTCAAGATTTCTCAAGATTTCTTAAAATTTTTCAAAATATTGCAAGATTCCTTGAAATTTCTTTGAGATTTGTCGAAGTCTCTCAAGACCACGAAATTTACAGATTTCCAGATTTCGAGATTTCAAGATTATAAGATTTCTCAAGACTTCCAGATTTTCTCAAGATTTCTTAGGATTTTTCAAGATTTCTCAACATTTCCCAGAATTTCTAAATATTTCTCGGGTTTCCAGGTTTCAAGATTTCAAGATTTCTCAAGATTTCTTAGAATTTCTTAGTGTTTCGAGGTTTCGAGATTTCTTAAAATTTCTCCGAGACTAGATCGAGATTTCTCAAGATTTTTACGAGAATTCCTCAGAATTTTTACGAGATTTCCTCAGGATTTCCACAAGATTTCTCAAGATTTCTCAAAATTTTTCAAAATATTTCAAGAGTCCTAAAGAATTCTACGAAATTTCCTTGAGATTTATCGAAGTTCCTCGAGACTTCCAAATTTCGAGATTTCCAGATTTCTAGATTTCAAGATTATAACATTTCTCAAAATTTCTCAAGACTTTCAGGATTTCTCAAGATTTCTTAGGATTTTTAAAGATTTTTCAAGATTTCCAGAAACTTCTCAAAATTTCTCAACATTTTTCAGAGTTTCTTAAGATTTTTCACGGTTCCTAGGTTTCGAGATTTCTCAAAATTTCTCCGAGACATCATCGAGATTTCTCAAGAGTTTTACGAAAATTCCTCAGGATCTCGTCAAGATTTCTCAAAATATTTCAAAATATTTCAAGATTCCTCAAAAATTCTTTGAAATTTCCTTAGAGATTTCTAGAATTCGAGATTTCACGATTATAAGATTTCTCAAAATTTCTCAAGACTTCCAGGATTTCTCAAGATTTCTTAGGATGTTTCAAGATTTTTCAAGATTTACCGAAATTTCTCAAGATTTCTCTACATTTTTCAGGGTTTCTAAAGATTTTTCGAGGTATCTAGGTTTCGAAATTTCGAGATTTCTTAAAATTTCTCCTAGATATGATCGAATTTCTGAAGATTTTTACGAGAATTTCAAAATATTTCAAGATTCCTCAAGAATTTTACGAAATTTCCTTGAGACTTGTTGAAGTCTCTCGAGACTTCGAAATTTAGAGATTTCCATATTTCAAGATTTGAAGATTATAAGATTTCTCAAAATTTCTCAAGATTTCTCAAGTTTTCATAGAATTTCTCAGGATTTGTCAATGTTTCGATATTCGAAATTTCTAGATTTTTCAAGATTTTTCAAGATTTCCAAACATTTCTCAAGATTTCTCAAGATCACTCACGGACGGGTAGGCGGGGCTAGTTTTTCTTAAGATAAGTCTGATTTTGGTAAGTGACTGAACTTTAAATCTTGAAAATCTTCGGAATCTTCATTTCCTGCAAAATTTGTAGAATCTTCATTCTTCGGAATATACATAATACTTATCCCTAAGGGCTTATGAAATCTCAAGTGTTTTTTTGGAATATCTAAATTTTTTGGAATTTCTTATACCTCTGGAAGCTTTGGAATCTCTGAAATTTTTGAAATCTTTATAATCTTCACAGTTTCTTGGAATCTTCATTCTTTCAAACATTCAGAATTTACAGAGTTTTTAGAATTTTTAATACCATTGGAACCTTTAGAATATTTGAAATCTTTATATTCTTCAGAATCTTCGGAATTTGTAATGTTTTCACAATTTTGGAACTTTCAGTGTTGCAAACATTCAGAATCTTCAGAATCTCTGGAATTTTGGAATTTTTGTATTTTTCAGTTTCCTAAATATTCACAAACTTCATAATCTCCAAAGTATTCGGAATCTTCATCTTCTGCAAAATTTTTAGAATGTGCAGAATCCTTAGAGATTCTGGAATCTCAAGAGTTTTGGAATATTTGAAATTTCTGGAATTTCTGAATTCCCCTTTGTAACCTTTATAATCTTCAGAGGTTTTGGATTGTCCATTCTTGCAAATATTCAAAATCTTCAAATTTTTTTGAAGTTTTGAAATCTCAAACATCTAGGAATATCCAGAATTTTTGGAACCTTTAGAAAATTTTTGGAAAATTTATAATCTTCAGAATCTCCGGAATCTGCAGTCTTCAGGATTTTGGAATTTTCAGTGTTGTAAAGATTCAGAATCTTTAGAATCTTTGCTTCTCGAATTTCAAGAGTCTCGGAATATCGGAAATTATTGAAATCTCTTGAATCTTTGGATTTTTTAGTTTTAGAAGTATTCAGAATCCGGAAAAATTCGGAAAATTTGTAGTTTCTGGAATCTTTATAATCTTCTGAATCGCCACAATTTAAAAAATTTCTGAAATTTTGAGAATTTCGTCTATCCGGAGTCCTTTTCGAAATTCTGGAACCTTTGGAAATTTGAAGCCTTTTCAATCTTTACAATTTTCGGAATGTAGAGACCTTTAATATCTCCAGAATTTTTGGAATCTTCATTTTTCGAAATACTCAGAATTTTCAGAAATTTTAGAATTTCTGAAATCTCAAGAATCTAGGAAAATACGGAATCTTTGGAGTTTCTGGAAACTTTATAATCTTCAAAATCTACGGAAACTTCATCTTCTGCAGAATTTTTTAAATTTTCAATCTTCGCAATATTCAGAATCCTGAATTTCTGGAATCTCAGGAGTTTTGAAATATCTGAAATTTTTAGAATTTCTGAAATTTCTGAAATCTCTGGAATTTTTGGAAGCTTTGTAATCGAAATCTGCAATGTCTTCTGAATTTTTGGATTTTTACCTTTCGGAACATTCGGAATCTTCAGAATTTTTAGAATATCTTAAATCTCAAGAATCTTTGGAGTTTCTGGAATCCTTGTAATCTTCATAATCTTCAGAATTTTGGAATCTTCAATCTTCGAAATATTCAGAATTTTTAGAATCGCCACAATTTTTAAAAATCTCTGGAATTTCTAGTGTTTTGTCTATCCGGAATTTTTTTGGGATTTCTGCAACCTTTGGAATATTTGGAAATATTCGAAATATTTGAAATCTTTAGGAATTATGGAATCCGGAATATTCATAAATTAGATCTTTCAAACTTTTTGGAAGACTTCATAAACGTAAAAACGTATCTTTGTATAGCGTCCTAGTTCGATCCTGAACTATGACAATGCAGTTTCTGCTGCGGTAAGAAAGTTCGACAATAACGCACGTAGAAAGTTCTCGATAACCAAACTTAGGGTCATTTTGTTATAATTTCACGTGCTCTTTCCTCAGGAAAACAGTCTTATCGGTATTATATAATATCCATTTGAATAATGTATATTAGACAGACATATAAACATTATTATGTATTTAATATTAAGTTGAGTATTTCACTTCCAACATTCTTCACGTTCATTAATATGAATTTATGTCCTACATTTTATAAAGCAGACAATCACTACGCATTCGTCGGAAACTCAGATTACATTCCAATTAGTGTTAAAATCCGAAGACTCAAACATTGCAACACCCATTTCGAGTGGAAAATCGTGTTTGGACAAACGAAAACTTTTACCAGTAAACAAATATCGTGAAAAACAAATTAGAAACTAACATGAATTGTTCAGTTTTACACAAAAGCGACTATTTTCTTGTATGGAAATAATCACACCGCATGAACATTATGTTTTAATTCCTGTGAAAACAAACCAATTTATTGCACTACCTCATTACATTTAATTACCGGCAAACAAAGACTTTTCCCACTTGTAATTCCGGAAAACACGCTTACAAAAATGATAAAAAAAATTGCAATTGTCGCTTTCTATTATATCTTCGATTAAGACCATTACGTGTGTAAAAATTGTGCCGCAAAGATGCCATTACAGTACGGAAGACAATTACGTAAGTACGCTTTATTATCACAGATAAGTGTAACGTAACGTGTTATTAACACTCACGTTTTTTCTCGATTCGCTGGAAATCCACAAGTGAAACCGGTCGTTTTCAGGTGACGAATTTAGAAACCGAAATGTAAAAACACCAGATGAAATAGTGTGTCATGTGTAGTGAAAGTAAAGAAGATCCAATAACGCATAAATTAATATCGCTATTGTTGTGGAATTTTCCGTCGTTTCTAAAAACCCTGACATTCAATTTTCCGAGAAAAGAAAAAATCTTGCATAAATTATCCGTAACTACGCTCTAAAAAATTCCGCACACGATTCCAGTTAATTAATTCTTGTCGCAAGCAACCTTAAACCCTAACCTTCACCTCTCACGAATTATTTCTCAATTTCGAGCTACTTACCGCTTATGGCGAAGAAGAGCAGGTAGTAGCACAGCACGATATACACCACACTTTCTCGTTTCACTGCCACAGAAACCGGCGATTGCCTTTGCCCAGTCATCTTAACATTGGCCGTGTTTGTGTTGTTGACAGTGATTTTAGCCGCAGCAGTGAAAGTCGATCCAGCGGCTTCGATGGTCAATTGCCGTATGCATCGCGATACGAAGAGTACCTTCACTTTTACGCCGGCTGCGTGACTCTCACTGGATATGGGAATTTTTGATAACGTGTTGGGCGTTGCGCAACGAGGGTGGAAAGGATGTTGGGCTTCCGGATCTTTCATGGGCAAATAGGTTTTTAATGGGCGAAGATGGTGTGGACATGGCGGAAGTTGGGCAATTGGGCTGGTCGTTAGCGGAATGGTGACAGGGGGGCTAGGAACTGTTGTTTGACGTAATTTATTGGTAGAGGTTGGTAATGGAGAAGCATTTGGGTATGACGGTTTCGTTTGTGTTGTAAGGGAAATTTGTGGTGGTGTTATGTGGATGTTATATAAAGCGTTGTTGGAGTTAAGTGGGTGATTTTTGGCTGGGTTTGGACTGTTGTGTAACGACAAACGCTAATTTATTAATGATAATGGGTTGTATTGTTATGTAAGGGTCATTTCTGGTATGTCGGACGCGGAACCTTATCAACATTATGCAAAATACAACCACAAATTGTTTCAAAAACATAGCACATATTGTTCATGCCCTTCCATTATGTTCTAATTTGTTCTTTTAATTTTAATGTTACATTGTAAACTTATTCTCGTGGTACAGTTTTAACACCGTAATTTTTTCATGTATGTCTTATTTTTTTCATAAAGATTTCATAAAAATTTCATTTCAACTAATTATCCCGGCGCATCCGCCAATTTTAATCGAAAAATAATCCTCACTAAATTGAGCTGGATTTCCGACCCTTTTTCTCAAAAATTTCAGAATTTCAAGATTTCCCAAAATTTCTCAGTTTCTCAGGATTTCTCACATTTGTCAAGACTTCTTTGAGATTTTTCCGAAATTTCCTCAAGATTTCTCAAGACAACTAAAGACTAATAAAGATTTCTCAAAATTTCTCAAGGTTTCGAGATTACAAGATTTTTCAAGATTCCTCGAAATTTTTCAAGACTACACAAGATTTTTCACGATTTCTCAAGATTTTTCAAGACTTCTTAAATTTTCTCAAATTTTTTTGAAGATTCTTTAGGATTTTTCAATATTACTCAAAATTTCTCATGATTTCTCAAAATTCCTCAAATTTTCTCAGGATTCTCAGATTGTCTCAAGATTTGTCAAGACTTCTCACGACTTCTTTGAGATTTCTCCGAATTTCCTTCAATATTTATTAAGATAACCCAATATTTTTCAAAATTTCTCAGTATTTCTCAACATTTCGAAGTTTTAAGATTTCAAAATTTCTCAGAATTTCAAGACTTCAAGATTCGAAAATTTCCCAAGTTTTCTCAAGATGTGTCAAGTTTTCTTCAAATTTATAAAAATTTCTCAAGATTTCTCGAGGTTTTCCACTGTTCTAGATTTCAAGATTCCAAGGTTTCTCAAGATTTCTCAAGACTTCTTACATTTTCTCAATATTTTTTTGAAGATTCTTCACGATTTTTCAAGATTACTCAAAATCTCTCATGATTTCTCAAGATTCGTCAAAATTTCTCAAAATTTCTCAGGATTTCTCAGATGGTCTCAAGATTTGTCAAGATTTCTTACGACTTCTTTGAGATTTCTCCGAAATCCCTCAATGTTTCTTAAGATAACTCAAGATTTTTCAAAATTTCTCAGGATTTCTCAACATTTCGAAGTTTTAATATTTCAAAATTTCTCAGAATTTCAAGACTTCAAGATTCGAAAATTTCCCAAATTTTCTCAAAATGTGTCGAGTTTTCTCAAGATTTATAAAAATTTCTAAAGATATCTCAAGATTTCTCGAGGTTTCTCCACTGTTCTAGATTTCAAGATTTCCAGGTTTCTCAAGATTTCTCAAGACTTCTTACATTTTCTCAATATTTTTTTGAAGATTCTTCAGGATTTTTCAAGATTCCTCAAAATTTCTCAGGATTTCCCAGATTTTCTCAAGATTTCCCACTTCTTTGAGATTTCTCCGAAATTCCCTCAATATTTCTTAAGATAATTCAAGATTTTTCAAAATTTCTCAACATTTCAAGACTTCAAGATTTGAAAATTTCCCAAGTTTTCTCAAAATGTGTCGAGTTTTCTTAAGATTATAAAAATTTCTCAAGATTTCTCAAGATTTCTCGAGGTTTTTCCACTGTTCTAGATTTCAAGATTTCCAGGTTTCTCAAGATTTCTCAAGACTTCTTACATTTTCTCAATATTTTTTTGAAGATTATTCAGGATTTTTCAAGATTTTTCAAAATTTCTCAGGATTTTTCAACATTTCGAAGTTTTAAGATTTCAAAATTTTTCAGAATTTCAAGAGTTCAAGTTTCGAAAATTTCCCAAGTTTTCTCAAGAGATGTCAAGTTTTCCTAAGATTTATAAAAATTTCTCAAGATTTCTCGATGTTTTTCCACTGTTCTAAATTTCAAAATTTTAAGGTTTCTCTAGATGTCTCAAGACTTCTTACATTTTCTCAATCGTTTTTTTTTAAGATTCTTCAGGATTTTTCAAGATTACTCAAAATCTCTCATGATTTTTCAAGATTCCCCAAAATTTCTCAAAATTTCTCAGGATTTCTCAGATTGTCTCAAGATTTGCCAAGATTTCTCACGGCTTTTTTGAGGTTTCTCCTAAATTCCCTCAATATTTCTAAAGATAACTCAAGATTTTTCAAAATTTCTCAAGATTTCTGAACATTTCAAGGTTTTAAAATTACAAAATTTCACAGAATTTCAAGATTTCAAGATTCGAAAATTTCTCAAGTTTTCTCAAGATGTGTCAGGTTTTCCTAAGATTTATAAAAATTTCTCAAGATTTCTTGAGGTTTTTTTTACTGTTCTAGATTTCAAGATTCCAAGGTTTCTCAAGATTTCTTAAGACTTCTAAATTTTCTCAATATTTTTTTGAAGATTCTTCATGATTTTTTAAGATTCCTCAAAATTTATCAGGATTTCTCAGATTTTCTCAAGATTTGTCAAGATTTCTGACGACTTCTTTGAGATTTCTCCGAAATTCCCTCAATTTTCTTAAGATAACTCAAGATTTTTCAAAATTTTTCATGATTTCTCAACATTTCAAGGTTTTAAGATTTCAAAATTTCTGAGAATTTCAAGATTTCGAGATTCGAAAATTTCCCAAGCTCTTAAGATTTTTCAAGTTGTTTTTCTACTGTTCTAGATTTCAAGATTTTAAGATTTCTCGAGATTTCTCAAGACTTGTTACATTTTCTCAATATTTTTTTGAAGATTCTTCATGATTTCAAGACTACTCAAAATTTTCATGATTTCTCAAATTCCTCAAAATTTCTCATTATTTCTCAGGATTTCTCAAATTTTCTCAGATTTGTCAAGAGTTTCTCACGACTTCTTTGAGATTTCTCCGAAATTCCCTCAATATTTCTTAAGATAACCCAAGATTTTTCAAAATTTCTCAGGATTTCTCAACATTTCGAAGTTTTAAGGTTTCAAAATTTCTCCGAATTTCAAGACTTCAAGATTCGAAAATTTCCCAAGTTTTCTCAAGATGTGTCAAGTTTTCTATAGGATTTATAAAAATTTCTCAATATTTCTCGAGGTTTTTTCCACTGTTCTAGATTCCAAGATTCCAAATTTCCAAGTTTTCTCAAGATTTTGTTCAATTTTTTCGTAAGATTTATAAGAATTTCTCAAGATTTCTCGAGGTTTTCCAACTTTCAAGATTCTCAAGATTCCAAGGTTTCTCAAGATTTCTCAAGACTATTTCTTAAATTATTCTCAATATTTGTTTTAAATTGTTTCAGGATTTTTCAAGATTACTCAAAAATTTCATCATGATTTTTCAAGATTCCTAAAATTTCGCAGATCTCAGATGTTTCTTAGATTTGTCAAGATTTCTCAGATTTTTCGAGATTTCTCAATTTCCCTCAATATTTCTTAAGATACTCAAGATTTTTCAAAATTTCTCAGATTTCTCAACATTTCGAAGTTTTAAGATTTCAAAATTTCTCAGAATTTCTCGAGATTCTCAAATTTCTCAAAATTTCTCGGGTTTCTCAGAATTTTCTCAAGTTGTCAAGATTTTTCAAGATTCTTTGAGATTTCTCGAAATTCTCATTTTAGGTTAAGATTTTCAAAATTCTCTCAGAATTTCAAGACTTCAAGATTTCGAAATTTCCCAAGTTTTCTCATGATGTGTCAAGTTTTCTAAGATTTATAAAAATTTCTTAACATTTCTCAAGGTTTTTCCACTGTTCTAGATTTCAAGATTCCAAGGTTTCTCAGATTTCTCAAGACTTCTAAATTTTTCAATATTTTTTTGAAGATTGTTCAGGATTTTTCAAGATTACTCAAACTTTCTCATGATTCTCAAGATTCCTCAAGATTTCTCAGGATTTCTAAATTTTCTCAAGATTTGTCAAGATTTCTCACGACTTCTTTGAGATTCTCGAAATTCCCTCAATATTTCTTAAGATAATCTCAAGATTTTTCAAAATTTCTCAGGATTTCTCAACATTTCGAGGTTTAAATTTCAAAATTTCTCACAATTTCAAGACTTCAAGATTCGAAAACTCCAAGTTTTCTCAAGATGTGTCAAGTTTTCGTAAGATTTATAAAACAGATTTCTCAAGATTTCTCGAGGTTTTCCACTGTTCTAGATTTCAAGATTCCAAGGTTTCTCAGATTTCTCAAGACTTTTACATTTTCTCAATTTATTTTGTAAGATTCTTCAGGATTTTGAAGATTATCAACTTTCCAGATTTCTCAAGATTTTTCAAAATTTCTCAGAATTTCTCAGAATTTCAAGATTTTTCAAGATTTCTCAAATTTCTTGAGATTTCTCGAAATTCGCTTAAATTTCTTAGATAATCTTAAGATTTTCAAAATTTCTCAGGATTCAACATTTCGAGGTTTAAGATTTCAAAATTTTCAGAATTTCAAATTTAAGATTCAAAATTTTCTCAATGTACAAGTTTCAAGATATTATAAAAATTTCTTAAGATTTCTTGAGGTTTTTCCACTGTTCTAAGATTTCAAGATTCCAAGGTTTCTCAACATTTCTCAAAACTTTTTACATTTTCTCAATATTTTTTTGAAGATCCTTCAGGATTTTTCAAGATTACTCAAAATTTCTCATGATTTCTCAAGATTCCTCAAATTTCTCAAAATTTCTCAGAATTTCTCGGATTTTCTCAAGATTTATCAAGATTGGTCACGACTTCTTTGAGATTTCTCCAAAATTCCCTCAATATTTTTAAGATAACCCAAGATTTTTCAAAATTTCTCAGGATTTCTAACATTTCGAAGTTTTAAGGTTTCAAAATTTCTCAGAATTTCAAGACTTCAAGATTCGAAAATTTCTAAGTTTTCTAAGATGTGTCAAGTTTTCGTAAGATTTATAAAAATTTCTCAAGATTTCTCGAGTTTTTTATTGTTGTAGATTTCAAGACTCAAGTTTCTAAGGTTTCTCAAGATTTCTTAAGACTTCTTAAATGTTCTCAATATTTTTTCGAAGATTCTTCTGGATTTTTCAAGATTACTCAAGATTTCTCATGGTTTCTCAAATTTTCAAAATGTCTCAAGATTTCTCAGATTTTCTCAAGATTTCTAACGACTTATTTGAGATTTCCCAGAAATTCCCTCAATATTTCTTAGGTTAACTCAAGATTTTTCAAAATTTCTCAGCGTTTTCAACATTCCGAGGTTTCAAGATTTCAAAATTTCTCAGAATTTCAAGACTTCAAGATTCAAAAATTTCCCAAGTTTTCTACAGATGTGTCAAGTTTTCTTAAGATTTGTAAAAATTTCTCAAGATTTCTCGAGGTTTTTCCACTGTTCTAGATTTCAAGATTTGAAGGTTTTCTCAAGATTTCTCAAGACTTATTACATTTTCTCAATATTTTTTTGAAGATTCTTCGGGATTTTTCAAGATTACTCAAAATTTCTCAAGATTTCTTAAGAATTCTCAGAATTTCTTAGAATTTCTGAAAGTGAAGTTTTTCAAGATTTTCTCTAAATTTTTCAAGATTATTCTAAATTTTTCGAAATGACTCAACATTTCTCAAGAATTCTCAAGATTTCTCGAGGTTTCTCCACGGTTTTCGAGTTTTTCAAGGTTTCTCAAGATTTCTCAAAATTTCTTAGAATTTCTCAAGATTTCTCGACATTTCTAAGGTTTCTAGATTTCAACATATCTGAAGATTTCTCAGGATTTCTAAAAATGTATCAAGATTTCTCAACATTTCTAAGTATTTTCAAGAAATCCTGAGATTTCGTTTTATTTTTCAAGGCTTCTAAATTTTGAGATTTTTTAATGTTTGTCAAAATTTCACAACATGAAATTTTTTAGAATTTCTCAAGATTTCTCACGGTTTCTAAAGGTTTCTCAAAATTTTCTCAAGAATTCTCAGAATTTTTAATTCTCAAAGTTCCGAGTTTCGAGATTTCAGATTTTAATAATAATTATTTTATTTATTTATTTATTTTATTAATTACGTCCCCAACAGGCACTGGGCCAATTACAGGGAAGGGGACATACACGTTACACCAGAGCCATGCGGGAATCGAACCACGACCAAGGTGTAGGGCAAGCATGATGCTAACTAGCACCCGGTCCTCAATAATAATAATAATAATAATAAGTTTATTGTTTCCCTAATTACAGGATTTTGAAAAATCCACAAAATCTAGAAATTTTAAAAATCCAAAAAACTGAAAAATGTGAAATTCCAAAAAACCGGAAATTTGAAAAATTCAAAATCTGGAAATTTTGTAAATTCAGAATCTGAAATTTGAAAAATTCAAAAATCTGGAAAATTTGGAAAATCCAAAATCTGGAAATTTTGGAAAATTCAAAAAATCTGGAAATTTTGGAAAATTCAAAAAATCTGGAAATTTTGGAAAATTCAAAAAATCTGGAAAATTTGAAAAATTCAAAAAATCTGGAAATTTTGAAAAATCAAAAAATCTGGAAATTTTGAAAAATTCAAAATCTGGAAATTTTGAAAAATTCAAAAAATCTGGAAAATCTGAAAAATCCAAAAAATCTGAAAATTTTGAAAAATCCAAAAATCTGAAAATTTAAAAAATCTGGAATATCCAAAAATCCAAAAATCCAAAAATCAAAAATCCAAGAATTCAAAAATTCAAAAATCCAAAAATCTAAAAATCCACAAATCTATAACATCTAAACGATTCTCGATAAATCGAAATCTCAAAAAATTTTAAAATTCGGAAAGTTGAAAAATTAAAATATAGACAACTGAAAACTCGAGAAATCGAAAAATGTAGAATTTGAAAACGAAAAATTAAAATACCGAAAACTTGAAAAATTGACAAATCGAAATATAAAACAGTCGAAAAATTTAAAAATCTAAAATTTAAAAAACCAAAAACTGAAAATCCAAAAATAAAAAATCGAAGAATCCAGTAGTTGAAATCGAAAACGAAATATCGAAACAAAAATTGAGAAATAAAAAAATTGGAAAATTGAGAAATCGAAGAACCAAAAAAACAACGTCGAAAATTCGAAGAATTGAAAAACTGAAAAATCGAAATTTGGAGAAGCCGAGAAGTGGGAAAATCAAAAATAGATTAATGAGAAATCGAAATCTGAAAATTTAGCAACGTAAAAACGTAAAAAATTAAAAAATCGGGAAATCGAAAAATCTAAAATTTAAAACATTCAACAATTAAAATCGCAAAAATGAAAAATCAAGAAATCCAAACAAAAACAAAAAAAAAATCGAATCCTAAAACTAAAATTGAAAAACTGAAAAATCGACAAATCGAGAAATCGAAATTCCAGAATTTAAAAAACTAAAAAATTGAAACATATTTATTTTTGTAAGGATTTTTCAGGAAATTATTTTTAAGGTTTCGAATTTTGATATTCTCAAATAAACTCAAAATTTCACAAGAGTTATCAAGACCTCAAAATTACAAAATTTTCTCCAGATTTCTCAAGATTTTTCCGAGATTTTCTCGAGATTTCCTTAAGATTTCTTGAGATTTCATGAGGTGCTTCAATATTTCTCGAGTTTTGTCGAGAGTTCGAAATTTGGAGATTTATGGATTTCGAGATTTCAAGAATCCAATGTTGTTCCGGATTTCTCAAAATTTTCAAGATTTCTAAGAACGTCTCAAATTTTTCCAGAGATCTCAGGATTTGTCAGGATTTTTCAAGGTTTCTCAAGATTTCTCCGCACTTTTCAAAATTCTCAGGATTTCCACGACTTCTCAGATTTTTCAATATTTCTAAGGAATTCTCAAGATTTTCAAATTTTTTCAAGATTATTCAGATTTCTCCAGCATTTCTCAGGATTTCTCTAGACTTGCACTAGGTTTCACGAGAATTACTTAAATTTCAAGATTTCTGAAGATTTCCCAAAATTTCTTAAAGCTCGAGCTTTTCTTCGAAATTTTCTCGAGGTGTCATTTCCATGTTTTCAATTTTCATTTCTTAACCTCCTCGATTAAAAAATGTTTAAAATGTCAGTTTTTCTCTTTATTGAAAAGCGAAAAAATTAAGAACTGAAAAATTTTAAATCGAAAAATTCTGAAATTACATAATTTGAAAAATGAAAATTTTAAATTTGAAAAATATTATAAATATTTTATTTATAGTATACAATTGCTGCTGTTAATTGTTATGTTAGTCTCTTAATGAAATTTGTTAATAAAATAGAAAACACTACTCGCTTGAAAGTCATGTTAGTTTTCGTTTTTTGAATTTATAAACAAACCATAAATTTTACTATTGTCTTACACAGTGATGATTGACAGCGCACAGTTAGTGAAATCGCATCTGGAATTGTTAAAATGTCATTGTTTGAAATAAATTACCGTGGAATTTAATTTTCTTGGTGCGTGGCGAGTCCCATCTTCACTAATAATGAAAAAAAATCAGTCCGTTGTGAACAGTATAGGCAACATTATATACACCTTACGTATTCTGAGATAAATAAATAAATAAATCTTGTGTTTAAGTTATTATTGCTTTTTGTTATTCGTACAATAATAAACTATTTATGAACAAAAATACTTCTTTTTAAAAAACAACATACTTTAACTTTAACAGATTCCTGTATTTTATTCACAAGTTACTCAAACTGTCCACAGATGTCCCACATACCCCACGCGCACCTCCCACAATCAGTGCCATCTCTTATCTCTCCAAAGTAAGGTTAAGTCCCCCAGTGTCATGTTCCACTTCGCCAAACCCCACCCGCGCACCCTTTCACCCGAAAAATGTCAATCCAACCCCTGAAAGAAATCTTCCTCAAGTCCGTCGAGTCCGTGCAACCGCACCACCTCATCCCCGCCAGGTCCACGTAACCAACAGCCACCTATCGATCCAAAACCGAAGCTACCCTCTCCACAAACCCTGCTATCTAGTGGGCTTCGGCAAAGCCGTCCTCGGGATGTCCCTCGAACTCGAAAAGCTCCTCAAGGACAAACTCAACACGGGCTTAGTGACCGTCCCCTCCGGAATCCTCTCGAAGTTCAAAGTCGAGTCGAGAATTAAGTTTATCGAGGGCGCGCCCAACAACATCCCTGACGAGGCGGCCCTTCGAGGCGCCCTCGAGATTAAGACTCTGGCGGAGGGTTTGGGGGCGGACGATTTGCTGGTGGTGGTGATGTCCGGCGGAGGGTCGGCGCTGCTGCCGCTGCCTAAGCCCCGATTACGTTACAAGAGAAGCAGGATTTGATTAAGGCATTATCGACTAAGGGTGCGGACATATTAGAACTTAATTGTGTCCGTAAGCAAATATCGGTGCTAAAAGGGGGTGGATTAGCAGAGTTGGCTTATCCTGCGAGGGTTGTCACTTTGGTGCTGTCGGACGTGGTGGGGGACCCGTTGGGGTTTATCGCCAGCGGACCGACGTATCCCACTTCTGATGATGAGGATGCAGCCGCCATCTTGGATAAATATGGCTGCCACGATTTACCCGACTCCATTAAAACGGTTCTAACCCAGAAAAAGACAAAACAAGAAACTATAATTCACAGTAAGCTACACTAAAACAATTTCTTTTGTAATTTTTTGTTGTAGATGGTCGATACGACCACGTGGACACGTTCATCATCGGGAATAACGTAATCGCGGCGGAGGCGGCGTGCCGCCACGCCGCCTCCCTGGGTTTCCAAACCGCCATATTATCAACCTCGGTGGCGGGCAGCACCCACCAACTAAGCCAAACTTACGCCGATTTAGCCGCCGCCATCGCCGATCCATCCGACAAACAACCCCTTAAAAATTTTCTACAAAAGTGTGACCTTCCGATTTGCCCCGACTTCGCGGACGCCGCCTCCGGCTGGGACTTGGGGGCAGAAGTGTGCGTAATTGCCGCCGGCGAGCCGACGGTTGTGGTCAATGGCGGCGGCAGAGGAGGACGCAACCAGCAATTAGCTTTAGAGCTTTCGGTTCGACTTAATAAGCTTAACATAAAATCGGCTGATATTTCATTTCTCAGCGGTGGAACAGATGGAATAGACGGCCCAACTGACGCCGCCGGGGCAATCGGAACTTCAGATTTAGTTAATAATGGTCTCGAGGAGAATATTAAAGCCGAGGATTATTTAAACAACAACGATTCGTATGGTTTTTATTCGAGACTGCGGGGAGGCGAGTTCTTGATTAAGATCGGACACACGGGCACCAATGTCATGGATGTACACGTTATGCTCGTAAAGCCAAGGAGGGCGCGTGAATGCTAAGCGGGAGCGGCGATTTGTGGGGCGGCGTGACGGCGTGGAGGAACTCATTTTTTTTGTGTGAGAATTTATTTTTAAATATGGTTATTATTAATTAAGAAAAATATATTTTCGTAAAAAGGGCACAGTCGATAGTTTTCTTTATTCCAATTTATACCTGTCCTATTTTCCATACTTCTTGAAATAGAATTTTTTATTTAATTTTTGTCCTGGCGCCGCTACCAATTTTATTCAAAAAATTAAATCGATCTAAATCGGAGTTAATCGTGTTGGGAATTTTCTCAGGATTACCGATCTGCCCTAATTTTTGTTGTTTTTTGAAATAACCGCAAAGGAACTTTTCTAAAAAGCCGTAAAAAATTGGTCATTATCGAAGCTATTTTTTCTTAACTTCAGTCTATGCTTGTTTTATTATTTGGTTTTCATTTGAGATATTTAAATAAATGCGTAAGTTCGTTCAAAGTATCCCATTTCTCGTAGAAATATTTCGAAATTCCTTAAAATAGAAAATTTTGAAGCTAATTTGTCACGGCGCATCCACCAATTTTCCCAAAATTTAATTTCATTAAATCGATTTGAAAAACGATGATTCCAATCGGAAATTTTCTCAGGGTTTTGAATATGTGCTTATTTGCGTTTTGCTTCTTTAAATAAGCGAAAAAGATGTCACTTTTGTATAAAAAATGGGTCAAATCAGTACACAAAGTAGATATCGTTTCAGATTTCAATCCAAAGTTGTATTATTCCTCAATATTTCTAAATACTTCTCAGATTTTATCAAGATTTCTGGAGATTTCTCAAAATTTTTCAAGATTTTTCAAGATCACTTTGGATTTCTCAAGATTTCTTAAGATTTCTCAGAATTTTTTAAAATTTTTCAAGGTTTATAGGTTTTGAGGTTTCGAGATTTCTCAAGATTTCTTTGAAACTTGGTCGAGGGTTTTCGAGCTTTCTTGACATTTCTCAAGATTTCTTAAGATTTCTCAAAGTTTCCAACTTTAGAGATTTCTCAAGGTTTCTCAAGATTTTCCCGAGACTTCTAAGAGATTTCCTTGAGATTTCCGCAAGATTTCTCCAGATTTCTCACATTTCTCAAAATGTCTCTAGATTTGTTTGAATTTCTCAAAGTTTCGAGGTTTCGAGATTTCCAGATTTCTCAATCTTCTCCAGATTTTAAAAGATTGCTCGGTATTTCTCAAGATTACTGAAAACTTCTTAAATTTATCAAGATTTTTCAAAATGTCTCAATATTTCTCGAGACTTCTGAAGATAACACAGGATTTTAAATGATTTCTTAAGACCTTTCAAAATTTCTCGAGATTTCTCAAAATTTATCAAGATTTCACAAAATTTCTAAGTATTTCTCATAATTTTTCGAGGGTTTGAGGTTTCGAAATTTCTCAATATTTCTGAAAATTTCTCAAAATAGCTTAAGGTTTCTCAAGATTTCTCAAAATTTATCAACATTTCTCAGGATTTCTCATGATTTCTAAGGGTTCAGAAATTTCGAGAGATCTCAGAAATTTTCAAGATTTCTAAATATTGCAAGTCTGAAGATCTCTCTAGGTTTGTCAAGACTTTTCAA
Organism: Zophobas atratus; assembly: GCA_022388445.1. Taxonomy (NCBI): domain Eukaryota; kingdom Metazoa; phylum Arthropoda; class Insecta; order Coleoptera; family Tenebrionidae; genus Zophobas; species Zophobas atratus. Next base: position 3,321,966 of record CM039444.1, read on the forward strand.
GATTTTTCGAAGATTTCTCACGATTTCTCAGAATTGTTCAAGGTTTTTCAAGATTTCTCAGGATTTCTCAGCATTTCTTAGGATTTGTTACGAATGCTCAAGATTTCTAAAAGTTTTTAAATCTCGAGATTTCTCAAGATTTGTCAACGTTTCTTAGAATTTTTCAAGATTTCTTAACATTTTTAAAGGTTTCTTTGGTAGTATTTTTTTGAAAATTCTCGAAATAAAAAATTTTGAAATTAATTATTTTCCCGGCGCCTCCACCTATTTTACCCCAAAATTAACTTCATAAATAGATCAGGACGGTAGACAGACGGACAGACAGACAGAGAGACGGAAACGGGAGACCTATTTCTTCGGACTCTTGGGGTCAACGGACTTGATTACAATACTTCCTTATACATAGTATTCTTTGAACAACACGACATTCAATAACACGTTTTTTATTTCTTCAAGAGAAATAAGGATTTTGCAGCTAAGCTCGGCCTTCTTGGCGCACGACGAATAAAAAAATCATCAGAATTGAAACTGGGTGGGTGGGCGGGGCTTATATTTTGCCGTTTGATCTTAATATGCGTAGTCATCTTTTCACAACAAGAAACTAAAAATATGTTTAAAGCAGTAAATTTGTATAGACAAATATCGATTTTGCAATTAAGCTCCACCCCTCGGCTTACGACGAATAAAAAAAGCATCAGAATTAAGATAGGGTGGGTGGGCGGGGCTTATATTTTCCCTTTTTTTTCTCAATATACATAGACATCTTTTGATAACAAGAAACTTAAAACCTGGTTAAAATTGTTTTGCAAGGAAACATTAATTTTGCAATTATGGGGGGGACTAATTGCAAATCGATATTTCCTTATACAAATTTTCCATTTTAAACATGTGTTAGGTTTCATGTTGTGAAAAGAAATCTACACTTATTCACACAAAAACACAAAATATAAGCCCGCCCACCCACCCTATCTCTATTGTGATGATTTTTTTATTCGCCGTTAACCCAGGAGGCGGAGCTTAACTGCAAAATATTTATTTCTTTACCATAAATCACAAACATGTTGAGTATCGTGTTGTTCAAACTATAATATGTATATTAAGAAAAAAAGGGCAAAATATAAACCCCGCCCACCCACCACGTCTAAATTGTGATGATTTTCTTTATTCTTGGAAACTTAATACACGTTTAAAATAGTAAATTTTTATAGACAAACAAGGATCGTGCAATTAAGCCCCGCCCCTCCATCTCACGACGAATGAAAAATTCATCACTATTGAGTTTGGGATGGATATGGGTGGGGTCTAATCTTTAGCTTTATTATTTTCTTAATATACATAGTATTCTTTGAACACGATACTCAAAACATGTTTTTAATATTTGGTAGAAAAATAAGGATTTTGCAGTTAAGCTCCCTCCTCTTGGCTCACGGCGAATAAAAAAAATCATCAGAATAGAGATAGGGAGGGTGGGCGCGGCTTACATTTTGCCTTGTTTTTCTTAATATACATAGCCATTTTTTCATAACAAAAAGACAGAATGTAAGCCCGCCCGCCCACCCTATCTCAATTCTGATGATTCTTTTTATTCGTCGTAAGCCAAGAGGGCGGAGCTTAACTGCAAAATTATTATTTCTTTACAAGAAATGAAAACATGTTTTTCAGTATCGTGTTATTCAAAGAATAATATGTATGTTAAGAGAACAAGGCAGAATATTGACCCCACCCACCCACCCCATCTCGATTGTGATGATTTTTTAATCCTTAGATGCTTAAAACATATTTAAATTGGTCAATATTTGTAGACAAATATGGATCTTGCAATTAAGCCCCGCCTCTCGATCACACGACGAGAACTTGGGATGGATATAGGTGGGGTCTAATCTTTGCCTTTATTATTTTCTTAATATACATAGTATTCTTTGAACACGATACTCAAAACATGTTTTTAATATTTGGTAGAAAAATAAGGATTTTGCAGTTAAGCTCCCTCCTCTTGACTCACGACGAATAAAAAATGATCAGAATTGAGACTGGGTGGGTGGGCGGGGCTTAGATTTTGCCTCTTCTTTCTTAATATATATAGCCATCTTTTCATAACAAAGAGACAAAATATATATGACATATTTTGCGTTTTCTTTCTTAATATATATAGCCATCTTTTCATAACAAAAAGACAAAATGTAAGCCCGCCCACCCACCCTATCTATATTGTGATGATTTTTCTCATTCGCCGTTAAACAAGGAGGCCGAGCTTAACTGCAAAATATTTGTTTCTTTACAAGAGATCACTAACATGTTTTTGAGTGTCGTGTTGTTCAAAGAATACTATGAGTATTAAGAAAAAAAAAAGGCAAAATATAAACCCCGCCCACCCACCCCGTCTCGTTTGTGATGATTTTTTGAATCTTTAGAAACTTAAAATATGTTTAAAATGGTAAATTCTTGTAGATAAATATGGATCTTGCAATTAAGCCCCTCCCTCTCATCTGACGACGAATGAACAATTTGTCACAATTGAGTTTGGGACGGATATGGGTGGGGCCTAATCTTTTGCTTTACTATTTTCTTAATCTACATAGTATTCTTTGAACCCGATACTCAAAACTTGTTTTTTATTTTTGGTAGAGAAATAAGGATTTTGCAGTTAACCTCGGTCATCTTGGCTCACGACGAATAAAAAAATCATCAGAATAGAGATAGGGTGGGTGGGCGGGGCTTATATTTTGCCTTGTTTTTCTTAATATACATAGCCATTTTTTCATAGCAAAAAGACAAAATGTGTGTGAATTCTTGTAGGTAAATATCGATCTTCCAATTAAGCCCCGCCCGTCGATCTGACGACCAATGAAAAAAATCATCACAATTGAAATAGGGTGGGTGGGCGGGGCTTCGTTTTGCTTTTTTGACAACGGAGTTTATAAATGACAACTTTCAGCTCTAAAAGCAGTGGGAACAGCAACTGCAACCATTTTATCTAAAGAATTTAGTCGATTTAATAACCGTTAATCCTATGGTAAATTTTCTCAGGATTACCAATCTTTCTTAATTTTTCTTGTCTCTTGAAATAATCGAGACAAAAGCACATATGTAAGAAATTTTTACCAAATTTGAGGAATTATTTTTCTCTATTCCAACCTATGCTTTTTCTATTATTTGGTTTAGTAGATTTGAAATATTTAAATAAATACTTAGGTTCGTTTAAGGAATCCTAGCTCCCGTAGATTTTTTTATATTCTCGATATAGAAAATATTGAAACTGATTATTGTCCCGGCGCCTCCACCAATTCTAACCAAAACTTAATTTCATTAAATCGATCTGAAAAAGGATGATTCCTATTGAAACTTTGCTAGGGATCACGAAAATGTGTTTTTTGTCGTTGTATGTCTGCAAATGACCGAGAAGAAGGCATTTTTGTGTAAAAATTGGGTCAAATCGAGGAGATTTTGTGCAGATGTCGTGATATTTAAAGAAAACGTGAATTTCTTTGGATGTTTGCTTGCCGGCCCACGCAGACATTTCTTCAAACTTTTTCAAATCAATATTTTTAATAAAGCAAAAAAAATAACTTTATTACATGGGAAGGGGTTAATCGCATTGAAAATTTTCTAAGGATTGCGAATTTATCAGAATTTTCGTGCTCTCTCGTGAAATCACAAGATTATTATTATTATTATTATTAATTAAGAAAAATATACTTTCAGTACATTCATTTGCTTGTCGTTCGGATTCATTTCACTCATTACGTAAATCCTCTTCAATCTTTCCACTACTATTCCCCAGAGCCCCGACTCTAAAAATGTATCCACACAACTCCAGTGCCACTCTGCCACACATATTTCCGTTAGTAATTTCCAAGCTTTAATTAGCAGTCCAAACAGAATCCAATTCCAAGAATTTACTCTTTTTTAATCTCTGCAGCATCCTAATTGCCCGCCGGAGCGCGAAAAACAAAACACACTCAAGTTGTTAATTCAGCTTTAATAACCGAATATGCCCCTTTGAGCAGACGCCCCCGCGCTCACCCCTTCTTTGTACCTGCGCACCTTTGAATATTAAAATCGCCCTTATTTAGCATTAATTACCAAACGGCTCCTGCAAATGACAGTTGTAACATGAATAAGAAGCAAATTTCCCTGAATAAACCCCAAATTGAACTCCGAATGCATCAAACACTCAGACCTCGTCGAACTTTCCTCCAAGAAAAATACATCCCCAACTTTCCGCGACAATTATTTTTATTTAATAACTCGCCAAGTTGCTGAATTTTAAAGCCCGGCGAGTTATAATTTACTTAAAAATTCGCAGTGGCGGAGATCGACCCTCGGAGACGATGCATTATTTTCTAATTATGACATCGGGTGTGCTTCAGAGGCGAAGCAAGTTTAGACTGAATCATTACTTAGAACGAAAATTTCTACAAACTAGTTCGTTGTTCCTTCACGGAAAATGATGACGTTAAACCACAGCCTACCTGTACATAATAAACAAACCAACTCCCGTCCAGTGTAACAACTTAACACAGAATCAGCCCATTTAATCGAACTTAATTTAGTTAAACTCGGTCCCGCCACAAACTATTATCTCGAAATTTGAAATATAAACAAAACTCGTTCCGCCACTGCCCGCCCCCTCCCCGCCGCCAAAGCCAGCAATTAATCACGACTTCGCCGCGACAATCGTCACTTTTTGCCTCTTCGGGGGCCGAATCGATCCGCCGCCCCCAGCGCACCCCCGTGATTACAAATTTAAACGTATCACCCCCCATTCTGTTAAATGTTAAATCATGTTTGTTCTCCCCGATAAAACTCGTTGAGGCGGCGAAAGCCGCCCCGAACCGTGTCGGAGCCAGCCGACGCTGTCCCCGCGTTCCGTGGCCCGTGCGCACGCTCTTAAATGAATCGCGTGTTGCCTACACTCCGCATTGCACGTTTGACAGCTGACGCGATGGCTGGTGTTGTGGAACTGTCAAAATTGTGAAAAATACGTCCGAAAATGACGAAAAGGGACAAAAGGAGGTGCTCCGTCCACTTGGTGGTCGTTGTTTTGTGTCTGGTGATCGATTTCAGCGACACCCAGCTGGTCATCAATGTCAGGAATCAGGTTAGTTTCGAGGGCATGTTTTAACCTTAATCGCGGTTTCGTCACGGTGTTTACATGTGTTTTTTGAAGGGGGCGGGCGATTTCGGCGGTGGGGTCGGGGGCGGGGGTTGTTGACTGTAGAGGCGCGGGCGAAATTAAATTTGGACGGATTGTTTTTGTGCAAAAAATTAATGAAGGCGCTAATGGGTGATTGCGGTTGCCGTGATTTGGGGGTGGGATTTTTCGAAAGTGCTTCCTGGATTATTAATAAATGGGGGCGGTTTTTCCGATGCGGGGGCGATTTTTGCGAAAATATTACACTTTGTGTACACGTTTACACAGTTGCTAAACCGGCGGCGAAAAAATCGTGAGTGAAGTGAGTACGAAAAGCAACTTTTACGGACACTATGGTCACTTATTTTTTGTTTTTGGATGTTTCCGCGATTGAGACAGAAGGTAGGATTTCGCCAGCGGGTGTAACAACAGAAATTGGTTTTTAGATTGAATTTTAATCTTAATTATGTTTCATATTAAAAGTAAATGGCTGCAGTTTTATATCAGATTTTACCGTAGTTCAAGATTATTTTGTGTTGATTTTACGCTTTACATTTCCGCCGGGGTTCGGACGTAATGTGGCCGAAGAACGTCCAAAATAGTGCCTCGTTTAAAAATCATAATATTCACTCAAACCAATTATGCCATGATTTGTGTTGATTTGATGTCCAAAACCAGTGCAATCAAACAAATCCAATTTCAGAAAAACTATCAGATAATACCATTCACACTTCGCTAAAATTAAATTAAAAATCCGACGTTTAGAATTTACAAAGTGCGGCGTATGTTGTTAGTAAACCTTAATTAGTAAATTAATAATATTTATCTATCGTGTTGTTTAAAGAAAACTATATGTAACTAAAAAAAAGTCTCGATCCCGTGATGAAATTTTTATTCGTTGTCAGACGGAGAGGCGGAGCGGAATTGCAAAATACATATTTCTTTACAGAAATTCTTGTTGTGAAAAGACGACTACGCATATTAAGAAGAAAGGACAAACTATAAGCCCCACCACCCACCCGATCTAAGTTGTAATGATTTTTTTTATTCGTTGTCAGACCGAGCGGCGGAATTTAATTGCAAAATCCATATTTCTTTACAAAATTTTACCCTTTTGCAACTAAGCTCCGCCCTCGGCTCACGGTGAATAAAAAATCATCACAATTGAGAAGGGGTGGGTGGGTGGGGTCTATATTCTGGCTTGTTTTCTTAACATACATATTATTCTTTGAATAACACGATACTGAAAAACGTGTTTTCATTTCTTGTAAAGAAATAAGAATTTTGCAGTTAAACTCGTTCACGACGTAGAAAAAAATCATCACAATTGAGATAGGGTGGGTGGGCGGGCTTACATTTTGTCTTTTTGTTATAAAAAGATGGCTATATATATTAGAAAGAAAAGGCAAAATATAAGCCCCGCCCACCCACCCAGTGTCAATTCTGATCATTTTTTATTCGTCGTGAGTCAAGAGGATGGAGCTTAACTTCAAAATCCTTATTTCTCTACCAGAAATAAAAAGCATGTTTTTGAGTATCGTGTTGTTCAAAGAATACTATGTATATTAAGAAAATAATGAAGCCAAAGATTAGACTTCACCTATATCCATCCCAAGTTCAATTGTGATGAATATTTCATTAGTCGTGAGATCGAGAGGTGAGGCTTAATTGCAAGATCCATATTTGTCTGGAAAAATTCTTGTTGTGAAAAGACAACTACGCACATTAAGAAGAAAGGGCAAAATATAAGCCCCACCCACCCACCCTGTCTCAGTTGTAATGATTTTTTTTATTCGTTGTCAGACGGAGTGGCGGAATTTAATTGCAAAATCCATATTTCTTTACAAAATTTTACAACTAAGCCCGCGCTCGGTTCACAGTGAATAAAAATATCATCACAATTGAGAACGGGTGGGTGGGCGGGGCTTATATTTCGTATGTTTTTTTAATATACGAAATCTTCTTTTCCCAACAAGAAACTGAAAAAATATTTAACTATAGTGTTATTCAAAAAAAACTATATGTATCTAAAAGAATGTGCTGATCTCAATCGTGATGAATTTTTTAATCGTTGTCAGACCGAGAGGCGGAGCGTAATTGCAAAATACATATATCCTTACAAAAATTTTTGTTGTGAAAAGACGACTAGGCATATTAAGAAGAAAGGGCAAAATATAAGCCCCACCCACCCACCCGGTCTCAGTTGTAATGATTTTTTTTATTCGTTGTCAGATCGAGCGGCGGAATTTAATTGCAAAATCCATGTTTCTTTACAAAATTTTACTCTTGCAACTAAGCTCCGCGCTCGCTTCACGGTGAATAAAAATATCATCACAATTGAGAACGGGTGGGTGGGCGGGGCTTATATTTCGTACGTTTTTCTTAATATACGAAATCTTCTTTTTCCAACAAGAAACTGAAAAAATATTTAACTATCGTGTTGTTCAAAGAAAACTATATGTATGTAAAAAAATGTCCTGATCTCAATTGTGATGAATTTTTTATTCGTTGTCAGACGGAGAGGCGGAGCGTAATTGCAAAATACATATTTCTTTAGAAAATTTCTTGTTGTGAAAAGACGACTATGCATATTAAGAAGAAAGCACAAAATATAAGCCCCGCCCACCCACCCGGTCTCAGTTGTAATGATTTTTTTTATTCGTTGTCAGACCGAGCGGCGGAATTTAATTGCAGAATCCATATTTCTTTACAAAATTTTACAACTAAGCTCCGCCCTCAGCTCACGGTGAATAAAAAAATCATCACAATTGAGAACGGGTGGGTGGGCGGGGCTTATATTTAGTACGTTTTTTTTAATATACGAAATCTTCTTTTCCCAACAAGAAACTGAAAAAATCTTTAACTATCGTGTTGTTAAAAAAAAACTATGTGTATCTAAAAAAATGTTCTGATCTCAATCGTGATGAATTTTTTATTTGTTGTCAGACCGAGAGGCGGAGCGTAATTGCAAAATACATATTTCTTTAGAAAATTTCTTGTTGTGAAAAGACGACTACGCATATTAAGAAGAAAGGGCAAAATATAAGCCCCCCCCCACCCACCCGGTCTCAGTTGTAATATTTTTTTTTTATTCGTTGTCAGACGGAGTGGCGGAATTTAATTGCGGAATCCATATTTCTTTACAAAATTTTACAACTAAGCTCCGCCCTCGGCTCATGGTGGATAAAAAATCATCACAATTGAGAAAGGGTGGGGGCGGGCTTATATTTCGTATACGTATTGTACGAGAGATATATATATTTAAACTAAATAATAGGACAAGCATAGATTGGAATAGAGAAATATAATTCCTCAAATTTGATAAAAATTTCTTACATATGCGCTTTTGTCTCGATCATTTCAAGAGACAAGAAAAATTGGTAATCCTGAGGAAATTCACCATAGGATTAACGGTTATTTAGATCGACTAATTTCTTTAGATAAAATGGTTGCAGTTGCTGTTCCCACTGGCGTTGCTTTTAGAGCTGAAAATTGTCATTTATAAACTCCGTTGTCAAAAAGGCAAAACGAAGCCCCGCCCACCCACCCTATTTCAATTGTGATGATTTTTTTCATTCATCATCTGATCGACGGGCGGGGCTTAAATGTAAGATCGATATTTGCCTACAACAATTCACCATTTTAAATTAGTTTTAGGTTTCTAAGTTTAAAAAAATCATCACAATTGAGAAGGGGTGGGTGGGTGGGGTCTATATTGTGCCTTGCTTTCTTAACATACATATTATTCTTTGAATAACACAATACTGAAAAACATGTTTTCATTTCTTGTAAAGAAATAAGAATTTTGCAGTTAAGCTCCGCCCCCTTCGTTCACGACGTAGAAAAAAATCATCACAATTGAGACAGAATGGGTGGGCGGGCTTACATTTTGTCTTTTTGTTATAAAAAGATGGCTATATATATTAGAAAGAAAAGGCAAAATATAAGTTATATAATATTTTTGTTATAAAAAGATGGCTATATATATTAGAAAGAAAAGGCAAAATATAAGTTATATAATATTTTTGTTATAAAAAGATGGCTATATATATTAGAAAGAAAAGGCAAAATATAAGCCCCGCCCACCCACCCAGTCTCAATTCTGATCATTTTTTATTCGTCGTGAGTCAAGAGGACGGAACTTAACTGCAAAATCCTTATTTCTCTACCAGAAATAAAAAACATGTTTTTGAGTATCGTGTTGTTCAAAGAATACTATGTATATTAAGAAAATAATCAAGCCAAAGATTAGACTTCACCTATACCCATCCCAAGCTCAATTGTGATGAATATTTCATTAGTCGTGAGATCGAGAGGCGGGGCTTAATTGCAAGATCCATATTTGTCTACAAAAATTCGTGTTGTGAAAAGACGACTACGGACATTAAGAAGAAAGGACAAAATATAAGCCCCGCCCACCCACCCGGTCTCAATTGTAATGATTTTTTTTATTCGTTGTCAGACCGAGCGGCGGAATTTAATTGAAAAATCCATATTTCTTTACAAAATTTTACTCTTCGTAGGTTTTTTTTTAATATACGAAATCTTCTTTTCCCAACAAGAAACTGAAAAAATATTAAACTATCATGTTGTTCAAAGAAAACTATATGTAACTAAAAAAAAGTCCCGATCTCGTGATGAAGTTTTTATTTGTTGTCAGAACGAAACGAGAGGCGGAGCGTAATTGCAAAATACATATTTCTTTACAAAAATTCTTGTTATGAAAAGACGACGACGGATATTAAGAAGAAAGGGCAAAATATAAGCCCCACCCACCCACCCGGTCTCAATTGTAATGATTTTTTTTATTCGTTGTCAGACCGAGCGGCGGAATTTAATTGCAAAATCCATATTTCTTTACAAAATTTTACTCTTGCAACTAAGCCCCGCTCTCGGCTCACGGTGAAAAAAAAAATTCATCACAATTGAGAACGGGTGGGTGGGCGGGGCTTATATTTCTTACATTTTTTTTATGTATGAAATCTTCTTTTCCTGTCCTTTTTGTATTTTTTGCAAATTCCAATACAAATGCAGAGACTTTGAACAAAGGAAAAATTAAAAATTAGGAAAATTCAAATTGTAAAAAAAGTATGTATTTTTTACAAAACGTAATTTTCATTAAAAAATTACACATTTGTTGTAATAAATTACTGATTTTTTATAGTTATAAATTTTAGTTATTATTGGCAAATTGCTCTTTCGGAGTTTTTGGATACCGAATTTGCACAATTGGGGCCACTTATGTGTTAAAATTTGGTTCCACCCATAAAGGTTCTAGAGAAATATTGTAGAGTCCACCCGGGAATCCGCTAATTTAATTTTTTCTAGACGTTTCATGATCTCTAGAAGATGAAAACAAGCATCTTCTGTTTCTGTCTGTTGTCTGTTTGTCTGTCGTCTGTCTGTCTGTCGTCTGTCTGTTGTCTGTCTGTCTGTAGTCTGTCTGTCTGTCGTCTGTCTGTATGCCGTCTGTCTGTCTATGTGTCGTCTGTCTCTCTGGCGTCTATTTGTGTATTGTCTGACAATCTTGCACAATAAATTTCATAAAATAACATATTTGTACTTGCGGTTTATGAATCGGCCTTAATTTTTACCCTAGACACACAGAATTTTTAATTTAGAACAATTCGTATTAAAATAGCTTTTACAGAATTGTGTTGAGGAACAGTGTTTTTTTTCTAGTTTTATATTCTTTTTACTGATTTTAGCAAAAAATTAGTGTGTAGTTCGTTTTTTTCGTAATCTACATCATAACGATTTTTTTTATTATTCGTTTGGGAATCCTGAAACTCTCGTACATAACGTATTCAAGAGTTAATCCGTTATTTTCCAGACACCCGGTATATATATATATTTTTTCCAACGACGATACTTAAAAATGTTTCAGGTAGTAATTTCTTGTAGAGAAATATAAATTTCTTAATTAAGCTCCGCCTATCGACTCATGACAAAAAAAAAAATTAGTTACAATTGAGATAGGGGTGGGTGGGTGGGGCTTATCCTTTGACTTTTTTTTTCGTAAAATATATAGTCTTTTTTCAACAACAAAATACTTAAAATATCAAATGTTAAATTTGAGGTTAGAATTATATCCAGCTGCATTACCAGGATTGCGAGATTACCGATTTACCCTACAACTAAGAAAAATTAGACTTTGCAATTAAGCTCCGCCCTCTGATCTCACAACGAATAAAAGATTTAACACGATTTGAATCAGGGTGGGTGGGTGGGGCATAATTTTGGCTGCTTTTTCTTAATCGTAGTTTTCTTTCAACAACACGATACTTAAAACATGTTCACGTGGTAGTTTCTTGAAGAGAAATATGGACTTTTCACTTTAGCTCCGCCCTCCGTCTCACAACGAATAAAATAGTAAGCACAATTGAGATGGGGTGGGTGGGCGGGGCTTACCCTTTGTCTTTCTTTTCGTAAAATACATAGTCTTCTTTCAACAACAAAATACTTAAAATATCAAATGTTAAATTTGAGGTTAGAATTATATCCAGCTGCATTACCAGGATTGTGAGATTACCGATTTACCCTACAACTAAGAAAAATTAGACTTTGCAATTAAGCTCCGCCCTCTGATCTCACAACGAATAAAAGATTTAACACGATTTGAATCAGGGTGGGTGGGTGGGGCATAATTTTGGCTGCTTTTTCTTAATCGTAGTTTTCTTTCAACAACACGATACTTAAAACATGTTCACGTGGTAGTTTCTTGAAGAGAAATATGGATTTTTCAATTTAGCTCCGCCCCCCGTCTCACAACGAATAAAATATTAAGCACAATTGAGATGGGGTGGGTGGGTGGTGCTTACCCTTTGTCTTTCTTTTCGTAAAATACATAGTCTTCTTTCAACAACAAAATACTTAAAATATCAAATGTTAAATTTGAGGTTAGAATTATATCCAGCTGCATTACCAGGATTGCGAGATTACCGATTTACCCTACAACTAAGAAAAATTAGACTTTGCAATTAAGCTCCGCCCTCTGATCTCACAACGAATAAAAGATTTAACACGATTTGAATCAGGGTGGGTGGGTGGAGCATAATTTTGGCTGCTTTTTCTTAATCGTAGTTTTCTTTCAACAACACGATACTTAAAACATGTTCACGTGGTAGTTTCTTGAAGAGAAATATGGACTTTTCAATTTAGCTCCGCCCCCCGTCTCACAACGAATAAAATATTAAGCACAATTGAGATTGGGTGGGTGGGTGGGGCTTATTCTTTGACTTTATTTTCGTAATATACATAGTCTTCTTTCAACAGCCAGATACTTAAAATGCTGAATTTGAGGTTAGAATAAAATCACCACAATTGGTATGCCCGCCCTCAATCGTGATAGATTTTTTATTCGTTGTTAGACCAAGGGGTGGAGCTTAATTATTGCAAAGTCCATATTTCTGTACAAGAAATTACCAGGTAGTGAAACATGTTTGAGGAATAATCGCGTAGTTGAACACAAACTATTTATAACAAGACATCGAAACAAGAAAAAAAAAACTATACAAAAATCGATAGATCTGGCAATAATTATAATCGAGATATTTTTCTAACCTCAAATTGACCTTTTAATATTATAACTATTTTATTGTTGAAAGAAGACTGTATCCTACGAAAAAAACACAACGGATAAACCCCACCCACCCACCCCCACTTCAATTCTGATTAATTTTTTGTCCATCGTGCGACGAGAGGCGGAGCTTAAAAGAAAATTGTATATTTCCCGACACGAAAAAACCACGTGAAACATGTTTTAAGTATGGGGTAGAAGCACAGGATTTTTATATTTTTGAGATATTGGTGGGGCTAAATAGATTAATTTTGACGTGTACAATGTAATACTTAATACAATATTGTTGTGGTGCTAATGAGAAAGGTCGAAACGGCTTTCACCCTGGCCTTAAAAATAAGTAACCGGCCCACTTGATTGCCTGAAGGGTGAAAAGGAAAGCTAAAAGCCCGAATGTTATCAAAACGCAAAAAATCGCTCCAAAAAAGCTTCCCTGATTTGTTTGTGGAACGCACTTTTTATAACTTTCATATTCGAAGTAAAACTAGATTAAATTTTGTTACCGTTTGCTCGCCCTAATTAAATATTACATCATGTTTGGTTTTTACGTATGGTAATACGAAATTTCGACCTGATAAATTAAATCAGTTCACCGATTACAGTGCGCGGATTTTGAATTTATTGCACTGCATTTAATATTTATTTAATCGTTTTTTGTATTTGCGCTGGAGCATTTGCAGTCTAGTCTGGTTTTAATAAAAATACATTTGTAATTACAATTTGCGTCCAATTTAACGTTGTGCTGCTCGCTCGATGCATACCTTTGAAGACTTTTTTTACCATTATTGACTAAACTTATTGTCGAAATAGTCCATCATAATTACGAACTCTGACCTTTTAGTTACTAGAAAAAAAAAACCCGCGTCGAAGTATCGACTTTATAATTACCCATTTTAGAGCGTCGTTTTTAATGAAGCAAACCTGCCCTAATCACACCCTTGCGCCGAGATTCTTTGACATTTGGATAGTTTTTTATCCAGGTCACGCCAGAAATCCCCCATTTGTACATCTCTTACTGAACACAAAACAGTTCGAAAATAATCAGATAATAAATTCGTTGTTCACGTTCAGTCAGCTGCCGAAAAAATAACAATTAATTTCCCGAAAAAAGCAAATTCGTCGTGTTCGCGTTATCGTACGTCTTTGTTTGGGGCCACTTCAATATTTAGTTAAATTGATATTGTGGCGCCATCTATAACGAGATCAAGAGATCGGTTTCGAACGTAGTGGGTCTTAAAAATGTCTTGAAAGAAGCCCGGATAGCGTCGGGGAGTTTGTTATGAGTCTATAAATACAATTCCTATCTGTTTTCATGAGGAAATAAAATTCTCTTAAAACAAGGCTTTGCTATTTTATTCATGCCGGGTGCGGATTACGAAATACGGTTAGTGGGAGATTTTGTCTATTATTTAGGGGATCGAGCGGGTGGATTGCGATCGGGATAGCAAGGAAGGGTGGTTTTTATTTGATGGGATCATGGAGGGCGCCCACACACAAACACAGCGAGGGTTCCTTGCATGTAAATCACGGGAACATCGAGTGCTACTTTGACGCAGAAGTTGTAATTAATTTAGGCGGAAGTTGCTTTCGGAATCCCTCAATCCGGTCCTGTAGCTCCATCATGAAACAAAATATGCGGCATTATCGGCAGAATGGGACTCGAAGACGTGAGGAAGAATGCAATTTCGAGAAATAAATGCGAGTGGATTGAGTTGTTATGAGATTTCTCGGTAGATGTTTCATTTAATATTTGCGAGGAACTGAAGCAGTGTTGATTGAATGCAAAAGCTTTGAGATACGATCTCGAAGTGGCATGTTGTTAAGTGGGGTGTTTTTGCGTGCAGGAGCGAAAATTTCCAGCCGATAAAATGCTTTTAATTTTGAGTACTTATTACGAAATAAACCGGGACATGATTTATTTTAAACGGTTAACATTGATGGGAGATAAACACGGACAAGATGGCGGAGTGTGTTCGTGTGTAATCCTACCGACTGCGCCAGAAAGTTGCAGTCTGTGCGAAGATTACTGCATATTAAGAAACAACTTCGGTAGTCGAACAATGAGACGTCAAACATCAAAGCTGAAAACTCGTCGTAAAATGTTTAATACTAAGTTGTAGCCGAAATTAAAAGCAAGACAGTCTGAATAATGCGAAGTTAGTGCAAAAACGGTACCGCGGAAGCGTGGTCACTAATCTCACCTTTGTTTGAGGCACTCGGAGACGAGAGCTCGTAATAGGAAAAATAAAGAGCCGTCCGTTCGTGATGGAGGGTTTATTATTGACCTTCTGCCATGCGAGCGTGAAGTATTCGTTGTATTATTTCTAAAACGCTGTCAACTTGACGTGGGTTTGGATCCATTTTTATTATACATCTCCCCGATACTAATGCTGGAGTTTTTAGTGGAACGGTACCCGTCGACGCCGGCGAATCGATGAAAACAGAATTTCCAAGTTTTTTTAAGCGCTGATTATGAAAAAACTTTGAACATTCGTGCGCGCTCGGCGGACGACACTAATTAAAAAAAATCTTTTCTCTGATACTTGCCCGGTATTATATTTCGCATTATTTTTATACCTGGAAATATGAGCGCTTTCATTCTTCCGTAAAAATTTTAATGAGTCGTAAAGAAGCGAAATTTTTGCGTTACGCGAAAAACTCAGACTATTGTATCGTGGATTTAATACAGCGGAAGAGCGCTTTTTATCGTCCGGCCCCGCGCTGTCATAAAACAGCCCCTAAGACAATTGCAGAGGCATCGAATAGGTACCTGGGTTCCTCTAGCGGCTTTATTGCCCCAATTAGTATTTATAAACACGGAACGGCCCTGAATTATTACCGATTTGTTTGGACTTTTTCAATTCGCTTGAATTATTAACGGCAGCTGTAACCGGCACCTACGCCAAATTGTTGCGGGGGTGTTGCGAAGAGATAAAATGAAACATTAAATCCTTTTTTTATAGGCTCGCATCGAGAACCGGCGTATTTATCAAAATGGAAACGAAAACGTAACAAATTGGAATTGCGCACCCTCGAAATCTGCCCTTTGTCTTTGCGCAATAAATCCCAGTTACCGGCACAAAGGACAACTTTATTTTGATTATTGTAAAATATCGCGATCAACTCTACCCGATTGCTGTTGTAGAATGATATTTCAGACCTTTGTCGGAGGCTTAATCATATTTGCCTCACAAACTCGAATTAAACTCCCCGAATATTAATTATTACGTGGCGTACAGAGCTGTATTAATACGAGAACGCTGCACGGAATTTCTTCTCAACAGCAAAATTATCCCGGATTTTTCACCCAGATTCTAAATCCAATCCTACCGACTGCGCCATTAACGAGCCAACACTAATCGTCATAATAATACCAACAACGGGAACTTTGATCGCTGGTTCTACATAATGGTTTATATTTTGCTGTTTATTTCTTAATATACATAGTCATCTACACTAAAACAAAAAAGGCAATATGTAATCCCGCCCACCCACCCATCTCAATTGTAATGATTTTTTTTATTCGCCGTGAACCAAGGGGGCGGAGCTTAACTGCAAAATTCTTATTTCTTTACAAGAAATTAAAAACATGTTTTTGAGTCTGGTGTTGTTCAAAGAATAATATGTACATTAAGAAAACAGGCAAAATGTTTACCCCGCCCACCCACCCCATCTCACTTGTGATCATTTTTTATTCTTAGAAACTTAAAAGACGTTCAAAATTGTAAATTTTTGCTGAATTTTGCAGTTAGCCTCGATCTCTAGGTCTGGCAACGAACGAAAACTTCATTACTACCTATTTAGATCAGGGCAAGTATGGATGGGGCTTTAATTTTTTCTTAGTATACATAGTATTCTTTGACCAACACGATACTCAAAACCATGGTTGTAAATTCTCGTGGAGAAATAAGGGTTTTGCAGTTAAACTCCGCCCTCTTGACTCACGACGAATAAAAAAAATCATCAGAGTGGAGACAGGGTGGGTGGGCGGGGCATATATTTTTCCTTTTCTTCTTAATACACATAGTCATCTTTTCAGAACAAGAAACTTAAAACATGGTTAAATGGTACATTTTTGCAAGGAGATATGGATTTTGCAATTATGGGGCGGAGCCTAATCACAAAATGGATATTTCTTTCTACAAATTTTGCATTTTGATTATGTTTTAAATTTTATGTTGGGGAAAGAAGTCTACAGATTTTAAAACGAAAATGCAAAATATATGCCCGCCCACCGTCCTATCTCAATTGTGATGATTTTTTTTTATTCACCGTGAACCAAGAGGGCGTAGCTTAACTGCAAAATACTTATTTCTTTACAAGAAATTAAAAACATGTTTTTGAGTCTGGTGTTGTTCAAAGAATAATATGTACATTAAGAAAAAAGGCAAAACGTTTACCCCGCCCACCCACCTCATCTCACTTGCGATCATTTTTTATTCTTAGAAACTTAAAACACGGTTTAAAATTGTAAATTTTT
The DNA here is from genome assembly GCA_022388445.1 of Zophobas atratus. Lineage (NCBI taxonomy): Eukaryota > Metazoa > Arthropoda > Insecta > Coleoptera > Tenebrionidae > Zophobas > Zophobas atratus. The sequence continues at coordinate 3,339,159 of CM039444.1, forward strand.
GCTGAATGTTGCAGTTAGCCTCGATCTCTAGGTCTGGCAACGAACGAAAACTTCATTACTACCTATTTAGATCAGGGCAAGTATGGATGGGGCTTTATTTTTTTCTTAGTATACATAGTATTCTTTGACCAACACGATACTCAAAACCATGGTTTTAATTTATCGTGGAGAAATAAGGGTTTTGCAGTTAAGCTCCGCCCTCTTGACTCACGACGAATAAAAAAATCATCAGAATGGGTGGGCGGGGCATATATTTTTCCTTTTCTTCTTAATATACGTAGTCACCTTTTCAGAACAAGAAACTGAAAACATGGTTAAATGGTACATTTTTGGAAGGAAATATGGATTTTGCAATTATGGGGCGGAACCTAATTGCAAAATTGATTTTTCTTATACAAATTTTCCATTTTTAGACATTTCGATTCCTCAATTTTTCGATTTTTTAGTTCTTCATTTTTTCTATTTTCTAATTTTACGAATTTTTTCAGTTTGTGATGTTTTGATTTCTCGATCTTTCGATTTTTCGAGTTCTCATTTTCGGATTTTTCGGTTTTCACAAAATCGATATTTCTTTCTACAAATTTTGCACTTTGAGCATGTTTTAAATTTTATGTTGGGGAAAGAAGTCTACAGATTTTAAAACGAAAAGGCAAATATATGCCCGCCCACCCGCCCTATCGCAGTTAAGATTTTTTTTATTCGCCGTGAACAAAGGGGGAGGAGCTTAACTGCAAAATCTTATCTTTACAAGAACTTAAAAACACGTTTTTGACCCTCGTGTTGTTCAAGGAATACTACGTATATTAAGGAAAAAACGAAAAATGCTTACCCCGCCCACCCACCCATTTCAATTGTGATGATTTTTTTATTCTTAGAAACTTAAAAGACGTTTCAAATGGTAAATTTTTTGATACTCTGTACAGTTGATTGCTTAGTTTACTAGTGACGTCATTCATTTTATTTGATTAAAAATTGTCACGATGTTCTTGATAAATATAATTTTACATCACTATATGCTCGGCGAAATAAACTTCTTCCTGTTGAAATCAATAAATATTATTATGGTATTGAGGAAGTTTCTTGTAAACCTAGCCGAAATCGGTTGTAAAACATTATTTCGAAAAATGAGATACACGAATAAATTTTGACACGAGGAATAAAAACCCAATGAATAATAGACTTCCTATTTATTTCAATGAAATGACAAATTCGTATTAAAAATGCAGCGAGATATTTCCCCAAATCAACTTGACGAACGATCTTTCATACTATATATTTTACAAAGGATGTGTAGCCATCTAGTTTTATTTGGTGCCACAGGTGGCTATAAAAACGCGCTATAAATTTACCAGAACTCACTATGACTTTCTTAACGTTGGACAGGTAGGCAACCAATAATTCAGGTGGAATGATCGATTTGCTACCCACTTCATTAAAGTGGCAAACTTTTATTAAAACTGCAATACCAGATCTTCCACGATCATTAATACACCCACAAAACGTCGAAAAACCTTCGTAAAACCAGTGTGAGTGGGCAACTCTCTAGGGATCGAGGCGACGTCGACGTCGTTGTTCTTCAAGTCGATCCAGTAGCGAAACCTCAAATATGTTTAAATTAAAATAGAATCGAGTCGTTCGCAGTTTTTACGAGCGAAGCCTTTGGAATCTCAGGATCGCGAAAGTGGAAGTTTTCGGAACTGCTTCTCACTAAGTTAACGTTTCATTTTAATCATAAATTTTTTCGAGTCGGTAGTTACGTTTTATGCGATTTCATCAAACAGGAAGGTCCGATCGATCGCCTGCTTCGGATTTGTGGGCTCATTCTCCCATGGCGTGAGTATTGCTTTTTAATTAACCCGAATAGGTAATTAGTAGGGGAATTTGAAGTGTTTATTTTAATTCCCCGGCGGAAAGTCTGAAAGTTCATTTCGTGCGAAATCCGTCGGGTATTTGTGATTATTATAAGTTATAACAAAGGATGTTAAAACTCTCCGACGCGGACCCAAGTTTCCAACAAGTAAAAGTACTCTTATATCTTCTGCTCGGGCAAGTTCAAGACGATAAGCAGCGTCGCGTGGCGCTCTCTAGGCAAATATGGCACAAAAATAGCGCGAATTAAACCCTCCCCGAAAAACCGCGCGATGTGCTACAGCACCCAGAACAAAAGCGGCGGCGTCGCGAACTCCCTAACTACAAACTAATCGCTGTTCGACATCACACACGCTCACAATCGCGCACAACTTGCCATAAAACGATAACCCCAATTATTAACTTGTTAGTCCCCCGAGACATCCGCGCGCTTTACCGGCGGCCCCTAAATCGAAATCAACACACGCCTTCTAATAAATTACTTGCTTCGTACAGACTCCATAAATTCGTCTGATTTATACGCCGACTTGCTTAAAATATCTAGACAAATATGCTAGTGTTAACTAATTTATCTTGCTCTTCTTGTCCTTTTTAACTAATACGGCCGCCGTTAACACGAAATATAATTAAGGGAGCACTTCCCTAATTTCTGCGTAAACGTTCTTTGTCTCAAAGAAGATCAAACGCGCTGGCCACGGCCTAAGCGGAAATCGAATTATTTTCCCTCGTTAGGCGAGAACGAATTAAGGTGAGGGGCGCCGCTTAATCGAATTATGAAACAACGCACATGCTGCACACTGCAGGTCTTCAATCAAAGCGACTCTTTGTAGTCGGCTTCTTTGCCCGGACGAAAGCTCTATTACGCTGAATAGACCCACGTAGGGCCACTACTTTCAAAGCTAGATCGCACGGTCGAAACTCGGCCCATTCCACTTCTTTCTTCTTAAGAGGAGGTTTTACCCACACGGAAAGTAGCCCGCGCAAGGGGTTATGATTTTTCGAATCACTGATTTATTATTGCTTAAAAATAGTTCCAAATTTAACTGAGTGTTGTCAAAGGATGTGGCATTTTGCCACCGTTCGAATTTTTTAAGTCTGATAAGTAACTGTTGCAATATAAATTCACAAATTGGCTTAAAAGAAGCGTTTGTACTCGGCAATTAAGTGACGCCTTCGAAAAATTCAAACGGAGGCAGCAAGATCAATATTTCGTAACTGTCTATATAAAATTGCGACGTTGTAAATTAGAAAATGTTGCTATAAGACGAAAAAACAGAACGCATGTTTTCGGACAAAATGCAAGCCGATTTCTGTTCGCCCTCACTCGGGTCAGGTGCAGCAACATAAAAAATCTTTCCAGAAATAGTCTTATATCTCCAGTGCTTTAGATTTAATTGAGACACGGCAATTTGGGAGCCGGAATAGATACTTCCATCGTAAATATATCAACTATTTTAATGGAAAGAAAATAATAATACAAATTTGGTCGAAAGTTGTTTCGAGAGAACTTCCCTCGCTCCTGAAGTACAATGAAACATATCAAGCATTTTCGAGTTGAATTATTTCTTTGCACAATTTTGTGATGACGCCTTCAACATTTTTACAAGGACACGTACATCAACTTGGATTGCTGCAGTGTAAAATAAATTGACTTATTCATTATTCTTTTTGAGTCACCTGATTAAGCAAATCTAAAAAAATTGTCGAAAATTATTTCCTTCCCTTGCCCCCGATGTACAGTGCCACAACTCCTGCTTCTTTAAAAAATTAAAACATTTGATTTTTTGTTATAAACATTTTTGAGATGTCATGACATTGACAGGGAGATCGGGCAACTGTTGGTTAGCTTTTTACCATTTACACGATATTATTAACATCCATATAAAATGTATAAAATACAATCGGTCCGGTAGTTTTGGAGATTATTTGCCTAATAAAAGTTTGAACAGACAGTACTGAGCCACGAGACCTAATTTTTCATACGCTATGAGTCATGAAATGTCGAAAAAAACATAAAAATAGCCAGTCGCCTCCCGATAGACTCGATTACAATACTTTTTTTGCTTACGCTCAGGAAATAAAAATAAAATTTCAAAATTAAATTTTATAATTTGTTGAACATTTTGTATTTTATAGAACAACACCGAAAACACACAAAATATTTGTCGACGCGATGAATAAACTTTTAAAGCGAAAACATTAACTGTGAGTTATTTATAAACAACGATATTGACGGCGCCGTAAACACTTACCTATTTTAAGGTTACTATGGCAACAGAAACCAAAAAGCACGTGTGCTGGAAGTTCGATCTCCCGCATCCTGGTGAATGCGCGAAAGTCATCAAAAAAGGTCATGAGGGCAAAAAAATATATTTACAGCACATTATTAACTGAAATAAAGCTAAATGTGCAATATCCGTAATAATAAAAATGCGAACGCTTATACAGAAGAATGTCACGTAGACATTTGTCTGATTTGAATGAGTTTATCGCCTCAAAACATACGACTAAAATTATTCATAAAACTGAATTGAACAAAATATTCTAAATGTTGTTATGATAATTCTTACCTTATCATTATTTTATTGTTATAAAGACGGGCATATTCTCACATTTTTGAGAAAATGGGGTGGCTCGTTCTTAATTTGATCAATGATAAATTGACTGATTCAATAATTTTTTTGAATCACCTGTATAAGAAAATCTAAAAAATATGAATGCAATGATAAGCTACAAGTATAGTCTGATCATATTTTGCACATTTTGTTGATAAACATATACTTATATTTTTATTAAAAAGTTACCATGCTTCACAGTAACTTCAAAACGTCAAGATTTCAAAGTATTCAGTTTTGCAATTCTTGATTTAATCAATAAAATACTCAGTCATTTTTTTTTTCAGACACCCCGTATAAGCAAATCTAAAAAATATTAATGCAGTGTTTTGATTAAAAATTTATTATGCTTATCATAACTTTAAAACATCTGCAAGATTTCAAAGCATTCGGTTTTGCAGATTTAAAATGCAAAATTTTTTTGATAATGTTTTTTTTTCTTAAAAATTGTCATTTTACAATTAATCGATTTTGAAAAATGTTTTTGAATTCTCGAAGAAATGCAACCGAAAATAACTTCTACAAGTCGAAAACTACAGGAAAAAGTCTTTGGGTAATTTTCAAATGGGACTGGAAAAACTATCAAAAAATTCAAATTTCAAAATTATTGAAAAATTGAGATTTTTCAAAAGTTCCCTAAAAATCTCCAAAAAATTCTGGGATATAGATCTCGACGAGCTAATTCTAAAAACAAAGTATTAATAATCCCCAACCAAGGTTTTCGAATAATTTTTTTGTCCCGAAAATTTTCATTTTTTATTTTATTGATTTTGAAAAAATGTTTTTGAATTTTTCGAGAAATAAAGCCGCAAACAACTTCTAGAAGTCGAAATCTACAAAATTATGTCTTTGGGTAATTTTCGAACGGTGCTCAAAAAATTAAACCGAGAAGGTTTTGGAAAATTAAGATTTTTGAAAAGTTGCCTAGAAATGTTCAAAAAATTCGGGGATATAAATTTTGACGAGCTAATTCAATATACATCCGGATAAAGATATTCGGAAAATTCGGTTTGGTAAGGAGATTTTTTTGTCTCAAAAATTGTCCGTTTTCATTTTGTCGTTTCTCAAAAAAATTTGGAATTTTCGCCAAAAATCTTCAAAAAATTCTGAGATATAGATCTAGATGAGCTGATTACTGAAGTCCCGGACCAAGTTTTTGAACAATAATTTGGTTTGATAATAAAATTGTTTGGTCTAATTTATCCATTAATGGATTCTGAAAATATGTTCTGAATTTTTGAAGAACTGCAGCCAAAATAACTTCTACAAGTTGAAATCTACAAGAAAAAGGTTTTAGGTAATTTTCGAAGGGAACTGGAAAAACGGCCAAAAAATTAAAATTAAAATTTCAAAAATATTCAAAAGGTTAGATTTTTGAAAAATTGCCAAAAAATTCTGGGAGATCTCGACGAGCGAATTCTAAAATCATAATATTAATAATCCCGAACCAACGCTTTCGAATAATTTTTTGTCCTGAAAATTTTCATTTTCCATTCTGATTTTGAAAAAATGTTTTGAATTTTTAGAAAAAAATCTTAAAAAAATTCTGCGATAGACTTCTAGACGAGGTGATTCGAAAAACATAAAGTATTAATGATCTCGGACAAAATTTTTCGAACAATTTGGTTTGATAATGTTTTTTTTTTTCTTAAAAATTGCCATTTATCAATTAATCGATTTTGAAAAATGGGACAAATGGCTACTTTCATGTTTTCTTGACGTTTTATGATTCCTAGAGTACGAAGACATAGGTTTCCCGTTTAAGTATGTTGACGTCTGTCCGCCATCTGTGTTGATTTTTATTAGATAGATAATCTCCAATTATTTATTATTATTTTATTGTAGTATTGTTATTATTAGTATTACACTGCACCCATCCACACTGATATACTAAGTGTCCTTCCAAAAATGTTGATGACGTCAACAGAAAACTTTGTAATGGAAACATTGACTTGAAACATAAACATAGCATGCTTCTTTAGCTTTATTTTAACATTATATACATAATTTTAATTTAACATACAGGGATTATAGTAAAAACTAATAATAGTTGCAAAATCAAGTCTTAGAATTTTCCGAAGAAGTGGGATATGTTGTACTGTGCTGCAGGGACGAATTATTTTTTAATTTTCCGAGTAGTGGAACGTGAATCATCTTACTATATACACTCACCGGCAAAAAAAAAACCGGCCACCCTGAAAAATTTCGCAAAATCAAACTTTAAAAATTATTAATTTAACTAGTGATCGTTATTTTATTAAACAACCATTCACTATTCACAAATGATGTAAAAATTAGCAAAAAAAAAAAGAAGACAAATAAACGCAGAATTAAATTAAATTTAACAAAACTTAACAGAACGACAATTTGAGAGACGTCTGTAAGAGTTACGCGTGAAAACGTTTATTAATTGCCAAACTTATAATCAAATGATGAAAAACACTGTTTACAATTGTTTTGTTTAAGAAAATATCGTACTTACTCTGTTTTTGTTATTTTGTTAAATTTAATTTAATTCTCGTTTATATATCTTCTTTTTTTGCTAATTATATACAACATGTATCAATAGTGAATGTTACTTTAATAAAATAACGATCACTAATTCAATTAATAATTTTTAAAGTAGTTTTGCGAAATTTTGCAGAGTGGTCGTTTTTTTTTGCCGGTCAGTGTAGATAGTAGTTTTTTTTTTTTTGTTACTGTTCATTTTCACTTTGACGTTTTGGTATTTTGTTCGTATAAGTTCTTCTAAATAAAAAAACATGAACCTTTTAAAGAATATTTTTCATTTAATATATTCTTTTATGTTAAATTATTATTGTGTATTATGTTAAATTTTAACTTATTAAATCGTATTCCCCCTGTCCGAAAATATGGTATACATTTTACAAAATTATTATAATTACCGAGTGACGACCAGCAAATTATAACCAAATAATTTTGTTTGCAACTTGTATAATAATGGAACGTCATATAAATAGTGGACTGAGATCTACGTTCGTTTCTGTTAAAAAAGTGCCCAAGAAAATTACTACAATAACAACAAAATAAATCGACACAAGAATAATTAAATTAAATGAATTATTTATTATAATAAATAATTATAATAATCTAACTTTTTAAATAAATAGAATAAATAAATAAATAAAATAAATAATCAATGCATATCATTACTTGGTCTTAGTATCCGTAATGATAGAAGTCTTGCCTGAATGCCGGTCATTTCCAGGTCAGTGGTGGGTCTTAATAACATATTATAATAATCTAATTTATTTATTTACTTTTATTTATTTAATTTTAAGTATAAAATTCTTCATCTTAATAAATCCAAACTTCGTCGTGGGGGCAAGTTACCAACGAGATTACTATGTTCTCCAGAGGCTCTAAATAAAGTCCCATTGCATATACATTGAAATGTATTGTCTTTATAATAGTATTATTAAATAAAGTTACAAATGTATACCATAATTTCGGACAAAAATAAATTTAAAATATATACCATATTTTCGGACGTAAAATCAAATTTTGTTGTCGACAATTTGACAGGATGTTCCCCTGACTTATTCGTAACCTTGAGCCTCGAAGTGGTAAAATCTACCTACACCAGTCTGAAACATGAAACTGATATCTTTGCCGGCCTGGCGGCGTTCCTTCACTCTGCTGGAAATACGTCAAGATACGGAGTTCGACGACGGTACCCGAACTAAGTTGAATCTTTCTGTGTGCGCTTTGACTACGGGTCACCTTGCCCCCCGAAAATGTTTACGTCCCTCAGAATGCAAAAAGGTCACAGTCCGAGAAACGAATGAATGGCTTGACTAAAACCTCTTAATGATAATAACGTATAGACGGTCACTCACACTATTACGATCAGTGAGCCGTAGCCCTTTCGCCCTCCCACGACCTGACACTCGCAGACTCCCTTAATAAGCCCCGATTAACCCTTTTCGACTTGATAATTAATATTTCATGTGTTGAGCCACACATCAACGCGTTGTGAATTTCGCACGACATATCAAAGTTGGTATCAGTGTCTCCAATTAGGGCCCACATAGTGTCTTCGACGTCTTCATTACAGTTTACGTTCCGGGTGTACACGTTTCCGCTCTCAAAAAATTCTCCGGAGGCATAACCTGTCATAACCTTCGTTCGAAATTTATGGAATCCCGGTCTGACGTCACTGTTTTACGAGCTTGTCCTATATGTAATATAGTTGGAGATTAATCCGGTTAATTTCCTTTCCATGAAATTCGGACGAAATCGTTCGGATAAATCCTCCGGGCTTGTCTGTGACGGAGGACTTATAAATTGCGGCTTCCAGACTGGCCGGCGATATCTTGGCGCCGACACGACGACGACTCCTCGGACGTTCGAACATCCTCTGACCTTGTTGCACCGCTTTTGCTCTTTTATTACTGCAGCCCCGTCGAAATTTAATTTCGTACTTTATTGGATTTTCTTGCTTTGGTAAGATGGTTTTATAATTTTGTAATCCTGTTAGAGCTTCAAAGGTTTACAACTTGTTTGCACAACGTTTTACGACAGAATAGATAAAAAACGAATTCAAAACCGAAAAAAACGGCGAGAATAATTAGAAGATCGCTCAACAATACAAATGAACTGTTCTTAATGTGGTTTAAATCCTCGAGAAGTCTCGAATTCAGATGAGATCTTTAACAGGACCAAGGGTTCAAATATCAATTAAAAGGACAAAAGATTGCTGCAGCTTATCGGGCGACGACCAGAGACAAAGCTGGCGGAATTTCACGACGTAATTAAAACTTTGCTATGAAGTTATTAACGGCTCGAATTTACCATCATCAAATATTTATCAATTGTTATTAGGCGGCGAAAAACGCCACCGTATGTACGAAAATCCGATTTCTATCAGCCGGCTATAAATATTAATGGGCTCTATTAAGATTTCATCTAACCACCTGCAGCGCTACGAAGCTAGGCTAGAACACTGCACATCCTTTGAAATTAATTTCCCCAAGTTTTAGAATCCGGGGACCCACAATGTTCCATAATTTAATCCCATGGGAAGAAAGTCAATAATTAACAGGCCGGCAATTTTACGTACGACGTGCAATATAAAGCAACGCGCTACCTCTATTCAGGAATTCGCGATGGCGCAGTCGGTAGGATGCAGCACGTAATTTTAACATAAATGCAACGGGCGTAATTTCAACTTTGAAAAAAAGATCGACATTTCAGTTGATAGATTATGTCGATATCTCGGTAAGATACAATATTTTTTAAAATAAGTGATTGTTTAGTGTTTAATTAATCGTTCATTCTTCGAAGGAAATTCCATTTTTAGACGAAGAGAGAGCATGTTTCGCTTCAACTTTTGTATCAGTGCAAAGACAACATTGAGCTCTATGGGAACAACCGGTCATTTTTGTTTAAAGTTTATATTTATCAAAATATTTGCGTTTTAAAAATATATTGAATAATGAAAATAACGCTAAACTAGGCAACCCTATTTACAAAGGAAAGGAAAGGAAAAACTGAAAATTTAAAAACGTTAAAATTTGAAAAATTCAAAAATCGAAATATTTAGAAATCATAAAATTGAAGAGCATCAAAATTGAGAAATTGTATCATTGAAACATCGGAGAATTGAAAAATCGAAAAATAAAAAATGGAGAAACCGAAAATTTAAAGAATGAAAAAATTGAAAATGTCCAAAATTGAAACATTGAAAAGTTGAATAATTTCAATAATGTGTTTATAAAACACATTTTTTCCAAAAATCTTGACATCTAAGGTAAAAACTCAACACGGATTCATAAACGGAGGATATAAAATTTAAATTACATCCACTACTGTAAAATTTGGAGAATCCGTCATTTCATTGTTGATAACAAATTTTGAAACTAAATTCTCGTTTCGGAGGTTCGAATTAGTAAAGAGAACAATTTTCATCTAGATCGGAGAATTTTTTATTTACTTTTTGACGTCGTCAAAATTTTCGGATCTAGACAATGTCAAGCTACCTCTCTTAAATAAACTCTGAATTGTTTAAAAATTCCTCGCTTTACTAATTTTGACCTAATGAAGAAGTATCTGGGCTCGAAAGATGTCTCCGACACCTTCTGAGCCGTTCTTACTAAAATAAGAATGATTTTGGCAAATGAGATACCTTCCAAGAAAACAGAGGGTGGGTGGGCGGGGCTAGTATTTGATAAGATAAGACAGACTTTAGCACCATTATATCCAGAAATCATTTTCAGCTTCGTTTCTTTGGAAATTTCTACCGTTTTTCTAAAATCACTAATTGAAATACAGCAATTTTTAGAGTTTCCTCAAAATAGCTCTCTATAAAAATTTTGTATATAAAAAAAGGAAATTATTATTGTTTTTTGTTCCATTGTTCCATTATTGGTTTCCACTTCCACTCGACAGAAGAACATATTTAGCCCCGCCCACCCATCCTGTCTCCTTTTCAGTGATTAATTTTATCCGATCTGAATGAAATGAATTATTGAACAGAAATAAAATTAGTCGTTGGAATGACAAGAAGGGGGTGGGCGGGACTAGTATTTGCTAAGATAAGACTGATTTTGGCAAATGATATACCTTTCAAGAAAATAGAGGGCGGGTGGGCGGGGCTAGTATTTGATAAGATAAAACTGATTTTGGCACTTTTGAGTTTTTCGACCATTTTTCAACTATATCCAAAAATTAGTTCAAGACATTTTCTTGTAGATTCCGATATCCAGAAGTTAGTTTCGGAAATTTGTACCGTTTTTCTAAAATCGCTAACTGAAATACATCAATTTTTAGAGTTTGAATGTCGACTGATAATAAATTAAAAAAAATCTAGAGTTCTAGCAGATGTTTTTGAACTTGTATTCTTGCTTAGAAGTTTCAAATTAGTAAAAAGAACAATTTTCGAGCAAATTGGAATTTTTTTACTTAATTTTTGACATGGGTAAAATTTTCGGTTTGTATCAAGTCAAGCTATCTCGCTGAAACAGGCTCCGATTTGTCTAAAATTTGCCCGTTTCGCTAACTTGGACCACCTGTATAAATTTCGGACTGAAAAGATGTTTCTGGAATTTTTTGAATTTTTTTATTTTTTATGGATCTACAATTCTGAAAAACCTCACCGTCCGATACATCGATCTGTCGATTTTAAACGGTTACTACCTTAAGTTTGGTTTGAAAATTAATTACCACCACCAAAAGAGTTCAGTAAATCTAACGGTGAAAACCTGCATCCGATATTTTATGCTGTTTCGGAATTACTGGACGTTATATTTAATTTTTTTTAGAGTATGAAAGTCAATCGACATTATATTAAAAAAAATCTAGAGATACAGAAGATATTTTTTGAACCTGGATTCTTGTTTAGAAGGTTCGAATTAGTAAAGAGAGCAATTTTCAGCCAAATTGGAGAATTTTTTTTATTTAATTTTTGACATCGTGCAAATTTTCGGATCTAGACCATATCAAGCTATCTCTCTTAAATAGACTCTGAATTGCATAAAAATTCCACGCTTTACTAATTTTGACCTTCTGAACAAGCATCTGGGGTCGAAAGATGTCTCCGGCACCTTGTGAAATTGTTTTGAATTTTTTGAAGATCTACATTTCCGAAAAACGACACCGTCCTATAGATCCATCTGTCGATTCCAGGGGGTTGCTGAGTTTGGTCTGAAAATTAGTCACCATCATCAAAAAACTTCAAAAAATCGAACGGTCGAAACCGGACTCCTCTGTCGTATCTTGTTCCGGAGTTATGAGACGTCAAATGTGAAATTTGTTTGTAGAGTATGAATGTCGATCGATAAAAAAAAATCTACAGGTGCCGAAGACATTTCTTGAACTTAGATTCTTGTTTAGGAGGTTCGAATTAATCAGGAGAGCACTTTTCAGGCAGATGGGAGAATTGTTTTATTTAATTTTGGACATCGTGAAAATTTTCGGATTAACCATATCATATATGTCTTAAACAGACTCTGAATTGTATAAAAATCCATCGTTTTACTAATTCCGACCCTCTGAAACAAGCATCTGGGCTCAAAAGATGACTCTGTCACCTTCTGAATATTTTTTTAATTTTTTGATGATCTACATTTCCGAAAAACGGCAACGTCCATCAGTCCGGACTCCGCTGTCTCATCCCGTTCTTGTTAAAATAAGAATAATTTTGGCAAATGACATACCTCCAAGAAAACAAAGGGTGGGTGGGCGGGGCTAGTATTTGATAAGATAAGACAGACTTTAGCACTTTTGACATTTTGAACCATATCCAAAATTTAGTTGAAGACTTTTTTGGACATTTCGATATCCAGAAGTCGTTTTCAGCTTCGTTTCTTTGGAAATTTCTACCGTTTTTCTAAAATCGCTAATTGAAATACAGCAATTTTTAGAGTTTCCTCAAAATAACTCTCTATAAAAATTTTGTAGATAACAAAGGAAATTATTATTGTTTTTTGTTCCATTGTTCCATTATTGGTTTCCACTTCCACTCGACAGAAGAACATATTTAGCCCCGCCCACCCACCCTGTCTCCTTTTCAGTGATTAATTTTATCCGATCTGAATGAAATGAATGATTTTATACAGAACAAAAATAAAATTAGTCCTTAGAATGACAAGAGGGGGGTGGTAGTACTTGTTAAGATAAAAATTATTTTAGCACATGACATATCTTCCAAGAAAATAGAGGGCGGTCACGATTGGCACTTTTTCTTATTTCTCACATGCTAGATTCTATTATTAGTTTCCATTCCCACTCAACAGAAGAACATCACCAAAAAGTGATTGATTTTCGAAAAAATCTCAAGGCAACTAAATAAGTAAAAAAAATAAATCGATTTGCTGGAATGAAGTGTGAGGTGGAATATATAAAACAATAATAAATAAAGTATCAAAATTATTTGTTGAGACGTTGTAAAATTCAACACATTTAGAACGCGACCTGCATACATTTTGATAGAAAAACTGTATAGAGTTACTAGAAATGAGTATATTCCTTCCAGAAAAACTTAGGATGTCCATAAATCCTGGTTTGCAACTAGTAAATATTCATTTATGGCATTTTTGACGCGGTTTCATAGCACAAAATAAAACCCAAATCCCCCTTCTCCTATCTTCGAATAATTTCCGGGCGACTCTTAATCCATTCCCAACCCGACTCGTACGTGACGCCGAGCGAAAGTCGCCCAACCGGGTCAGAAACCGAAAGCGGTCTGCCCCGGATCCAACTCAGTCGTCCGGTCCTGTGGCGCAACGGATAACGCGTCTGACTACGGATCAGAAGATTCCAGGTTCGAATCCTGGCAGGATCGAGTGTTTTTTTGCCCCCGGAGTGTATCCTTGCACGATCCGGCCCAGTAATCATCAAAAGTTCATCAGCAGGGGCCGACTTGCGTGGCCCTGCATAATAAGTCGGTCGCTGATTTAATGTAACACATGTCGTACGAAAGCCTCCGGTATCTTATCTTGTGTTTTTACGATTCGTGGTCATAAAACGACATCCCTAGGTGGTCGTGCGGATGGCAAATAGCTGGCGCTAGACCACTTGAACACCGCCGGAATATTTATGAGGTTGCATGCACCGCAGTTAATACGTTATAAGGGCTCTCCACTTAGATAATTGCGGGTTAATATGTCTTGGGATGGATGCAAAAATTAAAATTCTTGCCGATGAATAAATATTAATAAAAGTTTATGGTTGTTTGTTAAGTGTGTTGTTCGAGTTTGGGTGTTTTATTTGCATAGAAACGGGGCAAACTATTACGATAAAATGTACGCCACGTGCATAAATAATTCATTTCGGCCACTAGAGTTAAAAATAATTTTTGATGTTGAGCGTTTGTCGTAATCCTCGCACGAAGTGGCGCCCAACCCGAGGCGCTCCCTTAGCATGCAGGCCGTGATATAGTGCACGGAAATTAGTTTCGCAACGGCGTCAATTCTATATTGTATCGCGGTCGATCCAATACCGTGTAATCTAAAATTTAGAGCCGCATTATGTGAAAAACCGTGATTGTTCCACCTTTTTAATACCATAAAAGTGATTTAGGAAAGCCATACATCGATAACATTTTCCACGTGGGGCATATCCGAAATGAAATTTTTAAAACGTTTTAATAATAAATACGGTCGAATTTACGTGATCCCCTCGAACCATTACCGCATGAATCATTCACCCTTGCACCGGCGAGATGCGACGAACTTTAATAAATAAAGATCATGTGAGCCTCCGCAGACCAAGAAACGCTCTCCTGGAAAAAAGCATTAATAAGAAATGCTAACGTGGCCATTATTAAACGTGCCCTATCGTCGAACCTCTGTTTGTCTTGTTATACTCCCCGGAAAATCCTTACTAATCAAATAAAATTTTCCTCCTGAAAACACGCACAAAATTCAATTCGCAACGAAACCCATTCCCGCTTTTATTTTCCGAGAGATCCACTCCGAGACGTGAAAGCATCTTTAATCAGATCGAGCAAAGATTTTATCTAAGACACCGTCTCGACGCCCACCACTTTACATAATTAGGCACGAATTAAAAAAGCGCCTTTCGAATTCGCGCCGAAGGTGCGAACGGACTCCATGTAAGGGTCGAAACGGAAAGAAGTGCGTAAATCAGCGAAAACGGCCGCTTCCATAATTAGGCACGTATTATAAAAACACCTTCCTCGGCCGATCCCCCGGGATCCCGCACAAACACTCAAGGTGTGAAGCCGGCCTTAGCCGTCGAGGGGCGCTTAAGCCGGCCTAATTTGGGCTCCGTCATGTACTCCGCTACATTGAGCCGGACCTTTAAACACGACCGCCCGGATTTCGTTTCTCTCATTCCGGTGGTGCGTCAAAGGGAAATTTACACTTGGTTAAAGTTTCACGGGCATAACTGAAGGAAAATTGCCACTATCCGTGACGGAAAAAAGCCTCCCGAGGGGACGAGAGCGTTTTAGGCGGATCACGGATAAGCCGGCCTGCGGTGGATTAAATGACGCGAACTTGACACCACGCAACAGCAGACATAATGGGACCGATGTTGCGTTCTAATTAAATTATTCGATAAGGGGCGCGCAAGCCGATACGGGAATGCGAGACAAAATCGGGGAATTTTTGGATGCGGCGGCGTACTTCACGCAAAAACAGCCCTTGAATTAATATGTAGCGCATCGATGGTAATCCACTCCTAGATGGCATTACTGAGGCTGAGTATAATAATAATAATAATAATATTTATGAATCCAAGAATCGAAATATAGAAAAAACGAAATATTGAAAGTTGAAAAATCGAAAAATTAAGAAATCGTAATTATCAAATTTCCAATAACGAAAAATCGAAATTTCGAAGAGTGAAAAAATCGAAAATTCAAAATTTCGGAAATTGAAATATTGACAAATCGAAAAATATAAAATTAAAACATCGAAATATCAAAAAAATTTGAAAATCTGTCACAAAATTGAAAAATCGAAAAATGGAGAAAATAAAAAATCGAAAAGTAAAAAAATTGGAAAGTCCAAAAACTAAAGAACGAAAACATTGAGATTTGGAAAAATCGAAGACTCCGAGAATCGAAATAGAAAAAACGAAATATCGGAAAATTAAAAAGTGTAAAAATGGGAATCGAGAGAGAAATCGTGATTCGAATATCGAAAAATCGAAATTTCGAGAAATGGAAAAATCAAAAATTCAAAATTCCTGAAATTGAAATTTTGAAAAATTGAAAAGCCGAAAACTCAAAAATTCAAAGCTGTGAAAACGAAAAATCGAAAAATTGAAATATCAAAAGATCGAGAAATCGAAAACTCGAAAAGTACAGAAATGGGAAAATTTCCAAAATTGAAGTTGAAGTGTTGAAAAATCGGAAAATAGAAAAATTTCCAAACTGTAATGTAGAAAATTGGAAATTAAAACGTCAAAAAATTGAAAAAGTAAATAAAATATCGAACAATCGAAAAATCCAGAAATGGAAAAAATCACTAAACTGAAGTGTTGAAAAGTTGAGAAATCGAGCCCCTGAAAAATCGAAAGTTCGAAAATCGAAAAAATAGAAATATCTTCCTTCACAAAATTGAAAAATCAAAAAGTCGAAAATGGAAATTGAGAAATCGTAATTATCAAATTTCGAACATCGAAAAATCGAATTTTCGAAAAATGGGAAAATCGAAAATTTAAAATTTCAGAAAATAAAAATTTTGAAAAATCGAAGAGCCGATAAATAAAAAAATTAAGACGTCGAGAAGTAGAAACCTCAAAACATCGAGAAATCGAAAAATCGACAAACCGAAAAATATTAAATTAAAATATCGAAAATCGAAAAATCCAGAAATTGATTTAAAAATTCCAAAACTGAAGTGTTGAAAAGTTGAGAAATCGAAAACTTGAAAAATCGAAAGGTCGAAAATTGGAAAAATAGAAAAATCTTCCCTCACAAAATCGAAAACTGAAAAATCGGAAAATCGAAAATCGGAAAGTAAAAAAACTGAAAATTCGAATATCGAAAAATCTAAAGGCAAAAAAATTTAAAAAGTCTAAGTCAGAAATCGAAAAATCGAGAAGTGGAGAAATCGACAAATCGAAAAATATAAAATCGGAAGTTCGAAAATCGAAAAAATTGAAAATCTGTCACAAAATTGAAAAATCGAAAAATCGAGAAAATCAACAATCGAAAAGTAAAAAAACTGAAAAGTCCAAAAACTAAAGAACGAAAACATTGAAAAATCGAAAATTCAATAAACCAAAAATCAAAAATGGAAAATCCAAGAAATCGATTAACCTACAATTTAAAAATATAAAATTATTCGAAAATCGACATAGCGAAAAATCAAAAAATCGAAAATTGAGATTTGGAAAAATCGAAGAATCCGAGAATTGAAATAGAAAAAACAAAAATATCGAAAAATTAAAAAGTGTAAAAATGGGAATCGAGACAGAAATCGTGATTCGAATATCGAAAAATGGAAAAAAAAATTCAAAATTCCTGAAATTGAAATTTTGAAAATTGAAAAGCCGAAAACTCAAAAAATCAAAGCTGGGAAATCGAAACATCGAAAAATGGAAATATTAAAAATCGAGAAATCGAAAATTCGAAAAGAGAAAACGACAAACCGAAAAATGTAAAATTAAAATAACGAAAAATCGAAAATCCAGAAATGGAAAAAATTCCTAAAATTGAAGTTGAAATGTTGAAAAATCGAAAAATTCAAAAATTTCAAAACTGTAATGTAGAAAAATTGGAAAATCTAAAAAATGAAAAGCTTAGAAATCAAAATCGCGATCAATTGGAAAATTGAAACATCGAGAAATCGAACCATTAAAAAAGAGAAATAGTAACATTTCGAAAAACTGACAAACGAAAAATATTAAATTAAAATATCCAAAAACCGAAAGTCCAGAAATGAAAAAATTCCCAAAACTGAAGTGTTGAAATGTTGAGAAATCGAAAATTTGAAGAATCGAAAGTTCGAAAATCGGAAAAATGGAAAAATCTTTTTTCACAAAATCGAAAATTAAAAAATCGAGAAATCAAAAACCGGAAAGTAAAAAAACTGAAAATTGGATTAACGAAAAATCGGAAAGCAAAAAATTGAAAAGTCTAAAAATTGAAGTGCGAAAACAGTGACAAATCGAAAATTAAAAAAATCAAAAATATATGGTAAAATCGAAAATCTGAGAAATCGGCATTGGAAAAATCAAAGAATCCATGAATCGAAATATAGAAAAAAGGAAATATATCGAAAGTTGAAAAAAAAAATTCCCATAACGAAAAATCGAAATTTTGAAAAATCGAAAAATCGAAAATTCAAAATTTTGGAAATTGAAATATTGAAAAATCGAAAATCTTAAACCGAGAAATTCAAACATCCAAAAATTGAAACATCGAAAAGCCTAAACTTTAAAGGATCGAGAAATTGTAATCGAGAAGTGAAGAAATGCAAAATTCCTAAAACTGAAGTGTCGCAAAGTTGTGAAATCGAAAACTTGAAAAATCGAAACTACTTATCCATTGATTCAGGTTTGAATTTTTTCCATTAAATTTTTCAATGGTAAATTTTGCTATTTTGCCTATTTTTATCCCTGTTAATCGTTCATTACTTTCCTTACCATTAGTATTATTTTGTTTTTCAATTTTTTATCTTTATAAAATAAAAAATTCGATGATTCAAATATTCGAGAAAACGAAAATCCAAGAAATCGGCAAACCTACAATTCAAAAATCTAAAAACCGAAAAATCAAAAATCCAAGAATCGAAATATAGAAAAAACGAAATATCGAAAGTTGAAAAATCGAAAAATTAAGAAATCGTAATTATCAAATTTCCAATAACGAAAAATCGAAATTTCGAAGAGTGAAAAAATCGAAAATTCAAAATTTCGGAAATTGAAATTTTGACAAATCGAAAATATAAAATTAAAACATCGAAATATCGAAAAAATTGAAAATCTATCACAAAATTGAAAAATCGAAAAATCGAGAAGATCAAAAATCGAAAAGTAAAAAATTTGAAAAGTCCAAAAACTAAAGAACGAAAACATTGAAAAATCGAAAATTCAATAAACAAAAAATCAAAAATGGAAAATCCAAGAAATCGATTAACCTACAATTTAAAAATCTAAAATTATTCGAAAATCGAAACACCGAAAAATGAAAAAATCGAAATTTGAGATTTGGAAAAATCGAAGAATCCGAGAATAGAAATAGAAAAAACGAAATATCGGAAAATTAAAAAGTGTAAAAATGGGAATCGAGAGAGAAATCGTGATTCGAATATCGAAAAATCGAAATTTCGAGAAATGGAAAAATCAAAAATTCTAAATTCCTGAAATTGAAATTTTGAAAAATTGAAAAGCCAAAAACTCAAAAAATCAAAGCTGGGAAATCGAAAAATCGAAAAATTGAAATATCAAAAGGTCGAGAAATTGAAAAGTCGAAAAGTACAGAAATGGGAAAATTTCCAAAATTGAAGCTGAAATGTTGAAAAATCTGAAAATAGAAAAATCTCCAAACTGTAATGTAGAAAAATTGGAAAATTGAAGAATTGAAAAATTCGAAACATCAACAAATTGGAAAATCTAAAAATTGAAAAACTTAGAAATCGAAACCGCGATCAATTGGAAATTGAAACGTCAAAAAATTGAAAAAGTAAATAAAATATCGAAGAATCGAAAAATCCAGAAATGGAAAAAATCACTAAATTGAAGTGTTGAAAAGTTGAGAAATCGAGCCCCTGAAAAATCGAAAGTTCGAAAATCGAAAAAATAGAAATATCTTCCTTCACAAAATTGAAAAATCAAAAAGTCGAAAATGGAAATTGAGAAAAATCGAATTTTCGAAAAATGGGAAAATCGAAAATTCAAAATTCAGAAAATAAAAGTTTTGAAAAATCGAAGAGCCGATAAATCGAAAAATAAGAAACCCAGAAACCCAAGCATCAAAAAATTAAGACGTCGAGAAGTCGAAACTTCAAGACATCGAGAAATCGAAAAATCGACAAACCGAAAAATATTAAATTAAAATATCGAAAATCGAAAAAATCCAGAAATTGATTTAAAAATTCCAAAACTGAAGTGTTGAAAAGTGGAGAAATCGAAAACTTGAAAAATCGAAAGTTCGAAAATTGGAAAAAATAGAAAAATCTTCCCTCACAAAATCGAAGACTGAAAAATCGGAAAATCGAAAATCGGAAAGTAAAAAAACTGAAAATTCGAATATCGAAAAATCTAAAAGCAAAAAAATTTAAAAAGTCTAAAAACTGAAGAACGAAATCATTGAAAAATGGAAAATTCAAGAAATCAAAATTCGATGAATCGAAAAAAAAATGCGATTTGGAAAATCTAAGAATCCGAGAATCGAAATATAGAAAAACGAAATATCCAAAAATTAAAAGTTGAAAAATGGAAAAATCGAAAATTCAAAATTTCGGAAATTGAAATTTTGAAAAAATCGAAAAATCGTAAATACCGAGAAGTCCAAACTTCAAAAGATCCAGAAATCGAAAAATCGAGAAGTGGAGAAATCGACAAATCGAAAAATATAAAATCGAAAGTTCGAAATCGAAAAAATTGAAAATCTGTCACAAAATTAAAAAATCGAAAAATCGAGAAAATCAAAAATCGAAAAGTAAAAAAATTGAAAAGTCCAAAAACTAAAGAACGAAAACATTGAAAAATTGAAAATTCAATAAACAAAAAATCAAAAATGGAAAATCCAAGAAATCGATTAACCTACAATTTAAAAATCTAAAATTATTCGAAAATCGAAATACCGAAAAATCAAAAAATCGAAAATTGAGATTTGGAAAAATCGAAGAATCGAGAATCGAAATAGAAAAAACGAAATATCGGAAAATTAAAAAGTGTAAAAATGGAATCGAGAGAGAAATCGTGATTCGAATATCGAAAAATCGAAATTTCGAGAAATGGAAAAATCAAAAATTCAAAATTCCTGAAATTGAAATTTTGAAAAATTGAAAAGCCGAAAACTCAAAAAATCAAAGCTAATCGAAAATTCGAAAATTGAAATATCAAAAGGTCGAGAAATCGAAAAGTCGAAATGTACAGAAATTGGAAAATTTCCAAAATTGAAGCTGAAATGTTGAAAAATCGGAAATAGAAAAATCTCCAAACTGTAATGTAGAAAAATTGGAAAATTGAAGAATTGAAAAATTCGAAACATCAACAATTGGAAAATCTAAAAATTGAAAAACTTAGAAATCGAAACCGCGATCAATTGGGAATTGAAATTGAAATGTCAAAAAATTGAAAAAGTAAATAAAATATCGAACAATCGAAAAATCCAGAAATGGAAAAATCACTAAACTGAAGTGTTGAAAAGTTGAAAAATCGATCCCCTGAAGAATCGAAAGTTCGAAAATCGAAAAAATAGAAATATCTTCCTTCACAAAATTGAAAAATCAAAAAGTCGAAAATGGAAATTGAGAAATCGTAATTATCAAATTTCGAACATCGAAAAATCGAATTTTCGAGAAATGGAAAAATCAAAAATTCTAAATTCCTGAAATTGAAATTTTGAAAAATTGAAAAGCCGAAAACTCAAAAAATCAAAGCTGGGAAATCGAAAAGTCGAAAAGTACAGAAATGGGAAAATTTCCAAAATTGAAGTTGAAATGTTGGAAAATCGGAAAATAGAAAAATTTCCAAACTGTAATGCAGAAAAATTGGAAAATTGAAGAATTGAAAAATTCGAAACATCAACAAATTGGAAAATCTAAAAATTGAAAAACTTAGAAATCGAAACCGCGATCAATTGGGAATTGAAATTGAAATGTCAAAAAATTGAAAAAGTAAATAAATATCGAACAATCGAAAAATCCAGAAATGGAAAAAATCACTAAACTGAAGTGTTGAAAAGTTGAAAAATCGATCCCCTGAAGAATCGAAAGTTCGAAATCGAAAAAATAGAAATATCTTCCTTCACAAAATTGAAAAATCAAAAAGTCGAAATGGAAATTGAGAAATCGTAATTATCAAATTTCGAACATCGAAAAATCGAATTTTCGAGAAATGGAAAAATCAAAAATTCTAAATTCCTGAAATTGAAATTTTGAAAATTGAAAAGCCGAAAACTCAAAAAATCAAAGTGGGAAATCGAAAGTCGAAAAGTACAGAAATGGGAAAATTTCCAAAATTGAAGTTGAAATGTTGGAAAATCGGAAATAGAAAAATTTCCAAACTGTAATGCAGAAAAATTGGAAAATTGAAGAATTGAAAATTCGAAACATCAACAAATTGGAAAATCTAAAAATTGAAAACTTAGAAATCGAAACCGCGATCAATTGGAAATTGAAACGTCAAAAAATTGAACAAGTAAATAAAATATCGAACAATCGAAAAATCCAGAAATGGATTTAAAATTCCAAAACTGAAGTGTTGAAAAGTTGAGAAATCGAAAACTTGAAAAATCGAAAGTTCGAAAATTGGAAAAATAGAAAAATCTTCCCTCACAAAATTGAAAAATCAAAAAGTCGAAAATGGAATTGAGAAATCGTAATTATCAAATTTCGAACATCGAAAATCGAAAATTCAAAATTTCAGAAAATAAAAATTTTGAAAATCGAAGAGCCGATAAATCGAAAAATAAGGAACCCAGAAACCCAAGCATCAAAAAATTAAGACGTCGAGAAGTCGAAACTTCAAAACATCGAGAAATCGAAAAATCGACAAACCGAAAAATATTAAATTAAAATATCGAAAATCTAAAAATCCAGAAATTGATTTCAAAATTCCAAAACTGAAGTGTTGAAAAGTTGAGAAATCGAAGACTTGAAAAATCGAAAGTTCGAAAATTGGAAAATAGAAAAATCTTCCTCACAAAATCGAAAACTGAAAAATCGGAAAATCGAAAATCGGAAAGTAAAAAAACTGAAAATTCGAATATCGAAAAATCTAAAAGCAAAAAAATTTAAAAAGTCTAAAAACTGAAGAACGAAATCATTGAAAAATGGAAAATTCAAGAAATCAAAAATTCCATGAATCGAAAAAAAAATGCGATTTGGAAAAATCTAAGAATCCGAGAATCGAAATATAGAAAAACGAAATATCCAAAAATTAAAAAGTTGAAAATGGAAAAATCGAAAATTCAAAATTTCGGAAATTGAAATTTTGAAAAATCGAAAAATCGTAAATACCGAGAAGTCCAAACTTCAAAAGATCCAGAAATCGAAAAATCGAGAAGTGGAGAAATCGACAAATCGAAAAATATAAAATCGAAAGTTCGAAAATCGAAAAAAATTGAAAATCTGTCACAAAATTGAAAATCGAAAAATTGAGAAAATCAAAAATCGAAAAGTAAAAAATTGAAAAGTCCAAAAACTAAAGCACGAAAACATTGAAAATCGAAATTCAATAAACAAAAAACAAAAATGGGAAATCCAAGAAATCGATTAACCTACAATTTAAAAATCTAAAATTATTCGAAAATCGAAACACCGAAAAATAAAAAATCGAAATTTGAGATTTGGAAAAATCGAAGAATCCGAGAATCGAAATAGAAAAAACGAAATATCGGAAAATTAAAAAGTGTAAAAATGGGAATCGAGAGAGAAATCGTGATTCGAATATCGAAAAATCGAAATTTCGAGAAATGGAAAAATCAAAAATTCAAAATTCCTGAAATTGAAATTTTGAAAAATTGAAAAGCCAAAACTCAAAAAATCAAAGCTGGGAAATCGAAAAATCGAAAAATTGAAATATCAAAAGATCGAGAAATGAAAAGTCGAAAAGTACAGAAATGGGAAAATTTCCAAAATTGAAGTTGAAATGTTGAAAAATCGAAAATAGAAAAATTTCCAAACTGTAATGTAGAAAAATTGGAAAATTGAAGAATTGAAAAATTCGAAACATCAACAAATTGGAAAATCTAAAAATTGAAAAACTTAGAAATCGAAACCGCGATCAATTGGAAATTGAAACGTCAAAAAATTGAAAAAGTAAATAAAATATCGAACAATCGAAAAATCCAGAAATGGAAAAAATCACTAAACTGAAATGTTGAAAAGTTGAGAAATCGAGCCCCTGAAAAATCGAAAGTTCGAAAATCGAAAAAATAGAAATATCTTCCTTCACAAAATTGAAAAATCAAAAAGTCGAAAATGGAAATTGAGAAATCGTAATTATCAAATTTCGAACATCGAAAAATCGAATTTTCGAAAAATGATGGGAAAATCGAAAATTCAAAATTTCAGAAAATAAAAATTTTGAAAAATCGAAGAGCCCATAAATCGAAAAATAAGGAACCCAGAAACCCAAGCATCAAAAAATTAAGACGTCGAGAAATCGAAACTTCAAAACATCGAGAAATCGAAAAATCGAACAAACCGAAAAATATTAAATTAAAATATCGAAAATCGAAAAATCCAGAAATTGATTTAAAAATTCCAAAACTGAAGTGTTGAAAAGTTGAGAAATCGAAAACTTGAAAAATCGAAAGTTCGAAAATTGGAAAAATAGAAAAATCTTCCCTCAAAATCGAAAACTGAAAAATTGGAAAATCGAAAATCGGAAAGTAAAAACACTGAAAATTCGAATATCGAAAAATCTAAAAGCAAAAAAATTTAAAAAGTCTAAGTCAGAAATCGAAAAATCGAGAAGTGGAGAAATCGACAAATCGAAAAATATAAAATCGAAAGTTCGAAAATCGAAAAAATTGAAAATCTGTCACAAAATTGAAAAATCGAAAAATCGAGAAAATCAACAATCGAAAAGTAAAAAAACTGAAAAGTCCAAAAACTAAAAAACGAAAACATTGAAAAATCGATAATTCAATAAACAAAAAATCAAAAATGGAAAATCCAAGAAATCGATTAACCTACAATTTAAAAATCTAAAATTATTCGAAAATCGAAATACCGAAAAATCAAAAAATCGAAATTTGAGATTTGGAAAAATCTAAGAATCCGAGAATTGAAATAGAAAAAACAAAATATCGAAAAATTAAAAAGTGTAAAAATGGGAATCGAGACAGAAATCGTGATTCGAATATCGAAAAATGGAAAAAAAAAAATTCAAAATTCCTGAAATTGAAATTTTGAAAATTTAAAAGCCGAAAACTCAAAAAATCAAAGCTGGGAAATCGAAACATCGAAAAATGGAAATATCAAAAATCGAGAAATCGAAAAATGTAAAATTAAAATAACGAAAGATCGCAAATTCAGAAATGGAAAAATTCCTAAAATTGAAGTTGAAATGTTGAAAAATCGAAAAATTGAAAAATTTCAAAACTGTAATGTAGAAAAATTGGAAAATTGAAACATCGAGAAATCGAACCATTAAAAAAGAGAAATAGTAACATTTCGAAAAACTGACAAACGAAAAACATTAAATTAAAATATCCAAAAACCGAAAAATCCAGAAATGAAAAAATTCCCAAAACTGAAGTGTTGAAAAGTTGAGAAATCGAAAATTTGAAGAATCGAAAGTTCGAAAATCGGAAAAATAGAAAAATCTTTTTTCACACAATCGAAAATTAAAAAATCGAGAAATCAAAACCCGGAAAGTAAAAAAACTGAAAATTGGATCAACGAAAAATCGGAAAGCAAAAAATTGAAAAGTCTAAAAATTGAAGTGCGAAAACTGTGACAAATCGAAAATTAAAAAAATCAAAAATATATCGTAAAACCGAAAATCTGAGAAATCGGCATTGGAAAAATTTTGGAAATTGAAATATTGAAAAATCGAAAAATCTTAAACCGAGAAATTCAAACATCGAAAAATTGAAACATCGAAAAGCCTAAACTTTAAAGGATCGAGAGATTGTAATCGAGAAGTGAAGAAAAAAGAATTCCTAAAACTGAAGTGTCGAAATGTTGTGAAATCGAAAACTTGAAAAATCGAAACTACTTATCTATTGATTCGGGTTTGAATTTTTTCCATTAAATTTTTCAATGGTAAATTTTGCTATTTTGCCTATATTTCTTCCTGTTAATTGTTCATTAGTTTTTTTAAGTAATTGTTCTAGTAACTGAATCAGTGGTTGTTCTGAAGTATTTTCCTTACCATTAGTATTATTTTGTTTTTCAATTTTTTCTTCTAAGTATTCATTAACTTGTAAATTGTTACCTTCGTCCAAATATGCTGCTCGTAAATCCTCGGTGAGAGGAATCCAAACTGAATTTAACCTAGGTTAACTAGTCACTATCAGATGTCAAAAAAGAATATCACTAAGTAAGTAAAAAAGGAGAACGTTATCCGAAGTAGTAATAAAGTTTTTTTAAGCGAAAAAACACGGAGCAAACCGACACACTACTGTTCAATATCACAGTATGTGGAGTTAACGAGAAGGCGTCGACAAGGACGAGTTAATTTTCGCATTAACAAGGTGGCTGACAGTCCAAGAAGAGAGCTCGTTACGGCAATAAGTCACATGGTGAGAGCTTTGTTGCTCATGGCGGCCCATTGATCTAACACAATGGCCACCAATCTCGATCAAACCGCCGCCGACGGATCCTATATATCACCCCTGGACTGTGGGACAGTCGAGTTTGTGCCGCACCATTCCGCATTGAGCTTTGGAGCTTTTAACGGCTGCAGGGTGTCGTCTTACCTCCATACCTGTGCAATTCAACACCACGTAATTCATTTGTCGGTGGTTTAATTAAGCGCGAAATTCAAGCCGGAATTGTAAATTATTCGGCCGCCACAACACTCCCCACCCGAAAGAAAATTTTTCGAAAATTACTCGTTCTAACGATCAATAAACGAGTTGGCAGTTTGCATTTCATGGAGATGCGATAGTCTTTCCGTTCCAATCTGAATAGAAATGTAGTGTATGCGCTCGTCGTAGTCCGCGCAAAGAAAGAGGCGAAGTTTGTTAATTCCGGCCCTTTTTTCATTTTCCAGTTAGCAAAGTTTGACTTAATCAAATTACTTCTCTTCTGTCTGTTTTGCACTTTATCTCTTGCGCTCCATTTTTCTGTAGGCAAAGCACGTCATGTTGCGTTGTGTTTGAAACGAGACAGACGTGATGAACTCTGTTAATCTTTAATACATTAAGGTTTGAAGTTGATATCCGTCCGTGTATACTCGCCCTGTCAAAAGTTTGGAGCCGAGCGCGCGAAAGTTAATAATTCAGGAAACGTGTTTAGGTGCACAATTATATCGTTTATTTTCGGCACTAAATTTCGAAGGGGTTATTACAGCAGTACAAGCACGCAGAAGTAGTTAAACACCTCCTATTTACCGACGTCGCCAGTTTTATCGTCGTAAATACTCGCGAAATAGAAAGGAAAATTAAAACCGTCCCGGCTTTTTACGCCCATTCTCAATGAAACTTTCCGACTTTCCTTTCACACGGAAAAATCCGGCAAACACTTGTCTTTGATAATAAATTCTTCAAAAACAAATGGAAATCGGAAAGGGCGGAACTTTCCTAATTTTAGTTTCGTTCCAAGTTCGCCCGGATATAAAAACGGCGTCGAAGACAAATTCCGGCGGAAAATTTGCATAATATGACAAGAAGAGAGAGGATGTACAACGCCCGATAACGTGTAAATGCGTTATTAAACCAAGGAAAAAGTTAATTACGCCGACGCGAGACGAAAAAAAAACATATTTGCATAATAAATTAGCGCTAAAATCCGCGACGCGCGTCACTTTTCCGCACGCGATTGGCCACTGCAACCCCAATAACAGCCAACTCGATACTGTAATTAATTTCAAAGTTTCTACACATGGCGCAGATAAAACGGTTTAGCGCTCACCGCATCAAGAATTTTTAATGCCGATTTAACCTGGATTTGGTCCTCCGGAATCGAAATCGTAAACGCGGACCCGGAAACAGTCGCCGGTATCGATTCCGGGCATGCCGGGCCGAAGTGACGCACACTCCACCATAAAAACCCGTCACCACACTCCCCACCTAAAATAAATTTTCGAAAATTATAAATTTCGTTTCGACTGTACAGATTTAATAAAACTTGTGATCTTTTAATTCCGGGCGCCACCCAAAAATGTAAATCCGCGCGACACCTGTGCTTCCCAAAAGCAATTACTTTCGACATCGGTCGTTCCGATTCAATCCGAAGCCATCTCTCGCTTCGCTCGGCACAACGGACTAGAAAATTGCGGTGCAGATAGGTCAGATATCTGCGTAATGAAACGAAATTAATGCGAAGCAACGAAGGAGTTAGGAGCGAGTTGAATTCGGGGAAAGTATTGACAAGGCTGTGGAATTGAATTGAGTCGGTCGAGGACCGGCAAGACTTCGCAGTGTTTGTGGTGGTGTGGTTTTTGTAAAAAGCCGGGATGTCGGGGAAGAAAAGAGTGGTTGTTGGGTATTAGCCTTAATTAGTTTTGCGTATTAGGGAGGGTTTTAGCAAAAAGGGGTTTTCGGGGAAAAAATCGGAGGTGGTCGTTTGGAAAAAACTAGTCTCTGACTGGATTAAAAATATCAAAATGTATTAAAATAAGAGGGAGTACGAAGTTGTGTACTGTAAAAATAGGGATTATTATCCGGTTGTGGGGTTTCGTTTAATTTGCTTGCGGAGTTTGCAGTAACTTGAATATTTTATGATCCAATAACTTTGAAGATTCTCCCCGAGTTTACAACTATAATTTAAATTACACGATTCCTCGTTTCCTATATATTTATAATAGATTTCTATTATTATTGTTGTTTTTAAGAGTTCTTGTTGGTAAGTATTTTTTAGTTAATCTTTCTTCGTCAGATTTTTGTCATTTTTTGTCCTTTTTTTATCGCTTTCTTGTCGCTTTGTAGTTTCTGTTTTTTGTCCTCTTTATTGCCGCCTTTTTCTGCTTTTTTGTCTCTTTTTATCGTCTTTTTTGTCGCCTTTTTTCGTTTTTACTTTGCAATTTTTTAGTCCTTCAGTTTTTCGATATTTCAATTTGTTGAATTCAAATTTTTCTATTTTTGATTTTTTCAATTTTATGATTTTTCTTTTTTTGATTTGTCAGTTTTTTACTTTTGCGATTTTTCAATTTTTCGACTTCAGAATTTTTCGATTTCCATTCCAGTTTTTCCGTGTCTCAATTTTTCGGTTTCTCAATCGTTGATTGTTAAATTTTTCGATTTTTCAGTTTTTTATGTGTACAAAGCACATCGGATTTAAACACCCAAATTTGAGTATAATTTTCTGAAAATTTTCCGTTTTCAGTTTGATTTCAAATTTTCCATCTTCTCAATTTCCTGCTTTTTTGGTTCCTATGTTTCGATTTTGAAGTTTTCAATTGTTCGATTTTTCAAATTCGTGATAATTACGAGAAGTTTTAATTTTTGACTTTAAAATTGATACAATTTTACTTTTTTTGCCGTTTTTCTGCAGATTCTTTTTGTCGTGTTTTTGTTGCATTTTTTGCGGCCTTGTCGTCCTTTTTTTGTACCCACATTTTAATAAAGTTGATCAAAATTCGAGAAAATAGAAACCTCAGTTCAATATTATTGACTGATCGAGAAGAAAAAAGGAAAAAAAATATTTCTTTTTGTCGAATTTTTCCCATTTAAAATTTTTTGGTACTCAGTTTTTCGATTTTTTATTTATTGTCAGTTTCAAATTTTTCGATTCCTCCATTTTTGATTTTTCAGTTTTTCCATTTTAATTTTTGATTTGTCAATT
The DNA here is from genome assembly GCA_022388445.1 of Zophobas atratus. Taxonomy (NCBI): domain Eukaryota; kingdom Metazoa; phylum Arthropoda; class Insecta; order Coleoptera; family Tenebrionidae; genus Zophobas; species Zophobas atratus. The sequence goes on from CM039444.1 coordinate 3,368,710, forward strand.
TTTTGCTTTTACGATTTTTCAGTTTTTCGATTTCGGAATTTTTCAATTTCCATTCCGGTTTTTCAGTTTTCCATTCTCTCAATTTTTGATTGTTTGAATTTTTCGACGTTTCAGTTTTCGATTTTTCAACTTTTGATGCACATTGGTTTCAAAGACGGAAATTTGACTATAATTTTCTGAAAACTGTCAGTTTTCCGATTTCATTTCAATTTTAAATTTTTCATCTATTTAATTTCCTGCTTTTTTTGGTCTCAGTGTTTCGATTTTGAAGAATTACTAGATATGATTTTTCGATTTTTTCGAAGTTTTAATTTTTGACATTTAAAATTCACAATTTTTCTGTTTTCGTTTTTCTTGCTAACAATTTTGCGTTGAAATTTTGCAATTTTTCGATCACTAATTTTGAAATTTCGAATTTGAGTTTTTAAATCTTGAAATTTTGATTTTGGGCATCTTTTTATCGGTTTTTTTTGTCGTCTTTTTTCGCCTTTTTGTTAGTCGATTCTTTTGTAATTTTTTTTATTGCATTTTTTTTGGCTTGTCCTTTTTTTGTTTGTTTTTTGTACCAATTTTTTATTAAATTTTTGTGTTGCCTATTTTTTGACGCATTTTTGTCGTTTTAGATTTCTTTTTTACCAATTTTTACGATTTTGCAATTTTTTAGTTCTTCAGGTTTTCGATTTTTCTTTTCAAGGCTGTGGAATTGAATTGAGTCGGTCGAGGACCGCAAGACTTCGCAGTGTTTGTGGTGGTGTGGTTTTTGTAAAAAGCTGGGATGTCGGGGAAGAAAAGAGTGCTTGTTGGGTATTAGCCTTAATTAGTTTTGCGTATTAGGGAGGGTTTTAGCAAAAAGGGGTTTTCCGGGGAAAAAATCGGAGGTGGTCGTTTGAGAAAAAATCTAGTCTCTGACTGGATTAAAAATATCAAAATGTATTAAAATAAGAGGGAGTACGAAGTTGTGTACTGGTAAAAATAGGGATTATTATCCGGTTGTGGGGTTTCGTTTAATTTGCTTGGGGAGTTACAGTAACTTGAATATTTTATGATCCAATAACTTTGAAGATTCTCCCCGAGTTTACAACTATAATTTAATTACACGATTCCTCGTTTCCTATAATTTATAATGAGTTTGCTATTATTACTGTTGTTTTTAAGATTCTTGTTGTAAGTATTTTTTAGCTAATCTTTCTTCGTCAGATTTTCTTTTTTGTCTTTTTTTGTCGCTTTCTTGTCGCTTTGTAGTTTCTATTTTTGTCCTCTTTTATTGCCGCCTTTTTGTGTTTTTTTGTCTCTTTTTTCGTCTTTTTTGTCGCCTTTTTTGTTTTTTACTTTGCAATTTTTTAGTCCTACAGTTTTTCGAGATTTCAATTTGTTGAATTCAAATTTTTCTATTTTTGATTTTTTTCAATTATTTGATTTTTCTTTTTTTTATTGTCAGTTTTTTACTTTTGCGATTTTTCAATTTTTCGACTTCAGAATTTTTCGATTTCCATTCCAGTTTTTCCGTGTCTCAATTTTTCGGTTTCTCAATCGTTGATTGTTAAATTTTTCGATTTTTCAGTTTTTTATGTGTACAAAGCACATCGGATTTAAACACGCAAATTTGATATAATTTTCTGAAAATTTTCCGTTTTCAGTTTGATTTCAAATTTTCCATCTTCTCAATTTCCTGCTTTTTTGGTTCCTATGTTTCGATTTTGAAGTTTTCAATTGTTCGATTTTTCAAATTCGTGATAATTACGAGAAGTTTTATTTTTGACATTTAAAATTGATACAATTTTACTTTTTTGCCGTTTTTTTAATTCTGTGTGTTTTGTTGCATTTTTTGCGGCTTTGTCGTCCTTTTTTGTACCCACATTTTAATAAAGTTGATCAAAATCCGGAAAATAGAAACCTGAGTTCAATATTATTACTGATCGAGAAAGGAAAAAAAGGAAAAAAAAATTTTCTTTTTTGTCGAATTTTTCCCATTTAAAATTTTTTGGTACTTCAGTTTTTCGATTTTTAATTTATTGTCAGTTTCAATTTTTCGATTCCTCCATTTTTGATTTTTCAGTTTTTCCATTTTAATTTTTGATTTGTCAATTTTTTGCTTTTACGATTTTTCAGTTTTTCGATTTCGGAATTTTTCAATTTCCATTCCAGTTTTTCATTTTCCATTCTCTCAATTTTGATTGTTTGAATTTTTCGTCGTTTCAGTTTCGATTTTTCAACTTTTGATGCACACGGTTTCAAAGACGGAAATTTGACTATAATTTTCTGAAAACTGTCAGTTTTCCGATTTCATTTCGATTTTAAATTTTTCATCTATTTAATTTCTGCTTTTTTGGTCTCAGTGTTTCGATTTTGAAGAATTACTAGATATGTTTTTTCATTTTTTCGAAGTTTTAATTTTTGACATTTAAAATTTACAATTTTCTGTTTTCGTTTTTCTTGCTAACAATTTTGCGTTGAAATTTTGCAATTTTTCGATCACTAATTTTGAAATTTCGAAATTTGAGTTTTTAAATCTTGAAATTTTGATTTTGGGCATCTTTTTAATCGGTTTTTTTTGTCGTCTTTTTTCGCCTTTTTGTTAGTCGATTCTTTTGTATTTTTTTTTATTGCATTTTTTTTGGCTTGTCCTTTTTTGTTTGTTTTTGTACCAATTTTTTATTAAATTTTTGTGTTGCCTATTTTTTGACGCATTTTTGTCGTTTTAGATTTCTTTTTTGTCCAATTTTTACGATTTTGCAATTTTTTAGTTCTTCAGGTTTTCGATTTTTCTTTTCAAGGCTGTGGAATTGAATTGAGTCGGTCGAGGACCGCAAGACTTCGCAGTGTTTGTGGTGTGTGGTTTTTGTAAAAAGCTGGGATGTCGGGAAGAAAAGAGTGCTTGTTGGGTATTAGCCTTAATTAGTTTTGCGTATTAGGGAGGGTTTTAGCAAAAAGGGGTTTTCGGGGAAAAAATCGGAGGTGGTCGTTTGAGAAAAAATCTAGTCTCTGACTAGATTAAAAATATCAAAATGTATTAAAATAAGAGGGAGTACGAAGTTGTGTACTGAAAAAATAGGGATTATTATCCGGTTGTGGGGTTTCGTTTAATTTGCTTGCGGGAGTTTGCAGTAACTTGAATATTTTATGATCCAATAACTTTGAAGATTCTCCCCGAGTTTACAACTATAATTTAAATTACACGATTCCTCGTTTCCTATATATTTATAATGAGTTTCTATTATTACTGTTGTTTTTAAGATTCTTTGTTGTAAGTATTTTTTAGCTAATCTTTCTTCGTCAGATTTTTGTCTTTTTTTGTCCTTTTTTTATCGCTTTCTTGTCGCTTTGTAGTTTCTATTTTTGTCCTCTTTTATTGCCGCCTTTTTGTGCTTTTTTGTCTCTTTTTATCGTCTTTTTTGTCGCCTTTTTTCGTTTTTACTTTGCAATTTTTTAGTCCTTCAGTTTTTCGAGATTTCAATTTGTTGAATTCAAATTTTTCTATTTTTGATTTTTTCAATTATTTTTTTGATTTGTCAGTTTTTTACTTTTGCGATTTTTCAATTTTTCGACTTCAGAATTTTTGGATTTCCATTCCAGTTTTTCCGTGTCTCAATTTTTCGGTTTCTCAATCGTTGATTGTTAAATTTTTCGATTTTTCAGTTTTTTTATGTGTACAAAGCACATCGGATTTAATAAACACGCAAATTTGAGTATAATTTTCTGAAAATTTTCCGTTTTCAGTTTGATTTCAAATTTTCCATCTTCTCAATTTCCTACTTTTTTGGTTCCTATGTTTCGATTTTGAAGTTTTCAATTGTTCGATTTTTCAAATTCGTGATAATTACGAGAGGTTTTAATTTTTGACGTTTAAAATTGATACAATTTTACTTTTTTTGCCGTTTTTCTGCAGATTCTTTTTGTCGTGTTTTTGTTGCATTTTTTGCGGCCTTGTCGTCCTTTTTTTGTACCCACATTTTAATAAAGTTGATCAAAATTCGAGAAAATAGAAACCTCAGTTCAATATTATTGACTGATCGAGAAAGGAAAAAAAGGAAAAAAAATATTTCTTTTTTGTCGAATTTTTCCCATTTAAAATTTTTTGGTACTTCAGTTTTTCGATTTTTTATTTATTGTCAGTTTCAGATTTTTCGATTCCTCCATTTTTGATTTTTCAGTTTTTCTATTTTAATTTTTGATTTGTCAATTTTTTGCTTTTACGATTTTTCAGTTTTTCGATTTCGGAATTTTTCAATTTCCATTCCAGTTTTTCAATTTTCCATTCTCTCAATTTTTGATTGTTTGAATTTTTCGACGATTCAGTTTTCGATTTTTCAACTTTTGATGCACACTGGTTTCAAAGACGGAAATTTGACTATAATTTTCTGAAAACTGTCAGTTTTTCGATTTCATTTCGATTTTAAATTTTTCATCTATTTAATTTCCTGCTTTTTTGGTCTCAGTGTTTCGATTTTGAAGAATTACTAGATACGATTTTTTCGAAGTTTTAATTTTTGACATTTAAAATTTACAATTTTTCTGTTTTCGTTTTTCTTGCTAACAATTTTGCCTTGAAATTTTGCAATTTTTCGATCACTAATTTTGAAATTTCGAAATTTGAGTGTTTAAATCTTGAAATTTTGATTTTGGGCATCTTTTTATCGGTTTTTTTGTCGTCTTTTTTCGCCTTTTTTTTAGTCGATTCTTTTGTATTTTTTTATTGCATTTTTTTGGCTTGTCCTTTTTTTGTACCAATTTTTTATTAAATTTTTGTGTTGCCTATTTTTTTACGCATTTTTGTCGTTTTAGATTTCTTTTTTGTCAAAACAATTTTTACGATTTTGCAATTTTTTAGTTCTTCAGGTTTTCGATTTTTCTTTTCAAGGCTGTGGAATTGAATTGAGTCAGTCGAGGACCGTCAAGACTTCGCAGTGTTTGTGGTGGTGTGGTTTTTGTAAAAAGCTGGGATGTCGGGAAGAAAAGAGTGGTTGTTGGGTATTAGCTTTAATTAGTTTTGCGTATTAGGGAGGGTTTTAGCAAAAAGGGGTTTTCGGGGAAAAAATCGGAGTGGTCGTTTGAGAAAAAATCTAGTCTCTGACTGGAGTAAAAATATCAAAATGTATTAAAATAAGAGGGAGTACGAAGTTGTGTACTGGAAAAAATAGGGATTATTATCCGGTTGTGGGGTTTCGTTTAATTTGCTTGCGGGAGTTTGCAGTAACTTGAATATTTTATGATCCAATAACTTTGAAGATTCTCCCCGAGTTAACAACTATAATTTAAATTACACGATTCCTCGTTTCCTATATATTTATAATGAGATTCTATTATTACTGTTGTTTTTAAGAGTTCTTGTTGTTGTAAGTATTTTTTAGCTAATCTTTCTTCCTCAGATTTTTGTCTTTTTTTTGTCCTTTTTTTTATCGCTTTCTTGTCGCTTTGTAGTTTCTATTTTTGTCCTCTTTTATTGCCGCCTTTTTGTGCTTTTTTGTCTCTTTTTATCGTCTTTTTTGTCGCCTTTTTTCGTTTTTACTTTGCAATTTTTTAGTCCTTCAGTTTTTCGAGATTTCAATTTGTTGAATTCAAATTTTTCTATTTTTGATTTTTTCAATTATTTTTCTTTTTTTGATTTGTCAGTTTTTTACTTTTGCGATTTTTCAATTTTTCGACTTCAGAATTTTTCGATTTCCATTCCAGTTTTTCCGTGTCTCAATCTTTCGGTTTCTCAATCGTTGTTTGTTAAATTTTTCGATTTTTCGTTTTTTTATGTGTACAAAGCACATCGGATTTAAACACGCAAATTTGAGTATAATTTTCTGAAAATTTTCCGTTTTCAGTTTGATTTGAAATTTTCCATCTTCTCAATTTCCTGCTTTTTTGGTTCCTGTGTTTCGATTTTGAAGTTTTCAATTGTTCGATTTTTCAAATTCGTGATAATTACGAGAAGTTTTAATTTTTGACATTTAAAATTGATACAATTTTACTTTTTTTGCCGTTTTTCTGCAGATTCTTTTTGTCGTGTTTTTGTTGCATTTTTTCCGGCTTTGTCGTCCTTTTTTTGTACCCACATTTTAATAAAGTTGATCAAAATCCGAGAAAATAGAAACCTGAGTTCAATATTATTGACTGATCGAGAAAGAATATTTCTTTTTTGTCGAATTTTTCCCATTTAAAATTTTTTGGTACTTCAGTTTTTCGATTTTTTATTTATTGTCAGTTTCAAATTTTTCGATTCCTCCATTTTTGATTTTTCAGTTTTTTCCATTTTAATTTTTGATTTGTCAATTTTTTTGCTTTTACGATTTTTCAGTTTTTCGATTTCGGAATTTTTCAATTTCCATTCCGGTTTTTCAGTTTTCCATTCTCTCAATTTTTGATTGTTTGAATTTTTCGTCGTTTCAGTTTTCGATTTTTCTACTTTTGATGCACACTGGTTTCAAAGACGGAAATTTGACTATAATTTTCTGAAAACTGTCGGTTTTCCGATTTCATTTCGATTTTAAATTTTTCATCTATTTAATTTCCTGCTTTTTTGGTCTCAGTGTTTCGATTTTGAAGAATTACTAGATATGATTTTTTCGATTTTTTCGAAGTTTTAATTTTTGACATTTAAAATTTACAATTTTTCTGTTTTCGTTTTTCTTGCTAACAATTTTGCGTTGAAATTTTGCAATTTTTCGATCACTAATTTTGAAATTTCGAAATTTGAGTTTTTAAATCTTGAAATTTTGATTTTGGGCATCTTTTTATCGGTTTTTTTGGTCGTCTTTTTTCGCCTTTTTGTTAGTCGATTCTTTTGTGATTTTTTTTATTGCATTTTTTTTGGCTTGTCCTTTTTTGTTGTTGTTTTTTGTACCAATTTTTTATTAAATTTTTGTGTTGCCTATTTTTTGACGCATTTTTTCGTTTTAGATTTTCTTTTTGTCCAATTTTTACGATTTTGCAATTTTTTAGTTCTTCAGGTTTTCGATTTTTCTTTTCAAGGCTGTGGAATTGAATTGAGTCGGTCGAGGACCGTCAAGACTTCGCAGTGTTTGTGGTGGTGTGGTTTTTGTAAAAAGCTGGGATGTCGGGGAAGAAAAGAGTGCTTGTTGGGTATTAGCCTTAATTAGTTTTGCGTATTAGGGAGGGTTTTAGCAAAAAAGGGGTTTTCGGGGAAAAATCGGAGGTGGTCGTTTGAGAAAAAATCTAGTCTCTGACTAGATTAAAAATATCAAAATGTATTAAAATAAGAGGGAGTACGAAGTTGTGTACTGGAAAAAATACGGATTATTATCCGGTTGTGGGGTTTCGTTTAATTTGCTTGCGGGAGTTTGCAGTAACTTGAATATTTTATGATCCAATAACTTTGAAGATTCTCCCCGAGTTTACAACTATAATTTAAATTACACGATTCCTCGTTTCCTATATATTTATAACGATTTTCTATTATTACTGTTGTTTTTAAGAGTTCTTGTTGTTGTAAGTATTTTTTAGCTAATCTTTCTTCGTCAGATTTTTGTCTTTTTTTTGTCCTTTTTTCATCGCTTTCTTGTCGCTTTGTAGTTTCTATTTTTGTCCTCTTTTATTGCCGCCTTTTTCTGCTTTTTTGTATCTTTTTATCGTCTTTTTTGTCGCCTTTTTTCGTTTTTACTTTGCAATTTTTTAGTCCTTCAGTTTTTCGAGATTTCAATTTGTTGAATTAAAATTTTTCTATTTTTGATTTTTTCAGTTATTTGATTTTCTCTTTTTTGATATGTCAGTTTTTTACTTTTGCGATGTTTCAATTTTTCGACTTCAGAATTTTTCGATTTCCATTCCAGTTTTTCCGTGTCTCAATTTTTCGGTTTCTCAATCGTTGATTGTTAAATTTTTCGATTTACAGTTTTTTATGTGTACAAAGCACATCGGATTTAAACACGCAAATTTGAGTATAATTTTCTGAAAATTTTCCGTTTTCAGTTTGATTTGAAATTTTCCATCTTCTCAATTTCCTGCTTTTTTGGTTCCTATGTTTCGATTTTGAAGTTTTCAATTGTTCGATTTTTCAAATTCGTGATAATTACGAGAAGTTTTAATTTTTGACATTTAAAATTTATACAATTTTACTTGTTTTGCCGTTTTTCTGCCGATTCTTTTTGTCGTGTTTTTGTTGCATTTTTTGCGGCTTTGTCGTCCTTTTTTTGTACCCACATTTTAATAAAGTTGATCAAAATCCGAGAAAATAGAAACCTGAGTTCAATATTATTTACTGATCGAGAAAGGAAAAAAAGGAAAAAAAAATATTTCTTTTTTGTCGAATTTCTCCCATTTAAAATTTTTTGGTACTTCAGTTTTTCGATTTTTTATTTATTGTCAGTTTCAAATTTTTCGATTCCTCCATTTTTGATTTTTCAGTTTTTCCATTTTAATTTTTGATTTGTCAATTTTTTGCTTTTACGATTTTTCAGTTTTTCGATTTCGGAATTTTTCAATTTCCATTCCAGTTTTTCAGTTTTCCATTCTCTCAATTTTTGATTGTTTGATTGTTTCAATTTTTCGTCGTTTCAGTTTTCGATTTTTCAACTTTTGATGTACACTGGTTTCAAAGACGGAAATTTGACTATAATTTTCTGAAAACTGTCAGTTTTCCGATTTCAATTCAATTTTAAATTTTTCATCTATTTAATTTCCTGCTTTTTTGGTCTCAGTGTTTCGATTTTGAAGAATTACTAGATATGATTTTTTCCATTTTTTCGAAGTTTTAATTTTTGACATTTAAAATTTACAATTTTTCTGTTTTCGTTTTTCTTGCTAACAATTTTGCGTTGAAATTTTGCAATTTTTCGATCACTTATTTTGAAATTTCGAAATTTGAGTTTTTAAATCTTGAAATTTTGATTTTGGGCATCTTTTTATCGGTTTTTTTGTCGTCTTTTTTCGCCTTTTTTTTAGTCGATTCTTTTGTATTTTTTATTGCATTTTTTTGGCTTGTCTTTTTTTTGTACCAATTTTTTATTAAATTTTTGTGTTGCCTATTTTTTGACGCATTTTTGTCGTTTTAGATTTCTTTTTTGTCCAATTTTCACGATTTTGCAATCTTTTAGTTCTTCAGGTTTTCGATTTTTCTTTTCAAGGCTGTGGAATTGAATTGAGTCGGTCGAGGACCGGCAAGACTTCGCAGTGTTTGTGGTGGTGTGGTTTTTGTAAAAAGCTGGGATGTCGGGGAAGAAAAGAGTGCTTGTTGGGTATTAGCCTTAATTAGTTTTGCGTATTAGGGAGGGTTTTAGCAAAAAGGGGTTTTCGGGGAAAAAATCGGAGGTGGTCGTTTGAGAAAAAATCTAGTCTCTGACTGGATTAAAAATATGAAAATGTATTGAAATAAGAGGGAGTACGAAGTTGTGTACTGTAAAAAATAGGGATTATTATCCGGTTGTGGGGTTTCGTTTAATTTGCTTGCGGGAGTTTGCAGTAACTTGAATATTTTATGATCCAATAACTTTGAAGATTCTCCCCGAGTTTACAACTATAATTTAAATTACACGATTCCTCGTTTCCTATATATTTATAATGAGTCTCTATTATTACTGTTGTTTTTAAGAGTTCTTGTTGTTCTAATTTTAGTCCAACTAGTTCTTTCCTTAATCGTGGCCCCGCCGCCGGCTTAATAAAATATTTTGATCTTTTTCGAGCTTTCGACAATTAATACCCCGAAAGCTTCCGCCCGATCAATTCCCTCCTCGGGTGAATAATTCAGCCTTCGTTTTTACACTTGTTTTTCGCCGGCGACCCCAATTAATCGAATCAAATTAATTTACTCGTCTCGATAGAATCATGGCGCAAAGCTACTTATCGCAAGACGAAATGTTTGGGGTTGGCACGACCCGAAGAGACGTCTTTGAAGCCATTGTAGGCAAACTATAGAGTCGTTATCAAGAAACAGGCAACGTGCGATGAAGGCGACAAGGAATAACAACCCCAATTCAAAATCGATTTGTGGTAGAGACAGAAGAAACAAAGCCGGATTGAGCTGAGGGCGGGGTGAAACCCATCGAAAAATTTCGCAGGATCCGTGCCTGTTTAATTTCCGCGTCTGCAAATAGAGCGTAAAGCGACAAGATACCCGAAAAATCACAATACAAAACGCGTCTGTAGGGGAGTGCAGCTTGTGTCATTTCCGAGATTTCCGCTGTATGACCGCCACAACACTCCCCGCTCGAAAGTAAATGCATGCGATGTTTGCTGCCGCATCAAAGCGGCTTTTGATTTTTTTTGATAGTTTTTCGTGGAAGTGGATCGAAACGGGAATTAGCCACAACAAACGTTGAAAGGGTTTTCGGCGGCGTTCACCAGCCATTAGGGGATTATGTCGATGTAATAATGGAGCGCTTTAATTCGGGCGGCTTTTTCTCTGGACATGCAAATGCGAGTAAGTGAATTGGGTTCGAAGTCTATGAAAATATAAGCTTTATACTGCGCAAAGACGCTTCACGGTCCTTGAATAGGGTCACGCTTGTGAAGGTGCGAACTTCGTCAGCGAAAAAGCACCCACTAAAATATTTAAATCCGATCTCTCAAAGCAAACACATCATTGCGTAAAATTATTCAGGGGAAGTTTTCACCTGTTTCCATAAAGAAATGAACCGAAATAATTAGATCGTTTCCTCTCTTGTTCATCCTGCAGCGATTGGCGGAATCGATTCGGTTCGATCGCGGTCGGGGGCGGGGGGCGGCGGAGTTTTACTATTAACTAGAATTAACGGGGTATTGATTTTGGGATTCGGGGAATCGCAGTTTTGTTTTGTAGTTCTCAGGTTTTTGCGAAAGGTTATAATAATAATTTTGTTTGGGTTATAAATACGGAAGTATTTGTTTGTTTTCCTACTAAAAAAAATGTTTATTTAGTGAATGGTTGTTTAACTTTGTGAGAATAATCGTGGGTTTTGGGTTTTCTAGATGTACAAATGTTAAAAAATTGTGTGGTTTCGGTTAAAGGTTAAAGAAATCTCTTTAAGTTTGAAATGGGGATAGTGTGTTTATCGACGGTGCTGGTCTCCCCCCACTCCTCGCTTCGGAGAGTGGGGAAAAGGCGTAGCAAGCACCCTTTTGATTTTTCAATTTTTCAAGTTTTTGATTTTCAGTTTTTAGATTTTATAATTTCGCAATTTTTCGATTTAAAAATTTTCCGTTCATAATTTTTTACTTTTCAACAAAAAAAACTGGAATTTAAAAAAAATAAAATCGGCGCAGTTAAGAAATGAAAAATTGAAAAAACTGAAATGAAACCTCGAGAAATCCCGAGAAACCTAGGAACTTCTCGAGAAAATTTCGAAAAATCTCGAAACCTTGAAAAACTTTGACAAACCTTACGGAAATGTCGAAGAAATGTCAGAGAAATCTTGAGAAAACCCGATATCCGGAAACCTGGAAACCTTGGGAAATCCCGGAAACTCTTAACCTTGAAAACTTGAGAAATCTTGGAAATCTTGAGAAATTCTGAGAACTCCTGAGAATTCTTGAGAAAACTCGAGAAATCTCCAGAAAGCCCGAGGAAATCTTGGAGAAATCTCAAAGAAATCGTGAGAAATCTCGCCGAATCTAGGACAAGTCTCGGAAAAAAATTAAGAAATATCGAAACCTAGAAACCTTGAGAAATCTTGAGAAATTCTGAGAAATCCTGAGAACTGTAGAAAATTTCGAAAAATCTCGAAACCTTGAAAAACTTTGACAAACCTTACGGAAATGTCGAAGAAATGTCAGAGAAATCTTGAGAAAACCCGATGTCTCGAAACCTGGACACCTTGACAAATCCCGGAAATTCTAAACCTCGAAAACTTGAGAAATCTTGGAAATCCTGAGAAATTTTTAGAACTCCTGGGAATGCTTGAGAAAACTCAAGAAATCTCCAGAAAGCGCGAGGAAATCTTGGAGAAATCTCAAAGAAATCCTGAGAAATCTCGAGGAACCTAGAACAAGTCTCGGAGAAAAATTGCGAAATGTCGAAACCTAGAAACCTTGAGAAATCTTGAAAAATTCTGAGAAATCGTGAGAACTGTTCACAATTCTTGAAAAATCTCGAAGCCCTGAGAAATAATAAGAAATCTCAGGATTTCTTGAAAACTCCTTAGAAATATTGAGAAATCTTGAAATATCTAGAAACCTTTAGAAATGTTGAGAAATCTTGAGAAATTTTAAGAAATGTTTAAAAATCTTAAGAAATCTCGAAATGTAGAACCCTTTAGAAAGTGAGAAGTCATGAGAAATGCTGAGTGATCGTACGTAATCCTGAGAAATCTTGAAAAACCTTGAAAATTTCTGAGAAGTCTTGAGAAACCCCGAGCAATTTTGATAAATGTTGAGAAATCTTGAGAAACCTTGAGCTATATTGAGAAATTTTGAGAAATATTGAGAAATCTCGAAACCTAAAAGCCTTGAAAAAAAATTATGAGAAACCGTAGAAATTTTGAGAAACTGATAAATTTTGAGAAATCTTGAGAAATTGTGAGAAATCCTGAGAAATCATTTAAAATGTTGTATAATTTTGAGAACAGTTGAGAAATATTGAAAATTTTGAAAAATCTTCATAAATTTAAGAAGTCTTCGGTAATCTTCATAAATACTGAGAAATTTTGAGAAATACTGAGAAATCTTGAAAAATACTGAGAAGTCTTGAAAAATCTTGGGAAATTTGATAAATCTCGAAACCTCAGAACCTCGAAACCTTGAGAAATTTTGAGAAATTCAGAAAAATCTTGAGAAATCTGGAGAAATCTTGACAAACCTTTAAACATGGAAACTTTGAGAACTCCTAAGAATTCTTGAGAAATCCCAAGAAATCTCGAAAACCCTTGACTAAGTCTCGGAGAAATCTTGAAAAGCATCGAAATCTCAAAACCTGTAAACCTAGAAAAATCCTGAGAAAAGTTGAGAATTCCTGAGAAATCCTAAGAAATCTTGAGAGATATTGAAAAATTCTGAGAAATCTCTCGAGATCTCGAGAAAACCTGAGAAGTCTTTAGAAATATTGAGAAATCTTAAAATCCCGAAATCTGGAAATCCAGAAATCTAGAAAACAGTACTCTCTAGAAATCTTGAGTCGAGAAACTTCGAGAAATCTTGAGAAATCTTGAAATCTTCAAATCTGGAAATCTAGAAATCTCGAAAGTTGGAAATTTGGAAATCTCGAAATCTGAAAATTTGGAAATCTCGACACTTCTGAAAATCTGGAAATCTCGAAATGCCGAAATCTCGGGAAATCTTGAAAAACCTCGAGGGCCGCGAAATTTTGAGAAATCATGACAAATCTTGAGAAATCATGAAAAATCCTGAGAAATCCTGAGAAAGCTTGAAAATCTGGGGAAATTATGAGAAGTCCTTAAAGTTCTTGAGAAATCTTGAGAAGACTCGAGAAATCTCCAGAAAGGGCGAGGAAATCTTGGAGAATTCTCAAAGAAATCCTTAGAATTCTCGAGTAACCTAGAACAAGTCTCGGAAAAAAAACTGAGGAATCTCGAAATCCCGAAACCTTGAGAAATATTGAAAAATTCTGAGAAATCGTGAGAACTGTTGACAAATCTTGAAAAATCTCGAAATCTTGAAGCCTAGAAACCTTTAGAAATCTCGGAAAACAATGAAAAATTCTGAGAAATCCAGAGAAATTTTGAAAATCTTGAGAAATTCTGAGAACTCCTGAGATTTTTTGAGAAATCTTGAGAAAATTCGTGAAATCTCAAGAAAGCACGAGGATCTCTTAGAGAACTCTCAAGGAAATCTCAAGGAACCAAGAACAAGTCTCGAAGAAATATGGAGAATACTCGAAATTTCGAAACCTAGAAACCTTGAGAAATCCTGAGAACTGTTGACAAATCTTGAAAAATCTTGAAACCTAGAATCCTTTAGAAACCCTGAGAAACCATGAGAAATCCTGAGAAATCTTGAAATGTTGAGATATTCTGAGAACTGCTGAGAATTCTTGAGAAATTTTGAGACAACCCGAAAAATCTTCAGAAAGCGCGAGGAAATCATGGAGAAGTCTTAAAGAAGTCCTAAAAATTTCGAGGAACCTAGGAATCTCGAACCCACGAGAGACCTTGAAAAACCTCGAGAATCCTCGAAAAATCTTGAAAAACCTTGAGAAATTCTGAGAAATCCCGAGAACTGTTGACAAATCTTCAAAATCTCGAAATCTTGAAACCTAGAAAGCTTTAGAAATCTTGAGAAACCATTAAAAATCCTGAGAGATCCTGAGAAATCTTGAAAATCTTGAGATATTTTGAGAAACCTTGGAATCTCGAACCCACGAGAAACCTTGAAAAACCTGGAGAGAAATTTTTCAAGTTTGCATTTTCTACTTTTCCGTTTTTTCATTTTTGATTTTTGAATTATATTAATTTATCCATTTTTTTAATTCGAAAAGTTGAAAAATCGAAAAATTGGAAAAAAAAATTGTAAAATGGATAAATAATAGAATAGTCAAAATTGTGAAGTCGAATAACTGTAACATAGAAAGATCGAAAAGTTGTAAAAGTTTTAAAATCCAATAACAAAAAAAATGAAAAAATTCTAAAATTGTAGAATTAAGATAGTGAAAAGTTTTAAAAATTATAATTATTTTTACATATTTAAAACGAAAACTAGAAAAATTGCAAATCAAAAATTCAAGAAACGAAAAATATAAAAATCGAAAAACTGAAACCAGAAAACATACAAATCAAAAAATTTTAAAATCCAAAATCTGAAAAATTTCACATCGAAAAAAGAAAAATGAAAAAATCAGAACACTAAAAAACCGAAATTGAAAATAGAGAAAATAAAAAAACAAAAGTTGGAAACGCGAAAAAACTGAAAAGATTAATAATTAAAACTCGAAGTGGAACATGTTAAACTGTAGAAATAACAAACTATGAGAAATTGTGAAATTGATGAAACGAAAAATAGAAAAAATTGAATTTGAAAAAACAACAAAATTATAACGGAACAATGAAAAATTGTAAAAATAAAGAAAATACATATCGAAAATTTGAAGAAATGGAAAAATTGAAGAAATAAAAAATTCAAAAATTAAAGATCGAAAAATTTGAAGTGGATGAAATAAAAAATCCAATATTTGAAAAAATTTTAAAATCCAACAGTTAATTACAAAAATGAAAAAATTCTAAATTCGAAAAAATTAAGAATGTGAAGTTTTATTATAATTATTTTTACATATTGAAAACGAAGACTAGAAAAATTGTAAATCAAAAATTGAAGGAACGAAAAATCTAAAAATCTAAAATTAAAAAAACGAAAAGTTATAAATGTAAAAGTTAAAAATAGAAAAATTGGAAGCAGAAAAATTACAAATCGAAAAATTGGAAAATCCAAAAACTGAAAACATTTACATTGAAAAAAATCAGAAAATCACTGAAAAATCGAAATTGAGAAATAGAGTAAATAAAAACCCCAAAGTTGAAAAACTGAAAAATTTTCAAAATAAAATCTGGAAAATTAAAATTGAAGAAACATAAAAATACGAAAAATTGTAAAATTGAAGAAACCGAAAATGGAAAAAATTGAAATTGAGAAAAAAAATTATAACCGAACATTGAAAAATTGTAAAAAGAAAGAAAATAAAAAACCGAAACGAAAAAATGCAAATCGAAAATTTGAAGAAATGAAAAATTGTAGAATTAAAAAATTGAAAAATTATAAATTGGAAACTACAAATCGGAAAATTGCACAATCAGGAAAATGAAAAAATTGAAAAATTGCAAATCGGAAAATTGAAGAAAATGAAATTAAAAAAACAAAAAATTACAAAATCGAAACTTTGAATAATTAAAAAAAAATAAGAAAATAAAAAACCGAAACGAAATTTTGCATATCGAAAAGTTTTTCCTTTTTGTTATCTTTTTTGGTCTCTTCTTCTTGACACCTTTTTTTGATGTCGCTTTTGTTTATTTTTGTCGCTGTTTTGAATCTGTTTTGTGTCTTTTTTGTCATCTTTTGACAAAAACACGCATTTTTCTCATTTTTTTTTCACTTGTTTTCCCCGTCCATTTTCGCCTCTTTATTGTAGCCTTTGTTGGCGTCTTCTTTGATCTCTTTTTTGTCGGTTCCTTTGTCACATTTTAAGGCTTTTTTTGGTCGTCTTTTTGTGCGCTTTTTCTTTGTCGCCTTTTCAATGGTGGTTTAAAGTGGGGATAATGTGCTCATCGGCGCTGCTGGTCTCCTCCCCACTCCTCGCTTCGGAGAGAGTGCCATTAGCCACTATTGCGCCGAGTATCTCGGGTGCGTTCTATGGCGGTTTCGCGAACCTTTCATCGCAACCTGTATAAAAAAATTGCGTTAGAATTTCCGGCGCGTTTCGCTCCAGCTGCCAAAATCCCTCCGCCGCGCCTTTCATCCGCGTCCCGAATCGGCCCTTTAATTTGTATTCGTTGCAAAATGAAGCCTTTTGTCGCGCCTCCCAGCATTCGCAGTCAACAATCAAAAATTCTCATCTTGTTCACGGCGCTTAAATAAATCCAATTGAATTACGGTTTAATCAAATTTAAAAGAGGAATTTATATCTCGTCGGCATCTTTGTTCAATTACGGCGTCAAATGACAAAAAGGGTTCGGGATTTCGAGAGGAGGCCTAGACACAGCCACCGCATCGCCGTCGCCTCGAAAACGAATTAATAAATTCCGGAATCCGGGACACAATTCCATCATTGAAACCTTGTTTGCCAATAGCTGGCGCCGAGCGCCAATGTTAATTGCTTCGAATTTCGAACGGCGCGCGATATTGATTTCTTGCCTGTCCCGACGAAGTGACGGCCAGTTTTGACGCAAACCAGAATTGTTAGTTAGCGAACTATTATTTTGCGGGCGGCCGTCGACCGGCCGTAATTTGGGGCAGTTTGTTCTCGGTTCCCCCGGCCGCGGGGCGCACATTCGGATGCGTTCATCACGATTTGTTGTTGCGGATTGTTTGGGGGCGGCGAGGGCCACCGGGCTGGATGGCGGGGCGGCCATAAATATTCTGATTTGATTTGCTTTGAGTTTTCGCCGCTACTTTCTTGGAAATAGTAGCGAAGTTTGTTTTCTCATGTATTGGTTAAAGTTGAGAGGAAAATGTGTATTACAGAGATTTCGCTTTTATGTGAGATTGAAGAAAGTATTCGCTGTAATGTTTTTTTCAGGAGGCGGGGTTCAAAGTTTATGAATATCGGGTGGTAGTTGAAATTATCCCTTCTAGAATTTTAATGAAATGTTTTAGCTTTAACGCAAACACGTACAGCAAAATTTCTTTTTTTGTTTAACCGTTGACTGAACTCTCAATTTTTAGGCAAACATTCCCGGCAGTGTATAAAAATTATTCAAGTTTCAGGGAGAATTGTGTTTTTTAAATCAGAAATTGAACCGCTGAGAGTCCTGAGGAGAATTTTTTTCTACCACTTTTTTATTAGTGGTCACAAAGAATGTACTTAACGGAAAGTAAAGTTTTTTTAATAGGAAAAACTTCCACGTTCCATTATGTGAAGGTTTTTGACGACGAGAGATCTAATTACGGACCTTTGGCCTTTGAGCTTTTTTTGTCGTCTATTTTGATTTCTCTTTTTTGTCGGTCTTTGTTAGCTTGTTCTCGTTTTTGTGTTGCATTTTTTGCGACTTTTTGCTCTTTTTGTCATTTTTTACTTCCCGAGCGTAAGCTGAAAAAGTGTAGTAATCGAGTTCATCGGGCGACTTGTCACATTCATGTTTTCTTGACGTTTCATGACCCCAAGAGTACGAAAAAAGTGCTCTGTCGCCTGTATTATATTCTCCGAAACTGCTGAACCGATTGTTGTCAAATTTGTAGATGTTAAAACGCTAACCAAAATTTCGCCAACCATGCCTCTCAACAATTTTTTTTGTGGAAACATCACTAAAATTTTACACGCTACCATACACCTGTGTTTGTGGTTTATGAATCCGCGGTGAGTTATTACCCAAGGTATCAAAATTTTCACAAAAAAATTCAAACTGTTTATTTTACGCTTCTTGGTCTCCTTTTTTTGTCTGGTTTTTGTCCTTTGTTTGTCATTTATTCTCGCATTTTATTCATTGTTTTGGTTTTTTTTTGTGACTTTTCTTTCACTTTAAATCTATCTCCTTTTTATTATCTTTTCTGCGGCTTCTTCATTTTTACCCTTTTTCTCGCAGTTTTCGCCGATTTTTTTCAATTTTTATTACTCTTTATTGTCATTTTTATTAGTAGTAAGTAAGTTTATTATACATAAAAAGTCGGAGACGTATTACATGTCATTTAGTTAATATACACATACACATAACATACTTATAACAATAATTACAACCTTTTATTAATATATTCTTTTATATTATAATACACATTTTTTAACAAAAAAAAATTTATTTGTCCCTTCTTCTTGTTTCACTTTTTCAGGCTTTTTTTTTCTCTTCTTTTTTGATTCCTTTTTTCCCTGCTTCCTTTGTCACATTTTTACTCGTTTTCTAAAATAGTCACTGTATAATCTTTGTTTCCCTCCTTTTTTTTTTGGTCTCATTTTTTGTCATCTATTTTTTGTCGCTATTTTTCGCCTCTTTTGGTCATCTTTTTGTGGCACTCTTTTTGTTTTTTTTCTTTCCCTTTTCCACATTTTTACTAGCTTCTTTTTGATTTTGACACATTTTTTGCGACTTTTTTGTCATCTTTTTTAACCGTTTCTTCTTCATCTCCCTTTATGTTTCCATTCGGTTTTTTGTCGTTTTTTTTTGTATTTTTTTTGTTGCTTTGTTAAACTTTTTTATGTCTTTTTTCTTACCTTTGTTTTTTTTGTCGTGTTTTTACTCGTTTGTTTTGACCTTTTTTTTGGTCTTAGATTATGCCCATTTTTTATATATTTTTAGCTAACCTTTTTTCGTCAGCTTTTTGTTTTTTTGGTCCTTTTTTTATCGCTTACTTGTCGCTTTGTAGTTTCTATTTTTGTCCTCTTTTATTGTGGTCTTTTTGTGCTTTTTTTTCCCTTTTTGTCGTTTCTTTTGTCGCCTTTTTTCGTTTTTACTTTGCAATTTTTTGATCGTTCAGTTTTTTCTATTTTTCAATTTTTCGGTTTGTCAATTTTTGATTGTTATATTTTTCGATTTTTCAGTTTTTGATGTATACAATGCACATCGGTTTTCAAGACGCAAATTTAACTAAGTATAATAATTTTCTGAATATTGCCAGTTTTCCCGTTTCATCCCAATTTCAAACTTTTCATCTTCTCAATTTCCCGCCTTTTTGGTCTGTATGTTTCGATTTTGAAGTTTTCAATTATTGGATTTTCCAAATCCGTGATAATTACGAGGTTTGATTTTTTCGATTTTACAATAATTTTTGGTTTGCAGTTTTTCTATGACTAATTTTAAAATTTCGAAATTTTGTTTTTTGTCATCTTTTTATCGTTTTTTGTCGATTTTTGACCGATTCTTTTGTCGTTTTTTTTTGTTGCATTTCTTGCGGCTTTGTCGTCCTTTTTTTTACCCACTTTTTATTCTTTCCTTTTTCTCGAATGTTTGCGATTTTGCAATTTTTTAGTACTTCAGTTTTTCGATTTTGTCAGTTTCAAAATTTTCGATTTTTCTATTTTTCATTTTTCAGTTTTTCATTTTTCAATTTATCCACTTTAATTTTTGATTTGTCAATTTTTTGTTTTTACGATTTTTCAGTTTTTCGATTTTGGAATTTTTCGATTTCAATTCCAGTTTTTCAGTTTTTCAGTTTTCCGGTCTTTCGAAATTTGAACTTTGAAATCTTGAAATTTTGATTTTTGGCATCTTTTTATCGTTTTTTTTGTCGTCATTTCGCCGTTTTTTTAGTCTATTCTTTTGTGGTTTTTTTGTTGCATTTTTTGTGACTTTGTTGTCTTTTTTTGTTGCATTTTTTGTACCAATTTTTTATTTTATTTTTGTGTTGCCTATTTTTTGTCGCGCTTTTTTATTTTTGATTTCTTTTTTGTCGATTTTTGCAATTTTGATTCTTCAATTTATCCACTTTAATTTTGGATTTGTCAATTTTTTGCTTTTACGATTTTTCAGTTTTTCGATTTCGGAATTTTTCGATATCCATTCCAGTTTTTCAGTTTTTCAATTTTGCGGTCTGTCAACTTTTGATTGTTTAAATTTTTCGTGGTTTCAGTTTTTCGATTTTTCAATTTTTGATGTATTCGCCAAAGCACACTGGTTTCAAAGACAGAAATTTGACAATAATTTTCTGAAAATTGTCAGTTTTCCGATTTCATTTCAAATTCAAACTTTTCATCTTCTTAATTTCCTGCTATTTTGGTCTCAGTGTTTCGATTTTGAAGAATTACTACATATGATTTTTTGATTTTGCAATAATTTTGGTTTTTTCAGTCTTCCAAGTTTTAAGTTTTGACATTTAAAATCTACAATTTTTCAGGTTTCGTTTTTCTTACTAACGTTTTTGCGTTGCAATTTTTCACTATTTTTGAAATTTCGAAATATGAAGTTTTGAAATCTTGAAATTTTGATTTTTGGCATCTTTTTATTGTTTTTCTTATCGTCTTGTTTTCACCTTTTTTTTGGTCGATTGTTTTATCGTTTTTTAATTGCTTTTTTTTTACGACTTTATTGCCCTTTTTTTTGTTTGTTTTTTATTATATTTCTATATTGTCTATTTTTTGTCGAATTTTTTTTCGTTTTTCGTTTCTTTTTTGTCGAATTTACAATTTTTTATTTCTTCAGTTTTTAGATTCTTTATTTTGTCGGTTTAAAATTTTTAGATTTTTCCATTTGTCATTTTTCATTTATTTGATTTTTCAATTTTTCCGCTTTAATTTTTGGTTTGCTAATTTTTAGTTTTTACGATTTTTCAGTATTTCGATTTCTGAATTTTTCTATTTTCATTCCGATTTTTCAGTTATTTAATTTTTCCAATCCTCAATTTTTAATTATTAAATTTTGGGTCTTTTCAGTTTTTCAGTTTTTCAAACTGTGATGTATCAAGGCATTTCGGTTTCAATGACGCAAATTTGACTATAATTTTTTGAAAATTGATTTTAAAATTTTCAGTTGGTCGATTTTTCAAATTCGTGATAATTACTACATTCGAATTTTTCTTTTTTTTTCAGTTTTTCAAGTTTTAATTTTTGACATTTAAAATTTACAGTTTTTTAATAACGCTTTTACTTTGAAATTTTTTGCTCACTAATTTTGAAATTTCGAAATTTGAAGTTTTGAAATCTTGAAATTTTGTTTTTTGTCATTTTTTGAATTGTTTTTTTGTCGTCTTTTTTCGCCTTGTTTTGGTTTTTTTGTCGTTTTTTTGTTGGATTGGTCGTCCTTTTTTTTGTTTTTTTTGTTGTACCCATTTTTTATTATATTTTTGTGTTGCTCCTTTTTGACGCATTTTTGTCGTTTTTGATTTCTTTTTTGTCCAATTTTTACGATTTTGCAACTATTCAGTTTTTCGACTTTTAATTTTTTCAGTTTGAAATATTTCAATTTTTCCACTTTAATTTTGGTTTCTCAAATTTTAGTTTTTACGATTTTTCAGTTTTTCGATTTCAGAATTTTTCGATTTTCATTCCAGTTTCTCAGTTATTCAATTTTCCGATTTCTCAATTTTTGATTGTTAAATTTTTCGTCGTTTCAATTTTTCGATTTTTCTATTTTTCATGAATATACCAAAACACATCGGCTTTAATGACCCAAATTTGATTACAATTTTCTGAAAATTGTGAGTTTTCCGATTTTATTTCAATTTCAAATGTTACAATTTTCATCTTCTCAATTTTCTGCTTTTTTCGATTTGATAATTACCAGATTTATCTCGATTTTACAATAATTTTTGGTTTTTCAATTTTTCGAAGTCTTAATTTTTGACATTTTAAATTAACAATTTTTCAATTGTCGTTTTTTAACTAACGATTTTGCTTTCCATTTTTTCGATCACTACTTTTGAAATTCGAAATTTGAAGTTTTGAATTCTTCAAATTTTGTTTTTTTTTCTCTTTTTATCGGCTTTTTCGTCTTTTTTCGTCTTTTTTTTTGGTCGATTCTTTTGTCGTTTTTTTGTTACATTTTTGCGCCGTTGTCCTTTTTTTTGTACCTACCCATTTTTTTTTGTATTTTTCTGTTGCCTCTTTTTTGTCGCATTTTTTCGTTTTTGCTTTCATTTTTACGATTTTGCAAAATTAGTTCTACAGGTTTTCGAGTTTTCATTTTGTCAGTTTCAAATTTGTCGATTTTTCCATTTTTGATTTTTCATCATTTGATTTTTCAGTTTTTCCACTTCAATTTTTCCATTTTAATTTATGATTTGTCAATATGTACGAGTTTTCAGTTTTTCGAATTCTGAATTTTTCGAGTTGTTGCAGATTTCCGATTCTTCAATTTTTGATGTATACAATACACCAAAGCACATCGGTTTCAATGGCACAAATTTGACTATAATTTTTTGAAAATTGTCAGTTTTCTGATTTCATTTCAATTTCTAATGTTTAATCTTCTCAATTTTCTGCTTTTTTGGTCTCGATTTTTCAATCAAGGCTTCAATGTTCCGATTTTACTGTAATTTTTGGTTTTTTTCAACTTTTCGAAGTTTTACTTTTTGATTTTTTTAGTAACGATTTTGCTTTGCGATTTTCCGATCACTAGTTCTGAAATTTTGAAATTTCGAATATTTCTGTTGTGTCATCTCTTTTGTTGCTTCTTCTTTGTGGTCTTTTTTTGTTGTTTTTTTCGTCATAGTTTTTATATAACGTTAAAAAAAAATTGAAGAAGCAAGCGTCTTCAATATTATTTCTAGAGAAATTTTAAGAATTAATTTAGTTTTCTTTGATCGTGGTAAAAAGTAGAAATTATTGTAAACAATTGATTTATTATCAGTTCCAGGTTTACGAACAAGCATAAATTCATATAAAATCATCCAAACTTTTTAGAAGAATAATTGAACACAAAATCATCGCAGAAATTGTATACCTACCTACTATAAAATTTGTAAAGAATTTCAGGACCTAAATAAAACTAGATTTTTTCCGGAAAAACACGTTTTTCTCTCTTAGTTGAAGAAGTATATCAAAAATACGTCCGGATAAATTCGTAATCCCGAAAAAAATTTCGGTTAAAGGTTCACTTATTGTATGAATCTTTATCAAAAATAGTCCAGTCAAATTAGCGATCAACCTCGGAATGAGAGATAATAAGCTGAATTTTCGTATATACCTTCGTTTTAGCGTTCTAAAAGTTGTCTCAAAAGTCTCATAAAATCTCGTGTCTGCGTCGTAAGTTATTCAAGGTCAAAGGTGAAGAAAAACAGTTTTTTGCAATTATCTCGGTTTCTATTGCTCCAATGATGTTAACATCTATTATCGTAATTGTAGAGCACAAAATTTGGGACAAATTTTATTTGAAACATTTTTTCCTGCGCTCAATCGTTTTTGAGATAGAGGGCAGTGAGCGCGCAGCGCTCATCCATACGTACTGTAATGCAATCAACCGTGAATATCTGTGAATACTACCTTTAATTTTGAATAATTTGTATTATTTATCAGTTAATACATTGCATTTAATAACATTTTACATATTTTCAAAACATTCATTTAATGATAATGATATTTACCTACTTTGTGGAATTAAAAACTCTTTAAATGAAATACTTATTGTATGTGTATCTTAATTTATTAAACGTAGATTTTAAGTAGAAAAATAATTAAGTACTTTATCGTTCAAATGTGTAAGTTTTTATATATTAGATAATATATTATACTTGTTATATTATTATATATCTAAAAGTTATATTAATTTTTTCAAAGTAAAAATTTAAGGAAGTAAAAAGAGTTAATGTATTTTAATTTTATCTTTGTTCAGTACCTGTACATTTCTTACGATTGAAATTGAATTGTAGTGAAAATCTAGAAATCTTTAATAATTTAAAGAACAAAAGTCTTAATTTTCTTCTTCTTCACCGTCATCTTCTGGACGTTCGGGAATTTCTGTTTCATCGTCATCATCTTCGGTGCCCTGAATTGTTGTTTCCAGACCTTCCAGTTATAATCATGATAGAAAAATAAATATTTAAAACCTTACACATTTTAAAGATATAAATAAATTGAGATATACAATAAATATTTCATTAAATGCGTTTTTAATTACACAAAGTGGGTAAGTATTATTCAATGAATATGTTGAGAATATGTAAAATGTTTAAATACAATGTATTAATTGATAAATAGAGAGCGGAAAATATGCAGCAAAATTTTGGGAAATATGATCATATGATATGCATCAAATTTATGCAAATATGCAGTAAACTTCTTAATATATGCAGAGATATGCAGTTGCATATGCTCCAAAAATTAAAAAGAGAGCGTAATAACCGAACTAAATTTATTTAGAAATTACAAAAACAGGTTTCTCGTGCTTACCTTTTCTTAAAAAAAAAATACATAAATCGTATTGTAAAGGGTTTAATTAGATCTCACTGGCACATATATCACATTTTTAAAGATACAATTTTTATACTAAAAATAAATATAGGTAAACAGAACGAATTAAAAAATAGTAGTAATCGACTATTTAATTACTATTTTGGCAACAATTTATTTTTAAATATTTTTAGAAATATTCTAACAAAAAGTTTCTCCGGTGATTCTAAAGTATGTATTTGTAAATAGAAAAACTACGTCCACAAATGTAAAAAAAATAGTAGTAATCTACTATTTAATTACTATTTTGGCACCAATTTATTTTTAAATATTTTTGGAAATATTCTAACAAAAAGTTTTTCCGGTGATTCTAAAGTATGTATTTGGAAATAGAAAAACTCCGTCCACAGATGTAAAAATACTTATTGGTTTAGAGCAGGCGCGACAAAATACAGTTCGTTCTTGAAGAATAAGATCAAGAAAAGGTTTAATCCATAAATTAATTTGAGTTATTTTCGACATATTGACACACCTGTATCGCTTTAAATGCTTTCAATGCACACTCAGGATGAAAAATAATAGGATAACGTCCCTTCGACTACCATACAACATACCATTAATACACTTAAGTAACGAACAAAAATATTGGGAACGAACGGTATTTCCAAAAGTAATTAGGGCCCGAAATTACCTGGAAGGGTGGCTTAACACCCAGTTGTTTCTCCAAACTACCATAAAACCCAAACCTTTCCTAGTTATCTGAAACTCAGGACAATATTTGCAATATGATTAATGAAATTTCGTCTTTCTAGATAAATGCCAATTGAATGACAATCATTTTTTTTTCAAATAATCACAAAAATCGATAAAAATGCAAAATATGCACCCGTTACGTGAAATATGCAGCAGAAGGCAAATATATGCAAATATGCAATTTTTTTATAGCTGTATTCATTTTTAATTAGCACGATTCGTTCACATATTAAATATCAAGACTTGTATGCAAAAAATAAAGGATATGCAAATTTCATAAAATCCGCTCTCTATTGATAAATAATACAAATTTTTCAAAATTCAAAGTAGTATTCATAGATATTCACGGTTGATTGCATTACAGTATGTATGGATGAGCGCCGCGCGCTCACTGCCCTCTATCTCAAAAACGATTGAGCGCATGAAAAAATGTTTCAAATAAAATTTGTCCAAAATTTTGTGCTCTACAATTATGATAATGAATGTTAACATCACTGGACCAATAGAAACAGAGATAATCGCAAAAAACTGTTTTCTTCATCTTTGACCTTGAATAACTTACGACGCAGACACGAGATTTTATGAGACTTTTGACACAACTTTTAAAACGCCAAAATTAAGGTATATACAAAAATTCAGCTTATTATCTTTCATTCCGAGATTGATCCCTTTTTTATCCTAAAATGACTGGACTAAAAGTGGTGGATGCGCCGGGATCAAATTAATAAAAAAATTTGTTTTTCTTTCTTTTTATTAATAGATGCGTTTAACCAGAGATATAAAATCTTTGTTTTTATTGTATTATCGATTACGGTTGTTTAATGTTATGTTTGTATCGTATTGTTATTTTTCCGCTTTCTCTCCTGTTAAATTTCGCTCTCCGGTGCTGTCCATCTTGCTCACTTCCTGATGGGCGCTTCCCGCCTGACGAATGCCAGCGGAATAGCAAGTTATGTAAAAGTGAACCCTCTTCACGGCCCGCCGTAATTAAGCGTCTTCTGACGGGCAGAAAAGGGTAAAAATTGATAACGTGCTGAAATGGTGGATGCGCCGGGCGAATTTGTCTATTAAAGTCGAGCCGGTGGCGGCTCCCAGCTCCGTCCCGATAATGCGCTAAAGCAATATAAAACTCAACTTAGGAAGTTGTTATTTGATAAAATGAAACACTATCAAACAAGTGTTAAGGGTAATTGGCGCCTCTAAAAACTTTTCAAAGTTTTTAGCTCCCGCGCGGGATTTTCTTCTTATATAGTGCTAATCGATCCGACCCTGCGCCGCCTCCTTCTAATTGCTCTTGTGTTTGTTGCAGGGCGGCGACGTCGTCCAAGAAAACATCTTCGCTAACGTCACAGACGACACCGTCAGTTTGGAATTCCAAAGGTCAGACGGGACACTAATTACCCAAGTTATAGACTTCAGAAACGTGAGTACCTCGCACATGATATATAGCCCGTTCGCGGAATTGCCTTTGGCACCATTGTCAGGCCTCGTTTATTCGCCGGCGAATTTGCGGCCCATTTGCAGTATTAAAATCGTATATCCCGAACGGAAAAACTTTGCCTCTTGTTTTTCAATCGGCGAACTTTGTATAGTCCTCGGGAGAGAGTTTCTCGTCCTGGGTTTGATTCCAGTTATTTCTTTCTACAAAGGGGAATCGATTGGTGATTTTGCACTTTCCATACCTAATGCCCACCTACCTGTTTATGTCGGTGCGACAAAGTTTGTATTTGATCAAGGAACACTCGGAACTTGATAAAAGTTGCCTTGTTTGCCGACAAAAACGTCGCGCTAAAAGGATTAGAATGTCACTGTCGAATATTTATCGGGCGGGGCGGATTTCGACGTTTTTATTAATTCTGGAACGACATGAGGGAGTTGGGGAAGTGACAAGGTTGCGAAGGGGGGCCATTGTGGCGCTCAAAAGGATGAAATAATGGGTTTGTAATTACGGTTATTGTGTTGCGGGACCGGGTTGGAGAAGTCGCGGTGAATATTGTACGGAAATTTTTACAGATTAACCCGGGGAAATGTCGCTTTTTGCGCAAACTTGCTGCAAAACAAATACCTTTTTTACGTTTTGAATTTATTTAATCGATATTTGCCGGTGCGGAATTAACACTTCTCGGCACGGTTTCATTACATATTCAAAATTAATTAATGTTAATTTATATGGCGGCCACGCTATAAGCGTGTTGCAACATGATGAATACGATGTTGGCGATAAAAAATTAAATATTGCTAGAATTTACAAAGTTGAGGTTCGTTTTAAACAGGCGGAAAAACGAAACATAAAAACGTTTTTCTTAGTTTAGATATTACTGGATTACGTACAAGTTGAATACTGTGTGAAAAATGACCATTCGGTTTTCGCCGAGATGGCTGTGGAAACTGTACAGTCGAGAATGTTCTGGTTATGGAAGATTCTAGAGCATCCGATTAAAATTTTCATTTTAAGAATTTCAAGGATGTTAATCACAACACAAGCATAGATTTAAACCCGTTTAAAATGATCTGATTTTCGGTCTCGCCACCTAAACACTAGAGAAGATGTTCAAAATTCCTACCTTGTCCATTTTTTCTTAATATAAGAAGTCATTTTTTTCCAATAAGAAACTGAAAACATGTGTAACTATCCTATTGTTGAGAGTAAATTCTATACATAAAAAAAACGAAGATTAAGCCCCACCCACCCGCCCCAATCTCAATTGTGACGAAGTTCATATGGTAATTTCTTGTAAACAAATGAGGATTCTCCAACTAAACTCCGCCCTTCAGGAAATGATGAATAAAACATTCATCACAATTGAGAAGGGGTGGGTGGGCGGGGTTTATATTTTGTCCATTTTGTCTTAACATACAAAGTCTTCTTTTCCCAACAAAAAACTGAAAATATGTTGAACTATCCTGTTGTTGAAAGAAAACTCTATATATTAAAAAAAAACAAAAATTAACATTGAATTTTTCAATTTAACAATAATTAATTATTATTTGTATTCTCAATTTTTCGATTTTTTAAAGTAACGATTTTCCTCTGCAATCTTTCAATCACTAATTTTGAAATTTCGAAATTTGAAGTTTTGAAATCTTGAAATTTTGTTCTTGTCAGCTTTTTGTCGTTTTTTTTTTGTCGTCTTTTGCCCCTTTTTTACGGTCTATTTTTTGTCGTTTTTTGGTGGATTTTTTGGGCTTCGTCGTCCTTGTTTTCTTTTGTTTTTTGTACCCATTTTTTACAATATTTTTGTGTCGCATTTTTTTCGTTTTTCATTTCTTTTTTGTCCAATTTTTTCGATTCTGCAATTTTTTAGTTCTTCAGTTTTTTGATTTTTCATTTTGACAGTTTGAAAATTTTCGATTTTATTTTTGATGTTTCATTTATTTAGATTTTCAGTTTTTTCACTTTAATTTTTGATTTTTCAATTTTGCCACTTCAATTTTTTATTTGCCAATTTTTTGTTTTTAAGATTTTTCAGTTTTTTGATTTCTGAATTTTTCGATTTTCATCCCAGTTTTTCAGTTATTCAATTTTACGATTTCTCAGTTTTTGATTGTTAAATTGTACAATTTTTCAGTTTTTGATGTATACTAAGCACATCGGTTTCAAAGACGCAAATTTGGCTATAATTTTCTGAAAATTGAGAGTTTTCCGATTTCATTTCAATTTCAAATGTTAATCTCTCCATCTTCTGAAATTCCTGCTGTTTTGGTGTCAAATTTTCGATTTTAAAGTTTTCAGTTGTTTGATTTTTCAAATTCGTGACAATTACTAGATTTGACAGTTAAAATCTGCAATTTTTCAGTTTTCGTTTTTTTTTGTAACAATTTTGCTTTGCAATTTAAATCTGAAGTTTTGACATCTTGAAATTTTGATTTTTGTCTTTTTTTTATTGCTTTTTGTTGTCTTTTTTTCGGCTTTTTTTTGGTCGATTTTTTTGTGGTTTTTTTGTTGCACTTTTTGCGGCTTGGTCGTCTTTTTTTTTATTTTTTTTTGTTGTACCCATTTTTTATTATATTTGTGTGTTGCTTCTTTTTGACGCATTTTTGTCGTTTTTGATTTCTTTTTTATCCAATTTTTACGATTCTGCAATTTTTTAGTTTTTAAGTTTTTCGATTTTTCATCTTTTCAGTTTCAAATTTTTCGATTTTCCATTTTTAATTTTTCGTTTATTTGGTTTTTGAATTTTTCCACTTTGATTTTCGATTTGTCAATTTTTTTTTGTTAAAATTTCGTAAAGTTATTTAATTATTTTTTATTCAGTTATAATTGAAATGTTTTTGGAGTATGTGTAATTTCGATTTATTTTTTACTCGCAATTTTCTGTTCACTAGTTGTGAAATTTCAAAATTTGAAGTTCTAAAATCTTGAAATTTTGTTTTTTTTTCATACTCCTATTTTTTATCGTTTTTTGTCATCTCTTTTATTTTATTTTTGTGTTGCTTCTTTTTTATGGTCTTTTTTTGTGGCTTACCGAAAAGTTGAAAAATTGAGAAATCGAAGTATATAACAGTCGAAAAATTGAAAAATCAAATGTCTAAAAAACGAAAAATTGAAAATCCAAAAAGTAAAACGTTGAGAAATCGAAAAATCCAGATCTTGAAAAATTGAAAAATAGGAGAAAAATTAAAGAATCGAAAAACTGGAAAATCGAAAAATTGAAGAACTGGAGAACTGAAAGATCGAAACTTTGGAAGTCGAGAAATGGGACAATCAAAAAATAATTGAGAAATCGGAAAACCGAAAATTCAGAAACGTCAAAATCTGAAAAATTAAAAAATATTGAAGAACTGAAAAGTCGACAAAGCGAAAATTTAACATATTGAAAAACAAAAAAGAGAAATCTAAACATAATATATCAAAAAAAAAAAAAAAAATTGAAAATGTAAAATTTAAAAATCGAAAAACTGAAAAATCAACAAATCGAGAAATCGAAACTTGAAAATAAGAAAAATTGGAAAATTGAAAAATCGAACAATTCAAAAATCGAAACATCGAAAAATTCAAAAATTGAGACATCGAGAACCCAAAAAAATCAAAAGAACGCGAAATCGAGGACTCGAAAAGTCGAGAAGTCGAAAAATCGAAAAAATGGAGACCGAAATAGGTCAAAATCGAAAAAAGTTAAAAATGGAAAAATTTATAAATCGAGAGATTGAACAATCAAAACATCAAAATATCCGAATCTCGATAAATCGAGATCTCAAAAAATTGAAAAATCGAAAATTTAAAAATTCGGATAAATGTATAACTAAAATATCGAAATGTCGAAAAATTGAGAAATTGAAATATAAAACAGTCGAAAAATTGAAAAATTTAAAGTTTAAAAAACGAAAAATTGAACAATCAAAACAGTGAAAAATTGAAAAATTTTAAAAGAAAAACTAGAAAGTCTAAAATTTATTAATTCAGAAAATTGAAAAATTGAGATATAGAAGAACTGAAAACTCGAGAAATCAAAAACCCAGAATTTTAAAAATTGAAAAATTAAGACATTGGAAAGGTGAAAAATTGAAAATCCAAAAAGAAAAAATCGAGAAATCGAAACATTAAAAACTCGTAATATCGGTATAATAAATTTTAAAACTCGAAATATTTTTGAAAAGCCGAAAAATTGAAATTCGAAAATTGGAAAATCGAAAGATCAAGCAATCAAAACACCAAAAAAATCGAGAAATTAAAGTAACCAAAAATTGAAAACTTAAAAAAATTGAGAAATCTAAAAATCGAAAAAGGGATTTTTTTTAAATCGTATAATCGTTTAATTGAAATTCAAACATCAGAATATCGTAATATCAAAAAAATTAAAAAATCTAAAAATTTAATCAAAAAACTGAAAAATCGGGAAATTGAAAATTTCAAAACTGAGGTTACAAAAAATTAGGAAATTCAAAAATTGAGAAATCGAACCATCGAAAAATTGCAAAAGCGAAAAGCGAAAGTCGAAAGAAAATAGAGAACTCGAAACAACAAAGATCGAGAAATCGAGAAATGGGGAAGTTGGAGAATCGATAACTTGATCGAAATAGGTTAAAATATAGAAAAATCTAAAAGTAAAAAATTGAAAGATTTAAAATTTAAAAAATCGATAAATTGAGAATTTGAACAGTAAAACAATCGAAACATCGGAATCTCGAAAAATCGAGAAACTGAAAAACCGAAAAATAAAAAATTTTAAAAATCGAAACATCAATTTCGCGATAAATGTTTTTTTTTAATTTTTCCATTTCTCGATTTCTCGACTTTTCAATGTTTCGATTTTTCAGTTCTTCGATTGCAGAATCGAAACTGAAAAATCTAAAATTTAAAAATTCGAAAACCTGAAATATCGAAGGACTGAAAAAGCGCGATATCGAGATATGAAAAAAATCGGGAAATAGAAAAATTGAAGAATCGAAATACTGAAAAATCCTAAAACTGGAAAATCGAAAATGGAAGAAAAAGCCAAGATCGAGAAATTGAAAGATTAAAAAATCTAGTTCTCGGTTATTCGCCATCGAAAAAATCGAAAAATGTGAAATTTAAAAAATCGAAAAATGGAAATATGTAAAAATTAAAGAATCGAGAAATCAAAACATTAAATAATCGGAAAACTCAAAAATCTAAAATTTAAAACTCGAAACATCAAAAACTTGAAAATTCTAAAATTTAAAAATTCGAAAACCTGAAATATCGAAGAACTGAAAAGTCGATAAATCAAGAAACCGAAATATCAATCAATCGAGAAAATCAAAAAGCGAAACATCCAAAAATCGAGAAATCGAATGACTGAAAAATCAAAAACCTAAAAAATAAGAGTCGAAAAATTGAAAAATTGGAATATTGAGAAATTGAAAAATGAAAAAATGGAAAAATAAAAAAAAATTAACAATTGGAAAATGAAAGAATCGAAAAACTGAACAATTTCAAACCTGAATCATTGGAAAATCGAGAAATCAAAAAATTGAAAAATCGGGAAATCAAAAAGTCGAAAAATTGGGAAATTGAAGAATTGAAAAACTGAAAAATCGAAATTTTGGGAAGTCGGGAAAACGAGAAATGTAAGAATAAAAAAATTGATTCAATTGGGAAATTGAGAAATCGAAAAATTTTAAATTTTAAAACGTCAAAATGTGAAAAATTTGAGAATGAATTTAGTTTTTCGTGGCCTAGATCCAAGCTTTTTATAAGAAAAAATGAACACAAAATAATAAGGAACTAAAATAACACCCTCTAAAAAAACAGAGGGTGGGTGGGCGGGGCTATCACTTGCCAAGATAAAACTGAACATTATTTAGGGTATTCACTGGAATGAAGGGAGGGTGGGTGGGCGGGGCGACTGCTTGCTTATAAAAGACTGTAAGAAAAAGTTAAACTTATATAAAAATATCATGATTTTGTTTTTTTTGATTTCGTAAAGTTATTTAATTGTTTTTTATCCAGTTATAAATGAAATGTTTTTGAAGTGTGTGTAATTTTTCAAAAATAAAATCTTATAAGTTACATAACAATAAAAATAAAGGAACGAATTTTATAAACAGATTAATTTTTCACTCGATTGTAATAATGTTAATTCTTCAAAAATAGAAACCAAATCATTCATGTATACAGACAAAGGAATGGGACCAAGGTGAGGTCCCTGTCGAACTTTTAAAATTATATTTCAGTCTGAATTTGTTATAACAAAATGTAACTTTTGAAGGCCAATTGCTTATTATAAAAGCGTATTTTTTTTAATTTAGGTGAGTTCTCACTGATATAGAAATACCTACTCAAATTTGATTCAAAATTAACATACGTTTTTGTTTTCGGATAAAATTTCATCAAATTATTTAATTATTTTTTATTCATTTATCACGAAAATTTTCAAAAATAAAAACTTGCAAGTCACGTAAATAGAAAGAGGAAAAGAAAGAATTTCACAAAGACACTTATTTTTCACTTGTTTAAAATATTATTAATCCTTCAAAAATAAAAACCATATCATCATTCATGTAAAAAGAAAAAGGAATGGGTCCAAGGTGGGACCCCTGTAGAACTTTTTAAATTATATGTCGTTCTGGATTTGTTATAATAAAATGTAACTTTTTAAGGCCAATTTTTATATTTTGTTTCCAAATTTTGATCATTTTTTGTAAAAGTTAGTCATGAGTACTTGCTAAGATAAAACCGATTTTGGGAAATGACATACCCTCTAAGAAAAGAGAGGGTGGGTGGGCGGGGCTAATTCCTGTCAAGATAAGAGTGATTTTGGCAAATGAGAATCCCTCTAAGAGAAGAGGGAGGTGGGCGGGGCTAGTACCTGTTAAGATAAATCTGATTTTGGCGGGGCTAATAGACTCCGGGTTAAAAATTTTACAAAAAAAATATAAATTGTAAGTAATTTTAAAAAATATTTAAATAAAATCATAAAGATGTACAAGAAGTGTTAAATTTCTTTAAATATATTAATATCTGAGCAGAATTGGAACACAAGAACAGATTTGAAGAAGAAAAAAATGGTCCAATTTTCGGACTGATTTAGCCACTTTTATTTCATGTTTTCATACTAGCAAGTTTATCTTTCTTATTTGAAGCCTAATAACATCGAAAATAAGGATAGTTTCGTAATCCTAGGAAATTTTCGATTAGAGGATCTCATTTCGAATCAGATTTGATCCATTTTAATTGTTGTTGAAAATGGTGGATGTACTGACATATTTTTAAATTTTTATTTTAACAATTTTAAAGACACCGGTTAATAAAATGATATATTCTAGGAAAAGTAATAGATTTCTTCACATTTTTTTCATATTTGAACAGAATAACGACACAAGCATAGATTTAAACCAATTTAAAATGACCTGATTTTCGGCCTCATTTGACCATTTTTTTTATAAAGGCACTTCTCCCTTATTTCAAGATGAATCTCGAAAATAATGTTGGATTCGTTGTTCTGAGAAAATGTTCGATTAGAAACTCAATCTTTTACAGTAGTCTGTCCTGTTTTAAATTTTTTTGTTAAAAATGGTGGAGGCGCCGGGATAAAAATTACTTAAAAAAATAAATTTGAAGTGATTTTAAAAAATATTTCAATAAAATCATATATATGTAGAAGAGGTGCTACATTTCTTTAAATATCTTGATATCTGAGCCTAATTGGAACTTAAGATCGGAATTGAAGCAAAATAAATGGCTCAATTTTTCGACTGATTTGGCCATTTTTTTTTATATAATGGCCAATTTAGCTTTCTTATTTGAAGCCGAACATTGAAAATAAGTATAGGTTCGTATTCCTAGGAAATTTCCGATTAAAGACTCTCATTTCGATCCATTTAAATTTTGTTGAAAATAATAAATATACCAAGATTTTTTTAATTTTCATTTTAAGAATTTCCAAGAAACCGGTTAATGAAATCATTCTTGATTTTAAGAAAAAAATACATTCCTTTAAATTTCTTCATATTTGAACTCAATAACAAGACGAGCATAAATCTATCTGATTGATCTGATTTTCAGCCTCATTTAATATATATATTTTTAAATAAAAGCTCGTTTTTCTTAGTTATTTGAAGATGAACGTCGAAAATAATGTTGGATTCGAAATTCTGAGAAAATTTTCGATTAGAAACTCTATCTTTAACAGTAGTCTGTCCT
Source organism: Zophobas atratus (assembly GCA_022388445.1). NCBI lineage: Eukaryota > Metazoa > Arthropoda > Insecta > Coleoptera > Tenebrionidae > Zophobas > Zophobas atratus. Next base: position 3,403,395 of record CM039444.1, read on the forward strand.
GTTTTAGATTTGTTAAAAATGGTGGAGGCGCCGGGATAAAAATTACCTAAAAAAACTAAATTTGAAGTGATTTTAAAAAATATTTCAATAAAATCACATATATGTAGAAGAAGTGCTATATTTATTTAAATATCGTGATATTTGAGCCTAATTGGAACTTAAGATCGGAATTCAAGCAAAATAAATGGCTCAATTGTCGGACCGATTTAGCCGGGTTTTTTTTTCATATAATGGCAAATTTACCTTTCTTATTTGAATCCAAACGTTGAAGATAAGTATAGGTTCGTATTCCTAGGAAATTTCCGATTAAAGACTCATTTCGATCCATTTAAATTTTGTTGAAAATGGTAGATATACCAAGATTTTTTTAATTTTCATTTTAAGAATTTCTAAGAAATCGGTCAATAAAATGACATATATGTAGAAGAGGTGCTATATTTCTTTAAATATCTTGATATTTGAGCATAATTGGAACACAAGAACAGATTTGTAGCAAAATAAACGGCTCATTTTTCAGACAGATTTGACCATTTTTATTATATTTTTTCACAAAAACAAGTTTCTCCTTATTTGAAGATGAATATCGAAAATAAGGATAGATTCATATTTTCTAGGAAATAGAGACTAGCATTTGATCTGTCTATTTTCGTTGAAAATACACCGCCGCTTTTTTTTATTTTTTCTTTAAGAATTTCAAGGAAACAATAACAGCACAAGCATTGATTTAACCAATTTCGAATGATCTGGATTTCGGCTTCATTTGACCAATTTTCTTTTTTTCATATAGGCACGTTTTTCTGCCTTATTTGAAAAAGTATGTTGGATTCGAAATTCTCCGAAAATTTTCGATCAGAAACTCTCTTTTTTAAAGTAGTCTGATCTATTTTAATTTTGCTAAACATTGCGGAGGTGCCGAGATAAAAATTAAATCGAAAAATCGAAAATAAGGTTGGATTCGTAATCCTGGGAAATGTAGTACGTCAAAAATAATGTTAATTGCTAAAAGCCAATTTGACTTATTTATTTTTTTTAACTAGCTTTGTGTCGCTTCGTCGTTTTAACCATTTTTGAAACAAACAGCCGTAAAATAAAACTTTCACCTCCGAATATCCAGAAAATAAAATTTGCCGACGAAGCACACACTGTAAAGTCACATTTCGTGGCAAATGTTAACAATTCTCGCCAGCCCCCGCCATTCAGCGCGCCGCCCCCAAAGCCGCACTTTTTCCACCCCTTGATGAATGATACCGTAACATCAAATTGCAGTCCTGCTTATTTTCTCAAAGAAATTCAAACTTTCAGCAAAGCTCGACGACATCTCCCCCGAAAAAACCTCCACGCCGTGCGATGAATTACACTCGAGATGATTCTTCCCTCTCAGATATTTGATCTAATTTCGCGAAATGTCAGCTGAAAATCGAGCTAATTTACGAAATACACCGCGAGAAAAAATTGTCCAGACCTCCGTCTTCGCTCTTCACGTTTTATTATCCTCGAGTGTGATGAAAACTCGGCGCCGGAAATGGGTCATGGCCCCGGTGTAAAACTAAGAAACAGTGCTACTTTAATCCGGAAGATAAATAGATAATCTTCGGCGAATGTATTAAAGGCAAATATTTCTACAAGACTGGGTGTATTTTTCGGCTCGTTCGCTCTATGCCGCCAATTTTTAAGTGTCCAATTTGCATAATACTCCTTTCGAGCTTCCTTATCTTGTAAGAGCCGACTTCGCCAATTGCTTTAATAATAGGTAATGCTTGTTTTTAATCTACTTCGGCGAAGTCTTATTAATAATAATCGCCGCGCGGATTAATTCCGAGGGGGCTTTTTAAAACGACTGGCAAGTGAAATTAATAATATTCCGCGGTGACGTCATCGGTGTAGTTCGCGCCGGAATCCTGAGGAACGAACTCTTAAACGAACGAGACAGGTGTGGTCGAATTAAATTAAGTGAATTGGAGTCGCGCCGAATAAATTATGCACGAGCCGAGAGTAACGTTAAGTTCTAAGTTCGGTTAATCTAAGGAGCACATGCGAGTCAGAATACACTTTGGAAGTTTGCGACGAACTGTTCATAACTAATCGTCCAGAGCTCTGTTACTTTGAGTCATTTCCTTCTGATCCTAGACTCGGGAGTTTTGAAAGTTTGAGCGCTCTCGATATGCGAGTACGCCGCTTGTAATTTATTTAAAGCGAAGAATTTTTCCGCTGAAAAAAGCCATCGAGCTTTGTCTTTTCGAAGCAATTAAAAGCTGCATAATTAACGAGGCTAATTCCGAGTCCGTCCTAGTTGTAGTGGATCCCGCAGGATGTACTGCTCAATATTACAAGAGTGTTATCTGGGAACGTGCCCGGAGTTCTTTAACGCACTTGCTTTAATTACCCCCGCTACAACTATTAAACGGGGTTATTCTGATTGCTACTGAAAAATTCAGGCGGTGGGCTTTTCGCTCGACCATAAAACATTTCAGGACGACCTGGAACGGAACGCTGCATGTCAAGCCATGCGAGAACTCTGTGTCTTATAGTTCCGACTTATGCAGGATCATTTATTTATTGCCCATATAAAGAAAGGATTCTCGAAGAACCAAGACGAATGGGCTGATCTACATGGAGCGCTTTCCAGGAGACAGGAAGTCGCCGAATTTCATCCCACAACCAAATTTCACGATGGTAAATGTTAATTAAATTTATAAAATAACGTACGTATTTGTGGTTTATGAATCCGTGTTGAGTTTTTGCCCTAGGAATCCAGAATTTTGGAAAAAATCAAAATTGCAAAATCGAATGTTCTCAAATCTTGCTAACGTTTTAACGTTATCGGAAGCATGCTAATCAGAATTTATCCGTGCGTGCCCCCTCCCCAGAAATTCATGACGTCAACTTACAATTTTGCCGAATAAATGTTCTGTAAATACTGAAAAGTAATAAGATAGTCCAGAACTTGTTGTTCATGAATCCGTGTTGAGTTTTTATCCTAGCCATCGAAATTTTTGGAAAAAAAATCTAAATTTTGCTTATACTTATAACAATTTTTCTTGGATTTTTGGACTTTTGAAGACTTGATTTTTCAGTTTTTCGATTTCTCAGTTTGCTGATAGTTCAGTTTTTCGATTCTTCAATTCTTTTATCAATTTTGCAGTTTTTCCAAATTGCAGTTTTGCAATTTTTCAATATTTCGTTTCTTCAATTTTTCGATTTATTGACTTCTCGATTTTCTACTTTTTCGATTTTTCAATTTGTCAATTTTTAGATTTAGTATTTTGAAAGTTTTTGATGTGTCGATTTCTCGATCTTTCAGTTTTTATTTTTTAATTCCTCGATTTCAATTTTTTGGTCATTCAATTTTTCAATATTTCATTCTACAATTTTTCAAATTTTTGATTTTTCAGTCTTTCAATTTGTTAAATTCTCGAAATTTCGACTCTTCGATTTATCGATTTTTCAGTTTTTCGATATTTGAATTCTTCAATTTTTCCGTTGTTTGATTTCTAAATTTTTTACTTTTTCCATTTTTCAATTTGTCGATTTTAAATTTTAGATTTTGAAATTTTTCGAGTTTTTGAGATGTCGATTTCTGGATGTTTCAGTTTTTTATTCTTTAATTTCTCGATTTTTCGGTTATTTAATTTTTCAATATTTCAGTGTTGGAATTTACCAATTTTTCGATTTTTCAATATCTCGATTCTTCAAATTTTCAAATTCTCAATTTTTTTTATTTTTCGATTTCAAAATTTTTCAATGTTTTACGATTTTTCGATTTTTCAGTTTTTCAATTTCTCGACTGTTTTTTCGGCTTTGATTTCTCGATTTCTCTATTTTTGAGTTTTTCAATTTTTCATTTTTTTTATTTTTAGTCTTTCAATTTTCTTAATTCTCGAAATTTTGACTCCTTGATATATGGATGTTTCGGTTTCTCGATATTTGAAATAAATGATATTGCCATTTTTTACTTTTTCAATTTCTAGATTTTTCACTTTTTTAATTTTTCGAAAAATCAAAAAGTCGAAAAACCAAAAAATTTAAGAACCGAAATATTTTAAAAATGAGAAATTTTCTCTATCTTTCTACAATTTTCCGATTTTTTATTTTTTAGGTTTTTCGAGTTTTCAATGTTCTTATTTCTCGATTAAATTTTAGAGTTTTCGGTTTTTTGATGCTTTGATTTCTCAATTTTCGATATTTCAGTTTTGGGATGTTTCAGTGTTTTTATTCTTTAATTTCTCTATTTTCAATTTTTTTAGTATTCGATTTTTAAACATTTCAGTGTTGAGATTTTTCAATTTTTCGATTCTCCAAGATCTCGATTCTTCAAATTTTCAATTTCCCAAATTTTTCATTTTTCGATTTCAAAATTTTCTGATGCGTCATTTTACATTTTTTTAAATTTTTCGGTTTTTCAAATTTTTGATTTTTCAGTTTTACAATTTTTTAAATTTTTGAAATTTTGATTCCTCGATTTTTTACTTTTTCAATTTCTAGATTTTTGAATTTTAGAATTTTAATTTTTTCAGCTTTTCGACTTTTAAAGTTTTAATAAACCAAAATATCAAAAACTCGAAAAATCGAAAAAGTAAAAAATCGAAAAATCAAAAAATTTAAGAACCGAAATATTTAAAAAATGAGAAATTTTCTCCATCTTTCTACAATTTTCTGATTTTTTATTTTTTAGGTCTTTCGAGTTTTCAATGTTGCCATTTCTCGATTAAATTTTAGAGTTTTCGGTTTTTTGATGCTTTGATTTCTCAATTTTCGATATTTCGGTTTTGAGATGTTTCAGTGTTTTTATTCTTCAATTTCTCTATTTTCAATTTTTTTAGTATTCGATTTTTAAATATTTCAGTGTTGAGATTTTTCAATTTTTCGATTCTCCAAGATCTCGATTCTTCAAATTTTCAATTTCCCAAATTTTTCATTTTTCGATTTCAAAATTTTCTGATGCTTATTTTACATTTTTTCAAATTTTTCGGTTTTTCAAATTTCAAATTTTTGATTTTTCAGTTTTTCAATTTTTTAAATTTTCGAAATTTTGATTCCTCGATTTTTACTTTTTCAATTTATAGATTTTCGAATTTTAGTATTTTTCAATTTCTCAACTTTTTGAGTTTTAAAGTTTTAATAAATCAAAATATCAAAAACTCGAAAAATCGAAAAAATAAAAAATCGAAAAATTAAAAAGTGGAAAAATCAAAAGATTGAAGAATCGAAATGTTTAAACAGTGGGGAATTTTTCTGTTTCTTCGATTTTTCGATTTTATACTTTTTCAATTTTTCGAGCTTTCGATGTTTCCATTTCTCGATTTTTAATTTTTCGGTTTTTAAATTTTAGAGTTTTCGGTTTTTTCATATTTTGGTTTCTCAATTGCGGAGCTTTTAGTTTTTTTATTCTTCAATTTGCTGATTTTCAATTTTTCGATTATTCATTTTTTAAATATTTCGGTTTTGGGATTTTTCATTTTTTCGATTCCTCAAAATTTTCCAATGTTTCCAATTTTCCGATTGATTTTTCGGCTTCGATTTCTTGATTTCTTCGTTTTTCAGTTTTTCAATTTTTCAAAATTCAGATTTGTCATTCTTTCAATTTTTAAATTTTCGAAGTTTTGGTTCCTCGAATTATCGATTTTTAGGTTTTTCATTTCGATATTTGTATTCTTCGATTTTTCGGCTTTTCGCTATTTCGGTTTCTCGATTTTTACTTTTTCAATTTCTAGATTTTTCGAGTTTTGATGTTTTAATTAATCAAAACATCAAAAAGTCGAAAAATGGAAAAATTGAAAAAGTAAAAACTCGAAAAATCGAATAGTCAAAAAATCAAAAAATTGAAGAGTTTTCGATGTTTCAAATTCTCGATTTTTCAATTTTTCGATTTTTAAATTTTAGAGTTCTCGGTTTTTTGATGTTTCGATTTCTGAGTTTTCGATATTTCAGTTTTGGGATGTTTCAAGTTTTTTATTCTTCAATTTCTCGATATTCAATTTTTCAATATATCGGTGTTGGAATTTTTCAATTTTTCGATTCTTCAATATCTCGATTCTTAAAATTTTCGATTTTTCGAATTTTTCCAATGTTTCAGTTTTAGAATTTCTCAGTTTCTCCATTTTCTTTGTCTAAATTTGTGATTTTTTACCTCCTCGATTACTCGATTTTTCAGTTTTTCGATTGCTCAGTTTACCGATATTTCAGTTTTTTGATTTATTTTTCAATTTTTCGATTTGTCAATTTCTCAATTTTTCGGTTGTTTTTTTCGGCTTCGATTTCTGGATTTTCAGGTTTTTAATTTTTTAGTTTTTCGGTTTTTTAAATTTTCGAAATTTTGATTCCTCGATTTATCGATTTTTCAGTGTTTCGATATTTGAATTTTTCGATTTTTCGACTTTTCGATATTTCGGTTTCTCGATTTTTTATTTACTCAATTTCTCGATTTTTAAATTTTAGATTTTAATAAATCAAAACATCAAAAATTCGAAAAATCGAAGAATTGAAAAAGTATAAAATCGAAAAGTCGAAAAATCAAAAGATTGAAGAATCGAAATATTTAAAAAACGGAGAAATTTTCTGTATCTTTCTTAAATTTTTAGAGTTTTCGGTTTTTGGATGTTTCTATTTCTCAATTTTCGATATTTCAGTTTTTCTTTTCGTCAATTTCTCGATTTTCAAATTTTCGAATATTCAAGTTTTCAATATTTCGGTGTTGGGATTTGTCAATTTTTCGATTCTTCAATATCTCGATTGTTAAAATTTTCGATGTTTTCCAATGTTTCAGTTTTACGATTTCTCAGTTTGCCAATTTTCCAATTTCTTAATTTCTCGATTTCTCGATTACGTTTTCGACTCCGATTTTTCAATTATTCGATTCTTCGAGTTTTCGATATTTCAGTATTATTATTTTTTTAAATTTGTGATTTTTTGGCTTCTAGATTTCTCAGTTTTTCAGTTTTTCGATCTCTCAAATTACCGATGTTTCAGTTTTAGGATTTTTCAATATTTAATCTTTGATTTTTCGACTTTTCCATATTTCGGTTTGTCGATTTTTTGGTTTTTCGATTTTTCATTTTTTCTTTTTTTAAACTCTGCATTTTTCAATTTTTCTAGTTTTTGGTATTTTAATTTTTCTATTCTTAAAACTTTAGATTTTTTGATTTCTCAGTTCTTCGGTATTTCCATTTTTCAATTCTTCCTATTTTTAAGCTTTAGTTTATCAGTTTTTTGAAGTTTCGATTTCCCGATTCTTCGATTTTTCGACTTCCCTGTTTTAAATTTTGTTGGTTTGGTTTTTTAATTTTTTGATTTTTAAAAGTTTTAATTCCTCCATTTTCGGTTTACCAAGATTTCAATGCTTCCGTTTTACGATTGTTCAATTGCTTGATTTTTCAGTTTATCGATTTTTCATTTTTTAATTTTCGTTTTTTCCATATTTCGACTTTTCGATATTATAATTTTTCAATTGTTCGATTCTTCAATTTTTCCATTTTTTGATCTTTGTGTTTTGGCATTTTTCGATTTTTCGCTTCCTCAATTTCTGGATTTTTCGATTTTTCAATTTCTTAGGATTACTCGATTCATCAAAATTTCCCGATTACTCAAATTTTTGTTTTTCTTTTAATTTAAAATTTTTGCAATTTTTTATTTCATCCATTTTTCAAATTTTACATTTTTCGATTTTTTCGTGTTGTCTGTTGTCTATATCGATATTTACTAGACAAATAATTTTCGAAACCACCTGTCAAATTTAATGTATTTTAGGAATATGGTATAGATAATATTTAAAGTTTATAAAACAACATACTCCTGTATTTGTGGTCTATGAATCCGCTTGGGTTTTTACCCTTGACATCAAAATTTTCGTAAAAAAGTCAAAACTTTTCTTACACTGTGACTGGGATTACACGGATTTAAGTAATCCAGTTAAAATGACCACTAAAGTAAAATCTGGATCAACTGGAACGTCCACCACTTTTGAAATTTATAGAAAACGAAAATACAAGTCCCTCGTTTGACCACATTACGTAATTAATTTTGGAAAGTGCGCACCAATTACTTTAGCGCGAATAACTATTTATCACCTCCGGGCAAACATCCAATCCGCGGTCCAAAAAATGGCAATCGAAAAACTCGATTTTCCGTTCCATAAATTCCGAATGCCCTCCAAATGAAAACCTTTAATTTAATCTACGACTAGTTAGCCAGTTCGAAATGAAAATTCCATGTACTGTTATGCGGTCCCGGTTCGCATAGCCTAAATCAACAAAACCCGTCATAAACACAAATTTTCCACCCCCGAACGGTCCGCTAGTTGCCAAACAACCACGTAAAAACTCCCATTCGGTAAATTTTTTCGCCAGCGTGTGATGATTATTTAAATCCAAATCGAACAAAACTAACCGGCGAATTTATTACGCGCACACGAATTGATAAAATTATGAGGGCGGCGTCATAATTTACATCAGGAAATAAACCAATTTGTTTTAAAACAGTTCGACAAAACCGGATTAATTCCGGACGGGCCATAACAAAACATAGTTAATTAAATAAAAGATAATTAATTTTGGATCCTGTTACAAATCGAATAAAGAAATACAAATCAAGCGAAAAATTCAATTCGGCGGCGGAATTTGACAATCGACAAAGACTGATACTGGCAAACTTTTCCTAATTAATTTTAAATACTCGGAGGCGTTTTCGCGCTCGCGGCCCGAGTTTTGCGTTTAGGGCAACTTTCGGATAAATATTCATTAAATGACATTAAACTGCGCAGCTCGGATAACTTGATTATGCTTTATTTACATAGTGGGGCGGTGTTTAACCTCCGGCCGAAAAATCAAAAGTCGGATTGCGTTGTGCCGCCTCCGACGACCAGATCTAAATATATGTTGAAGCTAAGGGGGTTGATAGTGTCGATTCACATGCCATTACATATTGTCAATACTTCAATGTATGTAGAAAAAAAAAACACAAGTGTGAAGGTGGCTGACTGGCTGCAAGTCATGAATTACTGGACCGACCGGAAGTGGCCAGTTTTGCATTTTGTATGGAAAAACCAATGGAGTTATCGAAGAAATGAAAGCGGATATGACTTCTGCGGCCCGAAATCTACAAGAAAATGTATTTAGTGAAATTTCGAAAATTTTGTTAAAAATTGGTCGAAAATTTGAGTATTTTGCATATTTTTGAATGTTTCAAAGGACGATTCTGGAAAAACCATTGGAGTTATCAAAGAAATGAAAGCGGATATGACATCTGCGGCCCGAAATCTACAAGAAAATGTATTAAGTGAAATTTCGATAATTTTGTTGAAAATTGGTACTTTTCGGTTTTTCGATGTTTCGATTTCTCAATTTTCGATATTTCAGTTTTTTTATTCTTCAATTTCTCTATTTTCAAATTTTCGAATATTCAAGTTTTCAATATTTCGGTGTTGGGATTTTTCCAATTTTCGATTCTTCAATGTCTCAATTCTTAAAATTTTCGATTTTTCGGTTTTTGCCAATGTTTCAAAGTCGAATTGATTTTTCGTTTTTTTCATTTTTTCGATTCTTAAACTCTACATTTTTCAATTTTTCTAGTTTTTGATGTTTTGATTTCTTTTTTCAAGATTTTAATTTTTCTGTTCTTAAAATTTTAGATTTTTCGATTTCTCAGTTCTCCGGTATTTGAATTTCTCAATTCTTCCCATTTTTAAGCTTTTGTTTCTCAGTTTTTTGAAGTTTTGATTTCCCGATTCTTCGATTTCTCGATGTTTCTGTTTTAAATTTTTTTGATTTGGTTTTTTATTTTTTGATTTTTAAAAGTTTTTTCTCATTTTCGGTTTACCGAGATTTGAATGTTTCGGTCTTACGATTGTCCAATTTCATGGTTTTTCAATTTATCGATTTTTCATTTTTTAATTTTCGTTTTTTCCATGTTTCGACTTTTCGATATCATGATTTTTCAATTGTTCGATTTTTCAATTTTTCAAATTTTTGGTATTTGAGTTTTGGCATTTTTCGATATTTCGCTTCCTCGATTTCTGGATTTTTCGATTTTTCAATTTCTTAGGATTACTCGATTCATCAAAATTTCCGGATTACTCAAATTGTGAAATTTCGAAAATTTTGTTGAAAATTGGTCGAAAATTGGGCGGATTTTGCATATTTTTGAATGTTTCAAAGGACGATTCTGGAAAAACCATTTGATTTATCGAAGAAATGAAAGCGGATATGACTTCCGCGGCCCGAAATCAACAAGAAAATGTATTTTGTGAAATTTCGAAAATTTTGTTGAAAACTGGTCGAAAATAGGGTTTTTTTGCATATTTTTGAATGTTTCAAAGGACGATTATGGAAAAACCAATGGAGTTATCGAAGAAATGAAAGCGGATATGACTTCTGCGACCCGAAATCTACAAGAAAATGTATTAGGTGAAATTTCGAAATTTTTGTTGAAAATTGGTAGACTTTTCAGTTTTTTGATGTTTCGATTTCTCAATTTTCGATATTTCAGTTTTTTTATTCTTCAATTTCTCCATTTTCAAATTTTCGAATATTCAAGTTTTCAATATTTCGGTGTTGGCATTTTTCCATTTTTCGATTCTTCAATGTCTCAATTCTTAAAATTTTCGATTTTTTCGGTTTTTGCCAATGTTTCAAAGTCGAATTGATTTTTCGTTTTTCATTTTTTCGATTCTTAAACTCTACATTTTTCAATTTTTCTAGTTTTTGATGTTTTGATTTCGTTTTTCAAGATTTTAATTTTTCTGTTCTTAAAATTTTAGATTTTTCGATTTCTCAGTTCTCCGGTATTTGAATTTCTCAATTCTTCCCATTTTTAAGCTTTTGCTTCTCGGTTTTTTGAAGTTTTGATTTCCCGATTCTTCGATTTCTCGATGTTTCTGTTTTAAATTTTTTTGATTTGGTTTTTTAATTTTTTGATTTTTAAAAGTTTTTTCTCCATTTTCGGTTTACCGAGATTTGAATGTTTCGGTCTTACGATTGTTCAATTACATGATTTTTTAATTTATCGATTTTTCATTTTTTAATTTTCGTTTTTTCCATGTTTCGACTTTTCGATATCATGATTTTTCAATTGTTCGATTTTTCAATTTTTCAAATTTTTGGTTTTTGAGATTTGGCATTTTTCGATATTTCACTTCCTCGATTTCTGGATTTTTCGATTTTTCAATTTCTTAGGATTACTCGATTCATCAAAATTTCCCGATTACTCAAATTGTGAAATTTCGAAAATTTTGTTGAAAATTGGTCGAAAATTGGGCGGGTTTTGCATATTTTTGAATGTTTCAAAGGTCGATTCTGGAAAAACCATTGGAGTTATGGTAGAAATGAAAGCGGATATGACTTCTGCGGCTCGAAATGAACAAGAAAATGTATTTAGTGAAATTTCGAAAATTGGGGTATTTTGCATTCCGAAATCTACAAGAAAATGTATTAGGTGAAATTTGGAAATTTTTGTTGAAAATTGGTACTTTTCAGTTTTTTGATGTTTCGATTTCTCAATTTTCGAGATTTCAGTTTTTTTATTCTTCAATTTCTCTATTTTCAAATTTTCGAATTATCAAGTTTTCAATATTTCGGTGTTGGGATTTTTCCATTTTTCGATTCTTCCATGTCTCAATTCTTAAAATTTTCGATATTTCGGTTTTTGCCAATGTTTCATTCGACTTTGATTTTTCGTTTTTTCATTTTTTCGATTCCTAAACTCTACATTTTTCAATTTTTCTAGTTTTTGATGTTTTGATTTCGTTTTACAATATTTTAATTTTTCCGTTCTTAAAATTTTAGATTTTTCGATTTCTCAGTTCTCCGGTATTTGAATTTCTCAATTCTTCCCATTTTTAAGCTTTTGTTTCTCAGTTTTTTGAAGTTTTGATTTCCCGACTCTTCGATTTCTCGATGTTTCTGTTTTAAATTTTTTTGATTTGGTTTTTTAATTTTTTGATTTTTAAAAGTTTTTTCTCATTTTCGGTTTACCGAGATTTGAATGTTTCAGTCTTACGATTGTTCAATTACATGATTTTTTAATTTATCGATTTTTCATTTTTTAATTTTTGTTTTTTCCATGTTTCGACTTTTCGATATCATGATTTTTCAATTGTTCGATTTTTCAATTTTTCAAATTTTTGGTCTTTGAGTTTTGGCATTTTTCGATATTTCGCTTCCTCGATTTCTGGATTTTTCGATTTTTCAATTTCTTAGGATTACTCGATTCATCAAAATTTCCCGATTACTCAAATTATGAAATTTCGAAAATTTTGTTGAAAATTGGTCGAAAATTGGGCGGATTTTGCATATTTTTGAATGTTTCAAAGGACGATTCTGGAAAAACCATTTGATTTATCGAAGAAATGAAAGCGGATATGACTTCTGCGGCCCGAAATCAACAAGAAAATGTATTTAGTGAAATTTCAAAAATTTTGTTGAAAACTGGTCGAAAATAGGGTTTTTTGCATATTTTTGAATGTTTCAAAGGACGATTATGGAAAAACCAATGGAGTTATCGAAGAAATGAAAGTGGATACGACTTCTGCCGCCCGAAATCTACATATGTCATCCAACGCTCAAATTTAAAACAAATAGTGTGGAGCAGTGGAACATTTGTTGAAAAAGTGCACAGAGTTGGAAGCAGAGAGGAAATTCTGAGCGAGAATGGTTGGATGAAAGGGAAAAATTATGCGAAGGGTAAAGGGTGGAAAATTAAGGAAGCAACAAATTTGGTTTTGTTTGTATTATAAGAGTATGTTTATGTTTTTATACGGGAATTATTTTAAGCCCTCGGGCAAAAATCAACATTTATTACTTTTTGTAGTGTGCGAAATTCGACTTCTCTTGCATAAATCCGAGTTCCGCGATTAGACGAGACCGAGCAGGCCATCGATATTTAATTCTCGTTTTTCGGTATTCTCGCCCCTGCAATCGCCTTTCTCCACCGCCGTCATCGCTGGGGGCACATATTTTCCCATTATTTAGTGAGCTGCCCTGTGTGTTTCCCTCGTGAGACTGGTCGCTCATAAATTAGACTTACCGCTACCAGCTGCTATAGCAATTCATATTTTACATGCTTTACACAACAGGGAAATTATTATATCTAATTAATTAGCGAAGCCAAAACTATAACTCATTCGAGATTCATGACCTTTTCTCCGCGATAAGATTGGCGTCGGTGGAGAGATATGGGCCGCAGAGGCCCCATTCGGCCCTTGATCGGGATAAAAAACGCCATTTTGCCTCATATCAGGGGATTTTACCGGGATTGTGGAACCGAAATAACGGCACAGAAAATGGACAAACAGGAAAAGTGGGTCGGGGACACATTAAGTTCCCTTTGTCCGAAAAATAGAGGAAAGTTGCTAATCTTCGCATTAATCCCGCGATTTGTCGGAGAAAATTAGATCGATGGAATTTGGTATGAAAGGGGGATGATATTACACACAATAGCCGAATTCCTACGTATTTACACGATCAAACATCTCGCGGAACAAGGCTTGATTTAGTTTTTTGCTCGAGAGCACACAACGTTACAAATAATCCAACAAACTCTATTTAGCTCGAGTGTTTAACGTACGGTTTCGGTGTTTGCTCCTGCTTAATACAAATAAACGAATTAAAAAACCTCTCGTTTCGAGTAATTTCGTTGTGTAAGTGGCTCATGGGGAATTTACGCCCAAACAAAACAGACGCGTTAAAATCATACATAAAAACGGCGAGATGGTTACTGCAGGAATTTTTATAACGTAGCCGACACTTTCGCTATTCAATATGCCATTAAACGTGGCTTTTATCGCCCGCAAATAACCTCACCCGAACGCGTGATACTGCTTATAATCGTTGTCGTGCATTTATCGATTTATGGTTCGCTCACCGAACAGATGGAGCGATCACGTGCGCTTTATGGGCAAATGGTTTTCCAAAAATCGAAAAAGATTGAATAATCGAAAAATTAACAATTAAAATAACTCCCAAAATTGATCTGTGGAACAATTGTGAAGTCGAAAACTTGAAAATTCGAGAAATCTAAAATTCGAAAAGTCGAAAAATTTTTAAAACTGAAAAATCGACATCTCCAAAAAGCGAATAAAAAATCGAAAAATTGAAATATCAATTAACTGATTAAATCAAAAATTTTAAAATTCGGAAAGTTGAAAAATCGGAAAACTGGAATAACGAAACGTGGGAAATCGATAACTGAAGTGTCGAAAACTTGGAAAATCGAAAAACAGAAAAGCTGAACCGTGAAAAAATCGAAAAAAAGAGAAATAGAAAAATCAAAACATTGAAAAATCGAAAGATCGAAACGTTTAATTTGAAAAAAATGAGAAATCGTAAATAAAAAAAATCTGAAAATTTGAAAATGAGAAAATAAACAGTAACCGAAGCATCGAAATATTGAAAAACCAGAAAATCTAAAACCCAGAGTCGAAAAATCGAAGGTTGGGGAAATCAAAACATCAAAAAACTGAGAAAACAAAAATTTTTAAATTCGAAAAATTGAAAAAGGAAATATGGAAAAACTGAAGAATCGAAGGATTGAAAAATCGAGAAATCGAAACCGAAAAATCGAAAAGTCGAAAAATCAAAGATTTTTCGACTTTTCAACTTTTCGGTTTTTCAATTTTTGGATGTTTCAATTTTTCCGTGTTTTTCAGTTTCAGTTTCTAGCTTTTTCGATTTTTCAACTTCTCGGCTTTGGAATTCATAGATTTACCAACTTCTCGATGTTTCGACTTTTCAATTTCTCGATTTTTTAGTTTTTCGATTCTTCTATTTTCAGACTTTTTAAATGTTTACAATTCCCGATTTTTAAATTTTATGATTTTTTCGTATCAATTTAGCAATTTTTTAATTTGTAATACTTCAATTTTTCGATTTCTCTACATCTACATTTATGCCATTTTGATTTCTGAATTTTTCGATCTTTTGTGGCTTTTTCGACTTTTCTTCTTTTCAGTTTATCATTTGTTTTGATGTTTCGATTTTTAAATTTTTCGATTTCCTAATTTTTGAAGATTTCAAATTTTTGGGATTTTTCAATTTCTCGAGTTTTCAGTTTTTCGATTTTTTGCTATTTCAATTTTGCGACTTCTGGATTTGTCCATATTTTGATGGTTCGATTTTCCGATTTCTTGGTTTTTCCACCTTTGGGTTTCTCGATTTATCGATCTTCCAATTTGTCATTGTCCCGACATTTCAATTTTTCGATTTTTGGATTTTTGGAATTTTTCAATTTCTCGGTTTTTTGGGTTTTTCGATTTTTAAATTTGAAGAATTAATATCGAATTAGTAATTTTTTAATTTTCGACATTCCGGTTTTTCGATATTTGAAATTTTTCGATTTTTAATTTTCTCAATTTTCCTAATTTTTGATTTGTAAGTTTTTTAAATTCTATTTTTCCAATTAGTAATTTTCGATTTTATGCTAATTCGATTTCAATTTGTCGGTTTTTCGCCTTTTCAAAACTTTTTGTTTCTCGATATCAAATTTTTCTGTTTCGGCTTTCCAGTTTCTAGGTCTTTCGATTTTTCGACTTTGGAATTTATGGATTTACCAATTTCTCGATGTTTCGACTTTTCAAAGTATCGATTTCCTAATTTTTGAAGATTTAAAATTTCTGGGATTATTGATTCTGAATTTCAAATTTTCCAATTTTTTTTTTAATTTTCACGATTTTTCAATTTTTTGCCATTTCACTTTTTCGATGTCTCGATTTTCGAATTTCTAGATTTTTTCGAATTTTCGGCTTTCGATTTAGCGACCTAACAATTTGTCAGTGTCTCAACTTTTCAATTTCTCGTTTTAGGTTTTTTCGATTTTTAAATTTGATAATCTTATATCGATTTTGCAATTTCTTTAATTTTTAACACTTCAATTTCTCGACATTTCGTTTTTTCGACTTTTCAACTTTTCGGTTTTTCGATTTTTGAATGTTTTAATTTTTCCATGTTTTTCAGTTTCAGTTTCTAGCTTTTTCGATTTTTCAACTTCTCGGCTTTGGAATTCATAGATTTACCAACTTCTCCATGTTTCGACTTTTCAATTTCTCGATTTTTTAGTTTTTCGATTCTTCTATTTTCAGACTTTTTAAATGTTTACAATTCCCGATTTTTAAATTTTGTGATTTTTTTGTATCAATTTAGCAATTTTTTAGTTTGTAATACTTCAATTTTTCGATTTCTCTACATCTACATTTATGCCATTTTGATTTCTGAATTTTTCGATCTTTTGTAGCTTTTTCGACTTTTCTTCTTTTCAGTTTATCATTTGTTTTGATGTTTCGATTTTAAAATTTTTCGATTTCCTAATTTATGAAGATATCAAATTTTTGGGATTTTTCAATTTCTCGAGTTTTGAGTTTTTCTTTTTTTGCTATTTCAATTTTTCGACTTCTGGATTTGTCCATATTTTGGTGTTTCGATTTTTTGATTTCTCGGTTTTTCAACCTTTGGGTTTTTCGATTTATCGACCTTCCAATTTGTCATTGTCTCGACATTTCAATTTTTCGATTTTTGTATTTTTTGGAATTTTTCAATTTCTCGGTTTTTTGGGTTTTTCGATTTTTAAATTTGAAGAATTATAATCGAATTAGTATTTTTTTTAATTTTTCGGTGTTTCGATATTTGAAATTTTTCGATTTTTAATTTTCTCAATTTTCCAAATTTTTGATTTGTCAGTTTTTTAAATTCTATTTTTCCAATTTCTATTTTTTCGATTTAATGCTAATTCGATACTCAATTTGTCGGTTTTTCGCCTTTTCAAAACTTTTGGTTTCTCGATATCAAATTTGGATGTTTCGATTTTCGATGATTCAATTTTTCTGTTTCGGCTTTCCAGTTTCTAGGTTTTTCGATTTTTCGACTTTGGAATTTGTGGATTTACCAATTTCTTTTTTTTCTAATTTTCAAAAGTTTTCAATTATTTGCCATTTCAATTTCTCGTTTTAGGTTTTTCGATTTTTAGATTTTATGATTTTATATCGATTTAGCAATTTTTTTTTAATTTTTAACACTTCAATTTCTCGACATTTATATTTTTCGACTTTTCAACTTTTCGGTTTTTCGATTTTAAAATGTTTCAATTTTTCCGTGTTTTTCAGTTTCAGTTTCAAGCTTTTTCGATTATTCAACTTCTCGGCTTTGGAATTCATAGATTCTCGATGTTTCGACTTTTCAATTTCTCGATTTTTTAGTTTTTCGATTCTTTTATTTTTAGACTTTTTAAATGTTTACAATTTCCGATTTTTAAATTTTATGATTTTTGGGTATCAATTTAGCAATTTTTTAATTTGTAATAGGTACTTCAATTTTTCGATTTCTCTACATCTCGGTTTTCGATTTTTCAAGTTTTCAAAATCTCAATTTTTCACCATTTCAATTTTGGAAATATTCTACTGGTCCGAGCACAATGTTTTAGACTTTTTAATTTTTCGATATCTCTGCTAGCCTAAGTGAAAAAGAAACAGCCGATTTCTTTGGTTGGTAGTGGGCAAAAATTTTAAAATTGCTTACGCTTTCTTATTCAAATAAATTCTAGCGCGAATTTCTGAAACATTTTTGAAAGAAATATTTTTATAATTAGTTGTTATCCCGGCGCCTCCACCATTTTTACGTAAAAATTAAAAATTGCTAAAATCGTTTTGTAAGTGGGTCTGTCTGATGGAAATTATCTCAGGATCACGAATCTGCAGTTAGTTTCGTCATATTCCTTCAAGTAATTAAAAAAAAAGTTGTTGGAATTTCTCCGAAAATGACCATTATTTGTTGAGATACATAACTAAGACAAAGAATGCCCTGAATTAATTGCGCTTCCTCCAGCACGGGTTCGAAAGCCGAGCCTGTAAAAATCCGCCACACACAGTAGCCCTTTAAAATATACTCAACTCTCATACTATTAACATCACTTTCGTTTAATACTCTTCCGACCCCACCAACTTAACAACCTTCTAAGCAGTCGATCCCGGCTGATTTTTCTCAGATCTCCTCATCAGCATATTTCATCTCGGTATCTGCATGTTGTGCCCTGTTTCGAGGACCTAATTTTATGAAAAGGGTTATTATCACCCGATGCTGAATAAAGATAACCATCTAATTCGTCAATTATCCTTCCTCCCTTCGGAAACTTTTTACGATCCAATAAAGCCTCCTACACGCATCACGGCCTTAATCATCCCATCCCCGCCGTGATGAGCCCTAATTCGCGATGCCCCCTCAAAATTATTTATCGTTGAGTCGATTTTCGCGCACAGGCACACACGGAAAAGAGACAAAGGAAACCGGGAAGGCCATTAAGCCCAAACAGCTAAATCGTGCCGGCAATTGGCAAAACGTAATCCTCTAACACGGGTAAAATGTAGAAACCCGAACTTTTACAAACGCGTTCCGGATTAGAGTTATACGTTGACGAACATTGCCGGAACTTCTTCCCGTTTCTTTCGAGTAATTGCCAGAAATCTAAAACGCTCGCAAAATCCGGTTTAAACGCGAGTCTGCGGCCGACGATTAAAAACATCCACTGGATGGTGTTTATCTTCGAAGCGGATCTCCGGAGTGTGATTTTTGAGGCCCGCTTTATTTTCTTTGCTTTGTCGCGACTGCGGAGAACGAATCAAAATAAAAGTCGAGAGTCCTCGGGAACGCTATCAAAGTAGGAGATGCACTTAAACGGTTTCGTAGAGGAGGCGCTAATTGGATTATCTGCGTTCGAGCTAATTAAATTAAATTTAATTTTAATAGAAAAATTGCTTGAAAAATATGAACACAACCAGTTTTTAATTACTTAATTGTAACGATCCCTCCCCGACAAGCTAAATTAATATATTTGCTCTAAATATTGACGTTTGGTAGTTCCATCCTGTTTGTTTTTGGAGCGAACGTTTGGGAATACCCCGTTTATTTAGCATAAGTGGCGGTGTTTAATTACGTTGTTTGTTCTACGTAAATCGATGCACAGCCGTTTTTCATCCACGATCTTTTATTTGAGCGCACTTTTATTGAACGTGAGGTTCGAACTAACTCAAAGGAACCGAAGGAAATTACAACTTTTTTGAGCAAACACCGCCGGATTGTTAATTCTCTAAGTTTACATTCGAATAATGTAAAATCGAACGGATCCGTGTTTGAAGAAAGAATCCAACCCCATCTACGACAAATAATGTTTACTCAGAAAAAACTACAAACGTAGATACCCATTTATCATTCCGTGATGGATAGGTATTGCGATTTCATTAGGGTAATGTATTCGGTCGGAATCCCGAAAATTTTCGTATGATATATGAGCTGTACAAAAATCGCATATATTTAATTGGACGCTCGCTGAAATAAAAATAAATACGGTCGAAAGAGGCTGAAATATTCGCCGGATCAATGTCTGCTGCATTATTGACGAGATTAATCCGACATCAATCACTTCTGTTATTCCCAAAACGTGGAAAATGTTTGACGATGTCAGAGGACCAGAGCTCGCGGCATCCGGATTTGCGTACAAAATTAAATCCCTAACAAAATTTTCCGAAGTTATTTGCTTTTAAAATGTCGATCAAATGACACTCGCGGTCGTGATTGGTTTTTAAACAACAAAGCTTGCTTTTAGCGGCGACACAAAAATTACCGAGTTAAGCTCTCGGTTCGTTACGTGCAAGGAACGATTTGGTTTTGACTCAAAGATACGGCGAAATGTGACAGAATTTACATTCTACATCCAGAAGTAAAAAGTAAAGATTGGTTCACGTCGAATACTAAAAAAGAAAGAAAACGAAAAGTCGAAAAATTTTAGAAATCAAAAAACCGAGACTTTCGAGAAATGGAAAGTTAGCAAAAGTGAAACACATTAATGAATCTAAATCGGGAAATCCAAAAATGAAAAAAATCTAAAATCGAAAAGTAAAATTTCAAAAATCGGGACAAAAAAAAAATTGAAATCAAGAAATCTAAAAATTCAAGAATCGAAAAACTGAAATTACGAAATGTAGAAAAATGTAAACTGAAACATCGAAACATCGAGAAACCGAAAAATTGAGAAATCTAATAAAAAATGGAAAAAAATCGAAACATCGAAATGTGGATAAATCGAGAAATCGATGAAATTAAAAAAGAAAGAAATTAAAAATCGAAAAATCAAAATTTTAAAAATCCAAAAATTGAAAAACCGAAAAATGGAAATTTAAAAAATTGAAACATTTAACAAAAAAAAACTGAAAAATTTAAAAAATTGAAAAACCGAAATGTCGAGAAATCGAAAATTCGAAAAATCGGAACATTAAACAAATGTAACATCGAGAAATGATGAAATCGATTATCTTACATTAAAAAAATAAATCCAAAAACTAAAAACCCAAAACAAAAGAAATCAAGAAACGAAAAATCCAAAATTTAAAAAATCGAAAAATTGAAAGAGCCCAAAACTGAAATATTGAAAAATTTTAAAACTGAAAAATGGAAAATAAAAATGCGAAAAATCAAAAACCAGAAAAATTGAAAAATGTAAATATCGAAAAATTCAAAATCCAGAAATTAAAAAAATCCCATTAAAACTGAGAAATGGAAAACTTGACAAATCGAGAAATCGAAAAAACGAAAAGTCGAAAAAATTTTAAAAATCAAAAAAACCGAGACTGTCGAGAAATGGAAAGTTAGCAAAAGTGAAACACATTAATGAATTTAAATCGGGAAATCCAAAAATGAAAAAAATCTAGACGCGAAAATTAAAATTTCAAAAATCGAAAACAAAAAAAAATTGAAGTCGAGAAATCTAAAAATTCAAGAATCGAAAAACTGAAATTACGAAATGTCGAAAAATCTAAACTGAAACATCGAAAGATCGAGAAACCGAAAAATTGAGAAATTTAATAAAAAATCGAAAAAAATCGAAACATCGAAATGTGGATAAATCGAGAAATCGATGAAATTAAAAAATAAAGAAATTAAATATCGAAAAATCAAAATTTTAAAAATCCAAAAATTGAGAAACCGAAAAATGGAAATTTCAAAAATTGAAAAATTTAACAAAAAAAACTGAAAAATTTTAAAAATCGAAAAACCGAAATGTCGAGAAATCGAAAATTCGAAAAATTGGAACATTAAACAAGTGTAACATCGAAAAATGATGAAATCGATAATCTTACATTAAAAAAATAAATAGGAAAACTAAAAACCCAAAAAAAAAGAAATCAAGAAATGAAAAATCCAAAATTTAAAAAATCGAAAAATTGAAAAAGCCCGAAACTGAAATATTGAAAAATTTTAAAACTGAAAAATGGGAAAATAAAAATGCGAAAAATCAAAAACCAGAAAAATTGAAAAATGTAAATATCGAAAAATTCAAAATCCAGAAATTAAAAAAATCCCATTGAAACTGAGAAATGGAAAACTTGACAAATCGAGAAATCGAAAAAACGAAAAGTCGAAAAATTTTAAAAATCAAAAAAACCGAGACTGTCGAGAAATGGAAAGTTAGCAAAAGTGAAACACATTAATGAATTTAAATCGGGAAATCCAAAAATGAAAAAATCTAGACGCGAAAAGTAAAATTTCAAAAATCGAAACAAAAAAAAATTGAAATCGAGAAATCTAAAAATTCAAGAATCGAAAAACTGAAATTACGAAATGTCGAAAAATCTAAACTGAAACATCAAAAGATCGAGAAACCGAAAAATTGAGAAATCTAATAAAAAATGGAAAAAAATCGAAACGTCGAAATGTGGATAAATCGAGAAATCGATGAAATTAAAAAATTAAGAAATTAAATATCGAAAAATCGAAATTTTAAAAATCCAAAAATTGAAAAACCAAAAAAATGGAAATTTCAAAAATTGAAAAATTGAACAAAAAAAAACTGAAAAATAAAAAAATCGAAAAAACCGAAATGTCGAGAAATCGAAAATTCGGAAAATCGGAACATTAAACAAGTGTAACATCGAAAAATGATGAAATCGATAATCTTACATTAAAAAAATAAATCGAAAAACTAAAAACCCAAAACTGAAATATTGAAAAATTTTAAAACTGAAAAATGGGAAAGAAAAATTCGAAAAATCAAAAACCAGAAAAATTGAAAAATGTAAATATCGAAAAATTCAAAATCCAGAAATTAAAAAAATCCCATTGTAACTGAGAAATGGAAAACTTGACAAATCGAGAAATCGAAAAAACGAAAAGTCGAAAAATTTTAAAAATCAAGAATACCGAGACTGTCGAGAAATGGAAAGTTAGCAAAAGTGAAACCCATTAATGAATTTAAATCGGGAAATCCAAAAATGAAAAAAATCTAGACGCGAAAAGGAAAATTTCAAAAATCGAAACACAAAAAAAAATTGAAATCGAGAAATCTAAAAGTTCAAGAATCGAAAAACTGAAATTAAGAAATGTCGAAAAATCTAAATTGAAACATCAAAAGATCGGAAACCGAAAAATTGAGAAATCTAATAAAAAATGGAACAAAATCGAAACATCGAAATGTGGATAAATCGAGAAATCGATGAAATTAAAGAATAAAGAAATTAAATATCGAAAAATCGAAATTTTAAAAATCCAAAAATTGAAAAACCAAAAAAATGGAAATTTCAAAAATTGAAAAATTTAACAAAAAAAACTGAAAAATTAAAAAAGTCGAAAAACCGAAATGTCGAGAAATCGAAAATTCGAAAAATCGGAACATTAAACAAATGTAACATCGAAAAATGATGAAATCGATAATCTTACATTAAAAAAATAAATCGAAAAACTAAAAACCCAAAACTGAAATATTGAAAAATTTTAAAATTGAAAAATGGGAAAATAAAAATGCGAAAAATCAAAAACCAGAAAAATTGAAAAATGTAAATATCGAAAAATTCAAAATCCAGAAATTAAAAAAATCCCATTGAAACTGAGAAATGGAAAACTTGACAAATCGAGAAATCGAAAAAACGAAAAGTCGAAAAATTTTAAAAATCAAGAATACCGAGACTGTCGAGAAATGGAAAGTTAGCAAAAGTGAAACCCATTAATGAATTTAAATCGGGAAATCCAAAATGAAAAAAATCTAGACGCGAAAAGTAAATTTCAAAAATCGAAACAAAAAAAAATTGAAATCGAGAAATCTAAAAATTCAAGAATCGAAAAACTGAAATTACGAAATGTCGAAAAATCTAAACTGAAACATCAAAAGATCGAGAAACCGAAAAATTGAGAAATCTAATAAAAAATGGAAAAAAATCGAAACGTCGAAATGTGGATAAATCGAGAAATCGATGAAATTAAAAAATTAAGAAATTAAATATCGAAAAATCGAAATTTTAAAAATCCAAAAATTGAAAAACCAAAAAAATGGAAATTTCAAAAATTGAAAAATTTAACAAAAAAAAACTGAAAAATTAAAAAAATCGAAAAACCGAAATGTCGAGAAATCGAAAATTCGAAAAATCGGAACATTAAACAAGTGTAACATCGAAAAAATGACGAAATCGATAATCTTACATTAAAAAAATAAATCGAAAAACTAAAAACCCAAAAAAAAAGAAATCAAGAAATGAAAAATCCAAAATTTAAAAAATCGAAAAATTGAAAAAGCCCGAAACTGAAATATTGAAAAATTTTAAAACTGAAAAATGGGAAAATAAAAATGCGAAAAATCAAAAACCAGAAAAATTGAAAAATGAAAATATCGAAAATTTCATAATCCAGAAATTAAAAAAATCCCATTAAAACTGAGAAATGGAAAACTTGACAAATCGAGAAATCGAAAAAATGAAAAGTCGAAAAATTTTAATAATCAAAAAAATCGAGACTGTCGAGAAATGGAAAGTTGACAAAAGTGAAACACATTAATGAATTTAAATCGGGAAATCCAAAAATGAAGAAAATCTAGACGCGAAAAGTAAAATTTCAAAAATCGAAACACAAAAAAAAATTTAAATCGAGAAATCTAAAAATTCAAGAATCGAAAAACTGAAATTACGAAATGTCGAAAAATCTAAACTGAAACATCAAAAGATCGAGAAACCGAAAAATTGAGAAATCTAATAAAAAATGGAAAAAAATCGAAACATCGAAATGTGGATAAATCGAGAAATCGATGAAATTAAAAAATAAAGAAATTAAAAATCGAAAAATCAAAATTTTAAAAATCCAAAAATTGAAAAACCAAAAAAATGGAAATTTCAAAAATTGAAAAATTTAACAAAAAAAACTGAAAAATTAAAAAAATCGAAATACCGAAATGTCGAGAAATCGAAAATTCGAAAAATCGGAACATTAAACAAATGTAACATCGAAAAATGATGAAATCGATAATCTTACATTAAAAAAATTAATCGAAAAACTAAAAACCCAAAACTGAAATATTGAAAAATTTTAAAACTGAAAAATGGGAAAATAAAAATGCGAAAAATCAAAAACCAGAAAAATTGAAAAATGAAATATCGAAAAATTCAAAATCCAGAAATTAAAAAAATCCCATTAAACTGAGAAATGGAAAACTTGACAAATCGAGAAATCGAAAAAACGAAAAGTCGAAAAATTTTAATAATCAAAAAATCGAGACTGTCGAGAAATGGAAAGTTACAAAAGTGAAACACATTAATGAATTTAAATCGGGAAATCCAAAAATGAAAAAAATCTAGACGCGAAAAGTAAAATTTCAAAAATCGAAACAAAAAAAAATTGAAATCGAGAAATCTAAAAATTCAAGAATCGAAAAACTGAAATTACGAAATGTCGAAAAATCTAAATTGAAACATCAAAAGATCGAGAAACCGAAAAATTGAGAAATCTAATAAAAAATGGAAAAAAATCGAATAATCGAAATGTGGATAAATCGAGAAATCGATGAAATTAAAAAATAAAGAAATTAAATATCGAAAAATCGAAATTTTAAAATAACAAAAAAAAATTGAAAAACACAAAAATAAATTGAGAAATTTCACAAAAATCGAAAAAAATTAACAAAAAAAAAAAAAAACTAAAAAAAAAAAAAATCGAAAAAACCGAAATGTGAAAAATCGAAAAATTCGAAAAACCAGAACAATTTTAAAAATTTTAAACATCGAAATAAATGAATCGAAAATCGATAATTTACATTAAAAAAATTAAAATCGAAAAACTAAAAAACCCAAAAAATAAAACAGAAATCGGAAATGAAAAAAATCGAAAAATTTTAAAAATCGAAAAAACCGAACTGTGAGAAATAAATTAAAAATGAAAACAAATGAAAAATGCGAAAAAAATGAAAACGGAAAAATTTAGAAAAAAAGAAAATATCGAAAAAATTCAAAATCACGAAATTAAAAAAATCCATAAACTGAAAGAAATGCGAAACATTGAAAAATCGAGAAATCGAAAAAAATCAAAAAGACAAAAAGAAAAAAATCGTAATAAAAAAATAAGAATCGAAACATCAGAAATGGAAAGTTGCCAAAAGTGAAACCAATTAATTTTAATTTTAAACGGAAAAATCCAAAATTGAAAAAAATCTAGACGCGAAAAGTAAAATTTCAAAAATCGAAACAAAAAAAAATTGAAACGAGAAATCCTAAAAATTCAAGAAATCGAAAAAACTGAAATTACGAAATGTCGAAAAATCTAAACTGAAACATCAAAAGATCGAGAAACCGAAAAATTGAGAAATCTAATAAAAAATGGAAAAAAATCGAAACTCGAAATGTGGATAAATCGAGAAATCGATGAAATTAAAAAATAAAGAAATTAAAATCGAAAAAATCAAAATTTTAAAAATCCAAAAATTGAAAAACCAAAAAATGGAAATTTCAAAAATTGAAAAATTTAAAACAAAAAAAAACTGAAAAATTAAAAAAAATCGAAAACCGAAATGTCGAGAAATCGAAAATTCGAAAAATCGGAACATTAAACAAATGTAACATCGAAAAATGAGAAATCGATAATCTTACATTAAAAAAATAAATCGAAAAACTAAAAACCCAAAAAACGAAATATTGAAAAAATTTTAAAAACTGAAAAATTGGGAAATAAAAATCGAAAAATCAAAAACCAGAAAAATTGAAAATGAAAAATCGAAAATTCCCAAAACAGAAAATAAATAAAAATAATCCAAATTAAAAAAACTTAAGAGAAATGGAAAACTTGACAAATCGAGAAATCGAAAAAAATGAAAAGTCGAAAAATTTTAATAATCAAAAAAATCGAGACTGTCGAGAAATGGAAAGTTGACAAAAGTGAAACACATTAATGAATTTAAATCGGGAAATCCAAAAATGAAGAAAATCTAGACGCGAAAAGTAAAATTTCAAAAATCGAAACAAAAAAAAATTGAAATCGAGAAATCTAAAAATTCAAGAATCGAAAAACTGAAATTACGAAATGTCGAAAAATCTAAACTGAAACATAGAAAATCAAAACATCAAAAGATCGAGAAACCGAAAAATTGAGAAATCTAATATAAAACGAAAAAAATCGTGGATAAATCGAGAAATCGATAAAATAAAAAAATAAAGAATCGAAAAATCAAAATTTTAAAAATCCAAAAATTGAAAAACCGAAATATGGAAATTTCTGAAATTGAAAACTTTAAAACAGAAATTGAAAAATTCCCAAAATTCGATGTTGAAAAATCGGGAAATCGAAAAATTTTAAAATTCGAAAAACCGAAATGTCGAGAAATCGAAAATTCGAAAAATCTGAAAACCGAAATACCCAGAAACATTTTAAATCGGGAAATCGGAACATTAAACAAATGTAAAATCGAAAAACTATGAAGTCGATAATATGGCATTCAAAAAATCGAAAAACTAAAAACCTAAAAAAAGGAATCAAGAAATGAAAACTCCAAAATTTAAAAAATCGAAACGTTGAAAAATCGAAAAATTGAAAAAGTCTAAAAGTGAAATGTCGAAAAATTTTAAAATTGAAAAATGGGAAAATAGAAATGTCGAAAAATCGAAAACCCGAAAAATCGAAAATTGTAAAATTGAAACAGCGAGAAATCGAAACTTCAAAAGATTGAGATGTTGAGAGGTCGAAAAATTCAAAAATTTGAAATTGAAACATTTAAACTTAAATAATCGAAAAATCGAAAAATAAAGTATTTTAGGAGAAGGAAAACTGGAAAACCGAAATATCCGAAAACGAGAAACCGAAAAATCGAGAAATAGAAACATCAGAAAGTGAAAATTTGGTAAAAGTGAAAAATAGAAAAAGGTGGAACTGAAAAATCAAAAATCGAAAACCCGAAATGTAAAAAATTAAAAAAAAAATCGAAATTTTAAAAATTGAAAAACTGAAGAATCGGAAAATTGAAAAATCTAAGAATATAAAACTCAGAAAATCGAAAAATTTTGAAAAAAAAATCAAAAAATCCAACATTTAGAAACTCGAAAAATTGAAAAGGTGTAAAACTGAAATACCGAAAAATCGAAACTTCAAAAGATCGAGAAATCCACCGAAGAGTTTTTAAAATTCACGAAAAATAAAACACTAAAAGTTCAAAAGATTTTTTTCAGTTCATTCAGCACCAAGCTACTAAACTCTTTTAAATTTATCCGAAAATAAAGACGAGGGGGCCTAAAATGAACTGCAAAATCGAGTACTCGAAAAATCAAAAAATTCGAAATTGAAACATTGAAACTTAAAAAATCGAAAAATCGAAAAACTGAAAAATTGGATAATTTAAAAGCCGTAAAATTAAAATCTCGAACAATAAAGTATTTTAAGAGAAGAAAAACTGGAAAATTGAAAAATCCGAAAATGAGAAGTCGAAAAATCGAAAGATCGACAAATCGAAACATCAGAAAGCGAAAAATTCGTAAAATTAAAAAATAGAAAAAATGAAGAGCTAAAAAATCGAAAAATTGAGAAATCGAATCGTCTAAAATGGAAAATTTGTATAAGGAAATATCAATTTTGCAATTAGGCTCCGCCTCCTTTGGTCTCGACGAATAAAAAAATCATCACAATTGAGAAAGGATGGGTGGGAGGGGCTTATATTTTGCCGTTTTGTTTTTAATATACATAGCCATATTTTCGCAAGAAACTCAAAACATCGTTAAAATGGTACATTTTTGCAAGGAAATATGGATTTTGCATTTATGGGGCGGAGCTTAATTACAAAATCGATATTTCCTTATACAAATTTTCCATTTTGAACATGTTTTAAGTTTCTTGCTGTGAAAAGAGGTCTACACATATTAAAACAAAAAAGGCACAACGCAACCCCGCCCACCCGCCCGTCTCAATTGTGATGATTTTTTTTATTCGCCGAGAACCAAGGGGGCGGAGCTTAACTGCAAAATACTTATTTGTTTACAAGAAATTAAAAACATATTTTTGAGCGTCGTATTGTTCAAAGAATACCATGTTTATTAAAGAAAAAAGTAAAATATTTACCCCGCCCACCCACCCCATCCCAATTGTGATGATTTTTTTATTCTTAGAAACTGAAAGCACGTTCAAAATGATAACGTTATTCGAATCAGCTCGTATTTTTTTCAGGGATTTTGAGCAACTTTTCAAAAATCTCAATTTTTGTATGAATTTTCTACCGTTTTTCGAACATCATTCGAAAATTACCTAAAGAAATTTTTTTATAGATATCGATTCGTAGATGCTTTTTCGGATTCATTTATCCGAAATTCCAACAATATTTCCAAAATCAATAAAATGAAAAATTACAATTTTTGAGACATTCTAAAAATCACATTTTCGAAACATTTTTTGACTATTTTTAGGCATTTTTTCAAAAATCTCAATTTCTCGATACGTATATTTAGAAATAAATGGAATGTCAATTTACAAAATATTCAGAAAATTTTATTTTCACACCGAATTTTTCGAAAATCTGCAGCTATTGACACTATTTTTTCCAAATCAGCTTGTCAAGATCCAAAATATTCTTCGAAAATTAGTTAAAAGCCTTTAGACTTGTAGAAGTTTTTGTTTATTTGGTTTCTGTAATTGAAATTTGTTCCTGTTGTAATCAATAATTATTATTATTATTAATTGCGTTTACGGCGACCTTGTTGATTCCGCGATTCCCCCAATCGCCACAATTTGGCGGATCCGCACGAAATTTAAATCGATACTTTCCGCTCTACTTGCCGCACATTAAATATTTTTGAAATGCAAATTCGGGCCTCTGTTGCACGCGAAAACACTTTTTCCTCCGCTCCTCGTTCGACATATTTATTTTTTCGTAAAATTGCGAGAGCGTTTTTTTAAAAAACCCCGTATTTTAACATCATTAAAACGGGCTCGCTTTGTTTGCAATTATCCTCTCTCTCCGGCGTGTTTTTTCCCTGTGTGAAAGATTCGCTCTCGGAACGGGATTCTCTTTGTATTCGATTTTATAATTGGGAAACGTCATTACGAAGGTAAACACAAAGCGAGGAAAAGCGTGCGTGGAAAAGATGCTATTTTTAGTGGGGACGGGGAAACCTCGAATTACGCTCTAAATTGGAATAATTAGCTTTTTCGGCCGTTCGTCCTCACTAATCAACCGAACGAGGGTGCGCTTTTAAGGGGGAAACGCGGCGCGGGGTCGGGATGCTTCATTAAAGTATTTGGAAAAAGGCGAACTTTTTATATGCTGATGAGGGACGGAACGGGGAGGATTCGTGATTCAAGGGAGGAACAATGAGAAAATAACAAGAACTAGTGGATCAAAGGGAAGCGCACCGAGAGAAAAAAAAAAAACATTTTACTGAAGCAATTAAGCCAAACGGTGACGCAAAATATGGCAGAAGAAAAACCGAGGTTCTAATTATTCCAGATTCATGAAGTAACAATAAAATTAAACAATTAAAGAAGCAGGGAATTTATTCGGATTGTACATTTCCAGGCAGCGTTTACATTTGCAATAATTATTTGTGACTGTCACATCTGTTTTATCGCGCATTATCATAATTTCAGATTTGCCAACATTTATGAATAAATTATCAGCACGCTGCACGAACACTGCGCTGATGCATCTAGCGACATAAATCATGATAATGCAGCCAATAAATAAATTTGGGAAAACCATCCATCACGCAGGAAAAACGGGCGAGTACAGAGAGTGTGACTTTCGGCTGCGGCTTCATACTTCGTTCAAACATTTATATTAATCGCACCCTTTAATTGTGACCCTATTATCGATTGCGTTGGAAAGCTCGCCACAGTGCACTTCCTGTCCGGGGTAATAATCATGGCGAGTTGGCGTGAGTTTACAAAGCACAATATTCATAAACTCTCCACAGTATGTAAATTTCCATCTCGACTACATTAAGACCCGTGAGACAATCGCTCTTCCACGTGTTTCCTCCAAAGAAAGTCTGTCAAATACTCGTCTTAGAACGCCTATTTTATCCATCATCTCGGCACGATATTACATATCTTCACAATACAGCCTCGTCGAGCGAAATTACTTCGTGAGGATTTACACAATCGATAACGTCAGCGACACACGTAAAATTAAATTAAATTGGCGCAGAAGAGTCTAATTACGGCTTTTGTGAAAGTGAGGCATTAATTTTGTTAAAGTGTGTACTTGAAATTACCTCGCAGACGAACTTACAACGGCCATTGTGTCCGCGCAATCAAGTGCTAGTCGCACATTAGGCGAACTGTCAAAGTCCGACTTCAGACTAAACAAACCCCCGCCAAGATGTAGGCGAACAGTGTTTTCCACTTAGCCACTTTGCGATTCCGGGCTACGATTCTTATTAAGTTTCCGGGACATTACGCCGGAGTCTTTTTTTGGCGCCGGTCTCCGGATTAAAAGCGCTTTAAAATCACCCCGAGTGTACACTCGAAAAAATTAATTCACTGGCGCCAAATTCAAAATCCTCCTCGAAAAGGTAACATTATTAACATCCACACAAAAACGCTCTAGTTCTTCCCGACTCTCCCCATAAATTTTTCACCAAACAACCTCCACGTTTACGAAATACTCCTAAATTAGTATAAATAACGGCCGTTCGATGATACACAAAGCCTCTCGCGTGCGTAAGAGTAAGCTGTTTTTTATGGCCGCCATTTTGGATCCTTGCAATCCTAAAAATGGCCAATAACTTTTTTATTATGGGCGGCGGCGTAATGAAATTCGCCGTTATGACGTTCCGCCGGGCAAGATTCAAATATGGTTTATGGGTGACGAAACGAGGAACGGCAGCTACGCTGTCGGTTTCATTTTTCGACGATGAAACACCAATTACGAAATAGTGCATCCTGCAACGGTGGACAATAACGCATACCGGTTTTCAATTATATCCCCTGCGAATGTTTGCGCTGATAAATGGTTATGCGGATTTGAAGGGATTTCAATTCGAATTACCAAATCGAGCAGCACGCCCGGTGATTATGGAGATCTAACAGCCCTATCAGGAATAAACAAGCGAATAGTGGACCGGTTTTATGGGGGCGTGCGTGGCGAGAGGGTGAAAAATTGCGGCGCGATTTAATTAAAATATGACGAAAACACCTCGGCCGCTGATAAAAAGTTTCGTTCATATTTTAAGTGAATTTTGATGAGACGCTTCGGATATAAATCGATGAAAAAGCACTCGCGTGCTCACTTCCACCATTCAAAGTTTACAAAATACGTTATTCAGATATTCGATAAGAAGTTCGAATTGATTTATGGAAGGTATGATTTATAATATTTGCAGCTACCTGTATGTTTAACTTTCCCGACTTGGCCGGCATAAATTTTAAAGCATGCATAATGGAATGTTTGACTTTGTTGTCCCTGTCGATATCGCACTTTTGCGTAAAACGAAAAGTTCATAATTTATCCGGGACCGGCTTGTTTAGCGGAGGAAGGGTTTTAACAAATATCTTGTTCGGAGAGGCTGTTTTTCTAATAGGGTTTCGGTGCGCTCGAGTGCGGAAAATGAACTTGTTTTCTTTTGGTTTCCGGAGCGAAAACTACAAACTTTGTTGGTTTTGCAGCATTTTAGTTTCTGAGCGGAAACTATGACACTTTCGTACTTTTTCGACGTTTCATGACACCTATAGAGTACGAAAAATGGGGGCTCATGTTTCCGTCTGTCCGTTTATCCGTCTGTCTGTCTACTGGACTGACTGTTGTCAAATTTCAACTTTTCGATTTCTCGATTTTTCAGCTTCCCTATGTTTCCGTTTTGGGATTTTTCAATTTTTTTTCGATTTTGCAATTTTTTAATTTATCGATCCTTCAATTTTCCAATTTATCAATTTTTTAATGTTAGGCGTTTGTAAATTTTCGATTTTTCGATTTCCGAATTAATCAATTTGTCGACTTTTCGATTTCTGGATTTTTCGATTTTTTTATTTTCCCTTTTCTAGATTTCTCCAGTTCTCGCTATTTCGATTTCTTGACTTTTCATTTTATCAATTCTTCAACTTTTTAATTTATCGATTTTTCAGGTTTTTGATTTTTAATTTTTTTAATTTTTCAAATTTTGAATATTTCTTTCGACTTTTCGATTTATTGATTTTTCAAATTCTCGATATTTCTGTTTTGGAATTTTTCAATTATTCGATTCCTCAATTTTCCAATTTATCAATTTTTTAATTTTAGGCGTTTGTAAATTTTCGATTTTTCGTTTTCCCAATTAATCAAATTTTCGACTTTTCGATTTCTGGATTTTTCGATTTTTTGATTTTGATTTCTTTCTTGACTTTTCATTTTTTCAACTCTTCAACTTTTTAATTTATTGAATTTTCAGGGTTTTTGAGTTTTCAGTTTTTTGGTTCCTCAAATTTTTGACTTTCAATTTTCAATTTTATGATTTTCGATTTCTTAATTTTCCAATATTTCAATTTATCTATCCTTCAATTTTCCAATTCTTCTTTATTTTGGCGTTTGAAAATTTAAAATTTTTACATTTCTGAATTAACCAATTTTTCGACTTTTCGATTTCTAGAGCTTTCGATTTTTAGATTTTCCCATTTTTAGATTTCTCGAAATTTCGATGTTTCGATTTCTTGACTTTCCATTTTTTCAATTTTTCGATTTTTCAGGTTTTTGTTTTTTCAATTTTTTGATTTTTATGATTTTCAATTTTTCAAATTTTCCATATTTCTTTCGATTTTTCCATTCTCAATTTTTTGATTTTGCTGGTTCTCGATTTTTCAGATTTTTGAGTATGTCAATTTTTCAATTTTTCGACTTCGATTTTGCAATTTCTCAATCTTTCGATTTATCGATTTTCAATTTTTCAATTTTATAATTTTGGATTCTTCAATTTCTCGATTTTTTTAATCGATTTCTCTATTTTCAATTTTTGGAATTGTTCTAACTTTTTGTGACCTTCGCAAATTTTTGACTTTTCGATGCTCCTGCTCGGGATTTTTTATTCAATTTTTCAATCTTTTGATTTTATTTTTCAAATTTTCGATATCTCGATTTTGTTTATTTTTCGATTTTTAAATTTTCCGATATTTCAATTAATTGATCCTTAAATTTTCCAGTTTTCATTTTTTTAATTTTTGACGTTTCTAAATTATAAATTTTTCGATTTCTGAATTATTCGATTTCTCGAGTTTCCGATGTTTGGAGTTCTTGACTTTTCATTTTTTCAAATCTGTAACTTTTCAATTTTTCTATTTTTCAGGTTTTTGATTTTTCAAGTTTTTGAGTTCAATTTTTCTATTTTAATAATTTTCGAATTATCAAATCTTGACTTTTCGATTTCTGGATTTTTTGATTTTTCCATTTCTCGATTTCTCGAGTTTCCGATGTTTCGATTGACTTTTCGGTCCCTAAAATTTTCAGGTTTTTGATTTTGCAATTTTTCCATTCTTCAGGTTCTTGATTTTTCAATTTTACGATTTTTCAGGTTTTGGGATTTTCAATTTTTCGATTTATCGTTTTTCAATTTTTCGATTACTAAATTTTTCAATATTTCATTTGGCGATTTTTCAAATTTTGGATTCTTCAAAATCTCGATTTTTTTATCCATTTCTTCATTTTTCGATATTTTAATTTTAGGAATTTTTCTTTTTGACCTTCGCAGATTTTAGATTTTTCGATTTATCTATTTTCAATTTTTCGATTAGTAAATTTTCCCATATTTCACTTTTACGATTTTTTTAATTTTGGGTTCTGCAATTTGCAGATTTTTTGTTTTTGATTTTTCCATTTTCCGAAATTTCAATTTTTCTATTTTCCAAATTTTTACTTTTTGGCTCCACCTTTTAGATATTTCGATTTCTAAATTAACAGATTTTTCAACTTATCGATTTCTCGAATTTTCATTTTTTTTATTTTCCTATTTCTCGATTTTCGATTTTGGTTTCTTGACTTTCCAATTTTTTAATTCTTCAATTTTTTTGGTTTTTGTTTTTTCAATTTTCCGATTTTCTGAATTTTTCAAATTGTTGGTTTTCCCATTTCTTGATTTTCCAAGTTTTCTGTTTTGGGATTTTAAAATGTTTGGATTTTTTGATGTTTCTTCGGTTTTGCAACTTTTCAATGTTTCGATTTATAGATTTTCAATTTTGGGATTTTTCAATTTTTGGATTCTTCAAATTTTCGATTTTTCAAATTTTCGATATCTCGATTTTTTTATTTTTCGATTTTTCAATTTTTCAAATTTTGGCGTTTCTAAATTTTAGTTTTTTCGATTTCTCAATTAATCCATTGTTCGAATTTTCTATTCCACGATTTTCCGATTTTTCTAGTTTTCAATTTTCCAATTTCTTCACGTTTCAGTTTTTCAATTTTTGAATTTTTCAATTTCTTCATTTTGTTGGTTCTTGATTTTTCAGATTTTTGAGTTGCCAATTTTTCAATTTTTCGACTTCTCGGTTGTTCGACTTGGATTTTTCAACTTCTCCTGTTTCTGATTTGGGATTTTTCAATTTGTCGATTTTCAATTTTTCGATACTAAATTTTTCCATATTAATTTTCACTTTTGCTATTTTTTAAATTTAGGATTCTTCAATTTGTAGATCCTTTGTTTTTCGATTTCGCTATTTTCTGAAATTTCA
This sequence comes from Zophobas atratus, assembly GCA_022388445.1. Classification (NCBI taxonomy): domain Eukaryota; kingdom Metazoa; phylum Arthropoda; class Insecta; order Coleoptera; family Tenebrionidae; genus Zophobas; species Zophobas atratus. The sequence continues at coordinate 3,438,275 of CM039444.1, forward strand.
ATTTTTGGATTTTTGAATTTTTTTATTTTTTGCTCTAAATTTTAGACTTCAGTTTCTAAATTAATAAATTTTTCAACTTTCTATTTCTCGAATTTTCGATTTTTTCATTTTTCCATTTCTCGACTTTTCGAGTTTTCATTTTTGAATTTCGAATTTTCGATTTTTCAATTTTTGGATTTTTCGTTTTTTCAATTTCTCGAATTTTCAAAATTTTGACGTTTCGATAGTCGGTTTTCAATTTCCTCATAATTCAAATTTTTTTGTCTTGTTTCAATTTTTCGATTTCACAATTTTTTAATCTTTCAATTTCCCGATTTCATAATTTTTTAATATATTAATTTTTTTGTCTGTCGTCTGTGTCGATGTTTATTTCACAAATAATTCATCGGTCGAATTTTATGTATTTTAAGAATATCGGGTAGTATTTAAAGTTTGCAAAAAAATATACTCCTGTATTTGTGGTTTATTAATCCACTTTGAGTTTTTAGCTCTGGCAAAATCAAAATTTGATGACAACAAAAAGTAACGAACAGTTTTTTCCAGTTAAAAATGGCAACTAAAGTAAAATGTGGAGCAACTGGAATCGATTTATTTCATTTTAAAAATTCTTGTAATACCTTTTAAGAAACTTCTGTGTAAAATAATGAGTTATAAATATAAATTGACAAAATTGTCATTTCTTTGCAAAAAATATAAGGCAGATGTAGTATTCAGGATACAATTGCAAAAAACTATGATTTGTCTGTTTCTTTCAACATTTTTGATGACTTTTTCTAGATGTTTCTAGAAAAAAAATATAATTCCAATTGCTCACATAGGCATCGTTAGCTCCATAACATTTTTGCCACCGTTACGCCAAAAAAAAAAACCCTAAATACGTATTATTCCAGTAAAAAATAACGCCCTCGACGCAAACCACCAACAGCCCATTCGGGGCGAATTAAGAAAAATAAAAACACACAGCCGCCATTATCGCCGTCACCAAAAATGGCGGATGCTCCGGGCGAGCCCACTACCCATTACACCGGAATGAAAATAGCCAACTTCTCCGTCTATTATTATCTACAAAGGGTAGAAATAACCCCGATAAGAAAACTCGAAGCACAATCAAGCAGCTAATAACTCCGCTTTTCCTGTTCGTTAACTCTGACATAATGATTACCTTCACAAGTTATTTCGTGTTTGAATAATAAATAGGCCCGTTTCATGGGCAATCTAATAAACAGCAATAGGTCGCGGGATTGTTACGGGGGAAAGCCCGTACCAATTCGCCATCGCTTAATTCCTTGCCTTCAATTAGATCGCGAACAAGCCGAAGAAAACGCAAAAATCGATACGCCGCCGCCACGTGTTTTATGCGGCGTAAATAGACCGCCGTTAACTGAAACTTTAATGTTGCTGTCATTTCCGCACAACTCCAAACTGGGAGCTTTAACTGCGTCGCGTTCATTATTTTTTTTCACGACGAGTTGCACTTTGAATGGCGCCACTGGACAATGGGTGCAGGGATGATGGAATATGGACCGAAAGGGGCTTTTAAATTGTTTTCTGCTGCGCTCCATCAAAATCAGGACACAATACAGCGGGGCTTGTCATAGATGGCGAGCGAATAAATAATTCAAGAGACATCTACTTCGTTCGCGTCTATTCCGTCCCGAAAATATCAAAAAAGAAAATTTTTCCTTCGCTCCAATAATAATAATGCTGATAATGTTTTATAAATACTCGGGATCTGGTGAGTGCGCTTCACATAAAAACAACAACACGACACGACTGTTATAGATCTTCGGAGGATAAATAATTCAGGCAGACATTCTTTCATTCACGAGGATGGAGTGGGTCTGCTTACCCTGCCGTAAAAGTTATGAACACGGCCGTTTTTATTACGACTCGTTGACGCTCCATGCAAATTCGCAAAGTTACGATTTAGGTACTTCCAGAATTACGGAAAGGTTCCTTCGACCGAGAAGTGAGAGGGTGACATTTATTAGTGGAGCCTATGGGGGCAGACGGTCGCGCAGAACGACGTCGTAGGACATAAGCTCACTTGTCGTCGGTTCCTGAGGGATCTGTCATCATCCTGGATGGGATCCGGGCCAACCGACCAGAATATTAAAGCAGTTTAAACGCTTTATCACTTTAACGTTCTAGTTGAAGTTTACTTTATTGATTCACTTTTTTATCTTCTCGACTAAGGTAAGCTGATTATTTTTTCTCCTCTTCGTGTGGACGTTCCGAGGACTTGGACCGTCTTTAAAACCAGTTCGGTCACATAATAAGCCGAGCATTTTTGTGTACGTTGTCTGTTTAATTTTTTGTCTAGAACATGCACGTAATTGGGTAGTAAAGTCGTTTCCGTCGTGCGTTTTTATTCTTCCCTTAGTAATTGCGTGCTCTGTCCTGGGCGGATTGCTTTAAAATCAAATCAACAAAACGAAATTGGTTTTTATTGTTTTCGGGCGTGTTTCCCTCTGCTAATCTTCGCAGAATAAAGTTAATCCTTTATTTGGGTCGTGACAATTATATCGTCATTGATTCCATTAATGGAGAGGAAAAAATCCGACAGCTTAATTATTACGGAGGAAGACAATATTTTATAACTGACGGCCGACGGTTAAGCTTGATTAATTTATTATCTCCCAGTGTTTTAGTTCGGATCGGACAATTTCCAACTTGTTTGTTGTACTTGTTCAGGAGAGAATTAAATCAGAACTGTTAACTAGAGTAAGCTCCACATCCCTCTCGGTAATTGCAGAGAGATTGAACTATTAATTGACTCGAAATAGTTTAAGTGTAGCGAACCGGTAATTCCCTTCTCCTAATCTCCACCAATTATTGTTCCATCAGGTTGTCAGATAGTTCGAAAGTTCGAGAAGACCCCGACCTTCCAAATTCGCCCGGTTCGAACCCAATTTTTATCGATTTTAAATTAAAACATGCACGACGTCGCGCGTGTAATCTCAAATTTTCAGAGCGCTCGAGACGAAAACCGCGAACAAACACAAGTTTCTGTCTTCCGAAAAACAAGTTTGACGCGTTGGTGATGTTATTATATTTTATCGTTCATTATGTTAATGTTGCTCGAATCTCGGTCTAAAATTTGTGTTGTGCTATTTTGTTTTAAAATTGACATATTTAAAGAGATAAGTTAATTTTTCTTCAAAATTTGTTATCCCGACGCCTCCACCAATTTTGTGAAAATTTAAAATTGACAAAGTGGTTTCTTAAATGAGTCCATTTGATGGAAATTTTCTCGAGATTACGAATCTGAACTGACCTTCGTAGTATCCCTTCAAATAACCCAGAAATACACCCATACGTAAGGAATTGAAATTGGTCAAATTTATTGAAAAAAAAAAGGGAATTCATTTCCGCTTAAAACCAGATGTGTGGTGTCATTTTGATCCAAAATTGAGATATTCAAAGAAATGAGTAAGTGTTTCTTAAAAATATAAATTCTAGTACAACTTTCTGAAACATTTTTCAAATAGATATTTTTTAAATTATTTGTTATCCCGGCACCTCCACCATTTTTCGTTGAAATATTAAAAAACGACCAAATCGGTCCGTAAATCGGTCTATCTGACATAAATTTTCTCAAGATTTCGAATCTGTACTTACTTCCGCTGTATTCTCTTCAGATAACCCAAAAAACGCATTTATCTACAAGAAATTAAAGTTCGCCAAATTAAATAGTTCAAAAATTGGGAATTTATTTCGGCTCAAAGCCGGATATGTGGTGTTATTTTGATCTAAAATCGAGATATTTAAAGAAATACGTTCCTGTTTCTTATTCGTATAAATTGCAACCCAAGTTTCTGAAACATTCTTAAAATAAATATTTTAAGTTTGTTATTTGTTATCCCGGCGCCTCCACCATTTTTCACAGAAAAATTAAATTGGACAAATCGGTCTATCTGATCGAAATTTTCGCAAGAATTCGATGTGAAATCACATTCGCTGTATTCCTTCAAATAACCCCAAAAACACATTTACATACAAGAAATTCAAATTGACCAAATCAGTTCAAAAAGAGGGAATTTAGTTCGGCTTTAAGTCGGATATGTTGTGTTATTTTGTTCTAAAATCGAGATATTTAAAGAAATACGTTCCTTTTTTTTTTATATAAATTCCAACGCAAGTTTCTGATGGAATTGAAATGTTCAAATTTTTCTAAATTAATTTTTTCGATTTTTTCAATTTATGCCATTTTGATTTCTCTATTTTTCGATCTTTCGATTTATCATTTGTTTTGCTGTTTTGATTTTTAAATTTTTTGATTTCCTAATTTTTGAAGATTTCAAATTTTTGGGATTTTTTAATTTCTCGAGTTTTCAATTTTTCGATTTTTTGCTCTTTCAATTTTTCACTTCTGGATTTGTCCATACTTTGATGTTTCGATTTTTTCATGTCTCGATTTTTCGACTTTTCGGCTTTTCGATTTATCGATCTTCCAATTTATCAGTGTGTCAACATTTCAATTTTTCGATTTTTGGATTTTTGGAATTTTTCAATTTCTCGGACATTTCAGTTTTTCGGTTTTGAAAATTGTTCGTTTTTTTATTTACTCAATTTTCCAAATTTTAGATTTTTCAATTTTTCATTATTCCAAGTTTAGGAATTTTTTGATCTGTCAGTTTTTTAAATTTTCCAACTTTTCCTATTTCTATTTTTTCGATTTTATGCTAACTCGATTTCTCAATTTGTCGGTTTTTCGCCTTTTCAAAACTTTTTGGTTTTTCGGTTTCTCGATATTAAATTTGGATGTTTCGATTTTCGATGTTCCAAATTTTCTGTTTCCGCTGACCAGTTTCTAGGTTTTTCGATTTTTCGACTTTGGAATTTATGGATTTACCAATTTCCTGATGTTTCGACTTTTCAAAGTATCGATTTCCTAATTTTTGAAGATTTAAAATTTCTGGGATTTTTCATTCTGAATTTCAAATTTTCCATTTTTTTTCTAAATTTCACGATTTTTCGATTTCTTGCCATTTCAATTTCTCGATGTTTCGATTTTCGGATATATTGATTTTTTGTCAGTGTCTCGACTTTTCAATTTCTCGTTTTACGTTTTTCGATTTTTAAATTTTACGATTTTATATCGTTTCACAATTTTTTTAATTCTTATACTTCAATTTCTCAATTTCTCGACATTTCGGTTTTTCGATATTTGAAATTTTTCGACTTTTAATTTTCTCAATTTTCCAAATTTTCGATTTCTCAATTTTCCAAATTTTCGAATTGTGGGTTTTTCGACTTTTTCATTTTATGATTTTACACCGATTTAGCAATTTTTTTTAATTTTTAATACTTCAATTTCTCAATTTCTCCACATTTCGGTTTTTTGAATAATTGAAATTTTTCGATTTTTAATTTTCTCAATTTACCAAATTTTCGATTTCTCAATTTTTCATTATTTCAACTTTGGGAAATTTTAAATTTTTTGATTTTTCGGTTTGCCAGTTTTTCAAAATTTCCAATTTTTACAATTTCTATTTTTTCGATTTCATGCTATTTCGATTTCTCAATTTTACGGTTTTTCGACTTCTCAAGTTTTCGGTTTTTCGGTTTCTCGATATTTGGATGTTTCAATTTTCGATATTTCAATTTTTCCATGTTCCGATTTTTGAACTTGTCGATTTCCCAATTTTTGAAGAATAAAATTTTTGGGATTTTTCAAGTTTGTGATTCTTCATTTTGAATTTTAAATTTTCCAATTTTAGTTTTTATTTTCACGATTTTTCCATTTTTTGTTATTTCAATTTCTCGATTTTTCAGTTTTTCGACTTCTCGATTTCTCGATATTTTGGTTTCGATTTTCGGATTTCTAGATTTTTCCACTTTTCGGCTTTTCGATTTAGCGATCTTACAATTTGTCGGTGTCTCGACTTTTCAATTTCTCGTTTTAGGTTTTTCGATTTTTAAGTTTTTACGATTTTATATCGATTTAGCAATTTTTTTAATTTTCAACACTTCAATTTCTCGACATTTCGGTTTTTCGATATTTGAAATTTTTCGATTTTTAATTTTCTCAATTTTCCAAATTTTCGATTTCTCAATTTTTCATTATTTCAACTTTGGGAATTTTTCAATTTTTTGATTTTTCGATTTGTCAGTTTTTTAAATTTTCCAATTTTTACAATTTAAATTTTTCCGATTTTATGCTATTTCGATTCCTCAATTTTTCGGGTTCTCGATATTTTGATGTTTCAATTTTCGATGTTCCAATTTTTCCATATTTCGACTTTTCAACTTGTCGATTTCCTAATTTTTGAAGATTTAAAATTTTTGGGTGTTTTCATTTTATCGAGTTTTCAATTTTTCGATTCTTCATTTTGAATTTGCAATTTTCCAATTTTAATTTTTATTTTCACGATTTTTCCACTTTCTGATATTTCAATTTCTCAATTTCTCAGTTTTTCGACTTCATGATTTCACGATATTTTGGTTTCGATTTCTCGATGTCTCGATTTTCTGATTTTTAGATTTACAATTTGTCAATTCCTCGTTTTAAGTTTTTCGATTTTTAAATTTTACGATTTTATATCGATTTAGCAATTTTTAATTTTTAACACTTCAATTTCTCAATTTCTCCACATTTCGGTTTTTCGATTTTTAAAATTTTTCGATTTTGAATTTTCTCAATTTTTCGGTTTTTACACTTTTCAACTTTACGGTTTTTCGATTTTTGATGTTTCAATCTTCGATATTTCAATTTTTCCATGTCTCGGTTTTCCAATTTCTAGGTTTTTCGATTTGTCGACTTTTCAGCTTTGGAATTTATGGATTTCCCAATTCTGCGAGATTTCAGATTTTTGGGATTTTTTATTTTCTCGATTCTTCCATTTTCAGATTTTTTAAATGTTTACAATTTTCGATTTTTTCAATTTTATGATTTTTTTGTATCAATTTAGCAATTTTTTAATCAATTTTTCGATTTCTCGACATCTCGGTTTTCGATTTTTAAAATTTTTCAATTTTTCGACTTCTCAATTTTTCGACATTTCGATTTTTCGATATTTGAAATATTTCGATATTGAATTTTCTCAATTTTCCAAATTCTCGATTTCTCAATATTTCATTATTCCGAATTTGGGATTTTTTCAATTTTTTGATTTTTCGATTTGTCAGTTTTTTAAATTTTCCAATTTTTCCAATCTCTATTTGTTCGATTTCATGTTATTTCGATTTCTCAATTTTCCGGTTTTTCGACTTTTCAACTTTTCGGTTTTCCGGTTTCTCGATATTTGGATGTTTCGATTTTCGATGTCTCAATTTTTCCATGTTTCGACTCTTCGACTCAATTTCCCGAATTTTCGATATTTCGATTCTTCATTTTGGATTTTAAATTTTCCAATTTTAATTTTTATTTTCGCGATTTTTGCATTTTCTGATATTTCAATTTCTCGTTTTAAGTTTTCCGATTTTTAAATTTTACGATTTTATATCGATTTAGCAATTTTTTAATTTTTAACACTTCAATTTCTCAACTTGTCCACATTTCGGTTTTTCGATTTTTAAAAATTTTTCGATTTTGAGTTTTCTCAATTTTTCGCTTTTTCCACTTTTTAATTTTTCGGTTTTTCGATTTTTGGATGTTTCAGTTTTCCAATTTCTAGGTTTTTCGATTTTTCGACTTTTCGGTTTTGGAAATTATGGATTTCCCAATTTTGCGAGATTTCAGACTTTTAGGATTTTTTGATTTTTCGATTCTTCTGTTTTCAGACTTTGTAAATGTTTACAATTTCCGATTTTTTAATTTTATGATTTTGTTTGTATTAATCTAGCAATTTTTTAATTTGTAAGTATGTAATTTCAATTTTTCAAGTTTTCAATTTCTCAATTTTTCAAGTTTTCAATTTCTCAATTTTTCAACATTTCAGTTTTGGAAATGTTCCACTGTTCCGAGTACAATGTTTTGGACTTTTCAATTTTTCTAAATGGGTCTATCTGATGGAAATTTTCGCAATATTTCGAATCTGTACTTGCTTTCGCTGTATCCCTTCAGGAAACCCAAAAAACGCATCCATATACAAGAAATTAAAATTGGCCGAATTAGTTCCAAAATCTAGATCTTTAAAGAAATACATCCCTTTTTCTTATTCATATAAATTCCTACACAAGTTTTTGAAACATTTAAAAATTATTTGTTATCCCGGCGCCTCCACCATTTTCGTAAAAATTCAAAATTGACAAAATGGTTTCTTAAATGGATCTAACTGATGGAAATTTTCTCAAGATGACGAATCTGTACTTAGTTTCGATGTATCCCTTCAAATAGCCCAAAAATTCCACCAATTATTGTCCCGTCAGGTTGTCAGATACTTCGAAAGACCCCAACCTTCCAAATTCGCTCAGTTCAAACTCGATTTTTATCGATTTTAAATTAAAACCTCCCCGACGTCGCGCATGTAATCTCAAATTTTCGGAGCGCTCGACACGAAAACCCGAAACAACAAACACAAAGTCCCTTTCTCCGAAAAACAAGATTGACGCGTCGACGATGATATTATATTTTATCGTTTATTATGTTAATGTTGCCCGAACCGAAGAAATGGAAAACAGGTGCTCCATTCTTGTGCTGATGTTCCAAAGCTCTCTTTTATTTTTGACGAAATGTGAGTACAAAGGAAACTGAAAATCCTATTATCTCTCTGTCTCAACAAACTGCTATAACACCGACTGACAGATTATTGGATGTTGTTAGCGTGCATGATTCATGCGTTTTGTAACTGCCTACGTGTTGAGTTTTGTTGTATTGCTTTGAATTATAATCGGATTTCCTAATGACGTGTTTGCGTACATATGTACGTTGTGAGGTATGAGTTACAGGCGAAATAAAATCGGCGCAGCGGCTAATGGCGGCTGTGACCTTGAAAGTCGCCGTGTTTACTACTCGCAGTCGATAAATTCAAGAACTGTGAACGCGAATAGCTAAAGGCTAATTATGAAAGCATTTAGATTCCGATTATCTGTGAAGCTAGTCCGTGTGCATTCATGCTGGGTTTTAACATAATTACCCTTTGAAATGGCTCCCGGAAAAAAGTAGACCGTGGCGTGTGTCGATAATTTATTATACACTCGAGTTGGTACTACTATTAATGTAAAACAAGCTTTATGCAATTTATTACAGTTCAACATGTTTCCAACAATAATCATTCACAGACTAATTTGTGTATCAATGCTTTGGGTTGTATTCAAATTGACAGGCGTTTTTTCATTGGATGCAGTCGTGTCAGTTTCATGGAAGTTATTCGTTATTGTGTTGTACTAAAGTTGGGATTGTTTTATAACGGGTATCTGGAAAATGGCGGATTACTCTTCAGTACGTTATATAGCGGGTTTCGAATGTCTCAAAAAAAAAAAAAAAATTCTATATGTTTCCAAATTTTGATGATTTTTTCTAAAAGTTAGTCATCAGACTCTCCTAAGATAAAATTGACTTTGGCAAATGACATACTCTCCAAGAAAAGAGGGTGGGTGGGCGGGGCTAGTACCTGCTAAGAAAAGAGTGATTTTGGAAAATAACATATTTGTACCTGCTGCTGATTTATTGAGAAGTTGAGAAATCGAATAATCAAAAAATTAAAACATCAAAAATTGATGGATCGAATTAAAGAATTGAAAATTCTAAAAATATATAATTTAATTAAAACAAAAAATTGAAAAACCAATAAACTAAAAAATGAAAAATTTAAAAGAAAAATCGAAGAGTCGAAATATTCAAAAACAAATATCTAAAAATTGAAGAGTCGAAAAATTTAAAAACCAGAGATTCAAAAATCGATAAATCGGAAATTGACGAATCCAACAACTGAAAAATCGAGAAATTAAATAATTCCGAAATTGAAGTGGCGAAAAATTGGGAAATCGACGAAATCCAAACATCAAAAAATTGAAAATTGCAGCACGCAAGACTTTTTAAAATTCATAAAATAGTCGAGAAATCGAAAAGTCGATAAACGTGAAAATTGAATTATTGAGAAGTTGAGAATTCGAAAATTTAGAAACGTCAAAAATAGATAAAAATTGAAAAATTGCTAAAATTAAAATGCCGAAAAATTGGGAAATCGAAAAGTTTTAAAAATCAAAAAACCGAAAAATGTAAAATTTTTATGAAGTCGCAAAATTGAAAAATTAAGAAAATGAAAAATCAAAATCAAAAAATCAAATAATGGAACCGGAAAAATAGAACATTAGAAGAATAGTGTGCAAATCGGAAAATTGAAAACCCAAAAATGAGGAAGGCGAAAAATCGAAAATTCGATATACCAAAAAATCGATGAATCGGAAAACTGAAAAATCGAAAAACAAAAAAAATCAAGAAATCGAAAATTTGAAGGATGCAGGAATTGAAGAATCCAAAACTTGAAAAATCGAAAAATCGAAAAGTCGAAAAATTGTGTAAATCCAAAAACCGAGATGTCAAGAAATTGAATAAAAAAGTCGCAAAATTGAAAATTCGATAAAGTGAGAAATCAAAATTTTTTTAAATAGAAATCGAAAAATGTAAAATTTTTTAGAAGTCGCAAAATTGAAAAATAAAGAAACTGAAAAATCAAAAACCAAAAAATCAAAAAATGGAACCGGAAAAATAGAAAATTTGAAAAATCTAAATATGGAAAAATCAAAATAGTGTGCAAATCGGAAAATTGAAATCTGAAAAATGGGGAAAGTGAACACTCGAAAAGTCGATATACCAAAAAATCGATGAATCGGAAAATTGAAAAATCGAAAAACAAAAAAATCAAGAAATCGAAAATTTGAAGGATGCAGAAATTGAAGAATTCAAAACTTGAAAAAAAAGAAAAATCGAAAAGTCGAAAAATTGTGTAAATCCAAAAACCGAGATGTCAAGAAATTGAATAAAAAAGTCGCAAAATTGAAAATTCGACAAAGTAAAAAATCAAAAATTTTTTAAATAGAAATCGAAAAATGTAAAATTTTTATGAAGTCCCAAAATTGAAAAATCAAGAAAATGAAAAATCAAACCCAAAAAATCAAACATTGGAACTGGAAAAATAGAAAATTTGAAAAACTAAATGTGGAAAAATCAAAATAGTGTTCAAATCGGAAAATTGAAAACTGAAAAATGGGGAAGGTGAAAAATCGAAAAGTCGATAAACCAAAATATCGAGGAATCGGAAAATTGAGAAATCGAAAAACAAAAAAAATCAAGAAATGGAAAATTTGAAGGATGCAGGAATTGAAGAATCCGAAACTTGAAAAATCGAAAAATCGAAAAGTCGAAAAATTGTGTAAATCCAGAAACCGAGATGTCAAGAAATTGAATAAAAAAGTCGCAAAATTGAAAATTCGATAAAGTGAAAAATCAAAAATTTTTTAAATAGAAATCGAAAAATATAAAATTTTTATGAAGTCCCTAAATTGAAAAATCAAAACCAAAAAATGGAACCGGAAAATAAAAAATTTCAAAAATCTAAATGTGGAAAAATCAAAATTGTGTGCAAATCGGAAAATTGAAAACTGAAAAATCGGGAAGGGGAAAAATCGAAAAGTCGATAAACCAAAATATCGAGGAATCGGAAAATTGAGAAATCGAAAAACAAAAAAAAATCAAGAAATTGGAAATTTGAAGGATGCAGGAATTGAAGAATCCGAAACTTGAAAAATCGAAAAATCGAAAAGTCGAAAAATTGTGTAAATCCAAAAACCGAGATGTCACGAAATTGAATAAAAAAGTCGCAAAAGTGAAAAATCAATAAACTGAAAAATCAAAAATTTTTTAAATAGAAATATTGCATAACTGAAAAAATTAAAAATCGAAAAATTGATAGCTTTAAAATTTAAAAATTGAAAAATTAAAAAACAAAAAAAAATCCCGAAAAACTGAGAAATCGAAAAATTGAAGAATTCAAAAAATCCAACAATCGAAAAGTCGATGTACCATAAAATCAGTTTTACAAATTAAAAAAAACCAAATTGAAAAATCGAGGAATCGAAAAATGACACCCGAAAAATCGAAAATTTGAAAAATCTAGAAACTGAAAAATGAAAATTGTGAAAAATCTATAAATTGAAAACTGAAAAATCGAGAAGTCGATAAACCAAAAAATCGACGTATCCTGAAATTGTAAAATCGAAAAATCGGAAATTCAGGAACTACAAAAATGAGAAATCGAAAAACTAAAAAAATCGAGAAATCGAAATTTTGAAGGATGAAGAATCAGAAGAATCTAAAAACAGAGATGTCAAGAAGTCGAATAAAAACTTGAAAAATCGAAAAATGTAAAATTTCATCAAATCAAAAAATTGAAAAACCAGTAATTTGAAAATGAAAAAATTAAAAGTAACGGAAATTGCAAGATAGAAATATCTAAACCCCTCCCACCCGCCCTCTATTTTGCCGATTTTGGCAAATGACATACCCTCTAAAAAAAAGAGGGTGGGTGGGTGAGACTAGTACCTGCTACGACAAAAGTGATTTTGGCAAATGAGATACTCTCTAAGAAAAGAGAGGGCGGGTGGGCGGGGCTAGTACCTGCTAAGATAAGAGCAATTTTGGCAAATCACATTCATTCCAAGAAAAGAGAGGGTGGGTGGGCGGGGCTAGTACGTGCCAAGATAAGAGTGATTTTGGCAAATGACAAATTCTCTATGAAAATAAATGGCCGGTGGGTGGGGGTGGTGCCTGCTATGACAAGACTGATTTCAGCAAATGACGTGTCCTCTATGAAAATAAAGCACAAGGTGTTCCAAAGCACTTTCAGATTCTTTCTAAACAGGAATACCTAGAACCTCAAGATTGTTTTAAATTTTTCAAAAAAAAAAACGGGGTCTCAAACAGGTGAGAATTTTCCATAAATAGAGCACCAAAATTCTTTTAAATAATTTACAAAAAAAAATCTCCAAGAGTCTCCTGAATTTAAAAAAAACACTGCGGCATTAAAGACTTTTTCAGATTTATAGAAAATAAATGCTACAAGCTCAAAAGATTTTTTCAAATTCATCCAGCAACAAAACACTAGATTTCTTTAAATTAATCCGAAAATAAATTACCAGGGGACCTAAAATTAGTTGTGAACATTTTAAACGTAGGGTTGTGAAAACTTTTACAATTTTTGTAGCAAGAGAACCAATTTTAACATCATTATATCTCCTCCAAAATGTGAGATGGAATGTTTTTACTATTTTTCCCAGACTCACCAGTTGATAGTTACGTGCCGAGCGAAGAGTTAATCCGCCATTTTCCAGACACTCGGTATAATTCCACCGGCTGCGCCAGCTTAAAAAGATTACGCTGCAACGTTACCAACGTACGCTTTGTTTACCGATCAGCGGATAATGAGCATGCAATTTATTGCAGTTGAGTTTATTTCGAACATTAATCATACATTAATGCACAAAATGGGGCCGCTTTAATTTACTATTTATCCGTTTATTGAAATTTGCGATTATTTTTTTAATCCCACCGGCTGCGCCATTTTCGCAACCGTCGCCCAAAGCGCGATCCATACATTGTTTACTGGAGCTCCGATCACTAGATAATGGGGATTACTCTTGCAACGTGAGTACGTTATTGAAGTTGAGGGATTTTCAGAAATTAGATTCACCTCGTGTTGGGTGGAAGTTTAAGACTTCGAACACACGATAATCGTAGCTTTAAAAATTTCGCTTTGTTGGATTAGTCTGAAATGTGAGTTTTATTTCGAGCTCCTTGTCGACTAATCGTATCAGTCGCTTCTTGCCCGTTATTGCCCCATTAACCCGAACGTTCTTTGTTAAATGAAAAACTCGCCTCCTTAGAGCTCGTTTCCCGGCCGGCGGTCCACTTTCCACTTTCAAATCTCGCTCTAAACCGGATTGAAGTTAATAAAAGCTCCACACAGCTTAATGCGGCTCGAGCTTATAGTTTCAGTCGCAAACTGATGTCATACTTTAGCGGTTAGGGGCAACAAGTGGTCGGCGTTGCTTAACTTCCCCACTTTGTTCCGAATCAGATTCTTTTAAAATATCGGCCGAATTCAAAAATTAGCGTCACGTGGGCCGCCTCCGACCCCGCAATCGATACACCCGACGAATTACGCCCGATAAGAAACGTAATTTAATAAAAGGGGAAGCCGTCGATGCATGTCATACGCAGACAACTACTGTGAAATATCAACGATTCGAGATGCCGAACAAGCATAACTACGGCAATATGGCCGACGACAGCTGGTCTCAACACTTGAACATTGCCATCGCGTAAGATTTCGCATGGGACGTGATCGGAAAGTAGAGGAGGGAGCAGTCAGTAAAGTAATACAATAACCCGGAGCCCATTTCGGATAACTTGTTTATGGGGTTATTGGTGGTTTCGGGCGAAAGTTGCTGGGAGGTTTAAAACCGCGACGGAATCTAATCGCGGGGGGAGGATTCGTGGGCTCGTGAGTGGATTTTTCGAGGTTCGGTGAAGATTGACACTTTCGTTTGGCGATGAAGCGCGAGGATTTTTTTGGAGATTGAAAAATTGGTCGAAGGTTATTTCCAGAGAACTTACCTCGCTCTTGAAGTATAGTGTAACAAATCCCGTAAAACTAGTGGCCTAAATAATACTCCCGTGTGGACAATACAAAACATATTTAAAGCAGACAGAAAAAATTGAAAAATTGAAAAACCAAAATACTGAATGTTGGAAAAATCAAACATTTTAAAAAACGGAAAAATACAGATTGAGCAATCAACATCAAAAAAGCGAAATTTAAAAAATTATGAAATTCAAAATTTTTTTGAACTGAAATGTTGAAAAGTTAAAAATTTCGAAAAATTTTAAAAGTCGAAAAACGGAGATTTAAAAAAATCGAATAAAAAAATTGTAAAATGAAAACATTGAATAATGTGAAATTTAAGAAATCGAAAAATTGAAAAATCAATAAAGTGAAAAATCAAAATTTTTTTAAATACAAGTATCGGAGAACTAAAAAATCGAAAAACTGAAAAATCAAAAGTCTAAAAAATCGAAATTTCGAAAATTCAGAAACGTCAAAAGTTGATAGAGATTGAAAAATCGTAAAACTGAAACATCGACAAATCGAACAACAAATCGAGAAATGGTGAAATTGAAGAATCCAAAACTTGAAAAATTGAAAATTCTAAAAATTAAAAAGTCGAAAGATTATATAAATCTATAAACCCAGATGTCAAGAGATTGAACCAAAAAATCGTAAAATCGAAAAATTGAAAAATGGAAATTGTAAAAAATTTAAGAAATCTCAAAATTGAAAAATCAAAAATTTTTAGAAATAGAAATATCGCAGAACTGAAAAATTGAAAAATTATAATATAGAAAAATTGAAGAATCGAAAAATTAAATACTCTAAAATGTACACGTTGAAAAATCGAAAAAAATCCCGAAACTGAAATATCAAAAAGTTGAAAAATTGAAAATCGAAAAGTGGAAAAATGGAACTCGAAAATTTGAAAATTTAAAATATCGAAAAATTGGAGAATTCAAAAACTGAAAAATTAAAAAGTCGAGCAATCGAAAAGTCCACAAACCATAAAATCAATTTTTCAACGTCAAAAATTTCAAATTTAAAAAATCGAGAAATCGAAAAATGGAACCTGAAAAATCGAAAATTTGAAAAATCGGACAACTGGAAATTGAAAAATCGGGAAGTCGAGGAATCGAAAAGCCGATATACCAAAAAATCGATGTATGGAGAAATTGGAAAATCGAAAATTCAGAATCGTCAAAAATTGATTGATTGAAAAATCGAAAAATTGAAACATCGGAAAATTGAGAAATCGAAAAACAAAAAAATAAAGAAATCGGAAGTTTGAAGGATGGAGAAATTGAAGAATCCAAAACTTGAGATATTGAAAAATCGAGAAATGTAGAAAAATTAAGAAATTGCAAAATTGAAAAATCAATAAACTGAAAAATAAAAATTTTTTGAAATATAAATATCGCAAAACTGAAAAATTGAAAAATTATAATATCGAAAAATCGAATAATTGAATTTTAAAATCATCGAAGAATTGAAAAAAGGAAAATTGTAAATCCGAAAAACCCAAAGATCGAGCAATCGAAACAACAAAAAATCGAAAAATTTAAAAATCCATTAACTCAAAAATTCCCAAAATTTAAATGTTGAAAAATTGAAAAATCGAAAAGTTTTAAAAATCAAAAAACCGAGATCTTATCAAGAAATAGAATAAAAAGTCGTCAAATTGATAAATCGAACAATCGAAAAATGTAAAATTTTTATGAAATCGCAAAATTGAAAAATCAATAAACTGAAAAATCAAAAAATTTTAAAAACAGAAATATCGCAGAACTGAAAATTTAAAAGTCGATAAACCAAAAAATCAATTTTTCAACGTCAAAAATTTCAAAATTGTAAAACCGAGGAATCGAGAATTGGAAGCCGAAAAATCGAAAATTTGAAAAATCTAAAACCTGAAAAGTCGGGAAATCAAAAAGTTGATAAACCAAAAAATCGATGCATCGAGAAATTGGGAAATCGAAAAATCGGAAATGCAGAAACGTCAAAAATTGATCGAAATTGAAAAATCGTAAAACTGAAACATCGGAAAATTGAGAAATCGAAAAAACAAAAAAATGAAAAAATCGAAAATTTGAGGGATGGAGAAATTGAAGAATCCAAAACTTGAAAAATCGAAACATCTAAAATTCGAAAAATCGAAAAATTGATTAATCGAAAGATCAAAAAAAGTAAAATTGTGAAATCCGAAAAACCAAAATATTGAGCGATCGACACAAAAAATCGAAAAACTGGGAAATCGAAAAGTTTTAAAAATCAGAAAACCGAGATATAAAAAAATCGAATCAAAAAATCGTAAAACTGAAAAATCGAAAAATGTAAATTTTTTATGAAATCGCAAAATTGAAACATCAATAAACTGAAAAATCAAAAATTTTAAAAACAGAAATATTGCAGAAAAATGAAAATTCTGCAAAATAGAAAATTTGAAAATTCGATAAACCAAAAAATCGATTTTTCAACGTCAAAAATTTCGAAATTGTAAAATCGAGAAATCGAAAAATCAAAAAATGGAAGCCGAAAAATGGAAAATTTTAAAAATCTATTCGGGTTTTTTAGATGGAAAACTCAAAATAGTGTGCAAATCGGAAAATTGAAAATTGAAACATGGTAATGTCGATAAATCGAGGAAAATCAAAATACCGAATGATCAAAAAATCAAACATTTTAAAAATCGGAAAAAATTGAAAAACGGAAAAATATAAATCTGAAAAATCGAAAGATCGAGCAATCATGACATCAAAAAAGTAAAAAATTAAAAAATCATTACATTCAAAAATTCTTAAAATTGAAATGTTGAAAAATTGAAAAATCGAAAAATTTTAAAAGTCGAAAAATCGAGTCAAAAAATTGAAAAATTGAAAAATGTAAAATTAAAAAAATCGAAAAATTGAAAAATCAATAAAGTGAAAAATCAAAATTTTTTAAGCACAAATATCGAATAACTGAAAAATCGAAGAATCGAGAAAGCGGAAATTGAAAAATTTTAATATCGAACAATTAAAGAGTCGAGAAATTGAAACCTCCGTACTTGAAAAATGGAGAACTCGAAAAAAGGTAAAAATCCCGAAACTGAACTATCAAAAAATTGAAAAATCGAGAAATCATAAAGTCAAAAATGGAACTCGGAAAATTGTGTAAAAAAACGAAAATTTAAAAAACCGTGAAATTGGAAAATCAAAATCCTGCAAATTTGAAAAATCGAGAAATCGAAAAATCGATAAACCAAAAAATTGATGCATTGGTAAATCCAAAAATCGAAAATTCAGAAACGTCAAAAATTGATGCAGATTGAACAATCGAACAATTTAAAGATCGAAAAATTGGAAAATCGTAAAACTGAAACATCGGAAAATCGAGACATCGAAAAAAAAAAGAATCGAGAAATCGAAAATATGCAGAATCCAAAACTTGAAAAATCCAAAAATCGAAAAGTCGAAAAATTGAAAAATTGAAAATTGTAAAAAGTTTAGGAAATCGCAAAATTAAAAAATCAAAGATTTTTAAAATATCAATATCGCAGAAATGAAAAGTCGAATAATCTAGAAATCGAGAAATCTAAAAATATAAAATTTTAGAAATTGAAGAATTATGATATCTAAAAATTGAAGAATCGAAAAATTGAATACTCTAAAATTTAAACATTGAAAGATCGAAGAAGTAAAAAATTCCGAAACTGAAATATCGAAAAGTGGAAAAATGGAACTCGAAAAATCGGAAAATTAAAATGTCGAAGAATTAAAAAAGTGGAGCAATCGAAATGTTGATAAACCATAATCAATTTTTCAACGTCAAAAATTTCAAAATTGAAAAATCAAGAAATCGAAAAATAGAACCCGCAAAATCGAAAATTTGATCAACCTAAAACCTGAAGACTCAAAATTGTGAAGACCGAAAAATTGAAAACTGAAAAATCGGGAAGTCGAGCAATCGAAAAGTCGATAAACCAAAAAATCGATGTTTCGACAAATTGGGAAATCGAAAATTCAGAAACGTCAAACATTGATAGAAATTGAAAAATCGTAAAACTGAAACATGGGAAAATTGAGAAGTCGAAAAACAAAAAATCAAGCAATCGAAAATTTGAAGGACGGAGAAATTGAAGAATCCAAAACTTGAAAAATCGAAACATCTAAAATTCGAAAAATCGAAAAATTGATTAATCGAAAGATCAAAAAAAGGAAAATTGTGAAATCCGAAAAACCAAAAGATTGAGCGATCGACACAAAAAATCGAATCAAAAAATCGTAAAACTGAAAAATCGAAAAATGTAAATTTTTTATGAAATCGCAAAATTGAAACATCAATAAACTGAAAAATCAAAAATTTTAAAAACAGAAATATTGCGGAAAAATTAAAATCCTGCAAAATAGAAAATTTGAAAATTCGATGAACCAAAAAATCAATTTTTCAACGTCAAAATTTCAAAATTGTAAAATCGAGAAATCGATAAATCAAAAAATGGAACCCGAAAAATAGAAAATTTGAAAAATCTGTTTAGGCTTTTTAGATGGAAAACTCAAAATAGTGTGCAAATCGGAAAATTGAAAAGTCAAAAATCGAAATGTCAAGAAATTAAAAAAAAATCGTAGAAAAATTGAAAAATCGAAAAGTGTAGAAAATTTAAGAAACTGAAAAATCTAGAAATGAGGAAACCCAATAATATAAAATTTTGAAAATTGAAAAATTATATTAATATCGAAAAATTTTAAACTCTAAAATTTAAAAATTTGAAAAATCGGGAAATCGAGAAATCGAAAAGTTGATAAACCAAAAATCGATCTATCGAGAAATTGGGAAACTGCAAAAATTTATGGATTGCAAAATGGAAAAATAAAAAAATCGAAATTTTGAAGGATTAAGAAACTGAAGAATTCAAAATTTGAAAATTTGGAAAATCTAAAAATCGAAATGTCAAAAAGTTAAAATCTAAAAACTGAGATGTCAACAAATCGAATCAAAAAACTGAAAAATCGAAAAATGTAAAATTACATTAATCAAAAAATTGAAAAACCAATAAGCTGAAAAATTAAAAATTTAAAAATTAGAAACATTGTAAAATAGAAATATCTAAAAACTGAAAAATCGAAATACCGAGAAAATGAAAAATCCAAAATTTAAAAAATCGCCAAATCAGAAAATTAAGTAATTGAAGAACTGAAAAATAGATAAATTGAAAAAATTCCAAAACCGAAATGGCGAAAAATTGCGAAATTGAAAATTCGGAACATCGAAAAATTGGAAAATCGAAAAATCGAGACCTTGAAAAATTGAAAAACTAAAACATCAAGAAACGAAACATCAAAAGATGAAGAAATTGAAAAATTGAGAAATCGAAATAGCCCAAAATCGAAAATTCGAAGAGTTGAAAATTGAAAAATGGAAAAAATCAGAATCTTGCAAAATCGAAAAATTGAAAATTGAATTGATGATTCAAAAACTGAAAAATCGGAAAGTCGATAAACCAAAAAATCGATTTTTTAACGTCAAAAATTTTAAAATCTAAAAATCGAAAAATGGAAATCGAAAATTCCGAAAGTTAAAAAATTTAAACATTGAAAAATGAAAATTGTGAAAAATCGAACAATTGACAACCGAAAAAGTCCAGAAGTCGGGAAATGAAAAGTTAATCAAACGCAAAATCGGTGTTTCGAGAAACTGGGAACTCGAAAGATCGAAAATTTAGTGACGTCAAAAAGTGATAAATATTGAAAAATCGAAAAATGGAAAAATCGTAAAACTGAAACATCGATAAATCGAACAACAAAACGAATCGAGAAATGGTGAAATTGAAAAATCCAAAACTTGAAAAATTGAAAATTCTAAAAATTAAAAAGTCGAAAGATTATATAAATCTATAAACCCAGATGTCGAGAGATTGAACCAAAAAATCGTAAAATCGAAAAATTGAAATTGTAAAAAATTTAAGAAATCTCAAAATTGCAAAATCAAAAATTTTTAGAAATATCGCAGAAGTGAAAAATTGAAAAATGATAATATAGAAAAATTGAAGAATCGAAAAATTAAATACTCCAAAATTTACACATTGAAAAATCGAAAAAGTAAAAACCCCGAAACTGAAATATCAAAAAGTTGAAAAATTGAAAAATCGAAAAGTGGAAAAATGGAACTCGAAAATTTGAAAATTTAAAATATCGAAAAATTGGAGAATTCAAAAACTGAAAAATTAAAAAGTCGAGCAATCGAAAAGTCCATAAACCATAAAATCAATTTTTCAACGTCAAAAATTTCAAATTTAAAAAATCGAGAAATCGAAAAATGGAACCTGAAAAATCGGACAACTGGAAATTGAAAAATCGGGAAGTCGAGGAATCGAAAAGCCGATATACCAAAAAATCGATGTATGGAGAAATTGGAAAATCGAAAATTCAGAATCGTCAAAAATTGATTGATTTAAAAATCGAAAAATTGAAACATCGTAAAACTGAAACATCGGAAAATTGAGAAATCGAAAAAACAAAAAAATAAAGAAGTCGGAAGTTTGAAGGATGGAGAAATTGAAGAATCCAAAACTTGAGATATTGAAAAATCGAGAAATGTAGAAAATTTAAGAAGTCGCAAAATTGAAATATCGATAAACTGAAAAATAAAAATTTTTTGAAATATAATATCGCAAAACTGAAAAATTGAAAAATCTAAAAATCGAGAAACCCAGTAATAATTTTAACTTTAAAAATTGAAAAATTATAATATCGAAAAATCGAATAATTGAATTTTAAAATCATCGAAGAATTGAAAAAAAGGACAATTGTAAATCCGAAAAAACCAAAAGATCGAGCAATCGAAACAACAAAAAATCGAAAAATTTAAAAATCCATTAACTCAAAAATTCTCAAAATTGAAATGTTGAAAAATTGAAAAATTGAAAAGTTTTAAAAATCAAAAAACCGAGATCTTATCAAGAAATAGAATAAAAAGTCGTCAAATTGATAAATCGAACAATCGAAAAATGTAAAATTTTTATGAAATCGCAAAATTGAAAAATCAATAAACTGAAAAATCAAAAAATTTTAAAAACAAATATCGCAGAACTGAAAATTTAAAAGTCGATAAACCAAAAAATCAATTTTTCGACGTCAAAAATTTCAAAATTGTAAAACCGAGGAATCGAGAATTGGAAGCCAAAAAATCGAAAATTTGAAAAATCTAAAACCTGAAAAGTCGGGAAATCAAAAAGTTGATAAACCAAAAAATCGATGCATCGAGAAATTGGGAAATCGAAAAATCGGAAATTCAGAAACGTCAAAAATTGATCGAAATTGAAAAATCGTAAAACTGAAACATCGGAAAATTGAGAAATCGAAAAACAAAAAATGAAAAAATCGAAAATTTGAGGGATGGAGAAACTGAAGAATCCAAAACTTGAAAAATCGAAACATCTAAAATTCGAAAAATCGAAAAATTGATTAATCGAAAAATCAAAAAAAGGAAAATTGTGAAATCCGAAAAACCAAAAGATTGAGCGATCGACACAAAAAATCGAAAAACTGGGAAATCGAAAAGTTTTAAAAATCAGAAAACCGAGATATAAAAAAATCGAATCAAAAATCGTAAAACTGAAAAATCGAAAAATGAAAATTTTTTATGAAATCGCAAAATTGAAACATCAATAAACTGAAAAATCAAAAATTTTAAAAACAGAAATATTGCAGAAAAATTAAAATCCTGCAAAATAGAAAATTTGAAAATTCGATAAACCAAAAAATCAATTTTTCAACGTCAAAAATTTCAAAATTGTAAAATCGAGAAAGCGATAAATCAAAAAATGGGACCCGAAAAATAGAAAATTTGAAAAATCTATTCAGGTTTTTTAGCTGGAAAACTCAAAATAGTTTGCAAATCGCAAAATTGAAAATTGAAACATCGTAATGTCGATAAATCGAGGAAAATCAAAAATACGAATGATCAAAAAATCAAACATTTAAAAATCGGAAAAAATTGAAAAAACGGAAAAAATATAAATCTGAAAATCGAAAGATCGAGCAATCATGACATTGGATTCTGGATTCTGGATTCTTAATTTATGGGGGCTGACCGTAGCCAGCCGGCACTTAGGCCTCGCCTTTGGGCCATTGTACCTTCCCCAAGTCCATATCAGGGTGTTTTCCCGCTCCTCTACTCGTCAAGCCATCGCAATCATGACATCAAAAAAGTAAAAAAAAATTAAAAAATCATTACATTCAAAAATTCTTAAAATTGAAATGTTGAAAAATTGAAAAATCGAAAAAATTTTAAAAGTCGAAAAATCGAGTCAAAAAAAATTGAAAAATCGAAAAAATGTAAAATTAAAAAAATCGAAAAATTGAAAAAATCAATAAAGTGAAAAATCAAAATTTTTTTAAACACAATATCGAATAACTGAAAATCGAAGAATCGAGAAAGCGGAAATTGAAAAATTTTAATATCGAACAATTAAAGAGTCGAGAAATTGAAACCTCCGTACTTGAAAAATGGAGAACTCGAAAAAAGGTAAAAATCCCGAAACTGAACTATCAAAAAATTGAAAAATCGAGAAATCATAAAGTCAAAAATGGAACTCGGAAAATTGTGTAAAAAACGAAAATTTAAAAAATCGTGAAATTGGAAAATCAAAATCCTGCAAAATTGAAAAATCGAGAAGTCGAAAAATCGATAACCAAAAAAATCCATGCATTGGTAAATCCAAAAATCGAAAATTCAGAAACGTCAAAAATTGATGCAGATTGAACAATCGAACAATTTAAAGATCGAAAAATTGGAAAATCGTAAAACTGAAACATCGAAAAATCGAGACATCGAAAAAAAAAGAATCGAGAAATCGAAAATATGCAGAATCCAAAACTTGAAAAACCCAAAAATCGAAAATTCGAAAAATTATATAAATCTAAATTGAACCCAAAAAAACGTAAAATCGAAAAATTGAAAAATTGAAAATTGTAAAAAGTTTAGGAAATCGCAAAATTAAAAAATCAAAGATTGTTAAAATATCAATATCGCTGAAATGAAAAATCGAATAATCTAGAAATCGAGAAAATCTAAAAATATAAAATTTTAGAAATTGAAATTTAAACATTGAAAAATCGAGAAGAGTAAAAAATTCCGGAACTGAAATATCGAAAAGTGGAAAAATTGAACTCGAAAAATCGGAAATTTAAAATATCGAAGAATTCAAAAAGTGGAGCAATCGAAATGTTGATAAACCATAATCAATTTTTCAACGTCAAAAATTTCAAATTGAAAAATCAAGAAATCGAAAAATGGAACCTGCAAAATCGAAAATTTGGTCAACCTAATATCTGAAGACTCAAAATTGTGAAAATCGAAAAATTGAAAACTGAAAAATCGGGAAGTCGAGCAATCGAAAAGTCGATAAACCAAAAAATCGATGTTTCGACAAATTGGGAAATCGAAAAATCGAAAATTGAGAAACGTCAAAAATTGATAGAAATTGAAAAATCGTTAAAACTGAAACATGGGAAAATTGAGAAGTCGAAAAAACAAAAAATCAAAAAATCGAAAATTTGAAGGACGGAGAAGTTGAAGAATCCAAAACTTGAAAAATCGAAACATCTAAAATTCGAAAAATCGAAAAATTGATTAATCGAAAGATCAAAAAAAGGAAAATTGTGAAATCCGAAAAACCAAAAGATTGAGCGATCGACACAAAAAATCGAATCAAAAAATCGTAAAACTGAAAAATCGAAAAATGTAAATTTTTTATGAAATCGCAAAATTGAAACATCAGTAAACTGAAAAATCAAAAATTTTAAAAACAGAAATATTGCGGAAAAATTAAAATCCTGCAAAATAGAAAATTTGAAAATTCGATGAACCAAAAAATCAATTTTTCAACGTCAAAATTTCAAAATTGTAAAATCGAGAAATCGATAAATCAAAAAATGGGACCCGAAAAATAGAAAATTTGAAAAATCTATTTAGGTTTTTTAGATGGAAAAATTAGTGTGCAAATCGGAAAATTGAAAAGTGAAAAATCGAAATGTCAAGAAATTGAAAAAAAATCGTAGAAAAATTGAAAATTGAAAAGTGTAGAAAATTTAAGAAACTGAAAAATCTAGAAATGAGGAAACCCAATAATATAAAATTTTGAAAATTGAAAAATTATATTAATATCGTAAAATTTTAAACTCTAAAATTTAAAAATTTGAAAAATCGGGAAATCGAGAAATCGAAAAGTTGATAAACCAAAAAAGTCGATCTATCGACAAATTGGGAAACTACAAAAATGTATGGATTGCAAAATGGAAAAATAAAAAAATCGAAATTTTGAAGGATGGAGAAACTGAAGAATTCAAAATTTGAAAATTTGGAAAATCTAAAAATCGAAATGTCAAAAAGTTAAAATCTAAAAACTGAGATGTCAACAAATCGAATCAAAAAACTGAAAATTCGAAAAATGTAAAATTACATTAATCAAAAAATTGAAAAACCAATAAGCTGAAAAATTAAAAATTTAAAAATTAGAAACATTGTAAAATAGAAATATCTAAAAACTGAAAAATCGAAATACCGAGAAAATGAAAAATCCAAAATTTAAAAAATCGCCAAATCAGAAAATTAAGTAATTGAAGAACTGAAAAATAGATAAATTGAAAAAAATTCCAAAACCGAAATGGCGAAAAATTGCGAAATTGAAAATTCGGAACATCGAAAAATTGGAAAATCGAAAAATCGAGACCTTGAAAAATTGAAAAACTAAAACATCAAGAAATCGAAATAGCCCAAATCGAAAATTCGAAGAGTTGAAAAGTGAAAAATGGAAAAATCAGAATCTTGCAAAATCGAAAAATTGAAAATTGAATTGATGATTCAAAAACTGAAAAATCGGAAAGTCGATAAACCAAAAAATCGATTTTTTAACGTCAAAAATTTTAAAATCTAAAAATCGAAAAATGGAAACCGAAAAATCCGAAAGTTAAAAAATTTAAACATTGAAAAATGAAAATTGTGAAAAATCGAACAATTGACAACCGAAAAATCCAGAAGTCGAGAAATGAAAAGTTAATCAAACGCAAAATCGGTGTTTCGAGAAACTGGGAACTCGAAAGATCGAAAATTTAGAAACGTCAAAAAGTGATAAATATTGAAAAATCGAAAAATGGAAAAATCGTTAAAACTGAAACATCGATAAATCGAACAACAAAACGAATCGAGAAATGGTGAAATTGAAGAATCCAAAACTTGAAAATTGAAAATTCTAAAAATTAAAAAGTCGAAAGATTATATAAATCTATAAACCCAGATGTCGAGAGATTGAACCAAAAAATCGTAAAATCGAAAAATTGAAATTGTAAAAAATTTAAGAAATCTCAAAATTTCAAAATCAAAAATTTTTAGAAATATCGCAGACGTGAAAAATTGAAAAATGATAATATAGAAAAATTGAAGAAGCGAAAAATTAAATACTCCAAAATTTACACATTGAAAAATCGAAAAAGTAAAAACCCCGAAACTGAAATATCAAAAAGTTGAAAAATTGAAAAATCGAAAAGTGGAAAAATGGAACTCGAAAATTTGAAAATTTAAAATATCGAAAAATTGGAGAATTCAAAAACTGAAAAATTTTTAAGTCGAGCAATCGAAAAGTCCATAAACCATAAAATCAATTTTTCAACGTCAAAAATTTCAAATTTAAAAAATCGAGAAATCGAAAAATGGAACCTGAAAAATCGGACAACTGGAAATTGAAAAATCGGGAAGTCGAGGAATCGAAAAGCCGATATACCAAAAAATCGATGTATGGAGAAATTGGAAAATCGAAAATTCAGAATCGTCAAAAATTGATTGATTTAAAAATCGAAAAATTGAAACATCGTAAAACTGAAACATCGGAAAATTGAGAAATCGAAAAAACAAAAAATAAAGAAGTCGGAAGTTTGAAGGATGGAGAAATTGAAGAATCCAAAACTTGAGATATTGAAAAATCGAGAAATGTAGAAAATTTAAGAAGTCGCAAAATTGAAAAATCAATAAACTGAAAAATAAAAATTTTTTGAAATATAAATATCGCAAAACTGAAAAATTGAAAAATCTAAAAATCGAGAAACCCAATAATAATTTTAACTTTAAAAATTGAAAAATTATAATATCGAAAAATCGAATAATTGAATTTTAAAATCATCGAAGAATTGAAAAAAAGGACAATTGTAAATCCGAAAAACCAAAAGATGGAGCAATCGAAACAACAAAAAATCGAAAAATTTAAAAATCCATTAACTCAAAAATTCCCAAAATTTAAATGTTGAAAAATTGAAAAATCGAAAATTTTAAAAATCAAAAAACCGAGATCTTATCAAGAAATAGAATAAAAAGTCGTCAAATTGATAAATCGAACAATCGAAAAATGTAAAATTTTTATGAAATCGCAAAATTGAAAAATCAATAAACTGAAAAATCAAAAAATTTTAAAAACAGAAATATCGCAGAACTGAAAATTTAAAAGTCGATAAACCAAAAAATCAATTTTTCAACGTCAAAAATTTCAAAATTGTAAAACCGAGGAATCGAGAATTGGAAGCCGAAAAATCGAAAATTTGAAAAATCTAAAACCTGAAAAGTCGGGAAATCAAAAAGTTGATAAACCAAAAAATCGATGCATCGAGAAATTGGGAAATCGAAAAATCGGAAATGCAGAAACGTCAAAAATTGATCGAAATTGAAAAATCGTAAAACTGAAACATCGGAAAATTGAGAAATCGAAAACAAAAAAATGAAAAAATCGAAAATTTGAGGGATGGAGAAATTGAAGAATCCAAAACTTGATAAATCGAAACATCTAAAATTCGAAAAATCGAAAAATTGATTAATCGAAAGATCAAAAAAAGTAAAATTGTGAAATCCGAAAAACCAAAATATTGAGCGATCGACACAAAAAATCGAAAAACTGGGAAATCGAAAAGTTTTAAAAATCAGAAAACCGAGATATAAAAAAATGGAATCAAAAAATCGTAAAACTGAAAAATCGAAAAATGTAAATTTTTTATGAAATCACAAAATTGAAACATCAATAAACTGAAAAATCAAAAATTTTAAAAACAGAAATATTGCAGAAAAATGAAAACTCTGCAAAATAGAAAATTTGAAAATTCGATAAACCAAAAAATCGATTTTTCAACGTCAAAAATTTCGAAATTGTAAAATCGAGAAATCGAAAAATCAAAAAATGGAACCCGAAAAATGGAAAATTTTAAAAATCTATTCGGGTTTTTTAGATGGAAAACTCAAAATAGTGTGCAAATCGGAAAATTGAAAATTGAAACATGGTAATGTCGATAAATCGAGGAAAATCAAAATACCGAATGATCAAAAAATCAAACATTTTAAAAATCGGAAAAAATTGAAAAACGGAAAAATATAAATCTGAAAAATCGAAAGATCGAGCAATCATGACATCAAAAAAGTAAAAAACTAAAAAATCATTACATTCAAAAATTCTTAAAATTGAAATGTTGAAAAATTGAAAAATCGAAAAATTTTAAAAGTCGAAAAATCGAGTCAAAAAATTGAAAAATCGAAAAATGTAAAATTAAAAAAATCGAAAAATTGAAAAATCAATAAAGTGAAAAATCAAAATTTTTTTAAACACAAATATCGAATAACTGAAAAATCGAAGAATCGAGACAGCGGAAATTGAAAAATTTTAATATCGAACAATTAAAGAGTCGAGAAATTGAAACCTCCGTACTTGAAAAATGGAGAACTCGAAAAAAGGTAAAAATCCCGAAACTGAACTATCAAAAAATTGAGAAATCGAGAAATCATAAAGTCAAAAATGGAACTCGGAAAATTGTGTAAAAAAACGAAAATTTAAAAAATCGTGAAATTGGAAAATCAAAATCCTGCAAAATTGAAAAATCGAGAAGTCGAAAAATCGATAAACCAAAAAATCCATGCATTGGTAAATCCAAAAATCGAAAATTCAGAAACGTCAAAAATTGATGCAGATTGAACAATCGAACAATTTAAAGATCGAAAAATTGGAAAAATCGTAAAACTGAAACATCGGAAAATCGAGACATCGAAAAAAAAAAGAATCGAGAAATCGAAAATATGCAGAATCCAAAACTTGAAAAATCCAAAAATCGAAAAGTCGAAAAATTGAAAAATTGAAAATTGTAAAAAGTTTAGGAAATCGCAAAATTAAAAAATCAAAGATTTTTAAAATATCAATATCGCAGAATTGAAAAGTCGAATAATCTAGAAGTCGAGAAATCTAAAAATATACAATTTTAGAAATTGAAAAATTATGATATCTAAAAATTGAAGAATCGAAAAATTGAATACTCTAAAATTTAAACATTGAAAAATCGAAAAAGTAAAAAATTCCGAAACTGAAATATCGAAAAGTGGAAAAATGGAACTCGAAAAATGGGAAATTTAAAATATCGAAGAATTCAAAAAGTGGAGCAATCGAAATGTTGATAAACCATAATCAATTTTTCAACGTCAAAAATTTCAAAATTGAAAAATCAAGAAATCGAAAAATGGAACCCTCAAAATCGAAAATTTGATAAATCTAAAACCTGAAGACTCAAAATAATGAAAAATCGAAAAATTGAAAACTGAAAAATCGGGAACATGGGAAAATTGAGAAATCGAAAAACAAAAAATCAAGAAATCGAAAATTTGAAGGACGGAGAAATTGAAGAATCCAAAACTTGAAAAATCGAAACATCTAAAATTCGAAAAATCGAAAAATTGATTAATCGAAAAATCAAAAAAAGGAACATTGTGAAATCCGAAAAACCAAAAGATTGAGCGATCGACACAAAAAATCGAAAAACTGGGAAATCGAAAAGTTTTAAAAATCAGAAAACCGAGATATAAAAAAATCGAATCAAAAAATCGTAAAACTGAAAAATCGAAAAATGTAAATTTTTATGAAATCGCAAAATTGAAACATCAATAAACTGAAAAATCAAAAATTTTAAAAACAGAAATATTGCAGACAAACGAAAATCCTGCAAAATAGAAACTTTGAAAATTCGATAAACCAAAAAATCAATTTTTCAACGTCAAAAATTTCGAAATTGTAAAATCGAGAAATCGATAAATCAAAAAATGGAACCCGAAAAATAGAAAATTTGAAAAATCTATTTAGGTTTTTTAGATGGAAAACTCAAAATAGTGTGCATATCGGAAAATTGAAGAGTGAAAAATCGAAATGTCAAGAAATTGAAAAAAAATCGTAGAAAAATCGAAAAATGTAGAAAATTTAAGAAACTGAAAAATCTAGAAATGAAGAAACCCAATAATATAAAATTTTAAAAATTGAAAAATTATATTAATATCGAAAAATTTAAAACTCTAAATTTAAAAATTTGAAAAATCGGGAAATCGAGAAATCGAAAAGTTGATAAACCAAAAAATCGATCTATCGAGAAATTGGGAAACTACAAAAATTTATGGATTGAAACTCGAAAATTTGAAAGTTTAAAATACCGAAAAATTGGAGAATTCAAAAACTGAAAAATTTAAAAGTCGAGCGATCGAAAACTATTTCTTATAAAAATAAAAAAAATTTTTTTATAAATTGAAATTTTTTAATATTTAAAAATTTAAATTTCAATAAAATTTACATTTATAAAATTTTTTTTTTATAATATAAAATTTATTAATCAACAAAAAAATAAAAAAATTTTTTTTTTTTTATAAAAAATAAAATAAAAATTTTTTTAAAAATTAAAAAAAAAAAAATTCTTTTTATTTTAAATTTTTTAAAAAAAATTTTTTATTAATTTTCCAAAAATTTAATTTTAATAAAAATTAAAAAAAAAATATAAAAAAATTTTTATTTCCTATCCTTTTGTTTTTTTATTAATTCCCCCAAAATTTTAATATCCCCCCAAAAAAAAATATTAAAAAATTAATTTTAAAAATTGGAAAATCTCCCCAAATATATTTAAAATATTAAATTATTTTGAAAAACATTTAAAATTTTATTTTTTATTTTTTAATTTAAAAAAAAAGGAAAATTTTATAATAATATTAATCCTTTTTAATTTAAAAAATTTTAAAAATTTTTTTAAAAATTTTTTTAATTTAAAATAAAATTTTATAAAAATATTGGGGGGGGTATTATAAAATTAAAATTTTTTTTTTTTTTAAAATAAAAAATTAAAAAACCCCATTTTATCATTTAAAAAAATTTTTTAAAAAAAAAAATTTAAATAAAAATTTTTTTTTGAATTTTTTTTAAAAATTAAAAATTTTAAAATATATAAAAAAAAAAATTTTTAAAATAAAAAAATTTTTTTTTTATATTTTATTTAAAAATCCCCCCCAAAAAAAAATTTAAAAAATTAAATAAAATTTTATAACTTTCCCCTTCAAAAATTAAAAATTTCAAAAAAAGGAATATTAAAAAAAATATTTTTAAAATAAAAATCTAAAAAAAAAAAAAACAATAATTCTTATAAAAAAAAAAAATTTAATTTAAAAAATTTAAAAAAAAAATTTTAAAAAAAATAAAAAATTTTAATCTTCCCTTTTTAAAATTCCTTTTTTCAAAAAAAATTTTTTATTATTCTATTTTATATAAAAAAAAAAAAAAATTTAATATAAAAAAAAATTTTATTTTTAATATAAAAAAAAAATTTTAATTTTTTATAAAAGAATTTTTAAAAAAAAAATGGAAAAATAAATTATTTAAAAAAAATTTTAAAAAATTTTATAAAAAAAACTCTTTGAAAAAAAAAATTTAATAAAAATTTAATTTTTAAAAAATTTTTAAAAAATTTTAAATAAATCCCTTTTAAAAATAAAATTAAAATAAAAAAAAAAAAATTTTAAATAAAAACCCCTTATTTTAAAAAATTAAAAAAAAATAAAAATTTAAATTTATTTTTATTTCCCCCTCATTTAAAATTTTTAAAAAAACAAAAAAAAAAAATATCATCAAAAAAAAAATTCTTCTTAAATTATTTTTTAAACTTAATAACCAATTAAAAATTTTAATAAAAAAATTAATAAAATTTTTTTCTACCAGTAAATTAAAAATTAATTTTTAAATTTTTTTAAAATTATAAATATTATTTAAAAAAAAAAAATATAAAAAAATAAATTAAAAAAAAATTGAAAATTTATTTTTAACTTTTTTTTTTTAAAAATATCAATTAAAAAAAAAAAAAATATATGACCCCATTAATATATAATTTTTTTCTATTCTTAAACCACACTTAATTTTAAATTTTATTTTTTAATGTAAATTTTTAATAACTTTATAAAAAAAAATAAAAAAATTTAAAAATAAAAAAAAAAAAAAATTTTAAATTTGGTTAATTTTTATTTTAAAAAATTTTAAAAAGAAATTTATTTTAAAAAATTAAAAAAATTTTTTAATTTTTTTAAAAAAATAAATATTAAAAAAAAAAAAAAAAAAAAAAATTTAAAATAACCCCCCCATTTTAATTTTAATAAATTTTTAAAAAATTCTTTAAAAAAATTTAAAAAAAAAATTTTTTCCCAAAATTTACTTTTTAAAATTTTTAATTTTTTTTAAAAAAAATATAAAAAAAAAAAAAAAAAATTTAACCCCCCAAAATTAATAATTAAATTTTTTTTTTTTCTAAAAAATTAAAAAAAAATCTTTTCTTTATTTAAAATTTTTAAAAAATCTTTAAAAAAAAATAAATTAAAATTTTCATAAAAAAAAAAAAAAAAACCCCCCCCTTTATCTAAATTTTTAATTTTTTTTTTCAAAATTAAAAACAAAATTTTTTTTCCATTTTAAATTTTTAAAAAATTTTTTTTTAAAAATATTATTTTATTAAGAAAAAAAAAAAAAATAAAAAAAATATCTTAAAAAAAATTTTTCTTTTTTTAAACCAAAAAAAAAAAAATTTTATTTTTTTAATTAAATTTTTAATAATTTTATAAAAAAAAAAAATTATTTATAAAAAAAATAAAAAATTTAACCCCCCCCCCCCCTAAATTTTAAAAATTTTTTTTATTCTTCCCCAAAAAAGGAAAAAATCCTTTTTTTAAAAAATTAAAAAAAAATTTTTAATTTTTTTCTAAAAATAAAAATTTTAAAAAAAAAAAAAATTTAAAAAATTTAAAAAAATAAAAAAAAAATATAATTTCCCCTTCACAAATTTTTTTTTTTAAATTTTTTAATTTTTTTTTAAAAAAATTTAAAAAAAAAAAAAAATAATAATATTTAATAAATAATTTTTTATTTCAAAAAATTATTTAAAATTTTTTTTTAAAAATTTTTAATAAAAATTTTTAAAAAAAAATAAATGTATTTATAAAAAAAATCAAAAAAAAAATTTTATTTTTTATTTTAAAAAAAAATTTAAATTTATTTCTAAAAAATTAAAAAAAAAAATTTAAAATTTTGATGAAATTTTATTTGGTGTAGACGAAAAACATTAGAAAAATCGGGAAATTTTTTAAGAATTCTATTTTTTTTTCATTTTTAATTTTTTGGGTTGAAAAAAAAAGAACAATTGAAAAAAACAAAAATAGGCCCCCCCCACCCCCCCCCTAATGGGTGAATTTTTAAAACCCGTTAAAACGGACTTCCCGAAAAAATCTTTATTTTTTAGAAAATTCCATTAAACTGTTTTTTTAAAAAAAAAATTAGGATTAAAAAAGAAAACAAAAGATAACCCCAAAAATCTTTTTCAAGGGGGAAAATTTTCATTGTTTTCGAGACGGGGAAAATAAAAAATGAACCCGAAAATTTAAAATTTTAAAAATTTTTAATTTTTTTTGTGAAAAACCCCAAATATTTGGGAAAAAAAAAAAACGAAAATCGGGAAATTTAAAAAAAAATTTTAAAAATTTTTAAAAATTCAGTATACAAATTTGCAATTTTTGTATTTTTCAAATTGTTAAATTTTTAATTTTTCAATTTTGGATTTTTAAATTTTCAGCGAAATGTATCGGGGAAAATAGCCCAAGATTTCCCAGTTTACAATTTTTGTTGAAAAATTTGAAAATTAAAAATCGAAAACTTGAAAAACTGAAAAACCTAGAAGTAGACGAATTAGAAAATTAAAAAATTTGATGATTGAAACATGGAAAAATTGAAGATCAAAAATTGCACATAATTGAAAAAATAAATATAGGAAAGTTGAGAAATCTCGCACCAGTAAAATGAAAAAATTGAAAAATTGCATCATAAAACTGAAAAATCGAATCATTTGAAACTAAGAAATGGAGAAATTGAAAAACTAAGAATTGAAAAATTAAAAATCGATAAATTCAAAAATCTGATCTTTGAGATATCGAAAAATGAACGAAGCAAAAAATTGCCAATCGAAAAACTGAAGAAACAAAAAACTGAAAAAAGAAAAATTGTGAATCGAAAAACGGTAAAATCGAAAAATTACTAAATAAAAATCGAAAAAATGGAATAATTGAAAAATCGGAAAAATCTATAAACGCAGAAACGGTAAAATCGGTTTTTAAAATTTCCAAAGTTGATTTTTCAATATTTCGTATCTTTAATTTTTTGACTGATTTTTAATTTTTGATTTTTTTTTCCATTTTAATGTTATAGTTTTTTGTTGAAAAACTGAAAACTTAAAAATTGTAAAATTAAAGGATAGAAAAATTTGAATGAAGCATTGAAAATTTGAATAAAAAAAAAGTTGAAAATCGAAAGATTGATGAAAGGAAAAATTGAAAAACCGAGAAATTAAAATTGGAAAATCCAAAAATTGTGTAATTGTAGTTAAAATTATAAAAACGATAAATCGGCAAAATTGAAAAACTTAGAAATTGTAACATCGAAAAACTCAAGAATCTTCATAAATTCATGTTTACGAATTTGCAGTTTTCCAATTTTTCAAATTGTTAAATTTTTGATTTTTCAATTTTGGATTTTTAAATTTTCAGCGAAATGTTTTTGTTGAAAAATTTGAAAATTAAAAATGAAAAATTAAACATCGAAAATTTGAAAAACATGAAAAACCTAGAATTAAAAATTAAAAAATCTGATGATTTGAACATGGAAAAATTGAAGATCAAAAATTTCACATAATTGAAAAAATAAATATAGAAAACTCACACCAGTAGAATGAAAAAACTGAAAAATTGCATCATAAAACTGAAAAATCGAATCATTGGAAACTAAGAAATGGAGAAATTGAAAAACTAAAAATTGAAAAATTAAAAATCGATAAATTGAAAAATCTGATCTTTGAGATATCGAAAAATGGACGAAGCAAAAAATTGCCAATCGAAAAACTGAAGAAACAAAAAACTGAAGAAAGAAAAATGGTGAATCGAAAAATTACTAAATAAAAATCGAAAAATGGAATAACTGAAAAATCGCAACGAAAAACTGAAGAATCTTTAAAATTCCAAAGTTGATTTTTCAATATTTCGTTTCCTCAGTTTTTTGACTTGTAGTTTTCTGTTTTTTAATTTTTGAATTTTTTTTTTCCATTTTAATTTTTTGCTTTTCCAGTTCTGCTAGTTTTCATTTTTTTTTAATTTCAATTTTTTGTTGAAAAACTGAAAAAATGAAAAATTAAACGTTAAAAACTTGAAAATCTAAAAATTGCATATATGTAATTGTAAAATTAAAAGATAGGAAAATTGAAAAATCGAAAAATTGAAAAATTCAAACTCGAGAAATTGAAAAATCAAAAAATTAAAATATTCAGAAGATGAATGAAGCATTGATATTTTGAATAAAAAAAAATTGAAAATCGAAAGATTGGTGAAAGGAAAAGTTGAAAAATCAAAAAAAAAACGGAAAATCAAAAAATTGCAAAATTATAAAAACGATAAATCGGCAAAATTGAAACACTCAGAAATTGTAACATCGAAAAACTCAAGAATCTTCATAAATTCATGTTTACTAATTTGCAATTTTCCAATTTTTTAGAATGTTAGATTTTTAATTTTTCAATTTTGGATTTTTAAATTTTCAGTGAAATGTATCGAGGAAAATAACTAGAAAAATCGTTTACTAATTTGGAATTTTCCAATTTTTTAGAATGTTAGATTTTTAATTTTTCAATTTTGGATTTTTAAATTTTCAGTGAAATGTATCGAGGAAAATAACTAGAAAAATCGAAAAGTTCCAAATTCGTCCGCTAGTACCTGCTAAGGTAAGAGTGATTTTGGCAGATGAGATACCTTCCAAGAAAAGAGAGGGTGGGTGGGCGGGGCTAATATCTGATAAGATAAGAGTGATTTTGGCAAATGAAATACCCTCTAACATGGACATGGGCGAGAGAAGTATTGACTAAACATTTTATTACTAGTTATTGTGGTAATGAATCCTGTTGTTTAGTTGTTATACATAGCAAAAGAACCAATTTTAAATGTGAGAAGTAATTTTTTTAATATTTTTTCCTGACTCACCAGTTGATTGTTAAGAGCGTAGCGGAGAGTTAATTCGCTATTTTCGAGACACCCGGTATAATGTATTGATGTTAGTGAAGTCAAAATAAACAACCATTAAAGAGAAACTATTATTAGTCGTGACAGATTATTTGGGAAACAGATTAAACTTATCGGAAAAAATATATACAAAAATGAAGCTTTTTTGGAAAATGGATTTCAAGGTGAGATTTTTAAAATATTGTGAAAATTTGCCAGTTTTTATATAGGCGATTTTCGAAAAATGATGATTTTTCGGAAAAATTAAGCCAAAAATAACTTGTAGAGGTTGATATCTCTCGAAGGTTCGTAAAAAATTCTGGGACGTGTCGTTCGTAAGATCTGACCTGATCTAACTCGAGTTTCTTAACCGATACCGTGACCTAACCTGACCGGATTTTTCTTTTTTGATTTCCTAACCTGGCCTGACCTGACCTGATTTTTACCTCTGACAGTCTGATCTAACCTGACCTAAATTTTCTTTCTGATTTGGAAAAGTACAGCGTCAAAGAGCAAGATTTTCGACACATTTTCTCCGACGTGAATTTTCATCTGGTCGTTTTGTTTCCGGTGTCGTCTGTGCGAAAATGGCCAGAAACCACGTAAATAGTAAGTTTGCATTTTAAACAAAACAACGACCGTTTGAAATATTACAGGATCAAAAATCTCTGCAGCACGTTGTATTTTCCAAAGACCTCGTTCGTGTCGCGTTACAAAGACATTACCATAATCGACATGTCGGGCTCGTCGTCGGCAATATTTTCCACCCAAACTCTAAAATTTTTGTCTAAACCGTCCCGATAACGTAACTAGTTTATGATAATGGCGTGTACATAAAATAAAGCGAATTGGCCAATTGTAGTCTAAGTTTCAGGGACACGAACCAACAACACAAATAATATAAATTCAGGTGGTGATAAATCGTCCCGGCCGGATTGTTCCTTAACACGAATAGTTTACAAATGTGTCTGGGGCGGTTAAGTGTAGTAATTTCCCGCAGAAGGGGGCAGTGAGCGGACGCACGTACCCGCTGCAGCCTTGGCATTTGCGGTCAATCAAGCCCGAAAAAGCGCCCCAATTTCGGCTCGTCCACCCGTCCAATTAATTTTTCATTTCGCAACATATTTCGCCGCAAACAAATGAAGCCGCGAGTTTCGGAAAAGTGTAGGCAATTACGGTTCTTTGTTGGAAAACAACCAACGAATTTAATTAATCTAGTTAAATATCAAAAGCCCATCAGTTAAATTAACACGATGCTGAACTCCGAGCTGAAACGTGTGGTTAAATCAATTTCCCATACACACATTAGTGCCCTGTATTTCCGGCCTTTCAAGGTAATTGCGATTCGAAAACGGAGGGGCTTCGGCTAGCACGCGAACCCCACAAAAACCTAGAGCCGCAATAAACATTACAATTCGAAGCGGGGATAATCGGTGTCAGCGGAAAAGAGCCATTGACCAATCAAAAGACGTCGAGTATTGTCTGAGTAGTAAACTTTGCAAGCCGATTTTTGTTACACGTCGAAGCAAGCGGCGTTACAAATTGATTATACCAGAATTTTAACCCGAAACACGAGGAATTTGCATAATTCAAGGGATCCGTAACTCGATCAAACTTCTCCAAGAAACTCCTCCTGACGTTGATTCCGACGATCCGGTTATGCCGCGTGGAAAGTCCGGGTGTATTCCCGCGTATATACTAAAGCTCCAATTACTCTCTCACCTCAAACGACTCCGAGGAGGACGAATTTCCCAAACCGTCGCAACATCCGAGTCCGCATTGCCCCGCAGACGGGACATGCAGAAGTGCGTCCCTCCGAGGGACTATTTCGGCTGTTAATGTTCGGCGCACGATCAAATCTATCGACATAGATCAGGGTTCGTTATCTGTCAAACCCCTCGGGTGAACGATCCCGTCGATAATTTGTGATAGATAATCTCGGCGAACGAAACCGGAACAGAGCGAAAATTGTGTAAAGTAAACATTCGCTCCAACTTTTTATTTGCTATTGTTTCATAACCGATTCTAAATTTCGTCGTGGAAGGAGCGTGAGTGTGTTAGGCGGATCGTCGCCCCATAAACTTAATCGGTGTTCGTTTGGTCATTCTGCAGCGCCGGCGAAATAAATAAGATAATAATAACGCAATAAAAATGGAGGCAGGGAAACGGAGCGCAAAGTTTTCTCTTCATATAATGCCGTTACTCGTAGTTCCGTCGTGTAGCAGACAAATAAAACCGGAAACTTTTCCCCGCGTTCGCCTTTTCGGCATTACCGCGCATAATATTCAAATTCAATATTTTATTTTTATATATGCTAAAGCGATAAAACAATGTTTGCATTCGGGGAGGAATTGCGGCACTTCCGTTTTATCGGCGCCCTTTTAAAATTTATCGCACATCCGTCAGCGGCGGCGGCGGCGGCGGCGAACAAGCTCGTCTCGTTCGACGATGATGTACAGCGCGTTATTGCGATACTTCATAGTTTTGTCGGATTATGTTGATCCCGCGTCTCGAATTTCTGTCGCTCGTTGACGCCTTCGCGCCGCCTTTGTAAACTCATCTTGCTTCTGTATTGTGACGCGATTCATATCGGATTTCCACTGTCAATAAATACGGCTTTAGAGGGACGATAAGAATGATTAAATGTCGAGTGACACTCGAGACCAACAGGTATACGGGGCGGAATCTGGCGGGACGAGGCGCGGCGGGAGGCGCAAAACGTTCGCTATTTTGGGCGAGAAGGTATGCAGGACCAATCTGGGAGGGTTAAATTGAAGTTGGGCCCGAAATGAAGGGTCAGCGAACGTGGACGCGTGATACTCAGGCGATGCCCTGGAGAACTGGGCGGGAGGGGGGTTGTTGTTGCGCTTGTTGCGAGGTAAGACAGAATTTCGAAGGATATACTCAGATCGTTATTTTTGTATCCAAAAATATAAACCTACAAAAAATACACTATATACGACATAAATACATAGTAAAAAAACGGCAAATTTTAGACATGTACTTAAACACTTTCTGTTTATCTGTTGAATATCGACCTACCTCGACCATATTTATATTTTATTCGATAAGTATATAATTGTTTCTGTTTTCCAAACAATTTGTCACGACTAATAATAATTTGTCTTTAATCGTTGTTTACTTCGAATTCACTAGCCTCAATTTATTATACCGGGTGTCCCGAAAATGGCGGATTAACTCTCCGCGAGGCTCTTAACAATAAACTGGTGAATCTGGAAAAAATATTTAAAAAATTCCTTCTCACATTTTGGTGGATTTACAAAGATTTTAAAATTGGTTCTTTTGCTTTATTTAACAATCAAACAACAGATTCATTATCACAATAACTAGTAATAAAACTTTTAGTTAATATTTCCCTCGCCCATGTCCATGTTAGAGGGTACCTCAATTGCCAAAATTGCTCTTACCTTAGCAGGTATTAGTCCCACCCACCCACCCTCCTTTCTTAGAGGGTATGTCATCTGCCAAAATCACTCTTATCTTAGCAGGTACTAGCGGACGAACTTGCAACTTTTCGATTTTTCTAGTTCTTTCATTTCCAAGTTTTTCAATTTTTCAAGTTCTCGATTTTTTTTCATTCATTCCAATTTTAATTTCTCGGTTTTTCAATTTTTCCTTTCATCAATCTTTCGATTTTCAATTTTTTTTTAATTCAAATTTTCAATGCTTCATTCAACTTTTGAATATTTTAATTTTTCGATTTTTCAATTTGTCGAGTTTGAATTTTTCAATTTTTCGATTTTTGATCTTCAATTTTTCCATGTCTCAATCATCAGATTGAAGTTTTGAAAAATTTTAAACTGGGAAATTTTGGGCTACTTTCCCCGATACATTTCGCTGAAACTTTAAAAATCCAAAGTTGAAAAATCAAAAATTTAACAATTTGAAAAATCGAAAAATTGCAAATTTGTAAACTGAATATATGAAAATTATTGAAATTTTGGATTTTACAATTTCTGAGCTTTTCGATTTTGCCGATTTACATTTTGCTTTTTTTTTTCTCAATATGTGTAGTCATCTTTTCACAACAAGAAACTTATAACATGTTTAAAATAGTAAATTTGTATAGGGAAATATCGATTTTGTAATTACGCTCCGCCCCTCGGTCTGATAACGAATGAAAAATTCATCACCACTGAAATCGAGACGGGTGGGTGGGGCTTATCTTTTGGCTTTCTTCTTTACTTAATACACATAATTTTCTTTGAACATCATGATTACTTAAGAACAGGTTTCACATCGGACGGGTGGGGCTAGTACTTGCTACAATAAGACCGATTTTGGCAAATGACATAGTCTCTAAGAAAAGAGAAGGTGGGTGGGCGGGGCTATTTACCTCTTTCGATAAAACTGATGTTGGCAAATCACATACCTTCCAAGAAAAGAGAGGGTGGGTGGGCGGGGCTAATACCTGCTAAGATAAGAGTGATTTTGGCAAATGAGATATCTTCCAAGAAAAGAGAGGGATCTTATTTTTCCAAAATCGCTCTTATCTCGGCAGGTATTAACCCCACCCACCCACCCTCTTTTCTTAGAGGGTATATCTCATCTGCGAAAATCACTCTTATCTTTGCAAGTACTAGCGGGCAAGTGGGACTAGTACCTGCTAAGATGTCTGATTTTGCCAAATGAAATACCCTTTACGAAAAGAGAGGGTGGGTGGGCGGAGCTAGTACCTCTTTCGATAAAACTAATTTTGGCAAATCACATACCTTCCAAGAAAAGAGAGGGTGGGTGGGCGGGGCTAATACCTGCTAAGATAAGCGTGATTTTGGCAAATGAGATACACTCCAAGACAAGAGAGGGATTTCATTTGCCAAAATCGCTCTTATCTTAGCAGGTATATTAGCCCCACCCACCCACCCTCTTTTCTTAGAGGGTATATCTCATCTGCCAAAATAACTCTTATGTTAAAAGGTACTAGCGGACGGGTGGGACTAGTACCTGCTAAGATAAGGCTGATTTTGACAAATGCCATACCTTCTAAGAAAAGAGAAGGTGGGTGGGCGGGGCTAATACCTCTTTCGATAAAACTGATTTTGACAAATCACATACCTTCCAAGAGAAGAGAGGATGGGTGGGCGGGGCTAATCCCTGCTAAGATAAGAGTGATTTTGGCAAATGAGATACCCTCCAAGGAAAGAGAGGGATTTCATTGGCCAAAATCGCTCTTACCTTAACAGGTATTAGCCCCGCCCACCCACCCTCTTTTCTTAGAGGGTATATCTCATCTGCCAAAAACACTCTTATCCTAGCAGGTACTAGCGGACGAGTGGGACTAGTACGAACCCTAACAACTAAATATTGGGACACCAAAAAATTTTTATAAAAAAATCACCAAACTTTTTAACAAAAATGTAATTTATTTTAGATAATAAAAATTTTAAAATTACTTCGTTTTGGAAAACTGTTAATGTTTACAGCACAACAAAAACTGATTTCTAACTCAAACAGTGACATAAAACTCTAAAACAACGTAACATTTTGTGACACATAAATATTGGGACACAGCAAATTCAGTAACTGGTCATATCTCCTTTTGCCTTAATAACTGCACGAATTCTTGCCATCATACTTTCAACTAATTTTCTGCAATATACAGGAGTTGTTACCGTATCCTACACTCGCTAAATTGCCTGTTGAAGATTGACAATCGCTTGTTATGGATGATTTCCTAAATATTTTTTTATTTCACGCCATACCGTTTCTACAAGATTAGGATCTGGGCAATTCGATGGTCAGGTCAAACATTTATATTATTATTCTTTGTAATAAGTGTTGTAGGTGTGTAACTTGAAGCATCATCCTGTTGAAAAATATAAATATCAACAGGATAGACTGCTTCAGTAGTTGTTAATATTTTTTTACAAAGTCTCTTGACATTTGTTTGAATTTGTAATTTCCCTTCCATGAACGTTATTAACTGGTCTTTAAATTCCGTTAATAGACATGCACCCCCAAACCATTTTTCCGCTCGCAGACTTGACTGATTGTTTAAGATAATCCATATTAAAATTCCTTTTTTATTTCAATAACTCTTTTTCGACTATTATATCAGCCATACATCAAATTTGGACTCAGCGTTATATACTACTTTTCTCCAATTTTTATTTTGGTCATATTAACCGATTTTTCTTGTGGGCAGTTTTTAATTGTGGTTTTACTTTAGCCTAAAATACTATAAATAAATAATAAAGTCCATCGAAGATAGCTTTATTTAAGATTTACAATGTAAAAACCAAGGCCTGATTTGTGTATGCATTCGCGACAATATTGTCTTGAAAAATTTAGTTGGTTATCGCTATTCCAGCAAGTAGTAATTTCTCTTGAAGTACTCCGTCGTCCACTTTTATAAATTTTCATCAGTTGTTGTTGATCACGCGGC
This sequence comes from Zophobas atratus, assembly GCA_022388445.1. Taxonomy (NCBI): domain Eukaryota; kingdom Metazoa; phylum Arthropoda; class Insecta; order Coleoptera; family Tenebrionidae; genus Zophobas; species Zophobas atratus. Next base: position 3,480,551 of record CM039444.1, read on the forward strand.
TTCACAAGTGGTGGCCTACCGGGAATTTTACCTTTTATTCCGATGGTACCTCTGTCTGCGTAATATTTTACGACATTTACCATCGACGACTAAGCTATTTGGAACAAATCTTCACTTTTTCTTAGCGATTTTCTCTTGAGGTACTGCGAAATTATTATTTTCAGAACTTTTACTAAAACTAGCCCGCCGCTAACTATTTTTTTCTAAATAAAACCAACACTAGCATAAAATGCTACGATCCCTATAATAATGGCAGCATTTACCAGCTACTACGTTTGTATTTCGATGGTATACTTAGCAAATTTTCTCGGGTGTCGCAACATTTAAATGTCAGCAAAAATTGCACATTTTTTAGTTAAGTGACAATTTTTGCTCTCTAAGAAAATTTATTAATTTGCAAAATACCTCACTCTCTGCCAAAATAGATGCTCATGCAAAATTTGCATTTAGTCCAAATGAATTGAATGATATCAAAAATATCTACCGGATTTTTTTGAGAAATTGTCTGTGTCCCAATATTTAGTTGTTAGGGCTCGTACCTGCTAAGATAAAGCTGATTTTGGCAAATGAGATACCCTTTACGAAAAGAGTGGGTGGGTAGGCGGGGCTGATACCTGCTATAATAAGACTCTCACTTAACCTGGTTTTGGGTTAATTTTGTGATCCAGTTTTTTTTTTTTTGGTTCAAAGAATTCCTGTTTGGAAAGAATTTGAAACTGCTTTGGAGCCTCTAGTTTTTCCAATCAGGACCTTCAGCCTTTTTCTACAATTTTTGACGAATTTATAGAGATTTTTTCCAAAAGCTCCATTTTTTGCATACCTTGCATACCATAGTAAATTTTAGACGATTTTTCAATCACTTTCTAAAATTACCCAATGCTATTTGCTTGTAGACATTAACCTCCACGAGTTATTTTTGCCTTCATTTTTTCGAAAATTCATGTCGTTTTTAAAAACTGGCAATTTTCAAAACATTTTTAAAATTTCACCTTTAAATTGAACTCGTCGAAAATCTTGCTCATTTTTTGGATCAGGACGTTGAGACCTCTTTCCCGGGGATTTTTTGGTGATTTACCTTCCAACATTTATTTTTTACTCATTTTTTCAAATATTCCTATCATTTGTCTTCCTGATGAACTAATCCGACATCTTTTTTCCGTATGATGGTCTGACCTGATCTGACATTCCTTTCTGATGACCTGATCGGAATTTTGTGTCTTTGATCTCCTAACTTGACATGACCTGACTTGACTTTTCCTTCTGACAGTCTGACCTGATCTGATCTAAATTTTTTCTCTCAAAACTTGACCCGACGTGACTTTTCTAGCGACTATTCCTGGCTTGAGTTTTCTTTTTGATGACTTGACCTGACCTGACTTGACTTGTCTTAGTGATGACCTGACCAGAGTTATCTGTCTAATAACCTGACTTAACTTGACAGATTTTTTTTTATAATAATCTGACTTGACCTGACTTAAATTTTCTTTCTGATGACTTGGTCTAATTTGACCTGACCTGATCGAACCCAGTTTTTTTCCGTCTGAGAATCTCACCTGATCTGACTTGAATTTTACTTCTGCTGGTCCTTTCTGAATACTTGACCTGATTTGACTTTTCTGGTGTCCATTCCTGACCTTACCTGACCTGACCTGACCTAACTTATCTTTCGAAAGATTTGATCTGACTTAACTTGAGAATTTCTGATGATGGCTTTTTTTCAGCTGCCCTGACCTGATCTGACTAAGTTTTTCTCTGATTATCTTAGTGATGACCTGACCTGAGCTTTCTGTCTAATAACCTGACTTAACTTGACCGATTTTTTTTTCGAATAATCTGACTTGACCTGACTTAAATTTTCTTTCTGATGACCTGGTCTAATCTAACCTGACCTAATCGAACCGAATTTTTTCCGTCTGAGAATCTGACCTGATCTGACTTGAATTTTACTTCTGATGGTCCTTTCTGAATACTTCACCTGATTTGACTTTTCTGGTGACCATTCCTATCCTCACCTGACCTGACCTAACTTATCTTTCGAAAGATTTAATCTGACTTAACTTGAGAATTTCTGATGACCTGATTTGGCTTTTCTTCAGCTGCCTTGACCTGATCTGACTAAGTTTTTCTCTGATTATCTTAGTGATGACCTGACCTGAGCTTTCTGTCTAATAACCTGACTTAACTTAACCGAATTTTTTTCTAATAATCTGACTTGACCTGACTTAAATTTTCTTTCTGATGACCTAGTCTAATCTGACCTGAGCTGATCGAACCCAATTTTTTCCATCTGAGAATCTGACCTGATCTGACTTGAATTTTACTTCTGATAGTCGTTTCTGAATACTTGACCTGATTTGACTTTTCTGGTGACCATTCCTGTCCTCACCTGACGTGACTTAACTTATCTTTCGAAAGATTTAATCTGACTTAACTTGAGAATTTCTGATGACCTGACTTAGCTTTTTTTCAGCTGCCCTGACCTGATCTGACTAAGTTTTTCTCTGATTATCCTCTTCAAATTCCGAGTCTCGGAGTAATATTGAGCGTACTCGTCAATGAATTAAAGTCTGTCGAGGTCTATGACCGAAATCTTGGAATTCTCACCCATCTCGACGAAACTAATTTCCCGATACACCGCTCCAGAATCGTCACCACCGAAACACGAATCATTATTCCCACACCTTTGTGATTAATTTCCACCCGACAAAATATCGCTTTGTGGCATCATTATCCGAAAAATCCCGGCTGTCACAACTCGCGAGAATCACGTTACAGCATACAACCTCTCCTCACCCATATTTCAAGCGCTCCAGACACCACACCAAATGATAAATGAAATCCATCCTTAAATAACGAGTTTCCAGATAGCAACGACCTTTTCAGCGAATGCAACATTGTGCCTCCAGAACGAACTTCATTGCATTTTAAATTAAACAAGAATTCCTGTAACAGTCTGTGCGAGTCGCTCCGAAAGAAATCAGGATGTTATTTTACTTGAAAAGTTGAATAAACTAATTTTTGTGCCACGTTTATCTTCTCCCGGAGAATATTATTTTAAGGACGGTGTGTGCATTTCGATCGAGTTTTCTCTTTGTGGTGGTCAGTTCGTGCAAACAATGAGGACTTTGTTTACGTTCGCCGGAAAAATGCATCGTTCGTTTTGGTTTAGTTCGTCTCTTTGATTTAATTATTTCGAACTGTTGATGAAAGAGTGGTGCCAGACGGGCTTGATTAAAGTGATTTTTTAATTAAATTTTATGTAGTTTTGTGTGCATTGTGTGGAATTTGGCTAGAAAATTCATAAAGGTGGCGACAGCGTTGCAACTATGATTGACGGACACGAAAAAATCTTGACAGGTTTCCGTTTCCGGGTGGCCACGTCTGCGACAACCCATAAAGCACGCCGCTTTCCTAACCGCGCACTTAATTAGCAAATTGGATTAATACAGCGCATAATACGTATTAAACTCACAGCAGGAATTATACCCCGCGATAACGGATGATTGTAATTATCGAGGATAAAGGACGAGTACTCTGGATTCGATTATTAGTCGTCAAGGAAACAATCATCCTACGAGATCGTCTCCGCATCCTCCGTACAAGACTCCAGACACTAAATCTTCAACCGTCTAGCTTACAACCATATTATTAAGGATTTCACGTGAACACAATGGATACAATGCTCCCTTCGTGTAACGAGCATATTCACCGGGTTAGCGAAAACCGTTCCAGGATCCACTTCCAATGACTTAATGACATAATAAACTTCCTGCGACGTGTCTCGTGCCGAAAACCGAAATCAACCGTCGCAATTAGAATGCTTTATTTATTTATTCATCCACGATTCGGGATCGATTGGGGATATGCTCAGGGTTATAACGTTGATGATACGGTAATGGCCTGGCGTGCTATTGTATCTATGATTACTCGGCATGAATTGATGTGTATACCGTCTTTCCAGGATAATTAGGCGAGCTATTGTGCGCTTTTATCGCGAAGAACGTTCGCCGTCTTCGCGAAAATATTCAACTTTGCCACCTCGGCGCAACAAGTAAACGGCGAATAAGTGAATCCGAAAGTGAAATATTCCGGGAGAGCTTTCGTAGTGTAGATCGGATGACAGTTTTCGTAATTTCAGTGTAATGTGGTGGGTCAGTTTGACTCAGATTAAAAGGCGCCAGCAAGTTGTCACAGCGGTCATTGACATTGAATTTTTTAGCAGTACTTGCCAAGATAACACTGATTTTGGCAAATGACACACTCGTTACAAAAATAAAGGGTGGGTGGGCGGGGCTAATACCTGCTACGATTATTAAAATGATGTCCGAAACTACCGAAAAAATAATTAAAAAACAACAGTTTTTTGTCCTTCGAATTCTTCGAAAATTAGCCAAGGGTCTTTTTTTATGAATTTAGATTGGTAGAAGTTATTTTTTTCGGTTCCATTTCTTCGAAAATTCTAACAATCTTACCAGAATTGATCAAATGAAAAAATGTCAAAATATTTTGGAAATTTTAGTCCGGGAGCATTAATACTTTCTGTTATTTAAATAAAAACAAAATTGAGTATAAAAATACTCAATTTTTTAGAAGTTGGTTAAAAAACCAACTTTTCAAAAATCTCAAAATTTTACTACCCTCCTCCGCCGTATAAATTTTGTCAGCGTTTTTCCAGCAACCTTGGGGTTCGTATCTTCAAAAATTCCAATAATTTTTCCAGAAGTGATAAAATAGAAATTACAATTTTCAAGATGTATATTTGAAAATTTACATTTCAAACTGAATTTTTCGAAAATTAGGTTATCTCATCAAAAACATAACTCTTGTCATCAGAAAAGAATCAGGACAGGTCAAACCAAGTCATGTAATAAAATTTAAGTCTCATGACTTAGCCTGGCCTGACTTGACTAAGCGATTTCAAAACTTTTACAATTTTCCAAAAAAAAAAATGGTTAAGTTCAGTCGACTGAGATTTTGTGCCAAATTGTAAATATTGTTCAGTTAATTACAAATCTGGAGTCACCCTCACAACATCTATTCAAATAATTGCGAAAAGTGACTTCAAAATTTTCAAAATTTTTCCAAAAAAATGTTTAAACTGAGTGCTTCGACTCAAAGTTCGTGTCAAATTGCAGATGGTCTTCCACTAAATAGGAATCCAAAATCGCAGGAACGACATCTATTCGAATAAAAGTGGAAAGTGAATTAAAAATTTTGAATATTTTTCCAAAAAAAATGGTTAAAATGAATTCTATCCACTGAGAATTAGTGCCAAATTATAGATAATTAAAATCTTACGCAAAACATTTTGTTCCATTGTGGCTTAATTAATAATTTTAGTTTTCTTTTTTGGGGAGATAATTCATTCAAATTAAACAAATTTCTGCGTGACATTCTTTGAATGTATACACATTAACAATCGAAGTTAAGCATGTACACCGATAATAATACACTCTTTTCTTTGCTTTGAATACATTTCATATTGTCTGTATCTATCTGTGGACGGCACCTCCTTGGAATTTGCACCCCCGCGGCGCAGGGGGTTGGAGGTGTCATTTACACCACTGATTTTTACTCTATAAAGGTTATCAGTACTTCAAGGGCGAGGGAAGTTTTGTCGAACTAACCTTGGACCAATTGTTTTTATGATGTTGGTATATAAATATGGACATTTCAGATAGGGTTTTTCTAGCAACATTTTAAGATGACGTCATTAAGTTTTGGACAAACAAGTAAATTTTGATTAGAGATTTAGTGGTTTGCGATAACTTTAAAGCATTCACATTTCAGGGCAACCAATTCATTGAAATTTGAAAAACGTATACCTATCACCTTTTTTCAATAGATGAAACAAACTCGATAAAATTAATCGCTGTCTAATTTTTAAAACGCTAACAGACACTTGCCTGATCTTCCCTAGCAAGGATTTTTCAGTTATTTGATTCTTCGATTTATTGACTTTTTAAATTTTCGATTTCTCAATTTTCCGACATTTCCGTTTACGATTTCTTGATTTTTGGATTCTTCAGTTTTTAGATATTTGAATTATTCAATTGTTGGCGTTTCTAAATTTTCGATTTTCCGATTAATCGGTGTTTTGACTTTTCGATTTCTCAACTTTTTGACTTCTAGATTTTTGGGTTTTGTGATTTTCCCATTTCTCGATGTCTCGACTTTCGATGTTTTCGACAATTTTTCATTTTTCAGGCTTTTGGTTTTTCAATTGTTCTATTTTTAAAATTTTCGATTTTTCCACTTTTCGATTGAGTTCTCGATCTTTGCGATTCTTCAATTTTTCCTAGATTTTTCAGTTTTTTGATTTATAGACATATCAGTTTTTCGATATTTCTGCTTTGGTATTTTTCAATATCTGGATACTTCAATGTTTCAAATTATCGTTTCGATTTTTCGACTTCTTACCTTTTTGACTTTTCAATTTTTCGATTTCTCAATTTTCCGACACTTTCGTTTACGATTTCTTGATTTTTGGATTCTTCAAATTTTCGATAATTGGATTTTCTAATTTTTGGAGTTTCTAAATTTTCAATTTTCCGATGAATTGGTGCTTTGGCTTTGCGATTTTTTCGATTTTTTGAGCTTTAGATTTTTCGATTATTTGATTTTCCGATTTCTTGATGTCTCAACTTTCGATGTTTCGATTGCCCGACGTTTCAACTTCTTGATTTTTCAGTTTTTAAATTCTTCAATTTTTCTTTTTTTCAGGTTTTTGGATATTTAAAACTTTTATTTTTCGACTTTTCCACTGGATATTTCAATTCTTCCATTCTTCAATTTTTCTAAATTTCCCTTTGGGGTTTTTTAAAATTTTGATTTTTCGTTTAGATTTTTTCACTTTCGACTCAAAGTTGGTGTCAAATTGTAGATAGTCTTCCACTAAATAGGGATCAAAAATCCCAGGAACGACATCTATTCGAATAAACGTGAAAAGGAACTTCAAAATTTTCAAAATTTTTCCAAAAAAATAGTAAATATGAGTCCAATCGACTGAGAATTTGTGCCAAATTGTAGGTAATCTTCAACTAATTACGAATCCGAAATCGACGTCACAACATTTATACAAATAAATTTGAAAAGTGCATTCAAAATTTTCAAAATATTCCCAAAAAATATGTTAAACTGAGTTCAATCGACTTAACATTGGTGTCAAATTGTAGATAGTCTTCCACTAAATAGGAACCCGAAATCGCAGTAACGACTTGTGTACAAATTAACGTGGAAAGCTACTTCTAAATTTTCAAAATGTTTCCAAAAAAATGGTTAAAATGAGTTCTGTCGACTGAGAATTAGCATCAAATTATAGATAATATTCAGCTAATTACGAATCCGGAGTCAGCGACACAATATCTATTCAAATAATTGCGAAAAGTGAATTCAAAATTTTCAAAATTTTTCCAAAAAAATGGTTAAACTGAGTTCAAACGAGTTAAAGTTGTTGTCAAATTGTAGAAAGTTTTCCACTAAATAGAAATCCGAAGTCGCAGGAACCACATCTATTGGAATAAACGTGAAAAGCGACTTAAAAATTTTCAAAATTTTTCCAAAAAAAATGTTAAAATGAGTTCGGTCGACTGAGATAATTTGTAGATAATTTTTAGCTAATTACGAATCCGAAGTCGGTGTCACAATATCTGTTGAAGTAATTGCGAAAAGTGAATTCAAAATTTTCAAAACTTTTCCAAAAAATTGGTTAAACTGTTTTCAATCGAGTCAACGTTGGTGTCAAATTGTAGATAGTCTTCCGCTAAATAGGAATCCGGAATCGCAGTAACGACATCTATTTAAATAAACGTGAAAAACGACTTCAAAATTTTCAAAGATTTTCCAAAAAATGGTCAAAATGAGTTCAGTCGACTGAAAATTATTGTCTTATTATAGATAATCTTCAGCTAATTACGAATCCGAAGTCGCCGTCACGACATCTATTCAAATAAACGTGAAATGTGAATTCAAAATTTTCAAAATTTTTCCAAAAAACTGATTAAAATGAGATCAATCGACCGAGAATTGGTGTCAAATTGTGGATAACTTTCAGCTAATTACGAATCCGAAGTCGGCGTCACGACATCTATTCAAATACATGTGAAAACTGAAATAAAAATTTTCCAAATTTTTCCAAAAAAAATGGTTAAAACGAATTCAATCGACTCAAAGTTGATGTAAAATGGTACATAGTCTTCCACTAAATAGGAATGCGGAATCGCAGTAACGACATCTATTTAAATAAACGTGAAAAGTGTCTTCAAAATTTTCAAAATTTTTCCAAAAAAATGGTTAAAATGAGTTTAGTTGACTCAGAATTACTGCCAAATTGTAGATAGTGTTCAGCTAATTACGAATCCAAAGTCGGCGGCATTACATATATTTAAATAAATGTGAAAAGTGAATTCAAAATTTTCAAAATTTTTCTAAAAAAATGGGTAAAATAAGTTCAGTCGACTGAGAATTGATGCCAAATTCGATAATCTTCAGCTAGTTAAGTATCTGGAGTCAGCGTCACAATATCTATTCAAATAATTGCGAAAAGTGAATTCAAAATTTTTCCAGAAATATGGTTAAAATGAGTTCATTCCACTCTGAATTGGTACCAAATTGTAAATAAGCGTCAGCTAGTTATGAATCCGAAGTCGGCGTCACAACATCTATTCAAATAAATGTGAAAAGTAAATTCAAATTATATCTATTAAAATTAATGTGAAAAGTGAATTCTAAATTTTCAAAATTTTTCCAAAAAAATAGTTGAACTGAGTTTAATCAACTCAAAGTTGGCGCCAAATTGTAGATAGTCTTCCACTAAATAGGAATCAAGAAGCACAGGAACGACATCTACTCGAATAAACGTGAAAAGCACCTTCAAAATTTTCGAAATTTTTCCAAAGAAATTGTTAAAATCAGTTCAATCGACTCAGAATTGGTGATAAATTCTAGATAATCTTAAGCTAATTACGAATCCGAAGTCGGCGTCACAATATCTATTCAAATAATTCCGAAAAGTGAATTCAGAGTTTTCAAAATTAAAAAAAACAAATGGTTAAAATGAGTCCAGTCGACTGAGAAATTTTGTCAATTGTAGATAATCGTCAGCTAATTACGAATCCGAAAGTCGGCGTTACAATATGTATTCAAATAAATGTGTAAAGTGAGTTCAAAATTTTTTCAAAAAAATGTTTAAAATAACTTCAATCGACTCAAAGTTGGTTTCAAATTGTAGATAATCTTCCACTAAATAGGAATCAGGAATCGCAGTCTCGACACCTATTGAAATAAATGTGAAAAGCGACTTCAAAGTTTTCAAAATTTTTCCAAAAAATTGGTTAATATGTACAATCGACTGAAAATTGGTGCCAGATTGTAGATAGACTTTCGTTAATTACGAATTCGAAGTCGCCGTCACAACACCTTTTCAAATAAACGTGAAATGTGAGTTCAAAATTTTCAAAATTTTTCCAGAATACCGCCTAAAATCAGTTCAATTCACTAATAATTGGTGTCAAATTGTAGATTGTCTTCCGCTAATTACGAATCCGAAACTGCCGTCACGACATCTATTTAAACAAACGTGAAAAGTGGGTTCAATTTTTCAAAAATTTTCCAAAAAATGGTTCAAATGAGTTCAATCGTCTGAAAATTGACATCAAATTGTAGGCAACTTTCCGCCAAATACAAATATGAAGTCTCCATCACAACATTTATTCAAATAAACATGAAAAATAAGTTTATAATTTTCAAAATGTTTCCAATGGAACGATTTAAATGGGTTCAATTGGCTGAAAATTGGTGTCAGATTGTAGATAATTTTCCCACAGTTACAACATCGTATTGCCTTTTCCATAATATCCTTCTTTCCTGACTTCTATTTGATGATTTGGCCTGGGCTGACCCGACGTGATTTTCCCTTTCTGATGTCTTAAGCTGACTTAAAATGACCTGATTAATTCAACTGATGACTCAACCGGCCCTAACGTGACCCGACTTCTCCTGACCTGACTTGACTTCTCTTTCTGATGACGTTTTCTGGCCTGATTGACTGGATTTGATGACTTGACCTGACTTTTCTTTCTGATCACATTACCTCGCTTGGCCTGACTTAATTTTTCTTTATAATGACCTGACATGGCCTGACCTAACCTATAAAACGGCACTAGAATCCGCATTGCGGTTCGTAGCATTCAATTCCTTGAAGCTTTCTTGTTCTACCATCAAGTTTGTAGACCTAGCACTCCATGGGTTTAATATGGGGAGACTAAGTTCTTTTTTTAATTTGAAGGGGCTTAAGTTAGTCTTTACATGTTTATACTAACTCCTCCAGCAATAATTTCAGAAACGTAAATAAATTTAGGTATTCGCATTTTGACCAAATTTTCTTTCTCCAAGAAAATAGCGAAGTGTTTCGCCATGGCGCATTTTTTCCCCGTTTTGCCTGTATTTTGGGTTTCTTTGGCCTTTTCCTTCCGCGAGTAAATCGTGAACTTTCCCGGAGTAACTGATTGCGTTAGCGGTGTCACTTTGGAGCTCCGCCGGAGCATGTCTATCTTGAATCGATGTCATGTACACACACGCATCGAATATTCCTCACAAAGTAAGAATTTACATACGGACATGGCAGGAGGTACTTTTTCAAAGCGTCCGTCCTCCCTTTTTCTTGTCCCTCGTTCGCTTTGTGTGTGCATGTGTAACGTTCATCAGATTTGATTCGGATAAAGAGCGTACGAACACGTTTATAAAGCAAAAAAGAGGTGAAAGGGGAGAACGCGAAAAATAAACCGGCCCCATTTCGGATTTTCGCAAAAAGTAACTTCACACAATGCATCGCTTTTTATATTTATTTAAAAATGGGGATCGCGCTTTCGAGATTTAGGCGCCGCCGAACGTTTCTAGAACGTAAATCCGTGAGTGTTCTTTTGATGTGTTTGATGCGAAATTTGTTTACGCCGGAGCTTACAGCGAGCAAAAGTCGCTTCGGAAAATGGTAATTTGTAGTGGAGTGAATATTTTATGGGCTATGACGAAATGACGAACGGAGCGTGCTCGAGCGGAATTAAAGAAATGTTTGCTGGAGATGTGATTGCGACCAGGGGGTATTAGAAGTTAACTTGGAGGGCTTCAAAAAATAAGTAAAGCTCGACAGAAATATAAATTTAAGGCGATATTGCGACGCTCTGAATGCACGACCTGAAATGATGACATAATGGCTAATGAATAAACATTAACGAGAAACTTCTGTTGACTCGTATTGAACCATCAGTCTTCCACGAACCCCGTAATTAGGAATACGGACGACGGAAAAAGGGCAATCTAATCGTGACAGGTAGATGACGACAGGACCGGCAATCAGACCAATGAATTGATAGAAAATGAGACGTGATAAGAAAATGGATTGATACGATCGGACGAAAGCGGAAATGGCCCGCAGAAATGATTACAAACGTCAAACGAGCCTTTGGCACGATTGACAAACCACTACCGGCGCCAAATTTACTTTCATCGAACGGAGAAGACAACAAAAGTTTTCCGAAAAGCTTTGTCTCACTGCTTACAACGACGAAACGAAATGAACTTCGCTGCTATAAAAAGTCACCAACTGAGAACTTGTTTGATCCACAGACTGGAGCGCGCTCAGGCCAATATCGACTCTAAGCGTTCAGAACTTCTGCCGGAAATAGATATTATTCACAAACATAATATGACATCTCAAATGTTTCACCCGATTTTGACATGGAACTATTTTTTTGTTTAACTAAGAATTAATTCTTCAATTGCGTTTGATACTAACATTCCGAAATTAGCAATACCGACTAGTGGAACCGTAATCATTCAATAGATTTCTCGATGTCTCAGTTTTTGATGTTTCGATGTTTCGCTTTTCCAAGTTTTTGCATTTTAGAGTTTCGATTTATCGATTTGTAGATTTTTCAGTTTTCCGATTTTTAAATTTTAGATTTTCGAATTTTTATTTTTTTGATTTTTGGATTTCCCCATTTTTCAGTTTTACGATATTTTAATTTTCAGTGTTTAAAATTTTAGATTTTTCAATTTCTCAGTTCTTCAATATTTTTTAATTTTTCAAATTTTGACGTTTCTGAATTTTCAGTTTTCTAATTTCCCAATTAATCTATTTTTTTATTTTCCCAATACTCGACTTCTCAAAGTTCCGATTTTTCGACTTTGCTTTTTGACTTTTCGATTTCTCAATTTTTCAACCTTTCCATGTTTGAACTTTTCAATTTTTAAAAGTTTAGGTTTTCCTATTTCTTGAGTTTTCAGTTTTTATATTTCAATTTTTCAATTTTTGGAATTTTTAAACCTTCGATTTTCCATTTATTTTTGAATTTTTCGATTTTCCAATTTTTCGATGTTTCGAAAAATAAATAGGCCAAAATCGAAAAAGCAGAAAGTTAAAAATGGAAAAATTGATAAACCGAGAGATTGAACAATCAAAACATCGAAACATCCGAATCTCGATAACGAGATTTTAAGAAATTGAAAAATCGAAAATTTAAAAATACAGAAAATTGAAAAATTAAAATATAGAAGAACTGAAAACAGTCGAAAAATCGAAAAATCTAAAGTTTAAAAAATGAGAAACTGAAAATCCAAAAAAAATCCAAAAATTCCAGAAGTCGAAAAATCGAAATATTGAAAAATTCCAAAACTGAAACAAATATCCAAACACGTGGAAATTAAAAAATTGGGAAATTCATAAATCGAAAATACAAAGTCGAAAAATGGAGGAATTGAAACTTTGAGAACTCAAGAAATGGCAAAATCAAAAATAGATTAACTAAGAAATCGGAAAACTGAAAATTTAGTAATGTCAAAGTTTGAAAAATTGAAAAATAGAAATATGTATTGAAAAACTGAAAAACCAATAAATCCAGGAATCTAAAAATTTAAAATTTAGAACATTGAAAAATTAAAATCTCGCCAAATTGAAAAAAAATCGAGAACGCCAAACATCAAAAAATCAAAAAATAAAAATTCGAAAATCTAAAATTTAAAAAATGAAAAAACTGAAAAATCGACAAATCGAGAAATCGAAACTCCACAATTTAAAAAATTGAAAAATCGGCTAACTGAAAAATCGAAACATCGAAAAATTGAGAAGCCCAAAAGCAAAAAATCGAAAAACCGACCCAAAAATTGAAACATTGAAAAATTCAAAAACTGAGACTCGACAAATCGAAAAATCAGAGGATCGAGAAATCCAGGAGTCGAAAGACGAGAAGAAAAGTTAAAAAGTGAAAAATTGAAAAATCGAAAAATTTTAAAAAAGAAAAATTAGAACATCGAAAATTTAAAAATTCGGAAAATTTAAAAATTGAAATATAGAAGAACTGAAAACTCGAGAAATTGAAAAACCTAGAATTTTACAAACTAAAAAATTAAAACATGGAAAAGTAGAAAAATTGAGAAATCGAAGCAATAAAACATTCGAAAAATTGAAAAATCTAAAATTTAACGAAAAATTGAAAAGCCAAAAAGTAAAAAATCGAGAAATCAAAAAATCAAGGAGTCCGAAAATCGAAATATTCAATAATCCCAAAACTGACAGAAATATCCAAAAAATTGAGAAATAAAAAATTTGGAAAAGTGAGAAATCGAAAAACTAAAAAACCAGTCGAAAAATCATAAACTTAGAAAATCGAAAAATCGATAAATCAAAAACCTGAAAAATCGAAAATAATAATAATAATAATAATGTCTTTATTGCCCAACAGAATTTCCATTTAGAGGACAAATTAAGTTAAAGTAACAACACAAGAATTAACGAAATAATAAAAATAATAATATGCTAAAACAGTAAACTAAATACAACTAAATTAAACAATAATGTGATACTTTCAAGCAGTTTTTAACAAACAAACTAAGTAAATAATGAAATTAATTAAGATTCCCTAAAAATAAATAAATAAATTAATTGAGGAAGTGGAAAATCGAAACTTTAGGAAGTCGAGAAAAGGAAAAATCTAGAATTTTTAAAATCGAAAAATTGAAAAATCGAAAATTTAAAAAATGGAAAATTGAATATCCAAAAATAAAAAAATCGAAAAATCGAAAATTCAGAGTCGAAAAATTGAAAAGTCGAAGAACCGAACAATTGTTCCAAAACTGAACGAAATGTCCAAAAATTGAAAAATCGAGAAATCCATGCACGGAAAAATAAAAAAATAAAAATTCGAAAATCGAAAATTTACAAATCGAAAATGTGAAAAATCCACAAAGAGAAAAATCGAAACCCCAGAATTTAAAAAATCGGAAAACTGAAAAAGTGAAACCCCAAATGTAATTCGTGAAATCCAATCGAAACGTTGAAAAATGCAAACACAAAGAAAAATTGGAAAATTGAAAATTTAAGAATTGGGAAAATTAAAAAATTGAAATATATGTAGAAGAACTGAAAACTCGAGAAATTGAAAAACCTAGAATTTTAAAAACTGAAAAATTAAAACACGGAAGAGTTGAAAAATTGAGAAATCGAAGTATAAAGCAGTCGAAAAATTAAAAAATCTACAGTTTAACGAAAAATTGAAAAGCCAAAAAGTAAAAAATCGAGAAATCAAAAAATCAAGGAGTCCAAAAATTCGAAAAATCGAAATATTGAAAAATCCCAAAACTGAAAGAATTGTCAAAAAAATCGAGAAATAAAACATTTGGAAAATTGAGAAATCGAAAAACTAAAAAAGCAAAGTGGAAAAATCGTAAACTTAGAAAATCGAAAAATTGAAAAATTAAAAACCTGAAAAATCAAAAAATTGAAGAAGTGAAAAACGAACCTTTGGTAAGTCGAGAAATGGAAAAATCTAGAATTTTCAAAATCGAAAAATTGAAAAATCTAAAGTTTAAAAAATGGAAAACTTGGATACTCAGTTCGAAGACAAAAAATCGAAAAATCGAAAAATTCAGAAGTCGAAAAATCGAAAAGTCGAAGAATCGAACAATTGAAAAATTCCATAACTGAAAGAAATGTCCAAAAATTGGAAAATTGAGAAATCGAAAAAACCAAAAAATCGAAGAATCGAAAAACTGAAGAATCGAAACTTTGAGAAGTCGAGAAATGGGAAAATCAAAAATATGTAAATCAATTGAGAAATCGGAAATCTGAAAATTTAGCAACGTCAAAATTTGAAAAATTGAAAAATCGAGAAATCCAAACGTGAAAAAATAAAAAAAATAAAAATTCAAAAATCTGGAAAATGGAGAAATCGAAACTCCAGAATTTAAAAAATTGAAAGATCGGATAACTGAAAAAGTGGAAGGCCCAAAAGTAATTCGAGAAATCCAATAATCAAAACGTTGAAAAATGCAAACACAAAGAAAAATTGAAAAATTGAAAATTAAAAAATTGGGAAAATTAAAAAATTGAAATATGGAAGAACTGAAAACTCGAGAAATCGAAAAACCTAGAATTTTAAAAACTGAAAAATTAAGACATGGAAAAGTTGAAAAATTGAGAAATCGAAGTAATAAAACAGTCGAAAAATTGAAAAATCTAAAATTTAAGGAAAAATTGAAAAGCCCAAAAGTAGAAAATCGAAAAATAAAAAAATCAAGGAGTCCAAAAATCGAAAATTTCAAAAATTCCAAAACTGACAGAAATATTCAAAAAATTGAGAAATAAAAAATTCGGAAAATTGAGAAATCCAAAAACTAAAAAAACAAAGTCGAAAAATCATAAAATTAGAAAAATGAAAAATTGAAAAATCAAAAACATGAAAAATCGAAAAATTGAAGAAGTGGAAAATCGAAACTTTAGGAAGTCGAGAAATGGAAAAATCTAGAATTTTTAAAATCGAAAAATTGAAACATAATAAAATTCAGAAGTCGAAAAATCGAAAAGTCGAAGAATCGAACAATTGAAAAATTCCAAAACTGAAAGAAATGTCCAAAAATTGAAAAATTGAGAAATCGAAAAGCCAAAAAAAGTCGAAAGAAAAATCGAAGAATCGAGACTTTGAGAAGCCGAGAAATGGGAAAACCAAAAATATGTAGATCAATTGAGAAATCGGAAAACTGAAAATTTAGCAACGTCAAAATTTGAAAAATTAAAAAATAGAAACACTGAAGAACTGAAAAATCAAAAAATCGAGAAATTTAAATATCTAAAATTTAGAGCATTAAACAAAATTGAAAAATCGAGAAATTCAAACATGAAAAAATAAAAAAATTAAAATTCGAAAATCTAAAATTTAGAAATCGAAAAACTGAAAAACTGAAAAGCTCAAATGTAATTCATGAAATCCAATAATCGATACGTTGAGAAATGCAAACACAGAAAAATTGGAAAATTGAAAATTTAAAAATTGGGAAAATAAAAAAATTGAAATATGTATATATAGAAGAACTGAAAACTCGAGAAATCGAAAAACCTAGAATTTTAAAAACTGAAAAATTAAAACATGGAAAAGTAGAAAAATTGAGAAATCGAAACAATAAAACATTCGAAAAATTGAAAAATCCAAAGTTCAACGAAAAATTGAAAAGCCCCCAAAAATGTAAAAAATCGAGGAATCAAAAAATCCAAGAGTCCAAAAATCAAAAATTCGAAAAATCGAAGTATTGACAAATTCCAAAACTGAAAGAAATATCCAAAACATTGAGAAATTAAAAATTTGGAAAATTGAGAAATCGAAAAACTAAAGAAACAAAGTCGAAAAATTGATAAATCAAAAACCTGAAAAATCGAAAATCGAAGAAGTGGAAAATCGAAACTTTAGGAAGTCGAGAAATGGAAAAATCTAGAATTTTTAAAATCAAAAAATCGAAAAATTTATAAACTGAAAGAAATGTCCAAAAATTGGAAAACAGAAATCGAAAAACCAAAAAAAGCAAAGTGGGAAAATCGAAGAATCGAAACTTTTAGAAGTCTAGAAATGGGAAAATCAAAAATATGTAGATCAATTGAGAAATCAGAAAACTGAAAATTTAGCAACCTCAAAATTTGAAAAATTGAAAAATAGAACTACTGAAGAACTGAAAAATAAAAAATCGAGAAATCTAAATATCTAAAATTTAGAACATTAAGCAATTAACATATCGCAAAATTGAAATATCGAAAATCTGAAAAATCCACAAATCGAGAAATCGAAATTCCAGAATTGAAAAAATTTTAAAATCGGATAACTGAAAAAGTGGAAAACCCAAAAGTAATACGAGAAATTCAATAATGGAAACGTTGAAAATGCAAACAAAAAGAAAAATTGGAAAATTGGAAATTTAAAAATTGGGAAAATTAAAAAATTCAGAAATAACAATCGAAAAATTGAAAAATCTGAAATTTAACGAAAAATTGGAAAACCAAAAAGTATAAAAATCGAGATATCAAAAAATAAAGGAGTCCAAAAATCGAAATATTGAAAAATCTCAAAGCTGAAAGAAATTGAGAAATAAATAAATTGGAAAATTTAGGAATCGCAAAACTAAAAAAATCGTAAGCTTCACAAATCGAAAAATTGAAAAATCGAAACCTGAAAAATTGAAGAATTGAAGAAGTGAAAAATCGAAACTTTGGCTAGTCGAGAAATGGGAAAATAAATAAAACAAGATTAGTTCAGAAATTGAGAAACTGAAAATTTAGAAACCTCAAAATTTTACATTGAACCATCCGAAAATTGAGAAATCGAAAATTTGAAGAATGGAAAATCTCAAAAGCGTATTTAATAAACCACAAGTTCAGGATTATGCTACTTTTTAACGTTTAAATGACATTTATTCGACAAAATTGTAAGAGGACATCATCAATTGTTGGGGGGCATGAACGGATAAATTTTGACTAACGATTTAACATGCTGCCAATAACTATAAGTTGGAAAATGTTGATTTCTTTTCCAAAAATCTGTTGAAATGTAAATTGTATTATTCTTGAACATTATGTATTAAATCGTTAAGATGTTCAAGAACTTTGTTCACTTATTCGTTGTAAAGTTCGATTAGATGCTCGAAACGGGTTAGTTCGTAGTGGATCAGCTCTAACGAAAGTCGGCTTATACATACATCAATCGCTTAGAGTCGATATTGGCCTGAGTGCGCTCGGGTCTGTAGATCAAACAAGTCCTCCTACCCGATTTACAGTGTGACGTGTAAGCCGAGTGGGCGAAATTTGAGTTGACTGACCCGGCGACATTCGTTTCGATCGCTTCGTCTGCGTCTGCTCATTGACTATTCACGAACTTTAAACCAATCAGTGTTATTATTGTAAACTCGTGGGCGCCCCGGTCTTAATCCCTCTTAGAGAATCTTGGCCCAAATTGCTTTATCTCGCACAAACCTATCTGTCGCATAATCATTGGCTGGTGTATAGCAACCGGGTCCGTCAATTCAATGTGTTGTTCCCTTCCGGCGTACCCGGCTTATCAAATCAGCTGAAACTCTAACTGAATTTACAACGGAACGGCATTTGCCGTTCGGAAAGCTACTCCCGTCCGGAAGTTTCATTGCCACCGACACTGTTGCAATACCGGTCGGTATTATGCAGCTGAAATATGTAATACACGGACGCACTATTACTTGGAATATTCGCCATCGCGCGTCCAATTTGTACCTCAAGCCCGTATCTCGTCGTGACTGGTGTATCCTTTTCAATATAAATATTATCGCGATATTCTGCATTATGTACCGAAATATGTAATATCCTCCGACACCCTTTTTTCCGAGCATCCGACCGAACTTTCGACGTTTCAATGCAATGCCGATACAATGCACAGATATGGGAATATATTGTCGCGGCTGTCAAATTACTTACTCCAAATGTGGCACCGGAAATGTATTGCTCCATTGTTGGGTGTTGTTGGCGCGTTTTGCTTGTTTTAAGATCGAGTTTGTAGCGAGCGGAAAAACTGAGGTGAAAAATTAGGAACTTTTCTGTTAAACATTCCCAACAATTTGTTGAATTTAGAGCGTCCTAACAAACTGAACAAATATTTGAACGGCGTTTGGAACGATGATGAATTTCGTTTATTTGCATACTGGCGAATTAAAACATTTCGGGTTATGATCAACAAAGTTTTTTTTGTTCGACGTGGACGCCGCAGCTGGAAAGGTGAAAAGGTCACTCCAAACGAGACAAATCCAGGTCGCGTATTTATTCGCCCGAACAATAAACTCTTGCTAGATTTTGTATAAGAATTATTTAAACAATATAAGTTCCGATCTTTGACTTCACCTCTTTGTTAGCTCAACCGGAGTGAGATAATGAAATCTGATGTACACATACACGAGTTATGTTCCATCTGGCGAGAATTCTGCGATTCTCCCGGCTTTAATTTCGCCCCACCCCGATCATTTTCCGCGAAATAACGAGCACATCCACCTGGAGCGGCAATAATACAAGATGAAAGGGTCATCCGGTGAAGATAAATTAAAACTTGTAACTATTCCGCTTCACCGGGTTCCAGCGCTGTTTTATCCGAAACGAATTGGATGAGGAATTTTTAAAAATGGTGATATCTCTCCTGCTGATGGCTATGCGGCAGCAGGAATCGAGCTGCACCTGCAGACACCAGGAGTAGCATAAATTTCACGGAACGAGGACGTGAATGGGTGCAATTAAACTTTTGTAATAAAGTGCGGCTGTAGTATTTAGGGAGGCGCAGTGTGCTTGCCTAGCAAAAAATTAGTTCGAAGTCGATTTTAAAATCGTGCAAAATGCATGATGTGTCGGCGACATAAACGTGGACAAAACGCTTTCCGAGTGGATATCTATTGATCGAGGAATTTTTCATAACTATGACGGTATAAAATTTTACGGCGCGGTCGGAGGTGGCAGGCAAATATTACAGTTCCACTGGCAATAATCGTTACATAACCTCTGGGAGATTATATTAGGTCTAGGGGCGGTTTTTTCCGTCCCGAAATTTTATTAAGAAATATAAATTATTCATCAATTCACTTACAATATCGGGGTGGAACTTCCTTTAATTATTTACGCTCTGACGAAAGTCTACACTAAAAGGATTACAGTCGGGATATCACGGCAATGCGGTCAGGATAACTCCTAAATGGATTAGGTGAAAACTTTTCATTTGCGTCTCGTTTGTCGTAAGTTGATAGGAGCTCGAACGAATTAACGTGGAGAAGTTTTTTATTTGTCGTTGAAGGCACGGCAAGCCGAATTAAATAGGATAATAATTACCATTCGGGGTTTTTGAAATAACAAAGTTTAACTTTTTCGTTTCAGGTAGTTAAATTAATGTTTGCAGCAATTTTCAGGCCAAATTAACAAACTTCGTTTAAAGTTTGCCCTGTTTTTTTGTATTGTGAACTCTTTCATGATCGGAGTAATGGGTAAATTAAAAACTGAAACTTTGACGGCGACTTTCACGGGTGGGGCGGCGTGTCAAGACTCCTGACGTTGAACGACTACACAAAAAACCCATTTGTTCTGTGGACATGAATAAACATGTCTTTTACGGACACTTTCATATTTACTCGCCCTAGAATTCTGCTGATTCATTTTTCACGTCCAACGTTGAATTGCGTTACAAATATTTGTTTACTAAGGTGGACGCCAGACGCACTATATACAGCGCGCTCAATTTTTAATCGTGACGTCATCGCCTGTCCGAAAGGGAAATCCGACGTTAATTGCTGATAGTAATAAAACGGCAACGTTTCGCAGGATAAAACTTCCATCCCGTCTAACTTTCCCATTTCAATATTAATTTTACACTCGAGTGTGTTTTATCTTTTCTTTGTTTTACCCCAGCTTGTTGCGAAGCGAATATAAAAACTCCATCAAAACTCCTCACTCCTCCCGCCTAAATCCATATTAGTTCTCTTAAAACAAAGCCCATCACGACACTTTGATGTCCTCCATTAGTTAATTGAAGCGTCTTTTTCCCCCAGGGGGCCCAGAATTAACACGCATTGTACGAACCGACCCACAACAATAAAACTCATTACCATGGCGAGGATTTAACCTTGGCGCGACCGCACAATACAGCCTCTATTAAGAATGTGTTTTCGAAACGATCCCTGCCGGGGGGATTAAAACCACTCCGCGTTGGGCAAAATCGGGCTCAACGGCCAGAAGTGTTTCTCTCTATTAATCCTACTTCTGTTACTTCGAATCCCTAGAATTATGGCGTGTTCGGGCCGACGGCCATCTCCACAATGGGCCTGACGCGAATGCAAATGCCAGGATACGGACGAACGTGGCAGGTATTAGAGGGGTCGAAGGGACGAAACGGAAAAAGCACGAATCTACTTATACCCTACATGTTGCGCGAGCGAACGGCACGTTGGGACTGCGTCAAAAGCGGCGTCATTTTTGACGAGTGACGTCACTCTATTAATTATAATGTTTTGTGCATTTGCAGGAAGTGCAAATCCTTAAAGCCCTCATCCTCGGCGAGGAGGAGCGCGGCCAGAGCCAGTACCAGGTCGTGTGCTTCATCTTCCACTTCGAGAAGGAGTCGTTCATCTCCTCCGACGCCATGTCGAAGCTCCGCCAGAAGAACCCGAGCACGATCCGCACCCCGGAGGAGGACCTCGGCAGGACCAACTACACCATGGACTACACCGTCGTCCTGCCGCACTCCGGACTCATCTCGCCGTTCATCGGCGACCTCTGCGCCGAGGCCGGCGAGGCCACCTACACCAGGCACGCCGACCTGGTGATGTGGGCGGCGGTTCAAGGTACGTCCGAAAACCCTCTTTTGCGAATTTCCACGTGTTGGAGTCGGCGTCGTGCATAAATCACCCGCGGCATGAAATTATAACTTCGCCAAAACGTATAAATCAGTAAAAAATCCATCATTTCGCCCGGGCGGGAGCTGAGTTATGGCTGTTTCGTACAAGTTGTCTTAAGGAAACGTCGCGGTTTCGGCATCTGCTTTAACTTATCGCAGGTGGAAATGTCAACGCGGTGTTGAGGGGTGATGTATGATGGCTGATTGGGGTTGGGGCAAATATTAGCGTTTCATTTGTGGGGGTAATGATGTCGCCGTGTTGCCGTATGTCGGCGGAATTTATGATGATGTCTTAAATAGGAGTTCGAGGCAGATGCCAGTAATTAATACGTTAGTATAAATTGGTAGGTAGGCTCGGAAGGAAAGTTTACGCCACACTGCTGTGTACAATCGCACTACAACGAAATTTACATTTTACTCTATAAAATTTTATTGACAATAACGGGACGGACAGTAGTTACATTTGGTAAGAAATATTTGTGGCTCACGCCAGTTCTCTCGAATTTGTCGGAGAAGATTTCGCAGGTAGTTGTTCCCATAAAATAATGGTCACTTTCGTTCGTGAGTAACGATGGTCCGGACATGAATTATTTTGCTTTCTAACATCTTTCGACCAATCGTTCCGTATCAAAAATTTCATCACTTTTTCAAATAAAATACTCTTTAAAAAAAAAAAACGATATTGTCGTTGAGTGACATGTAACTGGCATAATAATAAAAACGTGCCATTTTTGTTAACTGATATTTTTTTCATAAATGTCGCAAAATTATTAAATTTGTCTGATCATCCCCACCAATAATGTGATGACGTCACTTCAAATTTATGCATAGTAAATGTGTTTTAAATTGTATACAGTAACATAGTCCTACACATGTAGTTTATGACTCCGTGTTGAATTTTCCGAAACGTCCAGATTTTTGGAAAAAAAATCAAAATTATAAAACAATATTTTGCAATTTAATTTTGAATTTGCAAAATCGAATACTTTGAAATCTTGCAGATGTTTTAAAGTCATGATAAACATGATACATAGAAAATAGAAAAATCGATTTTTAGTGTTTCGATTTATCAATTTTTTCCGGATTTTTAGTTATTCGATTTTGAATTTTTGACTTTTTTAATTTTTCAACTTTTCGAATCAAAAAACTTGAAAAATTGCAAAGTTTTAAAATTGAAGAATCAAAAATGTTAAAACGAAAAGTACGGAACAAAGAAAACTTCGAAAAATCTAAAAATTTAAGAAGCCAAAAATTAACAAATAGGAAGAATAAAAATTCTGAGAATCTTAAGAATTGAAAAAGTCCAAAAATCGAATCACTGAGAAATCCGAAGATTGAAAATAAAAAAATTTGAATAAACGAAGAACTATAAATTGAAAAAACAAAGGAAATGAAAACACGAAAAATTTTGATATAGAATTGACAAAATAAAAATTAAAGACTCGCGAAAATGAAAAGTAAAAGTGAAGGACTTAAAATTGAGGAGACGAAAATTGCAAAACCGAAAAATGTAAAAAATAAAAAATCAAAGATTCAAAATTTGGCGAATTGCAAGACGAAAGCAAATTTGAAAAAATGGAGGAATGGAAAAACGAAAAATTGCGATATAAAATCGAGACGATGAAAATAAAAAAAATCGGAAAAATGAAAGTGTGGAAACGAAAATTTGAAAAATCGATATTTAGTTTTCCAATGTTTCAATTTCTGGTTCCTTCAGTTTTTCGATTTTCCACTTTTTCGTTTTTTTGATTTTGCTGATTTTTTAGTTTTTTGATTTTTTTATTTTTGAAGCAAAAAACTTGAAAAATTGCAAAATTTTAAAATGGAAAAATCAAAAATGAAAAAAAGAAAAAGCATAAAATGAAGGACATTTTGATAAATCAACATTAAAGAAACGAAAAATTGAAAAATAGAAAGACTAAAAATTGAGGAACATAAATATCGAAAAAGTGCAAAATCTAAAGACGAAGTATTTTAAAATCAAAATATTGAAAATTAAAGAAATCGCAAAATCGAATCATTGAGAAATCTAAAGATTGAAAATTTGAAAAACTGAATGAACACAAATTAAAAAACGAAAAATTCTGAAATAAAACCAAAAAAATACACATTAAAAAATCGTTAAAATGAAAAATAAAAATTAAGAATTTTAAAATTGAGGATATGAATATTTTAAAATTCGAAAAAACTTGGAAGTAGAAAAACTGAGAAATTGAAAAATTAAAGTTGAAAAAAGAAAAGAAAAACTATAAAACTGAAATCTTGCAGATGTTTTAAAGTCATGATAAACATGATACATTTTTTATTAAAATATATTTGCTTATCCCCTCTAAAAAATTTATGACGTCACCTCAAAATTTTGCAGAATAAATCATATCTTAAATGCATAAAATATGATGATTTTTTATACTTGTCATTTATCACTGCATTAATATTTTTTTAGATTTGGTTATACAGGGTGTCTCAAAAAAGTTAATGACTGAGTCAATTTGTTTTATTGAAGAAATCAAGAATAGCAAAACTGAATACTTTGAAATAGTGTAGATGTTTTAAAATTTTTGTAAGCATGGTAACTTTTTCGAAAATTTGATTAATCAAATATGCGGCAAATCGAAAATCGGAAAAACTGAAATTCACTAATGCAAAAAACAGAAAATCGTAAAAATCGAAAATCTAAAAATGGATAACCAAAAAATCGAAAATTGAATGAATCAAATACCGAGGTCGATCGAAAAGTGGAAATTCACAAACCTCAAAAATCGAAAATTGAAAAACGGAAAAACCAAAAAATCGAAAAGTCAAAAATTTGTAATACTGAAAATTAAAAAATCAAAAACAAAAATTAAAAAAAATCGGAAATTAAAATAATCAAAATATATAAAGTAGAAAAAATTGCAAAGCCTAAAAACTGAAACGAACAGAAAAATCGAAAAAGCAAAAAATTGGAAAAAACAAAAATTCGAAAAATCTAAAATCGCAAAAGTGGAAAATCGAAAATCTGAATAAAGAAACTTGGAAATTCTGAAAATTGGAAAATCGAAAACCAAAAAATCGGGAGAGAAACAAAATTGAAGTCTAAAAGGTGAGAATGGAAAAATTGAAAAAACCGAAAATTCTAAAAATCGACAATGGACAAATTGAAAATCGCAAAATTTAAATTGAAAAATTGAACATAGAAAAATCGATGAATTGAAAAATCGAAATTCGACTACTCAAATTTTCTAAAAATCGAAAAATCATAAAACCGAAATATCCAAAATTCTAATGGTCGAAAGTCTGAAAACTGAAAATCGAAAATTCTGAAAAGCGGAAAATAGAATATCGAAAAATTTAAAAGAAAGAAAATCGAAGTCTAAAAATCGAAGAATGGAAAAATTAAAAACCAAAAATTCGAAAAATCAAAACCGAAAAGTTCAAAGATTTAAAAAGGAAAATCGAAAAATCAAAAATCTGAAAATTGAAACTCGAAAATTCGGAAAATCGAAAAGTAAAAAAATTGAAGCCTAAAAGCTGAAGAATGGAAAACTGAACAATCGAAAATTCGAAAATCAAATATCGAAAAATCGTTAAGCCGAAAAAATCGAAAATTTGATGAATCAGATATGGGAAAAACCGAAAATCTGAAAATACAAAACTGAAAAATCGAAAATCTAAAAATGGAAAAACCGAAAATCGAAAATTCAATGAATATAATACGTAGGTCGATCGAAAAACCGGAAATTCACAAATCTGAAAAATCGGAAATTTGCAAGATTGAAAAACCGAAAATTGAAAAATCAAAAAACCGAAAAATGGAAAATTCAAAAATCGAAAAATAGGAAAACAGAAAATTCGAAAATTCATAATATTGAAAACTCTAAAAGTCGACAATTCAAAAACCGAAAAGTAAACAAATTTCAAAGCCTAAAAAGTGACGAACAGAAAAATCGAAAACTCGTAAAATCATAAAGTGGAAAATCGAAAATCGAAATATCGAGAATCGACAAATTAAAAAAACCGAAAAATCGAAAAATTAAAAAATCGGAATTCGAAAAATGAAAAAAAAAACGAAAATTCAAAAATCGAATAATCCGAAACTAAAATAATAGAAAAGGGTAAAAGTAAAAATTGCAAAGTCTAAACTGACGAACAGAAAAATCGAAAAATTAAAAAGAATCGAAAAATATCTAAAAATGGAAAAATCGAAATGCTCAAAAATCGAAAATTCGATTAACCGATATTCTAAAAATCGAAAAAACGGACACAAATCCACAAATCTGAAAAAATCGAAAATAGAAATATCGAGACTG
The DNA here is from genome assembly GCA_022388445.1 of Zophobas atratus. NCBI lineage: Eukaryota > Metazoa > Arthropoda > Insecta > Coleoptera > Tenebrionidae > Zophobas > Zophobas atratus. The sequence continues at coordinate 3,506,544 of CM039444.1, forward strand.
GAAAAATTAAAAACTGAAAAATTGAAAAATCCCAAATCGAAAAATGAAAAAACCAAAAATTCAAAAATCAAACTATCGGAAAGTAAAATAATCGAAAAAATGGAAAAAATAAAACAAATCGCAGAACCATAAAAACCGAAACAAACAGAAAATTCGAAAAAACCACAAAATCGGAAAAACGAAAATCGAAAAAATCGCAAATCGAAAAATCGTTAAAATCAGAAAATGGAAAATCGAATATTCGAAAATTGAAAAATCGAAGGTCGAAAAATAAAAAAACCAAAAAATCGAAAAATTTAATGATTAATGGAAAATCGAAAAATCGAGAATAGAATAATTAAAAAACCGGAAAATTGAAAAATCGGAAATCGAAGAATCAAAAACGTAAAATCGAAAATTCAAAAATCAAAAAAAATCGGAAAGTAAAAAATTTGTAATACTGAAAATTAAAAAAATCAAAAACAAAAATTAAAAAAAATCGGAAATTAAAATAATCAAAATATATAAAGTAGAAAAAATTGCAAAGCCTAAAAACTGAAACGAACAGAAAAATCGAAAAAGCAAAAAATTGGAAAAACAAAAATTCGAAAAATCTAAAATCGCAAAAGTGGACAATCGAAAATCTGAATAAAGAAACTTGGAAATTCTGAAAATTGGAAAATCGAAAACCAAAAAATCGGAGAGAAACAAAATTAAAGTCTAAAAGGTGAGAATGGAAAAATTGAAAAACCGAAAATTCTAAAAATCGACAATGGACAAATTGAAAATCGCAAAATTTAAATTGAAAAATTGAACATAGAAAAATCGATGAATTGAAAAATCGAAAATTCGACTACTCAAATTTTCTAAAAATCGAAAATCATAACCGAAATATCCAAAATTCTAATGGTCGAAAGTCTGAAAACTGAAAATCGAAAATTCTGAAAAGCGGAAAATAGAATATCGAAAAATTTAAAAGAAAGAAAATTGAAGTCTAAAAATCGAAGAACGGAAAAATTAAAAATCAAAAATTCGAAAAATCAAAACCGAAAAGTTCAAAGATTTAAAAAGGAAAATCGAAAAATCAAAAATCTGAAAATTGAAACTCGAAAATTCGGAAAATCGAAAAGTAAAAAAATTGAAGTCTAAAAGCTGAAGAATGGAAAACTGAACAATCGAAAATTCGAAAATCAAATATCGAAAAATCGAAAAACCGAAAATCGAAATTTGATGAATCAGATATGGGAAAAACCGAAAATCTGAAAATACAAAACTGAAAAATCGAAAATCTAAAAATGGAAAAACCGAAAATCGAAAATTCAATGAATATAATACGTAGGTCGATCGAAAAACCGGAAATTCACGAAAAATTAAAAAGAATCGAAAAATATCTAAAAAGGGAAAAATCGAAATGCTCAAAAATCAAAAAATTCGATTAATCAATATTCTAAAAATCGAAAAAACGGACACAAATCCACAAATCTGAAAAATCGAAAATCGAAATATCGAGACTGGAAAAATTAAAAAACTGAAAATTGAAAAAACCCCAAATCGAAAAATGAAAAACCAAAAATTCAAAAATCAAACTATCGGAAAGTAAAATATCGAAAAATGGAAAATATAAAACAAATCGCAGAACATAAAAACCGAAACAAACAGAAAAATCGAAAAACACAAAATCGGAAAAAACGAAATCGAAAAATCGCAAATCGAAAAATCGTAAAATCAGAAAATGGAAAATCGAATACTCGAAAATTGAAAATCGAAGGTCGAAAAATAAAAAAACCGAAAAAATCGAAAAATTTAATGATTAATGGAAAATCGAAAAATCGGAATAGAAGAATTAAAAAACCGGAAAATTGAAAAATCGGAAATCGAAGAATCAAAAACGTAAAATCGAAAATTCAAAATCAAAAAATCGGAAAGTAAAATGTAATCGAAAAATGCAAAAAATTGCAAGTCTAAAAACTGACCAACAGAAAAATCAACAAATCGAAAAACGGAAAAACCGAAAACTCGAAAATTCAAAATACCGCAAATTGAAAAATCAGAAAATGGGAAAGTAAAAAAATCGAAAACTTGAGTCACCTGTATGTATAAAACAAATCCAAAAAATAAATGGAATGGTAAATCACAAGAAGAGACTCATATTCTGAAGATTTTAGATAGCGTATTTATAAAAATAAAAACTAATTCAGAGTAAGAATTTGGTCAACACGTAAATTCGTTGTAGTTTGAGCCTACTACAAATTCTGCCCTTGGACGATTTGTACCGCCTCCTTCGGTGACGGCCGGCAAAAATGATCCGCCCATAGGCTCAAAACATTTGCGTACGATTGTACATAACATGAATCAGGCATTCCGCTAACGCACAAATTAATTTGCCCGGATTTTTTCGGTTTGAGCGTTAACAGGGTTTTGCGTTATTATTATTTATTCGCGCATATTCATCTGGTGAACAATACCGGGGCTAAAATGAATCCTTGATTTACTCTTAACAAAAGTGATTTTTACAGCTCCACGAACTACTTAGACTTAAATTCCTTTATGTGTCCCGAAGTAGTATCATGAATAACAAACTCGGCGTCTATGATCTCGCAGCCATTTCCTCGAATTGCTTGTACGATTCTCAAATGTATTATGCAATTCCTTTGCCGGATTTGTCTGCAGATAAAAAAATGCAGCAGTTCAGATCGACCGGAGCTTTCCGGAACGGCACGGCTTTGGCAGGATTTGTTTATGTTGTATCCACATAAGCACAACCTCTACCTAGTTGTAGTAGTTTCATTCGTCCCAAGGGAACCTAAACAAGATCAGTCTCCCCTGCAAGCTCTTAACATTATTAAAAAAGTCCATTGTCTTAATTATCCCCGTCTAGGCGAGGCGCTATTTGAGTTCGATAACTTTGATTGAACCAGTTCGTCAATATTATTCCGATGCACTCTGGCGAGGTTTAGTCGAAATCCCCGGATCCCAGTCACACTAAATCGCTCGAAATTGTTGAATAGTTGAAGCAACTCCCCAAATCCGGCCGTAAAATCGCATCGATACTCCGCTCCGTCGCGACGAAACAATTAAAATAACGCACGACCGTTTACGAATTCATCGGCTTGTAGAGACCGTCTCGAATTTGCATTTTCCAGCGAACGACTTCGATAAGAACGTAATTAGTCGTGACCGCGACTGCTCATCTGCTTAATTCCGTACGGCCGGAGTGGCTAAGCTAAAATACGAAGTGCGAATTCGGAATAATGTATGCGCAAACAAGCCGACAAGAAATAAAACAAAACGGGAATAAAAGCGGAGCGCTTTTTGGCGGACACGACGAAAAAACACGACGATAAATTTTAGTTGAACGATTTCACCAATTGTGAAAACCTCCTAGCCTAAAAACCCATTCGGCGGGACTTAATACGCTTTCAGTGCTGAATCGTTGTATAATTTCTATTCAGTGCGGGGCTTCCGCAGAACACGTGTAGGGAAAATTCGAGAAAATTGGCGGCGGCGGCCGGGTTCGACGCGGATCGACGTGGGGGGGGGGGGGTTGACTGAAATCCTGATGAAATCCCGAAATCTCTATATTTATTAATTTTCTACTAAAACTACGGTTCGTTTTTTGTGTTGCGCAAGACTCCGCTTTGTCCCAAATCTCGGGCTGTCTTCGCCCAAAAAATCGCTCGTCCCCGGAACAAAGCACGCAAAGACCCGGAACGGCCGTAAACGTTCGCATGTTTACGTATTCATTTGGCCGTTATTAAGAAGTTACGACCCTCATTGCGAGAAACGTCACCAGCAGCGAACTTCTCGCATACTTTTCCTAATTGGATTGTTCGTCGTCTGGATAGTTGCAGGCAGTCCGGAACTAATCCGCGTTATGGTCCCCGGATTGGTCGTGATAAGCGGAATCCGATGCGTCGCGTCAATGTTATCTCGGTGCAGTTGCGCCTCAAGATCATTACCGGCGAAATTGTTGCATAGTTCCGGGGAATCTCGGCGAGCTGAAAAAATAAATTCGCCGGAGCGCGAGATTAATGCAGGCGGACACTCTCCGGAGCGGACGTAGATTTACAACAAAAAATATATCAACTGTGTTTTGGAAAATCCAGCGGGGCCACCACAACACTCCCTACCAAAAAGTAAAAATAGCGCGATTGGAAACGTCCGAATGCACCTCAGCCCCGTAGCTACGGGGGGGCAAGAGGGGGCTGAGCCCCCCCTAGCAGTTGTGGTTGCCCCCCCTGGAAGACTTATACATTATAAATTTCAAATTAGTAATAAAATTTCAATATAATGCCGATTGCCGAAGCATATTAACTGGCCCCACCCGCCCCACCTTTATTTTCGTACAGGGTCGTTATTATTTGGCAATATCACCTTACCGTTGATGTTGACCGCAAAAAAAAATGAACATGTCACATTTTATTCCATAGCCTACTATGTAGGTACTTGAGAAAAGTCAAAAATATTATATGGATTTTCTAAGAATTGAGTTTTTATTGAAATGGACAAAAAATAGACAAAAAATTCTGAGATGTAGATCTCGATGAGCTTAATCAAAAAACATAAGGTCTTGATGGTCCCAGACCAAGATTTTTCAAAAATTCGGTTCCAAAGTCGACATTTCAAAATTTCTGAAAAATTACATTTCTTTTGGCGGCTCTGGAAAAATTGTACAAATTTTCGAAAAAATAAGACCAAAAAAAAAACATTTGGAGATCGAAATCAATAAAAAGATCCCTTCTGCTAGTTTTCGAAAATGCGTGGGAAAAGTCAAATTTTTTTTATAGATTTTCAAAAATTGAGCTTTTGTTGAAATTGGCTGAAAATCTACAAAAAATTCTGAGATGTAGATCTCGACGACTTTAGTCAAAAAACATAAGGTCTTGCTGCTATTCGGTTTCCAAGTCGAATTTTTAAAATTTCTCAAAAATTATACTCCTATTTCTTTTGACGATTCTAGAAAAATTTTACAAATTTTCGATCAAATAAAACCAAAAACAACATCTGAAGATTGAAATAAATAAAAGAATGACTTTCGGTAATTTTTGGAAATGCTAAGAAAAGTCAAAATTTATTTAGTTTTCAAAAATAGAGCTTTTGTTAGAGTTGACAAAAAATTCTGAAATATAGATCTCGATGAGCTTAATCGAAAAACATGTTCATGCTCCCGGAGCAAAATTTACGAAATATTGGGTTCTACCTAAAATTTCTAAAAAATCTCAAAAGTGACTTAAAAAAAAGTTATTTCTTTATGCGATTGTGGAAAAATTCGACGAAATATCAAAAAAATAAAACCAAAAATAACATCTGTAGATCGAAATCAATAAAGAGATCCCTTTTGCTAATTTTCGAAGATGCTTGGGAAAAGTCAAAAAATGTATATGGATTTTCAAAAATTGAGCTTTTGTTGAAATTAACAAAAAATCAACAAAAAATTGCGAGATGTAGATCTCGATGAGCTTAATCCAAAAACATAAGGTCTTGATGGTCCCAGACCAAGATTTTCGAAAAATTCGGTTTCAAAGTCGACATTTCAAAATTTCTCAAAAATTACATTTCTTTTGGCGGCTTTGGAAAAATTGTACAAATTTTCGAGAAAATAAAACCAAAAACATTTGGAGATCGAAATCGATAAAGAGATCCCTTTTGCTAATTTTCGAAAACGGTTGGGAAAAGTCATAAACATTTTATAGATTTTCAAAAATTTAGCTTTTGTTAAGTTGACTAAAAATCCACAAAAAAATCTGAAATGTTGATCTCGACGAGCTCAATCAAAAAACACAAGGTCTAGATGGTCCCAGATCAAGATTTTCGAAACATTCGGTTTCAAAGTTCAAAAATTACATTTCGTTTGGCGATTGCTGAAAAATTTTACGACTTTTCAACCAAATAAAACCAAAAACAACATCTGGAGATCGAAATCAATAAAGGAATCCCTTTTGGTAATCTCGAACGTGCTTGAAAAAAGTCAAAAATTTGATACAGGTTTTCAAAAATTGCCATATTTCTTCCGTCGATTCTGGAAAAATTGTAAGAATTTTCAAAAAAATTGAATCCAAAACGATTTTTGGAAATCGAGATGAACAAAGGAGTCTCTTTTGATAATTTTTAAAAATGCTTGGGAAAAGTCAAAAATTTTATATGGGTTTTCAAAAATTGAACTTTCGTAAAAGTTGACAAAAAATTCTGAAATATAGATTTCGACGAGCTTAAAAAACATGACAGGTTCATGGTTCCGGATCAAAATTTTCGAAATACTCGGTTTCGAGCTGGAATTTTCAAAATTTCTCAAAAATTACCATATTTCTTTTGGCGATTGTGGAAAAATTGTACGCATTTTCGAAAAAACAACCAAAAACAACATCTGGAGATCGAAATCAATAAAGGAATCCCTTTTGGTAATCTCGAACGTGCTTGAAAAAAAGTCAAAAATTTGACACAGGTTCTCAAAAATTGCCATATTTCTCCCGTCGATTCTGGAAAAAAAGTTAGAATTTTCAAAAAAATTGAATCCAAAACGATTTCTGGAAATCGAGATGAACAAAGGAATCTCTTTTGGTAATTTTCGAAAATGCTTGGGAAAAGCCAAAAATTTTATATGGGTTTTCAAAAATTGAACTTTCGTAAAAGTTGACAAAAAATTCTGAAATATTGATTTCGACGAGCTTAAAAAAACATGACAGGTTCAAGGTTCCAGATCAAAATTTTCGAAATACTCGGTTTCGAGCTGAAATTTTCAAAATTTCTCAAAAATTACCATATTTCTTTTCGCGATTATGGAAAAATTGTACGAATTTTCGAAAAAACAACCAAAAACAACATCTGGAGATCGAAATCAATAAAGGAATCCCTTTTGGTAATTTCGAATGTGCTTGAAAAAAGGCAAAAATTTGATACAGGTTCTCAAAAATTGCCATTTTTCTTCCGTCGATTCTGCAAAAAATGTAAGAATTTTCAAAAAAATTGAATCCAAAACGATTTTTGGAAGAAATCGAGATGAACAAAGGAATTCTTTTGGTAATTTTCGAAAATGCTTGGGAAAAGTCAAAAATTTTATATGGGTTTCCAAAAATTGAGCTTTTGTTAAAGTTGACAAAAAATTCTGAAATACACATCTCGACGAGTTTAAAAAAACATGACGAGTTCATGGTTCCGTACCAAAATTTTCGAACTATTTGGTTTCGAAGTCGGATTTTTAAAATATGTACTAAACATGCAAAAAAATAAACTCAAACAAATTGGATGTTACCTATATGGTCACTACACAAATTTTTGGATGCAGTACAGCTGTTTGTGAATCTACATTCTCTGTTTTAACCAGCATTTTAACCAAGTACCGTACTAATTTTTTGGACTTCGACAGGTTTTTACGAAAATTTAGCGGGAAAAATCGACGTTTCCAATTATTTTAATGTTCTTTCAAATATAAAAACTCAGAAAAATAAAGTAGTTATCTGAGTGTATTATTAAAATATAAATATTTACATGAAGCCCCCTCTGTCGACAAACTTGCCCCCCCTGAATAAGTTTTCTAGCTACGGGGCTCATGCACCTACGACTTCAAAGCCAGCTTGATGTACGCTCTTTCATAATCCCCCCGTGTTTATTGTACGTAAAATTGAGCTTATGCGGTGTCGGGCGATTAGCCATCGGCGCCATATTAAGTCGCATTAAAACTCCACGTGGGGTGATTAATTTTAACGACGTTCGTACCGGAATGTGTCTAATTAAGGGCCTGCGTCTGATGTTTTTCATATAATTAACACGAAACGAAATTCATTCTGCGAGAGCCGGGACAAGGGCCCTCGAGTAATACAAGCGCGAGATTATTTTATATTTTAAAAAAAGAGCAGATAAGCGACATTTTCCAGCCTGAAAATTGAACATCCTGCCTCGACGCAATTAGGAACCCACTTCATTAACTCGCTAATTTTGACATTAGAGAAGTCTTGGGATCCATTTGGGCCAGAAGGAGGTTGTACGCGAGCGGCGAGAATTAACTTTTTTCGCAACGACGAGCCAGCCAAGTTCGATAAAATATTCAAAAGCGCTCTTTAAATGTTTTTTTGCTTTTCTTTGTTTTAATAATTTATTTTCCGGTGGAGCTGCTCGAAAATTTAGAGCGGGATGGGGCGCTGAATAATATATTTAAGAATAAAATTTGAACACATGTCGGAAGTTTACGGCGCACTTCGCGTCGAGAAGTGCCACAAAGTTGTAAGTTGCGAAAGTTATATACGTGTTTTTAGACGGAGCCACACAGGTGAGCATTTGTCGTAACGTAGTGTGTTAATTGCGGGCGCGAACAAAAACGGCTTCGACGGAATGAGCTTAACTCAGATATACCCGAGTAAACACAACATAAAGGAGTGAAACGAATTGTATAAATTTTCGCACAAACTTAGAAAAAGATCAACTCTGCCTCCTTCCACGTATCCTCCCCGGCAAATCCATTTTTAACCGGGGATTTTCGCGTCGAGGTTCGATAATTCTTCGCCCTAATGAATAATGCAAACAAATAATGCTGCAAAGTACAACAGCATATTTGCATATAAATTTTCGCGTATGTTAAGTTATTTTATTTCGTCCCGGTCCCCCTCGGACTACACTCGCTTCCACTACAACAGTTTTATTTCGCGAGCCGATCCATAATTCACCTGTGGAGCTTCAGGTGGCGAGAATTATTGCGACTACGATAAGATACCGCTTTCAATACCAGCAGACGTCAAATTGAGGTAACAATGTGCCCGTAATGATACTTAAATGACTTTTTAACTTCCAATAAATCATGCCGATGCATCTGTTCCGTCTGGCACTCCACGAAATTGAATTCGAATGCGCTTCGAGGAGTGTGCGTTCGGCGTCGTAAAACACTACTCGAAAACGGTGAAGTGCGGACCTCATTAAAGAGCGATCGGAGCGAGGCGGTTTGGCTTTTTACGGATTTGAGTCGTCGTACCCGTGCATATTGTGCGCTGCAGGAGTCTAATCGCGTTAGAAAAAAATCACGTCATGAGTTTGCTTTATGGGTCCTAATGAACCCCCAAAGGCCCGTTTTCCCGAATCCGATCAATTACACTCATCTCGACGAAAAGGTCGCCACTTCACCCGATATTAAACATCGCCTATGAGAAAAAAGGAATTTCCACCTCTGGATATTTATTTTGCGGCGTTTCGCAACCCGGCACGTACCTCCGTCTGGATTTCCTACATAATTTCGCACTCGGTTTACGGATAGTCTGTAGGTATCTAAAACATTTAGCATTAGGTCGTAATGTGGCAATAACTGAGGGATGTAACGGTAATGCAACCGCAGGGATTAATAGCGCACACATGCGCAAATTGGTGCGGACGACGCCGCAAAGTCCCCGCTTTAATGAGCTCTTCGTATGCGATGGGACGCATTAAATCGAATTCCTCTCGGAAATTTAAATAAACGTATTCGTTTGTGTGGTTGGAGAAATGACGCGAATTATATCTGGGACGGGGTCAACCCAGGGTCCGACTTTGTTCACCGTTTTGACTAGCGATCTACACTGTACAATGTATTGACGCAAGGTGAACGCTCTACAAAAGATAGGTTAAAAACAACCCCGTAGCTAGAAAACTTATTCAGGGGGGGCAAGTTTGTTGACAGAGGGGGCTTCATGTAAATATTTATATTTTAATAATACACTCAGATAACTACTTTATTTTTTCTGAGTTTTTATATTTGAAAGATCATTAAAATAATTGGAAACGTCGATTTTTCACGCTAAATTTTCGTAAAAACCTGTCGAAGTCCAAAAAATTAGTACGGTACTTGGTTAAAATGCTGGTTAAAACAGAGAATGTAGATTCACAAACAGCTGTACTGCATCCAAAAATTTGTGTAGTGACCATATAGGTAACATCCAATTTGTTTGAGTTTATTTTTTTGCATGTTTAGTACATATTTTAAAAATCCGACTTCGAAACCAAATATTTCGAAAATTTTGTTACGGAACCATGAACTCGTCATGTTTTTTTAAACTCGTCGAGATGTGTATTTCAGAATTTTTTGTCAACTTTAACAAAAGCTCAATTTTTGGAAACCCATATAAAATTTTTTACTTTTCCCAAGCATTTTCGAAAATTACCAAAAGAATTCCTTTGTTCATCTCGATTTCTTCCAAAAATCGTTTTGGATTCAATTTTCTTGAAAATTCTTACATTTTTTGCAGAATCGACGGAAGAAAAATGGCAATTTTTGAGAACCTGTATCAAATTTTTGACTTTTTTCAAGCACGTTCGAAATTACCAAAAGGGATTCCTTTATTGATTTCGATCTCCAGATGTTGTTTTTGGTTGTTTTTTCGAAAATTCGTACAATTTTTCCACAATCGCCAAAAGAAATATGGTAATTTTTGAGAAATTTTGAAAATTCCAGCTCGAAACCGAGTATTTCGAAAATTTTGATCTGGAACCTTGAACCTGTCATGTTTTTTTAAGCTCGTCGAAATCAATATTTCAGAATTTTTTGTCAACTTTTACGAAAGTTCAATTTTTGAAAACCCATATAAAATTTTTGGCTTTTCCCAAGCATTTTCGAAAATTACCAAAAGAGATTCCTTTGTTCATCTCGATTTCCAGAAATCGTTTTGGATTCAATTTTTTTGAAAATTCTAACTTTTTTTCCAGAATCGACGGGAGAAATATGGCAATTTTTGAGAACCTGTGTCAAATTTTTGACTTTTTTTCAAGCACGTTCCAGATTACCAAAAGGGATTCCTTTATTGATTTCGATCTCCAGATGTTGTTTTTGCTTGTTTTTTTCGAAAATGCGTACAATTTTTCCACAATCGCCCAAAGAAATATGGTAATTTTTGAGAAATTTTGAAAATTCGAGCTCGAAACCGAGTATTTCGAACATTTTGATCCGGAACCATGAACCTGTCATGTTTTTTTAAGCTCGTCCAAATCTATATTTCAGAATTTTTTGTTAACTTTTACGAAAGTTCAATTTTTGAAAACCCATATAAAATTTTTGACTTTTCCCAAGCATTTTCAAAAATTATCAAAAGAGACTCCTTTGTTCATCTCGATTTCCAGAAATCGTTTTGGATTCAATTTTTTTGAAAATTCTTACAATTTTTCCAGAATCGACGGAAGAAATATGGCAATTTTTGAAAACCTGTGTCAAATTTTTGGCTTTTTTCAAGCACGTTCGAGATTACCAAAAGGGATTCCTTTATTGATTTCGATCTCCAGATGTTGTTTTTGGTTTTATTTGGTTGAAAAGTCGTAAAATTTTTCAGCAAACGAAATGTAATTTTTGAACTTTGAAACCGAATGTTTCGAAAATCTTGATCTGGGACCATCTAGACCTTGTGTTTTTTGATTGAGCTCGTCGAGATCAACATTTCAGATTTTTTTGTGGATTTTTAGTCAACTTCAACAAAAGCTAAATTTTTGAAAATCTATAAAATGTTTATGACTTTTCCCAACCGTTTTCGAAAATTAGCAAAAGGGATCTCTTTATCGATTTCGATCTCCAAATGTTGTTTTTGGTTTTATTTTCTCGAAAATTTGTACAATTTTTCCAAAGCCGCCAAAAGAAATGTAATTTTTGAGAAATTTTGAAATGTCGACTTTGAAACCAAATTTTTCGAAAATCTTGGTCTGGGACCATCAAGACCTTATGTTTTTGGATTAAGCTCATCGAGATCTACATCTCAAATTTTTTGTTGGTTTTTTGTTAATTTCAACAAAAGCTCAATTTTTGAAAATCCATATACATTTTTTGACTTTTCCCAAGCATCTTCGAAAATTAGCAAAAGGGATCTCTTTATTGATTTCGATCTACAGATGTTATTTTTGGTTTTATTTTTTTGATATTTCGTCGAATTTTTCCACAATCGCGTAAAGAAATAACTTTTTTTTAAGTCACTTTTGAGATTTTTTAGAAATTTTAGGTAGAACCCAATATTTCGTAAATTTTGCTCCGGGAGCATGAACATGTTTTTCGATTAAGCTCATCGAGATCTATATTTCAGAATTTTTTGTCAACTCTAACAAAAGCTCAATTTTTGAAAACTAAATAAATTTTGACTTTTCTTAGCATTTCCAAAAATTACCGAAAGTCATTCTTTTATTTATTTCAATCTTCAGATGTTGTTTTTGGTTTTATTTGATCGAAAATTTGTAAAATTTTTCTAGAATCGTCAAAAGAAATAGGAGTATAATTTTTGAGAAATTTTAAAAATTCGACTTGGAAACCGAATAGGAGCAAGACCTTATGTTTTTTGACTAAACTCGTCGAGATCTACATCTCAGAATTTTTTGTAGATTTTCAGCCAATTTCAACAAAAGCTCAATTTTTGAAAATCTATAAAAAAAATTTGACTTTTCCCACGCATTTTCGAAAACTAGCAGAAGGGATCTTTTTATTGATTTCGATCTCCAAATGTTTTTTTTTTTGGTTTTATTTTTTCGAAAATTCGTACAATTTTTCCAGAGCCGCCAAAAGAAATGTAATTTTTCAGAAATTTTGAAATGTCGACTTTGGAACCGAATTTTTGAAAAATCTTGGTCTGGGACCATCAAGACCTTATGTTTTTTGATTAAGCTCATCGAGATCTACATCTCAGAATTTTTTGTCTATTTTTTGTCCATTTCAATAAAAGCTCAATTCTTAGAAAATCCATATAACATTTTTGACTTTTCTCAAGTACCTACATAGTAGGCTATGGAATAAAATGTGACATGTTCATTTTTTTATGCGGTCAACATCAACGGTAAGGTGATATTGCCAAATAATATACCCTGTACGAAAATAAAGGTGGGGCGGGTGGGGCCAGTTAATATGCTTCGGCAATCGGCATTATATTGAAATTTTATTACTAATTTGAAATTTATAATGTATAGGTCTTCCAGAGGGGGCAACCACAACTGCTAGGGGGGGCTCAGCCCCTCTTGCCCCCCGTAGCTACGGGGCTGGTTAAAAAGCGCCCGGAAAATCGAGCAGCGGTGCGAAGATTAATTTATTATCAAGTCGATCGTCTTGTCACCTCTGAGCCCGAAATTGCTGCTTATGTTTTTTCACCACGTTATTTCCGCGTCGCCTGTTCGATCATTAATCGTAAACGTTATTGGTTTGGGGATAGGGTAACTCGAAGCGATATTGTGACCTTTTCGGGGTTAATTTTAGCATTTTATTGTGAATATTGTAACGCGACTATAAAAATTAATCTGCGCTTTTAATGGAAAGATTGACGGGAAGATTATTGCTTTACGACTCTTTACATCAAATACAGCAACGGGTTTAATATTAGGTCACGGTGCAAATATAGCAACCTAATTATACCCCGTCTTTTCGTACTTTGTTTTTATATATGTGTCGCAATTACACAAAATCTTGTCTCGACCGGTCCGGCAAAAAACCAAACTCCATTTAACTCCTAAACCCGATGGATTTAATTCATCCTGATTAGTCCTTTTGTGACGGCCATAAACGTTTTCGTCGCTCGTTCTCTTATCTGCAGGTACTAATACCGTTCCTCTCGGAGATATGTGTCTGTAATTAATTAGCGGCAAAACCCTCGCGCCCCTTCACCCTTCGCTCCGTTCCTTCGCAGGACTAATTTAATATGTTTGCTATGACGCTTTCATTCCTACATTCCAGTTTGCTTTAGCTTCATTACTGTTGCTAATCCATGTCGCTATCTGTTAAACGATCGCGGATGAATAGCAGAAACAAATAAAACGCGAGGAAGGTGAGGGAGTTAAAGATCGGGCGATAGCTGTTGGGGTGCCGTTGCCGCAACTACAAAAAAAGGGCCGGGAATAATCGATAGGGTCCGCAATTACGACCGGCTAAACTGCACCGAGTGCGACGCTCCAGGTCTCGTGCGACGCCCCAGGTCTCGATGACAGCAAAAATGCGCGCGACCGTCATAACCTTTCGTATTGTAGGTCAATTTCTCTCCGATAGGGTAATTCCGCTTTAAAGTTGCATCTCGGGCGGCTGCGGCTGTAATTATTCGTACGCGGTAGCGGTTTGACGCGTACGCGTTTCTCAGCCCGCGGACGTGCGGGAAAGTCGCGACCGGCCCCAGTCACAGCCGCCGCGACTTTAATTTGGAAAGAAGCGTAAATCACAAAGATAAACAAAATAATCGCCGAGATAAATCTCGTTTTTTTGTGCAACCCTTCCACTTCTCGCGGAACTTGTTTGCATATCCGTTCTTTTGTCTCGGCGTTCGTTTCGCACTTCATATTTCGTCTGGTTAAGCCGCGAACCCGCCGCAATAGTCTAGAAAATTAGACAGATGATGAATACGAGTCGACGCCTAACCTCGGCTAGTGGACGATAAATCACTTCGAAGGCGCATTCCGCCGAGACAGAGGCTTACTAAATAATCCTTACACTGTATTATATCATTTAATGGCGCGTCTGAGTGCGCCTGGGGCAATCTTGGACGACTTATAAAACTCAATTAGGGTGGACGACGGGCCGCAGCCTACCCCGGTGTGGTATTAGCGGAAGTCAAAGCGAATTTATGACCCTTTTCAACTACAACCGCGGGCTGTGTTTCGATGACGGACGTGGTGGAGAGTCGGTAGGATTAACTCTCGAGAGTCAAAGCGAGTGGAAAAACTGGTCGGCTAAAACAGCCATTTTTGGCAACGATGACGGATCCCTCCCACGTGCCGGTAATCTACCTTTTCGCGGTGGCGGCGTCTTGCGCCGCCCCCCGAGCGCACGTGACAAACACGGCATTAATATTAATACAGGTAATCAAACAGGCAGCGACGTCGCCTATAAATCAACCGGAGCGCGATCCATATCGCATATATGCAAAACAGGTCCTGGATGGACGATCCGGGCATTGAATAGCAAGTGGCCGAGCCATCCGTCAATTCCGCCCTCGCTGCTCCACTATTTACGGAACGGATCAGCTGATCCTGATTTATTTACGGCACGACAGTACCTTTAACGTCGAGCAAATATCCCTCATTTACCGATTCGATGGGGAGATTTCCGGCGGCCATCATTTTTCTTCGTTCGGAAAAATGTTATGCGAACGGACGATCGGTTTGTTAACTAGGAACAAAGACGGATCGGGAATCTCGTTTTCGGTTCGGTCGGTGAATGCATTAGACCGACCGGCCGGAAGACGGGACGGTCGCCAACCGGAAGCACGGCCCGTATTTCCGGAGGGACGTTCCTTGGCTTGGCTTTCCGTTTGTTTCGGAAAATAAGCGCGCTTAATTCCACGGAATTAACGCAGGGTGCTTCTTGCACGTGGTGAAAATCGACGGGTTAGAGTATGTTCGAGATTGAGCTTCTTTGTTCTCTAATTGAGTTAGCACTCTTTCTCGGTGAGGATTTAATTTTCTCATTTCTGTAAAACGTTCAGCAATAACCGTCTATGAAAGAAAGCACGTAAGCGGCACGGATTGTTGCTGGTTTTGATCATTGTCAGGAGCGACCGCAAAATTGTCTCATCACGACACATTTCATTATGCAACGAGAACAACAACATGTACAATGAAATTTAATTCAGTTTCATAAATCGTTAGTTTTTCTTAAAAGCTCATTCGGCTTGCAATTTCAGGCAGCGTCTTAAGCGCGTCTCGAAGCTGAAATTACAAACTGACAATCAGGGAGGAATGCACAACAGCTTTGTTCGACACGACCGACGCTATTTTTATCTTGAAAAAAGAACATGTTATTTCGGGTTTTTGTCGCCTGAAAATAATTTCAGTTGCGCGAAACATCAGCAAGTCGAAGAAGCTGACACAACCTGATCTCGTTGACAATCCAACGTCGGGTGATTAATGGAAGGAAACCGCAGCAACAACGTCTTTACCGTCGTCTAAGTTCGCATAGACATCCGGAGATTACGGTGCCGGACCGGCCTGATTTATTAACACATTCCTCACTTTACCGTGGATCATTGAACATTCACATAGCGAACGGTAATCAATATTTCATAGCAGATGCTAACGGGATAACCAGGGCCCAAACCGAAACATTATCGGACCCGGCCGGCGCACAACGGGCACACGGACCTGTCGATCTTGAAAAAATGTGTCGTGGTCGTGGAAGGGCGGATTTGCGCTTCAAACTCCAAAAATGGGATACGTTTTGTTTTACTAGAAGCGCTAAAACTGGTGCAAATTTACAGCTGCTCGAACTTATGGAAGCATAACTAGTGTGATACGTAACTGAAATTTGCTCAGGAAAATCCCCTCGAATGCAGAGTTAACCAAGAGCGTAGTCAAATAGAAATTTATGGCTCGGAGCTTCCACGAGCTGAACTAAATTACTGAAAAGTGGAAACAGTTTTTAGGTCTTTGAAATCTGATTTGTTTTCTTATGAGATTTGCACGAATTGAGTTACTTCTAGTGTACGACAGAGTGAAAAATTTGGTCCAAAGTTATTTCGACAGAAGTTCCCTCGCTTCTGAAGTAAAAAGTACAAATACAATGAATATTGTTTCTCTGAAAAATTATAAAATTTGATTTTGCCGAATTTTACTTTTTCGTGATAACCTCCATGGACTAAAAACAATATAGAAGGTACTAGTCACACTATAATAGAAAAAAAGAAGGTTTCGCGTTCTTAATAAAAGATAGCCGAGAAGGTTTCACATTCATAAAAAATATTTCGTGCCCCCGAGAAGCTTTACATTTTTAAGAAAGACAATTGGGTCCCCGACAAGGTTTCACATTCTTAAAAAAATACATTTAGGCCCCCGACAAGGTTTTACAATTTTAAAAAAGCCAATTGGGACCCCCGAGACGGTTTTACATTCTTAAAAAAATACATTTAGTGCCCCCGAGAAGGTTTTACAATTTTAAAAAAGCCACTTGGGACCCGCGAGAAGATTTTACATTCTTAAAAAATATTTGGTGCCCCCGAGAAGCTTTACATTTTTAAGAAAGAAAATTGGGACCCCGACAAGGTTTCACATTCTTAAAAAAATACATTCGGGGTTCCCGAGAAGGTTTTACAATTTTAAAAAATCCAATCGAGACCCCCGGGAAGGTTTTACATTCTTAAAAATATTTGGTGCCCCGAGAAGCTTTACATTTTTAAGAAAGACAATTGGGACCCCTGACAAGGTTTCACATTCTTAGAAAAATACATTTAGGGCCCCCGAGAAGGTTTTACAATTTTAAAAAAGCCAATTGGGCCCCCGAGATGGTTTTACATTCTTAAAAAATATTTGGTGCCCCCGAGAAGCTTAACATTTTTAAGAAAGACAATTGGGACCCAGACAAGGTTTCACATTCTTAGAAAAATACATTTCGGGCCCCCGAGAAGGTTTTACAATTTTAAAAAAGCCAATTGGGACCCCCGAGATGGTTTTACATTCTTAAAACGTATTTGGTGCCCCCGAGAAGCTTTACATTTTTAAGAAAGACACTTGGGACCCCCGACAAGGTTCACATTCATAAAAAAATATATTTGAGGTCCCGAGAAGGTTTTACAATTTTAAAAACGCCAATTGAGACCCCCGAGAAGGTTTTACATTGTTAAAAAAATACATTTAGGGCCCCCGAGAAGGTTTTAAAATTTTAACAAAGCCAATTGGGACCACCGAGATGGTTTTACATTCTTAAAAAATATTTGGTGACCCCGGGAAGCTTTACATTTTTAAGAAAGACAATTGGGACCCCCGACAAGCTTTCACATTCTTAAAAAAATACATTTAGGCCCCCCGAGAAGGTTTTACAATTTTAAAAAAGCCAATTGGGACCCCCGAGATGGTTTTACATTCTTAAAAAATATTTGGTGCCCCCGAGAAGCTTTACATTTTTAAGAAAGACAATTAGGACCCCCGACAAGCTTTCACATTCTTAAAAAAATACATTTGGGGCCCCGAGAAGGTTTTACAGTTTTAAAAAATCCAATCGAGACCCCGAGAAGGTTTTACATTCTTAAAAAAATACATTTAGGGCCCCAAGAAGGTTTTACAATTTTAAAAAAGCCACTTGGGACCCCCGAGAAGGTTTTACATTTTTAAAAAATATTTGGTGCCCCGAGAAGCTTTACATTGTTAAGAAAGACAATTGGGACCCCGGACAAGGTTTCACATTCTTAAAAAAATACATTTAGGGCCCCGAGAAGGTTTTAAAATTTTAACAAAGCCAATTGGGACCACCGAGATGGTTTTACATTCTTAAAAAATATTTGGTGACCCCGGGAAGCTTTACATTTTTAAGAAAGACAATTGGGACCCCCGACAAGCTTTCACATTCTTAAAAAAATACATTCGGGGCCCCCGAGAAGGTTCTACAATTTTAAAAAAGCCCAATTGTGAACCCCGAGAAGGTTTTACATTTTTAAGAAAGACAGTTGGGATCCCGAGAAGGTTTCTCATTCTTAAAAAAGAACATTTGGCACCCCCGAGTAGGTTTTACACTTTTATGTTATTTACCAAAATAGGTTTAATTTTAGCAAGTACTGGCCCTGCCCACCTGCCTTCTCTTTTCTCAGCGGATGTCATTTGCCGAAACCACTCTTAACAGATACTAGCCCACCCACCCTTTCTTTTCTTAGAGTGTCATTTGCCAAAATTAGTTTTATCTTAGCAGATACTAGCCCCGCCCGCCCGCCCTCTATTTTTGCGATTTTGGCAAATGACATACCCTCTAAGAAAAAGAGGGTGAGTGGGCGGGGTTAGTACCTTCTACGACAAAGAGTGATTTTGGCAAATGAGATACTCTGTAAGAAAAGAGGGGGTGGGTGGGCGGGGCTAATACTTTCTAAGATGAGACTAATTTTGGCAAATAATGACGTATCCTCTAAGAAAAGAGAGGGCGGGCGGGCGGGGCTAGTACTTGGTAAAATAAGATCGATTTTGGCAAATTGCATACTCTCTAAGAAAAGAGAGGATGGGTGAGCGGGGCTAGTACCTGCTAAGATAAGAATGGTTCTGGCAAATGAGATACCCTCTAAGAAAAGAAATGGCAGGTGGGCGGTGCTAGTACCTGGTAAAATAGACCGATTTTGGCAAATGACATACCTTCGAAGAAAAGACAAGGCGGGTGGGCGGTGCTAGTATCTACTACGACAAGAGTGATTTTGGCAAATGACATACTCTTTAAGAAAAGAGAGGGTGGGTGGGCGGGGCTAATACCTGTCAAGACAAGAGTGATTTTGGCAAATGAGAAACCCTCAAAGAAAAGAGGGTGGGTGGGCGGGGCTAATACCTTCTAAGGTAAGAGTGATTTTGGCAGATGAGATACCTTCTAAGAAAAAAGAGGGTGGCTGGCCGGGGCTAATACCTGCTACGACAAGAGTGATTTTGGCAAATGAGATACCTTCTAAAAAAAAGAGGGTGGGTGGGCGGGGCTAATACCTGCTACGACAAGAGTGATTTTGGCAAATGAGATACCCTCTAGGAAAAGAGAGGCCCAGTGGGCGGTATAGTACCTGCGAAGATAAAACTGATTTGGGCTTTTCTTAGAGGGTATATCATTTGCCAAAATCAGCCTTATCTTAACAGCTACTAGCCCCACCCACCCACCCGCTCTTTTTTTAGAGGCTATATGACTTGCCAAAATCACTCTTATCTTGTCATAAGTCATCTTCTCTTTTCTTAGAGAATATGTCATTTGCCAAAATCAGCCTTATCTTAGCAGCTACTAGCCCCTCCCACCCACCCTCTGTTTTCGTAGAAGATATCTCATTTGCCAAAATCACTCTTATCTTAGTATAAGTCATCGTCTCTTTTCTTAGCGGATATGTCATTTGCCAAAATCAGCCTTATCGTGACAGGTATTAGCCCCACCCACCCACCTTCTGTTTTCTTTAAGGATATCTCATTGCCAAAATCACTCTTGTCATAGCAAGTACTAGCCCCGCCCACCCACCCTCTCCTTTCATAGAAGATATCTCATTTGCCAAAATCACTCTTGTCGTAGCATAAGTCATCCTCTCTTTTTTTAGCGGATATGTCATTTGCCAAAATCAGCCTTATCATGACAGGTATTAGCCCCACCCACCCACCCTTTCTTTTCTTTAAGGATATCTCAATTGCCAAAATCACTCTTGTCGTAGCAGGTACTAGCCCCGCCCACCCACCCTCTCCTTTCATAGAAAATATCCCATTTGCCAAATTCACTCTTATCTTAGTATAAGTCATCCTCTCTTTTCTTAGCGGATATTTCATTTGCCAAAATCAGCCTTATCATGACAGGTATTAGCCCACCCACCCACCCTCTCTTTTCTTTAAGGATACCTTATTTGCCAAAATCACTCTTGTCGTAACAGGTACTAGCCCCGCCCACCCACCCTCTCTTTTCATAGAAAATATCTCATTTGCCAAAATCAATCTTAGTATAAGTCATCCTCTCTTTTCTTAGGGGATATGTAATTTGCCAAAATCAGCCTTATCATGACAGGTATTAGCCCCACCCACCCACCCTCTCTTTTCTTTAAGGATATTTCACTTGCCAAAATCACTCTTGACGTAGCAGGTACTGGCCCCGCCCACCCACCCACCCTCTCTTTTCATAGAAGGTATCTAATTTGCCAAAATTACTCTTATCTTAGCATAAGTCATCTTCTCTTTTCTTAGAGGTTATGTCATTTGCCTAAATCAACTTTTTCATAGCAGGTATTAGCCCGCCCACCCAGCCTGTCTGTTCTTAGCAGGCATCTCATTTGTCAAAATCGGTCTAGCGGACGGGTGGGTTAGTACTGCTAAGATGAGGCTGATGTTTGCAAATGACATACCCTCTAAGAAAAGAGAGGGTGGGTGGGCGGGGCCAATACCTGACAAGATAAGAGTGATTTTATCGGAATTTTTAGAAATTTTAAAAAATTCGCATTTCATACCGATTCTAACGAATATTTTGCTCCGTGCCCATAAACATTCTATATTTTTGGAATCAGCAAATCGAGATCTACATCCTTGAATTTTTTCAGACTTTTTAGACAACTGTTTTTTTTTAATGAAATTTTTTCAATGATCCCCCTTCTTCAAATTTCAATTTGACATTTTCGAAACTTAACTAAATACATTTTCTTGTACATTTCGAGTACTAGAACTCACTTCCGGCCTCGTTTCTTTGATTACTGCAAACCGTTTTCCCAGAATCGACGGTTGAAAAATCGAAAATTTTAGAAATTTTCAAAAATTCGCATTTCATACCGATTCTAGCGAATATTTTGTTCGGTGACCATTAACATTCCATATTTTTGAAATCAGCAAATCGAGATCTACATCCCTGAATTTTTTCAGAATTTTTAAACAACTTTTTTTTTAGTGAAATTTTTCCATTGGTCCCCCTTCTTCAAATTTCGGCCAAATTCGTCTCTTTTCTTAGCGGATATGTCATTTGCCAAAATCAGTCTTATCATGACAGGTATTAGCCCCACCCACCCACCCTCTCTTTTCTTTAAGGATATTTCACTTGCCAAAATCACTCTTGTCGTAGCAGGTATTAGCCCCGCCCTCCCACCCACCCTCTCTTTTCATAAAAGGTATCTAATTTGCCAAAATTACTCTTATCTTAGCATAAGTCATCTTCTCTTTTCTTAGAGGATATGTCATTTGCCTAAATCAGCCTTATCATAGCAGGTACTAGCCTCGCCCACCCACCCTCTCTTTTCTTAACAGGTATCTCATTTGTCAAAATCGGTCTAGCGGACGGGTGGGGTTAGTACCTGCTAAGATGAGGCTGATGTTTGCAAATGACATACTCTCTAAGACAAGAGAGGGTGGGTGGGCGGGGCTAATACCTGTCAAGATAAGAGTGATTTTGGCAATTGAGAAACCCTCTAAGAAAGAGAGGGTGGGTGGGCGGGGCTAATACTTGTCAAGATAAGAGTGATTTTGGCAAATGAGAAACCCTCTAAGAAAAGAGAGGGTGGACGGGTGGGGTTAGTACTTGCTAAGATAAAATTGATTTTAGCGAATGACGTATCCTCCAAGAAATTTTGTTAAATTATTTAAGAACTAGAACAGTTTCAAATTCTGGTCGGAATTTTCCAAAAATAGGACACCAAAATCCCTCAAAATTGTTTTAAATAATTTACAAAAAAAATATCCATGGGTCCCCAAAATAATACACGCACCCATGGTGTAAAATAAAACCCCAGGGGATTTAAAATTAACTGCGAAAATTGAAAGCTTTTACTATTTTTCCCAGACTCACCAGTTCCAGACATGCACCTGGAGCAACCTACAAATTCCGCAAAACTAGAAGTACGGACGATGTAAAATATATTTAAAGCAGATAACCAACGAAAAATGTCCTCTCAGTAATAGTAACATGCAGAACTTGGAGTGTTTATCTTTATAGAAACTATGATTATCACGGTCAAATGCCAAGGATGCTATGCGATTTTATTATGACGTCATCAACATAGATAATATTAGTCACAGCGGCTCAGCGCATGTTTTAGTCCTTAGGAACTTGTAAATAAAATAGTTCATTTAGGAACAATTTGTACAAGTTTTCAGAGATTAAGAATGGAATTTAATAAAACCAAGGAAAAATCGCCTGCCTCGGCGTACGAAAGGAGAAGATTGATAGCCGAGCAACAATAAAACGCTTACTAAACAAGTTCGAGTTGAAAAAAAAAAAAACTTAAAAACTAATTAAATTGTTGTACAAACTACGACATTGTCTCCTACATTGATTATAACTGATGACCGGTCACCGTAATTCCATCCTCTTAAGTGACTCTCCCGGGATCGTCACACCTCCACTTTTATTATCATCGTTTTAATTAGGATACACCGCCGTCCCGCCGCCCCCGAAAGAAAATCTCTTCCGCGCGATAAACCTTCCCGCGGCTTTCGGCAACTTCATAATAACCCATCAAGCATTCCACCCCCAAGTGAAAAGATCATACCGACACGTCTGCGATAACCCTCGACTTCCTTGCCTCTCTAAACACACATCAGGCTAATTTAGCACGGAGACAATTTGCATATAAATATACTCCTCGGTGCATGAGCACACGTATATATGGTGTACAGTGTGCACCTAATTAACTGGCTTGTGTGGAGGCCATAATGAACAAGAGATACGTCTCCTACTGGATTATGGCAATACATCACGGCCTTATCCCGGCCTAGGAGTCGCCATGTAATCTACGCCGTGCGTGACTTGATCGTCGCGGTTGACACGCGTCGGATGGTAATCCCCAAAGACGGCCATCTTCGCACCTGAGAGCACCAAGAACCCCATTTGCATATAAATTGGCGAGATGACGACGCATAGACGGACACTTGAAGAGGGATTGTTTCGGATCCAGTAAATATGAGGGAACGCAGATCAGACAGACTTGTGTTTGTTTTTTAATAGGTGCGTGAATTAGTTGAAGCTAGTTTATCCTACACGTGCGAAAGTTCCGGGCCCACACATAAAGCTCGGAAAGTCCCATTTACATCCTCGCATGTTTGCCATAACGACGTTGTTCAAACAGCTACATGAAATAATTAACCTGTGAATTAAAACAACAGAAAACGGGCACAAAACGCTAGTTTTTGCCGCAACTAATTATTGTTTCGTTTGTGCGAAGCGGTTGTATGGCACGGGTCGGCCCTGGATTATTCGACTTTGTTATTTTTGTGTTAGTGCTAATGGAACAAAAATTACGCGGCTTTATCGCGACGGAATTGGCTTAATTTTTCCGCTCGATTGATTTGCATAACGGCAAACTTGGCCGATGCAGAACGTCAAGGCCTTGGGGTTGTTCGCCGACCCGCGACGCTCCCATCGGAAATCGATGGCAGACACCTCAGTGAAATAATCGTCGTGTGGCAGTCGTCATGTACAATCACACGCAAATGTTTTGAGCCTATGGGCGGATCGTTTTTGCCTGCCCTCACCGAAGAAGGCGGTCCAAATCCTTCGAGGGCAGAATTTGTAGATAGGCTCAAACTACAACGAAACTTACATTTTACTCTATAAAATTTTATTGACAATAACGGGACGGACAGTAGTTATATATACATTTGGTAAGAAATATTTATGGCTCACACCAGTTCTCTCGAATTTGTCCGAGAAGATTTAGCAGGTAGTTGTTCCCATAAAATAATGGTTACTTTCGTTCGTGAGTAACGATGGTCCGGACATGAATTATTTTACTTTCTAACATCTTTCGACCAATTGTTCCGTATAAAAAATTTCATCACTTTTTCAAATGAAATACTCTTAAAAAAAAAACGATATTGTCGTTGAGTGACATGTAACTGGCATAATAATAAAAACGTGCCATTTTTTGTTAACTGATATTTTTTTCATAAATGTCGCAAAATTATTAAATTTGTCTAATCATCCCCACCAATAATGTGATGACGTCACTTCAAATTTATGCATAGTAAATGGGTTTTAAATTGTATACAGTAACACAGTCCTACACATGTAGTTTATGACTCCGTGTTGAGAAACGTCCAAATTTTTGGAAAAAAAATCAAAATTATAAAACAATATTTTGCAATTTAATTTTGAATTTGCAAAATCGAATATTTTGAAATCTTGCAGATGTTTTAAAATCATGATAAACATGATACATTTTTAATTAAAATATATTTGCTTATCCCCTCTAAAAAATTTATGACGTCACCTCAAAATTTTGCAGAATAAATCCTATCTTAAATGTAGAAAATATGATGAGTTTTATACTTGTGATTTATCACTGCATTAATATTTTTTAGATTTGGTTATACAGGGTGTCTCAAAAAAGCAACAATATTTGATTAATCAAATATGCCCAAAATCAAAAATCGGAAAAACTGAAATTCACTAATGCAAAAAACAGAAAATCGAAAAATACAAATCGTAAAAATCGAAAATCTAAAAGTGGCTAATCAAAAAATCGAAAATTCAATGAAATCAAATACCTAGGTCGATCGAAAAGTGGAAATTCACAAACCTCAAAAATCGAAAAATCGAGAATTGAAAAACGGGAAAACCAAAAAATCGAAAAGTCAAAAATTTGTAATATTGAAAATTAAAAAAATCAAAAACAAAAATAAAAAAATCGGAAATTAAAATAATCAAAATGTATAAATAAAAAAAAAATTGCAAAGGCTAAAAACTGAAACGAACAGAAAAATCGAAAAAGCAAAAAATTGGAAAAACAAAAATTCGAAAAATCTAAAATCGAAAAAGTGGAAAATCGAAAATCTGAATAAAGAAATTTGGATATTCTGAAAATTGGAAAATCGAAAACCAAAAAATCGGAAAGTAACAAAATTGAAGTCTAACAGTTGAGAATGGAAAAATTGAAAAACCGAAAATTCTAAAAATCGACAATGGACAAATTGAAAATCGCAAAATTCGACTACTCAAATTTTCTAAAAATCAAAAAATCATAAAACTGAAAAATCCAAAACTCTAATCATCGAAAGTCTGAAAACTGAAAATCGAAAATTCTGAAAAGCGGAAAATAGAATATCGAAAAATTTAAAAGAAAGAAAATTGAAATCTAAAAATCGAAGAATGGAAAAATTAAAAATCAAAAATTCGAAAAATCAAAACCGAAAAGTTCAAAGATTTAAAAAGGAAAATCGAAAAAAACAAAAATCTGAAAATTGAAACTCGAAAATTCGGAAAATCGAAAAGTAAAAAAATTGAGGTCTAAAAGCTGAATAATGGAAAACTGAACAATCGAAAAATCGAAAAGCCGAAAAATCGAAAATTCAATGAATATAATACGTAGGTCGATCGAAAAACCGGAAATTCACAAATCTGAAAAATCGGAAATTTGCAAGATTGAAAAACCGAAAATTGAAAAATCAAAAAAACCGAAAAATGGAAAATTCAAAAATCGAAAAATAGGAAAACAGAAAATTCGAAAATTCATAATATTGAAAACTCTAAAAGTCGGCGGTTCAAAAATCAAAAAGTAAACAAATTTCAAAGCCTAAAAAGTGACGAACAGAAAAATCGAAAACTCGTAAAATCATAAAGTGGAAAATCGAAAATCGAAATATCGAGAATCGACAAATTAAAAAACCGAAAAATCGAAAAATTAAAAAATCGGGAATCGAAAAATGAAAAAAAAAACGAAAATTCAAAAATCGAATAATCCGAAACTAAAATAATAGAAAAGGGGAAAAGTAAAAATTGCAAAGTCTAAAACTGACGAACAGAAAAATCGAAAAATTAAAAAGAATCAAAAAATATCTAAAAATGGAAAAATCGAAATGCTCAAAAATCGAAAATTCGATTAATCAATATTCTAAAAATCGAAAAAACGGTCACAAATCCACAAATCTGAAAAATCGAAAATCGAAATATCGAGACTGGAAAAATTAAAAAACTGAAAAATTGAAAAATCCCAAATCGAAAAATGAAAAAACCAAAAATTCAAAAATCAAACTATCCGAAAGTAAAATAATCGAAAAATGGAAAAATAAAACAAATCGCAGAACCATAAAAACCGAAACAAACAGAAAAATCGAAAAACCAAAAAATCGGAGAGAAACAAAATTAAAGTCTAAAAGGTGAGAATGGAAAAATTGAAAAACCGAAAATTCTAAAAATCGACAATGGACAAATTGAAAATCGCAAAATTTAAATTGAAAAATTGAACATAGAAAAATCGATGAATTGAAAAATCGAAAATTCGACTACTCAAATTTTCTAAAAATCGAAAAATCATAAAACCGAAATATCCAAAATTCCAATGGTCGAAAGTCTGAAAACTGAAAATCGTAAATTCTGAAAAGCGGAAAATAGAATATCGAAAAATTTAAAAGAAAGAAAATTCAAGTCTAAAAACCGAAGAATGGAAAAATTAAAAATCAAAAATTCGAAAAATCAAAACCGAAAAATTCAAAGATTTAAACAGAAAATCGAAAAATCAAAAATCTGAAAATTGAAACTCGAAAATTTGGAAAATCGAAAAGTAAAAAAATTGAAGTCTAAAAGCTGAAAAATGGAAAACTGAACAATCGAAAATTCGAAAATCAAATATCGAAAAGCCGAAAAATCGAAAATTTGACAAATCAGATATGCGAAAAACAGAAAATCTGAAAATGCAAAACTGGAAAATCAAAAATCTAAAAATGGAAAAACCGAAAATCGAAAATTCAATGAATCTAATACGTAGGTCGATCGAAAAACTGGAAATTCACAAATCTGAAAAATCGAAAATTTGCAAGATTGAAAAACCGAGAATTGAAAAATCAAAAACCGAAAAATAGGAAAACAGAAAATTCGAAAATTCATAATATTGAAAACTCTAAAAGTCGACAATTCAAAAATCGAAAAATAAACAAATTTCAAAGCCTAAAAAGTGACGAACAGAAAAATCGAAAACTCGTAAAATCATAAAGTGGAAAATCGAAAACTGGAAATTGAAAAATCGGAGATTGGAAAATCGAAAATCGAAATATCGAAAATCGACAAATTAAAAAACCGAAAAATCGAAAAATTAAAAAATCGGAAATCGAAAAATGAAAAAAAGAACGAAAATTCAAAAATCGAATAATCCGAAACTAAAATAATAGAAAAGTGGAAAAGTAAAAATTGCAAAGTCTAAAACTGACGAACAGAAAAATCGAAAAATTAAAAAAAATCGAAAAATTTAAAAAAATGGAAAAATCGAAATGCTCAAAAATCGAAAATTCGATTAATCAATATTCTAAAAATCGAAAAAACGGACACAAATCTACAAATCTGAAAAATCGAAAATCGAAATATCGAGACTCGAAAAATTAAAAAACCGAAAAATTGAAAAATTCCAAATCGAAGAATGAAAAAACCAAAAATTCAAAAATCAAACTATCGGAAAGTAAAATAATCGAAAACTGGAAAAATAAAACAAATCGCAGAACCATAAAAACTGAAACAAACAGAAAAATCGAAAAACCACAAAATCGGAAAAACGAAAATTGAAAAATCGCAAATCGAAAAATCGTAAAATCAGAAAATGGAAAATCGAATACTCGAAAATTGAAAAATCGAAGGTCGAAAAATAAAAAACCGAAAAATCGAAAAATTTAATGATTAATGGAAAATCGAAAAATCGAGAATAGAAGAATTAAAAAACCGGAAAATTGAAAAATCGGAAATCGAAGAATTAAAAACGTAAAATCGGAAAGTAAAATATAATCGAAAAATGCAAAAAAATTGCAGCAAAGTCTAAAAACTGACCAGCAGAAAAATCAACAAATCGAAAAACGGAAAAACCAAAAACTCGAAAATTCAAAATACCGCAAATTTGAAAAATCAGAAAATGGGAAAGTAAAAAAAATCGAAAAGTTGATAGAAAAATGGAAACTGAAAAATCTAATTAGATGAAACGGTTGGTCGAAAAATCGAAAATCGAAGTGACCTTTTTTTGAGACAGGCTGTATAACTAAATCTAAAAAATATTACTGCAATGAAAAATCACAGGTACTGACTCATCATATCAAATTTTGCCATGACGTCATGCATTTTTTGGCGAAGACAAGCAAATACATTTTGATCGTGGCTTTGAGAGTATTCTTCGACTTTCGTTCCATTTCAAAATTTACTCTTTGTATATTTCAGTGGTCACAACGAGTTCACTAACTACGCTGAAGTATGCAAATATTAAATTTGTCACCGAAAAGATGTCGGAAGTAATAAATTATCCTATCGGTCGAAGAACGTTCGGTCCGGTGTTACACCTCGACCCAAGAGAGACCGCAGTAAAGGATAACAAATGGAACGGATAAAATAAAGCGTCAAATATGATTAATAAACTTTAAACCAAAATTATGAATTTAATAAATATGGTCGGCACAATTAGACCTAATATTAGTGTGATTTTGAGCATATTCTCGATATTATTAGAGCAGGACAGGTTTTTTTTTTCTAACTAATTGACAAGATTTCAAAGTATTCAGTTTTGCAATTCTTGATTTCTTCAATAAAATAAATTGACTCAGTCGTTATTTTTTTTTTTAATCACCCTGTATGTATAAACAAATCAAAAAAATATTAATGGAATGGTAAATCACAAGTATAGACTCATCATATTCTGAACATTTTAGATAGGGTATTTATAAAATTAAAACTAATTCAGAATAAGTATTTATAAAATTAAAACTAATTCAGGGTAAGAATTTGGTCAACACGTAAATTTCGTTGTAGTTTGAGCCTACCTACAAATTCTGCCCTTGGACGATTTGGACCGCCTTCTTCGGTGACGACCGGCAAAAATAATCCGCCCATAGGCTCAAAACATTTGCGTGCGATTGTACATGTACGAGTAGTTCGGCAAAAACCCCCCTAATCGTTTTTAATAATCCACTTAGACATACCGCACGCTAAATGCGGACCGCTTTGCTTACGATTCTGTGACGAAAGCGTATTAAGTGCTCATAAATCGGTTTTAGTGAAAGCGAATAGACTCCGACTTGCCACAACAGTTAGGACAGAGCGTCAAAGAAAATTACAGCGACCCGGCGCATCCGCCCGAATGCAAAATTTAAGGGTTGTCCGGTTAATAGACGTACAAAGATTATCAAGTCGCCTGTACTAAATGACGTACAAAAAAATTAGTGGTCTGTCAAATTTTTGTAAACCTGTTCATATATTACTTAAAGGTTCGTTCGAATTAGAATTTTAATCACACTGTGCAAAATGGTGAGAACCGAAAATGAACAGTTTGCTAAACGAGTTGTGCATTATTATTTAAACCAAGCCGATCGACAAAAATGTCTTACTGTGCAACACTTCCAACAGGAAGGAATAGCTCGATCGACTATATACACAATTTTGCAGCGGTTTGAAGCTACCAAATCGCTTGCATACAAGAAAATTCCTGGTAAGCCAGCTACACAAGCCACCCCAAAAGTATTAAATGCCATTTCCAAGATGTTCGAAAAAAATCCTTCACTTTCCGTCCGAGCTGCTGCAAGACGATTAAATATTGCGAAGTCAACTCTTAGCGACATCAAAATTAAAAAGTTGGGCATCAAAGCACGGGTCAAACAAAAGGCCCCTAAATATATAAAACAGCAAAAAGAACGTGCAAAAACTGCCTGCCGAAAAATTTATAAAAGTGGTCTTCGTAAAATACTTGTTCTTGATGACGAGACTTACGTTCCTATAGATCCAGCAGATATCCCGAAACGAGAATTTTTCCACTGTTCTGACCCAAGTAAAGTGAGTTATGATGATAAAGTTAAACAGCGTGCAAAATTTGCGAAGAAATATTTAGTTTGGTTGGCCATCAGTGAAAATGGACAAATTTCGGACCCTTTTATAACAGACCAAAATATAACTTCTCAAGTGTATTTGACTGAGTGTATTAAACGTAGGTTAATTCCCTTCATTCAAGGCATTGGCAAAAATGATGTATTGTTTTGGCCCGACCTGGCAACAGTACATTACGGCAAAATTGTCACTTCATTCCTAAATACAGAAAATATCAGTTTTGTACACAAAAATGAAAATGCCCCTAACGTTCCTCAAGCTCGAGGAATCGAACGTTTTTGGGCTTTATGTAAAGAGGAATATTCAAAAAGAAAGACCCCACCAAAAAATTTGAATGGTTTCAAAAGAATTTTCAAAATAATTGTACAAAAAGTGGCAGAGAAGTCAGGAAAAGTTGTCATGGACAGTGCATGGAAGAGACTTCGAGAAATCGGTTACCATGGCATTGACGGTACTGGCAGTCAATCATAATTATTTTGTTGTGAATCCTTTACTATAATAAAATTTTGTTGCTGAATCCATTGTAATACATTAATCAAAAATGAATATTCAATTTGTACGTCTATTAACCGGACATCCCTTATTTCGTGCAGAATTTATGCCCTGCGCCAGACGTATAATGACGCCATAATAAAAATACGAGAAAATTACATCGGGACATGCGATCTGCTTCGACGTTTATATTTCCCTTAATTTATTTGTTCGAGTAAATGCGCTTACGGACTCCGCCGAGATAATAACGAGCTGTCTTTCGAAATACGTCCCTCGCAAAAAGGCTTCGTTGTGTTTGGATGTTCGGGATAATGAAAGCCTTGTAATGCGGAAGAGTTAATTAACGTTTTTAGGGGCACGGATCGGGACTTTTGGAAAAAACGGCCACAATTTGTTGCGACGTCGAACAGTGAAAAAATTATAAACTTGATTTTTTGCTCGAGTGTTTGGGGTTAGTGTGCCAAGTAAATAGCGGTTTTCGGCACGACGATTATTACTGTCGCAAATTATCCCTCTTCGCTCGCGTCTTTGTTATGTAAAAAGCTCCCGCCGCGTCTGCTCGATTTGCGCTTTCGCCCTTCAGGACAGGGATACGTTCGAACCATAAAGGGCATGTTTACACGCAAAAAGGATTAAATTATGCATGGCCGCCGTTAATCTGGAGCGTCGTTATTATACGAGGAAACTTTAAACATGCATCAAACGGGAACAATAAACTGTTCGTTATAAAATGGAAATGCCGAGCGAAAGCAGGATAAAAATATGAATCCGGCGGTTATTGCAGACGGAGAAAGTCGGTCGCGTGGCGGGGGAAAGTTCCAGGAAATGTTTACGTGGTGTGTGGACGAAATTTTTTGTACAAATTTTATTTTGATTGTTTAATCGTTTCTTCGTGGAAATGGAGCCTTGAACGCACAAACGAAGAGTATTTTGATCAAAAAATCGACCTTTTCTTCCCCGTTGGCGGCGTTGTGGACGAACATCGGATGTTTTCTGACCTCGTTTTCAACGTCTTTGAAGTAGTTGGCGCGTTGGTCTTCTGCGATAGAAGCCAAAGAAGGATTCACCGCTTTTGCAACTTCTGAAACGTTTCGTTGTTACAATTAAAATTGGCTGTCGTTACTCGTACCTAAAAAATCTGCCAATGGTCCCCCCTTCTTCAAATTTCGGCCAAATTTTGACATTTTAGAAACTTAACTAAATACATTTTCTTGTACATTTCGAGTACTAGAGCTCACTTCCGGCCTCGTTTCTTTGATAACTGCAACCGTTTTCCCAGAATCGACGGTTGAAAAGTCGAAATTTTTAGAAATTTTCAAAAATTCTCATTTCATACCGATTCTAGCGAATATTTTCCTCCGTGACCATAAACATTCTATATTTTTGGAGTCAGCAAATCAAGATCTACATCCTTGAATTTTTTCAAAATTTTTAAACAACTATATTTTTTAATGAAATTTTTCCAATTTTTCAAATTTCGGACAAATTTTGATATTTTCGAAACTTAACTAAATACATTTTCTTGTACATTTCGAGTACTAGAACTCACTTCCGGCTTCGTTTCATTGATAACTGCAACCGTTTTTCCAGAATCGACGCTTGAAAAGTCGAAATTTTTAGAAATTTTCAAAAATTCTCATTTCATTCCGATTCTAGCGAATATTTTGCTCCGCGACCATAAACATTCTATATTTTTGAAATCAGCAAATCGAGATCTACATCCCTGAATTTTTTCAGAATTTTTAGACAACTTTTTTTTTAATGAAATTTTTCCAACGGTCTATTTTTTCTTACTATACGAAGTCTTCTTTTTCCAACAAGAAACTGACAACATGTTTAGCTATCCTGCTGTTGAAAAAGAGCTCTGTATATTAAAAAAAAAAAACAAAAAGTAAGCCCCACCTACCCGCTCCGATCTCAATTGTGATGAGTTTTTCATTCCAAATCAGACCGACGGGCGGAGTTTAATTGTAAAATCCTCATTTCTCACAAGAAAAAAAATCTACCCTTTAAAAAACATGTTTTATATAGCAATTTCTTGTAGAGAAATGAGGAATTTGCAAACTAAAGTCCGCCCTTCAGCTCATGATGAATAAAACATTCATCACAATCGAGAAGGGGTGGGTGGGCGGGGCTTATATTTTGTCCAATTTTTCTTAATATAAGAAGTCTTGTTTTCCCAACAAGAAACTGAAAACATATTTAACTGTCCTGTTGTTGAAAGAAAGCTCTATATATTAAAAAAAAAAACAAATTAAGACCCACCCAGCCGTCCCGATCTCACCTGTGATGAGTTTTTCATTCCTAACCAGACCAGAGGGCGGAGTTTAACTGCAAAATCCGTATTTATGTACAAAAAATTATGATATGAAATATGTTTTTCTTTTTATTTAATAATACTTGATATTTTAAACCTTGAAATCTGAAAATTCAGAATTAATTTTGGATTGAACATTTTAAAATCCACGCCCGAATTGCAGAATAGTTTCTAGAATTTTTGAATTCGTCGATATATTTTTTACATTGGATATTTGGGAATTTATTAATTTCAGATTCGAGAAATTTTGTATTCGGGTTTTATTAGCTTGAGTTTTACAATTTCGACCAGAAAATGTAATGCCCTAAATTTAGCATGTTTAAAATTTTAGTATTGAAATAACCAGAAATTGTGGCCAAGGTTTCAGGAATTCTTATCCAACGACTTAAAAATGTGCACTTGTAGTTTTGTTTTTTTTTTCAACAACAGGAAAGTTTAAAATGTTTTTAGTTTCTTGTTGGGAAAAGAAGACTTCATATATTAAGAACAAATGGACCAAATATAAGTCCCGCCCACCCACCCATTCTCAATTGTGATGAATGTTTAATTCATCGTGAGCTGAAGGGCGAAGTTTAGTTTGCAGAATCCTCATTTCTCTACAAAAAATTGCCATATGAAATATGTTTTTAAAAGAGTACAATTTTTTAGAGAAATATTGATGCAAAACATATTTCATATGATAATTTCTTGCAGAGAAATGAGGATTTTGCAGTTAAACTCCGCCCTTCGGTCTGATTAGGAATGAGAAACTCATCACAATTGAGAGATGGGCGGGTGGGTGGGGCTTAATTTTTGTTTGTTTTTTAATATATATCGAGTTTTCTTTCAACACTGGGGAAGTTAAACATGTTTTCAGCTTCTTTTTGAAAAAAAAAAGACTTCGTATATTAAGAAAAAATTGACAAAATATAAGCCCCGCCCACCCACCCCTTCTCAATTGTGATGAATGTTTTATTCATCATGAGCTGAAGGGCGGAGTTTAGTCTGCAAAACCCTCATTACTCTACAAAAAATTGCCGTATGAAATATGTTTTTAAAAGGGTACAATTTTCTAGAGAAATATTGATGCAAAACATATTTCATATGATAATTTCTTGCAGAGAAATGAGAATTTTGCAGTTAAACTACGCCCTTCGGTCTGATTAGAAATGAGAAACTCATCACAATTGAGAGATGGGCGGGTGGGTGGGGTTTAATTTTTCTTGGTTTTTTATTATATATATATATATATATATATAGTCTTTTCTTTTAACAACAGGAAAGTTAAACATGTTTTTAGTTTCTTGTTAGGAAAAGAAGACTTCATATATTAAGAAAAAATAGACCAATATAAGCTCCCCCCTCCTTCAAATTTCGGCCAAATTTTGACATTTTCGAAACTTAACTAAACACATTTTCTTGTACATTTCGAGTTCTAAAATTCAGTTCCGGTCTCGTTTCTTTGATAACTGCAACCGTTTTCCCAGAATCGACGCTTGAAAAGTCGAAATTTTTAGAAATTTTTAAAAATTCTCATTTCAAACCGATTCTAGCGAATATTTCGCTCCGTGACCATTAACATTCTATATTTTTGCAGTCAGCAAATCGAGATCTATATTCCTGAATTTTTTCAGAATTTTTAAACAACTTTTTTTTTAATAAAATTTTTCCAATGGTCCTCCCTTCTTCAAATTTTGGCCAAATTTTGACATTTTCGAAACTTCACTAAACACATTTTCTTGTACATTTCGAGTACTAGAACTCACTTCCGGCCTCGTTTCTTTGATAACTGCAACAGTTTCCCTGAATCGTCGGTTGAAAAGTCGAAATTTTTAGAAATTTTCAAAAATTTTCATTTCATACCGATTCAAGCGAACATTTTGCTCCGTGACCATTAACATTCTATATTTTTGGAATCAGCAAATCGAGATCTACATCCCTGAATTTTTTCAGAATTTTTAGACAACTTTTTTTTGTGAAATTTTTCCAAATTTCGGCCAAATTTTGACATTTTGGAAACTTAACTAAATACATTTTCTTGTGCTTTTCGAGTTCTAAAGCCCACTTCCGGCCTTGTTTCTTTGATAACTGCAACCGTTTTCCAGAATCGACGGTTGAAAAGTCGAAATTTTTGGAAATTTTCAAAAATTCTCATTTCATACCGATTCTAGCGAATATTTCGCTCCGTGACCATTAAAATTCTATATTTTTGCGGCCGACAAATCGAGATCTACATCCCTGAATTTTTTCAGAATTTTTACAGAACTTTTTTTTACGAAATTTTTCGTTCTTCAAATTTCGGCCAAATTTCGACATTTTCGAAATTAACTTAATACATTTTTTGCACATTTCGTGTTCTAGAACTCACTTCCGGCATCGTTTCTTTGATCACTGCAACCGTTTTCCCAGTATCTACCGTTAAAAAGTCGAAATTTTTGGAAATTTTCAAAAATTCTCATTTCATACCGACTCTAGCGAATATTTTCCTCCGTGACCATAAACATTCTATATTTGTGAAATCACCAAATCGAGATCTACATCCCTGAATTTTTTCAGAATTATTAGACAACTTTTTTTACTGAAATTTTTTCAACGGTCCCCCTTCTTCAAATTTCGGCCAAATTTTGACATTTTCGAAACTTAACTAAACACATTTTCTTGTACATTTTGAGTTCAAAAATTGACTTCGGCATCGTTTCTTTGATAACTGCAACCGTTTTCTCAGTATCGACCGTTGAAAAATCAAAATTTTTGGAAATTTTCAAAAATTCTCATTTCATATCGATTCAAGAGAATATTTTGCTCCGTGACCATTAACATTCTATATTTTTGGAAATCGAGATCTACATCCCTGAATTTTTTCAGAATTTTTAAACAACTTTTTTTTTGTGAAATTTTTCCAATGGTCGCCCCTTCTTCAAATTTCGGCGAAATTTTGACATTTTCGAAACTTGGCTAAGTACATTTTCTTGTACATTTCGAGTACTAGAGCTCACTTCTGGCCTCGTTTCTTTGATAACTGCAACCGTTTTTCCAGAATTGACCTTTGAAAAGTCGAAATTTTTGGAAATTTTCAAAAATTCTCATTTCATACCGATTCTGGCGAATATTTTCCTCCGTGACCATAAACACTCTATATTTTTGGAATCAGCAAATCAAGATCTACATCCTTGAATTTTTTCAGAATTTTTAAACAACTATATTTTTTAATGAATTTTTTCGAATTTTTCAAATTTCGGCCAAATTTTGACGTTTTCGAAACTTAACTAAATACATTTTCTTGTACATTTCGAGTACTATAACTCACTTCCGGCTTCGTTTCATTGATAACTGCAACCGTTTTCCCAGAATCGACGCTTGAAAAGTCGAAATTTTTAGAAATTTTCAAAAATTCTCATTTCATTCCGATTCTAGCGAATATTTTGGTCCACGACCATAAACATTCTATATTTTTGAAATCAGCAAATCGAGATCTACATCCCTGAATTTTTTCAGAATTTTTAGACAACTTTTTTTTTAGTGAAATTTTTCCAACGGTCTAATTTTTCTTACTATACGAAGTCTTTTTTCCAACAAGAAACTGACAACATGTTTAGCTATCCTGCTGTTGAAAAAGAGCTCTGTATATTAAAAAAAAAAAAAAAAAAGTAAGCCCCACCTACCCGCTCCGATCTCAATTGTGATGAGTTTTTCATTCCAAATCAGACCGACGGGCGGAGTTTAATTGTAAAATCCTCATTTCTCTACAAGAAAAAAAATCTACCCTTTAAAAAATATGTTTTATATAACAATTTCTTGTAGAGAAATGAGGATTTTGCAAACTAAAGTCCGCCCTTTAGCTCATGATGAATAAAACATTCATCACAATCGAGAAGGGGTGGGTGGGCGGGGCTTATATTTTGTCCAATTTTTCTTAATATACGAAGTCTTGTTTTCCCAACAAGAAACTGAAAACATATTTAAAATGTCCTGTTGTTGAAAGAAAGGTCTATATATTAAAAAAAAAAAAAACAAATTAAGACCCACCCAGCCGTCCGATCTCACCTGAGATGAGTTTTTCATTCCTAACCAGACCAGAGGGCGGAGTTTAACTGCAAAATCCGTATTTATGTACAAAAATTATGATATGAAATATGTTTTTGTTTTTATTTAATAATACTTGATATTTTAAACCTTGAAATCTGAAAATTCAGAATTAATTTTGGATTGAACATTTTAAAATCCACGCCCGAATTGCAGAATAGTTTCTAGAATTTTTGAATTCGTCGATATATTTTTTACATTGGATATTTGGGAATTTATTAATTTCAGATTCGAGAAATTTTGTATTCGGGTTTTATTAGCTTGAGTTTTACAATTTCGACCAGAAAATGTAATGCCCTAAATTTAGCATGTTTAAGATTTTAGTATTGAAATGACCAGAAATTGTGGCCAAGGTTTCAGGAATTCTTATTCTACGACTTAAAAATGTGCACTTGTAGTTTTTGTTTTTTTTTTCAACAACAGGAAAGTTTAAAATGTTTTTAGTTTCTTGTTGGGAAAAAGAAGACTTCATATATTAAGAAAAATGGACCAAATATAAGCCCCGCCCACCCACCCATTCTCAATTGTGATGAATGTTTAATTCATCATAAGCTGAAGGCGGAGTTTAGTCTGCAAAATCCTCACTTCTCTACAAAAAATTACCATATGAAATATGTTTTTAAAAGAATTGATTTTTTTAAAGAAATATTGATGTGAAAACAGATTTCATATGCTAATTTCTTGTAGAGAGATGAGGATTTTGCAGTTAAACTCCGCCCTTCGGTCTGATTAGGAATGAAAAACTCATCACAAATGAGAGATGGGCAGGTGGGTGGGGCTTAATTTTTGTTTGTTTTTTAATATATATAGAGTTTTCTTTCAACACCGGGGAAGTTAAACATGTTTTCAGTCTCTTTTTGAAAAAAAAAGACTACGTATATTAAGAAAAAATTGACAAAATATTAGCCCCGCCCACCCACCCCTTCTCAATTGTGATGAATGTTTTATTCATCATGAGCTGAAGGGCGGAGTTTAGTTGCAAAACCCTCATTCCTCTACAAAAAATTACCATATGAAATATGTTTTTAAAAGGGTACAATTTTCTAGAGAAATATTGATGCAAAACATATTTCATATGATAATTTCTTGCAGAGAAATGAGGATTTTGCAGTTAAACTCCGCCCTTCGGTCTGATTAGGAATGAGAAACTCATCACAATTGAGAGATGGGCGGGTGGGTGGGGTTAAATTTTTCTTGGTTTTTTAATATATATATAGAGTTTTCTTTCAACAACAGGAAAGTTAAACATGTTTTTAGTTTCTTGTTGGGAAAAGAAGACTTCATGTATTAAGAAAAAATAAACCAATATAAGCTCCCCCTTCTTCAAATTTCGGCCAAATTTTGACATTTTCGAAACTTAACTAAAAACATTTTCTTGTACATTTCGAGTACTAGAACTCACTTCCGGCCTCGTTTCTTTGATAACTGCAACAGTTTTCCCTGAATCGTCGGCTGAAAAGTCGAAATTTTTAGAAATTTTCAAAAATTCGCATTTCAAACCGATTCTAGCGAATATTTCGCTCCGTGACCATTAATATTCTATATTTTTGCAGTCAGCAAATCGAGATCTACATCCCTGAATTTTTTCAGAATTTTTAAACAACTTTTTTTTTATTGAAATTTTTCCAATGGTCCCCCCTTCTTCAAATTTAGGCCAAATATTGACATTTTCGAAACTTAACTAAGTACATTTTCTTGTACATTTCGAGTACTAGAACTTACTTCTGGCCTCGTTTCTTTGATTACTGCAAACCGTTTTCCCAGAATCGACGGTTGAAAAATCGAAATTTTTAGAAATTTTCAAAAATTCGCATTTCATACCGATTCTAGCGAATATTTTGCTCCTGACCATAAACATTCTATATTTTTGGAATCAGCAAATCGAGATCTACATCCTTGAATTTTTTCAGACTTTTTAGACAACTTTTTTTTTATGAAATTTTTTCAATGATCTCCCTTCTTCAAATTTCGGCCAAAGTGTGACATTTTCAAAACTTAACGAAACGCATTTTCTTGTTCATTCCGAGTTCTAGAAATCACTTCTGGCCTCATTTCTTTGATAACTGGAACAGTTTTCCCAGAATCGACAGTTGAAAAGTCGAAATTTTTAGAAATTTTTAAAAATTCGCATTTTAAACCGGTTCTAGCGAATATTTCACTCCGTGACCATTAAGATTCTATATTTTTGCAGTCAGCAAATCGAGATCTACATCCCTGAATTTTTTCAGACTTTTTAAACTTTTTTTTAGTGAAATTTTTCCAATTTTTTCTTCAAATTTCGGTCAAATTTTGACATTTTCGAAACTTAACTAAATACATTTTCTTGTCCATTCCGAGTTCTAGAGCTCACTTCCGGCCTCGTTTCTTTGATAACTGCAACAGTTTTCCCTGAATCGTCGGTTGAAAAGTCCAAATTTTTAGAAATTTTCAAAATTCTAGGAATATTTTGCTGCGTGACCATAAACTTCCTATATTTTCGAAAAAGAGAAAATGTGGTCAAAATATCGACGGAACTCGTTTAGAACGATACTTGTTATGGCTTATTCAAAATCCACCATCTTTTTTGTGTGATTCACGGTGTTTTGAGTACTGTGAAGTGTCTTTATTAATTTCAGTTTGTTTAGTGGCGTTGTCGTTGAACGACGTAATTAGTTGCAGATATCTCTATACAATTGATAACATAATTTTTGTGATGAACTTGTGACTTCTTCGTTGCAACATTTAACCGTATTATCACATGGAACTTCGAATTAATGAAAAAACTGTCGGTCGTTTCTTTATTGAAACTGTTCACAATGAAACCCATAAAAACACCCATTGTCTGCTACAACCACATTACATATTATTAATTTTCTCTTGCTTTTGGAGGCTTTAAAGCACAAACAGTGAGCCTCTCGTACGGAAAACGAACTTTTCCTTCTGCTTAGTCGCAGTTTCAAAAATCACCTGTGGGTGATTTTTGATTTCTTTTTCATAGTCTTGGAGATAGTTGTTGCGTTCGTCCTGTGAGAGAGATTCCCAAGAAGGATTGACTGCTTTTGAAATCTCTGAAACGTTCAAATACTTGTTACAATTATAAATTGCGTGTTTTACCCTAGTACCCAACAAGTGTGACAAAGACGGAAAAGTGTAAAAGTTATCTTGTTTTTCACACAGTGTGAACCACGAAGCCGATGTCTTCCAAAGATTTTCTTAGCTCTTGTGCGGGATCGTGCATTTTTTGATATGGTGAAATGCGGTTTGTTACATTTTTTAAGTAAGGTGCCCATTTCTCGATTTTGGCCAGTTTTCCCAGAAATCAAAAAACGGGCTGTGGTTAGCAATGGTGACAAGGATATCGCCTCCTGGTTTCAACATGTCGTATATATTCTTAAATGCCTGGACATTCCTGACGCTTCATTTTTAATAAGTTATTGAAAAAGTGTTACTTACTTTGTCTGGTCACCAATCCAGTTTAAGCAAAAAAATGAAAAAATGTGGTCGAAATGTTGACGAAAGTGGTCTGGAATAGTACTCGAGGCTATGTCCATTTCACAAATTTCAACCCTTTCGTCGTCGGTTCGGTTTTTGGCAAAGTGGAGTAACTTCGGGGATAGATCGCAAAGGACAAGTTTCTTGAAATTCGGTGGTAATTTTGGCACAAGGACTTCCAAAGTGACCGATCCTTCGCCCGCCCCTACGTCCATAATGGAGTCACCATCTCGACACTTTAAAAATTTTAGACATTGTTGGAGCACAATTTTAGCGTCGTTCTTGTGGAAGTCGCAGTTTCTTGAATAGTGTAAAGCGTCGTCGTTCATTCTGCTTCGAGTGAATCTAACTTTTCCGTGCGGTCAGTAAAATATATAATTTTGTGATAAACTTAGGACTTTGGCATTTTCTCGATCGGGCTATTCATTATTATGTGGTCATGATAATACGGTTCATATTAATATAAACTTTAGAACAGAATGATTAAATTTCTCTTATTGTTTGCAAAATTATCTTGGGTTGTGTTCTGCTTTTTTTTCTCATAGTCTTTAATATAGTTGAGGCGCCCATCTTCTGAAATAAATCGTCTCTATAATTACCTGTGTTGAATTGAGAAAAGCAAATTTCTTGAATTATTACTATCTCTTTATTGAATTCGTAATACAGCAAGGATAAAAAAAATTGCACATCGCCTGTTTCCCATTAGAACTTAATTCTTGTAACCAATATTGCATTCCTCCACCGTTTCTGATGGCTTTAACGCACAAACAGTGAGCATCTCGTACAACAAATCAACTTTTCCACCTTCGGCCATATTTTCAAAAACTACCCCAGGATGGTTCATAATTTCTTTCTCATAGTCTTTAATATAGTTGTGGCGTTCATCTTCTGAGATAGATTTCAAAGGAGGATCGACTGCCAATGCCGCGTCTGAAACATTCCAGGATTACTTTAAGAAATTGACTCTATCAACCAACTACCTAACAGATCTGAAGCATTCGAATAAGTGTAAACGCAATCTTGTCTTTTGCACACGTGCACAACGAATCCGGTGTCTTCCAAAGCCCGTCTCACCTTTTTTACGAGGTTACCCATGCCCTGATAGGGTGGAATGAGGGTTGCTATAGTTTGACAATACGGTGCCCATTTCTCAGTTTCGCCCAGTTTTTTCCAAATATCAAAATGTGGACCGTAGATAAAAGTGGTGATAAGGACATCTCTCTGGTTTTAACATGTTGAACATGTTCTTGAATGCTTGGACGTTCCTAAATCCTTATAGTTAAATTTTGTTCCTCGCAAAAGTTTCACTTACTTGTCCCAGCTACCAATCCAGTTCAAACAATCAAACGAGAAAATGTGATCGAAATGTTGATGAAACTCGTCTGGAATCGTACTTGAAGCTATGTCCATTTCAGGAGTGTCAATTCGTTCGTCGTCGGTTCGGTTTTTCGCAAATTGGAGTAGTTTTGGAGATATGTCACAAAGGACGAGCTGCTTGAAATTGTTTGGTAATTTCGGCAAAAATACCTCCAGAGTGACTGATCCTTTGGCTGCTCCCACATCCATGATGCAGTCACCATCTCGAAACTTTAAATATTTTAAATTTTGTTCAAGCGCAACGTCAGCGTCTCTTTTCTGTAGTTTACAGTGTTTCGAGTAATGTAAACCGTCTTCGTTCATTTTGATTTTGTAAGTGCCATGTTTTGCATTTAATGTCTCTAATTAGGTGTAGACCTTGTATTCCAGTTGATTTGCATATATTAACAATACATTAATGATTAATTATTGATTATTTATTGTGGTCTGGCAGTATTGTGTTTTATAATTACGTGTATTGATTAGAGAAGAGCGGCATCGTTGCTTCTTTTCCTAGGATAAGTCCAAAATTTTGGTAACATCGTTTAATCGTAAGCTATGAAATTTATATGCTAATTAAAAGGTATCAATCAATTTTTACACTTTGTTAGTCATATAAACAACAATTAATACTTTGAGCGCAGTTAATGAGACAGAAAAACTCGCTGGAATTCCACATAGTTATTGTAACCTCGAACTTCGTACCAGAACTGTGGCAACAAATAGTATGCAAATTTCTTAAATTGTTATCGTCTTTTTATTGAAGCTTTTGGTAATAAAACGACTGATAAATACGCACCTATTTTTTACTAAAGCTAAATTTCTGTAAGAGTTGCTCTAAAATTGGTGATGGTTACATTTGCGTCCTTCCTGAAGGCTTTATCCCACACACAACGAGCCTCTTGTACGGGAAGTGAACTTTCTCGTTTTCACTTCCCATTTCCTCAAAGAGCATCTCCGGATGTTTTGTAAATTCCTTTTCATAAACCTGATTGTAGTTAGCGCGTTTTTCTTCTGAAATCGATCCCAAGCAAGGGTTGATTGATATTGCAAAATCTACAACGTCGCAATGTTACTATCGAAAACGACTTAATTCCGCATTACTTAAAAAATCCGAAAATGGCTGAAAAGTGTAAAGACAGTCTTCTTTTTTGCACACGTCGACCACGAATCCGATGTCTTCCAAACACGTTTTCAACGTTTCTGCTGGATCTTCCATGTCGTAATAAGGGAAAGTTGGTGCGTTCTTGAAGTAAGGTGTCCATTTCTCAGTTTTGGCTAAATTTTTCCAAACATCGATAACTGGAGCACTGGTGACAATTATAAAAAAAATATCGCCTTGGGGTTTCAACATTTCGAATATGTTCTTCATGACTTGGACGCTTCTGAAGTTTGTGGTAAAATATTTGCTTGTTAACAGAGGGTTTACTTACTTTTCCCAGTCACTGATCCAATGTAAACAATAAAATGAAAAAATGTGATCGAAATGTTGACGAAATTCGTCTGGAACACCACTGGATCCTATATCCATCTCAAAAGTATGAACTCGTTCGTCGGCAATTTTGGCTTTCGCAAACTGGAGTAATTTTGGGGATACGTCGCAAAGGACGATTTTCTTGAAGTTCTTTGGTAATTTCGACAGAAGGACGTCCAAATTGACTGATCCTTCACCAGCCCCCACATCCATAATGCAGTCACCATCTCGACACTCGAGAAAATTTGAGTAGTCTTGGAGGGCTGTGGTAACACCGCTCTTGTGAAAACCACAGTGTTTGGAATAGCGTGAAATATCGTCGTTCATTTTTTCTTTTTTATTGTTTCGTGACTTTAAATAGTTGTGGGTATCTTTTTACCATAGAGTTACGATTTTTTAACGTTTCAATCAGTGAGTTATCGGCCAACATAAATTAAAATTATCTATGCGTAATTGCCACCTGAGTTAACTTTCATAATTAATAGTTTTTTGAACAAAGAAAACCGTCGTAACATAACTTCTAGTTTGGTAATAATAACTATTGCACCCAAAATGTGCCTATTCATCCCCTGCGTTGTCAGCTTTCGAGTTTCACTGCTTAATTTAACAAACTAACGTCAATGACATGTTGTCCAGAGAAAGCTTTTTTGGTTTTCAGAAATCGATTAAAAAAAGAGAAAATGTGTCAAAATATCGACGGAACTCGTTTGGAACAATACTTGTTATGGCCTGTTCAAAATCCACCATCTTTTTTGTGTGATTCAGACTGTTTTGAGTACTGTGAAGTGTCTTCATTAATTTTAGTTTCTGTTGTGGCGTTGTCATTGAACGACGTAATTGGTTGCAGATATCTCTATGCAATTGATAAAATATTTCTAACGATGAACTTACGACTTCTTCGTTGCAAAATTTAACCGTATTATCGGCAAGAGATACCTACATCGCACTTCGAATTAATAAAAAAACATTCGGTCGTTTCTTTATTGAAACTGTTCACAATGAAACCCATGAAAACACCTATTGTCTGCTACAACCATATTACCATATTGTTAATTTTCTCTCGCTTTCAGAGGCTTTAAAGCACAAACATTGAGCTTCTCGTACGGAAAACGAACTTTTCCTTCTGCCTTAGTCGCAGTTTCAAAAATCACCTTCGGGTGATTTTTGATTTCTTTTTCATAGTCTTGGAAATAGTTGTTGCGTTCGTCCTGTGAGAGAAATTCCCAAGAAGGATTGACTG
The DNA here is from genome assembly GCA_022388445.1 of Zophobas atratus. Lineage (NCBI taxonomy): Eukaryota > Metazoa > Arthropoda > Insecta > Coleoptera > Tenebrionidae > Zophobas > Zophobas atratus. Next base: position 3,551,068 of record CM039444.1, read on the forward strand.
CTTTTGAAATCTCTGAAACGTTCAAATATTACAATTAAAAATTGCCTGTTTTACCCTAGTACCCAACAAGTGTGACAAAGACGGAAAAGTGTAAAAGTTATCTTGTTTTTCACACACGTGGACCACGAAGCCGATGTCTTCCAGAGATTTTCTTAGCTCTTGTGCAGGATCGTGCATTTTTTGATATGGTGAAATGTGGTTTGTTACATTTTTTAAGTAAGGTGCCCATTTCTCGATTTTGGCCAGGTTTTCCCAGAAATCAAAAAAGGGACTGTGGATAGCAATGGTGACAAGGATATCGCCTCCTGGTTTTAACATGTCGTATATATTCTTAAATGCCTGGACATTCCTGACGCTTCAAATTAACTAAATTATTGAAAAAAGTGTCTACTTTGTCCGGTCACCAATCCAGTTTAAGCAAAAAAACGAGAAAATGTGGTCGAAATGTTGACGAAAGTGGTCTGGAATAGTACTCGAGGCTATGTCCATTTCGAAAATTTCAACCCTTTCGTCGTCGGTTCGGTTTTTTGCAAAGCGGAGTAACTTCGGTGATAGATCGCAAAGAACAAGTTTCTTGAAATTCGGTGGTAATTTTGGCACAAGGACTTCCAAAGTGACTGATCCTTCGCCCGCCCCTACGTCCATAATGGAGTCACCATCTCGACACGTTAAAAATTTTAGATATTGTTCGAGCACAATTTTAGCGTCGTTTTTGTGGAAGTCGCAGTTTTTTGAGTAGTGTAAAGCGTCGTCGTTCATTTTGCTGTCTTGGTTGGAGTGAATCTAACGTCTCCGTGCGATCAGTTCAATAATTTTGTGATAAACTTACGACTGCAGAATTTTTTCGAGCTTTGATATCGCCTGCACTTGAACCCATCATGTCGAGTATCGTGTGTTTACAATGTAAAATCAAAGCCGTGAAGGGCCCAAAATGCGTCAATAATTATGACAGGGTGTTTCACACAAAGTGTTTGGAGCGTTTAAACTAGGAAGTTGTGAACAGTGAATTATGTGATAAATTCGTTAAAATCCTGCATCCAATTGACTTATTTGTGAGTTGATCATTTTCCTTATTACTTGCTGAGATGTTTATGAACAATATTGAAAGATCCATCATGTTAGATAACTCACAACTTTTTCACCTTAAAATAGTTGTAGTTCCGGCTGACTGCCATTTATTACAAATATTTACTTGATCGGCCAAATTTTGACATTTTCGAAACTTAACTAAAAATTTTCTTATACATTTCGAGTCCTAGAGCTCACTTCCGGCGTCGTTTCTTTGACAACTGCAACCGTTTTCCCAGAATCTACGCTTGAAAAGTCGAATTTTTTAGAAATTTTCAAAAATTCTCATTTCATTCCGATTCTAGCGAATACTGCGCTCCGTGACCATTAAGATTCTATATCTTTCCAGTCAGCAAATCGGGATCTACATCCCTGAATTTTTTCAGAATTTTTAAACAACTTTTTTTTTAATGAAATTTTTCCAATGGTCCGTCCCCCCTTCTTCAAATTTCGGCCAAATTTTGACATTTTCGAAACTTAACTAAATACATTTTCTTGTACATTTCGAGTTCTAAAGCTCACTTCCGGCCTCGTTTCTTTGATAACTGCAACCGTTTTCCCAGAATCGACGGTTGAAAAGTCGAAATTTTTAGAAATTTTCAAAAATTCACTTTTCAATCCGATTCTAGCAAATATTTTGCTCCGCGACAATAAACATTCTATATTTTTGAAATCAGCAAATCGAGATCTACATCCCTGAATTTTTTCAGAATTTATAGACAACTTTTTTTTAGTGAAATTTTTCCAATGGTCCCCCCTTCTTCAAATTTCGGCCAAATTTTGACATTTTCGAAACTTAACTAAATACATTTTCTTGTACATTTCGAGTACTAGAACTCACTTCCACCTCGTTTCATTGATAACTGCAACAGTTTTCCCTGAATCGACGGTTGAAAATTCGAAATTTTTAGAAATTTTCAAAAATTCGCATTTCATACCGATTCTAGCGAATATTTTGCTGCGTGACCATAAACTTTCTATGTTTTTGAAAAAGAGAAAATGTGGTCAAAATATCGACGGAACTCGTTTAGAACAGTACTTGTTATGGCTTGTTCAAAATCCACCATCTTTTTTGTGTGATTCACGGTGTTTTGAGTACTGTGAAGTGTCTTCATTAATTTCAGTTTGTTTAGTGGCGTTGTCGTTGAACGACGTAATTAGTTGCAGATATCTCTATGCCATTGATAAAACATTTCTTATGATGAACTTACGACTTCTTCGTTGCAACATTTAACCGCATGGAACTTCGAATTAATGAAAAAACTGTCGGTCGTTTCTTTATTGAAACTGTTCACAATGAAACCCATAAAAGCACCCATTGTCTGTTACAACCACATTACCATATTATTAGTTTTCTCTTGCTTTTGGAGGCTTTAAAACACAAACAGTGAGCCTCTCGTACGGAAAACGAACTTTTCCTTCTCCGTTAGTCGCAGTTTCAAAAATCACCTTCGGGTGATTTTTGATTTCTTTTTCATAGTCTTGGAAATAGTTGTTGCGTTCGTCCTGTGAGATAAATTCCCAAGAAGGATTGACTGCTTTTGAAATCTCTGAAACGTTAAAATATTACAATTAAAAATTGCCTGTTTTACCCTAGTACCCAACAAGTGTGACAAAGACGGAAATGTGTAAAAGTTATCTTGTTTTTCACACACGTGGACCACGAAGCCGATGTCTTCCAAAGATTTTCTTAGCTCTTGTGCGGGATCGTGCATTTTTTGATATGGTGAAATGTGGTTTGTTACATTTTTTAAGTAAGGTGCCCATTTCTCGATTTTGGCCAGGTTTTCCCAGAAATCAAAAAACGGACTGTGGATAGCAATGGTGACAAGGATATCGCCTCCTGGTTTTAACATGTCGTATATATTCTTAAATGCCTGGACATTCCTGATGCTTCATATTAAAATAAGTTATTGACAAAAGTGTTTACTTACTTTGTCCGGTCACCAATCCAGTTTAAGCAAAAAAATGAGAAAATGTGATCGAAATGTTGATCAAACTCGTCTGGAATCGTACTTGAAGCTATGTCCATTTCACGAGTGTCAATTCGTTCGTCGTCGGTTCGGTTTTTCGCAAATTGGAGTAGTTTTGGAGATATGTCACAAAGGAGAAGCTGCTTGAAATTGTTCGGTAATTTCGGCAAAAGTACCTCCAGAGTGACTGATCCTTCGGCTGCTCCCACATCCATGATGCAGTCACCATTTCGACACTTTAAATATTTTAAACATTGTTCAAGCGTAACGTCAGCGTCTCTTTTCTGTAGTTCACAGTGTTTCGAGTAATGTAAACCGTCTTCGTTCATTTTGATTTAGTAACTGCGATGTTTTACGTTTAATGTCTTTAATTAGGTGTAGACCTTGTTGATTGCCATATATTAAAAATACCGGATTAATGATTATTGATTATTGCGCCTGGCAATATAATGTTTTCATAATTACGTGTGTTGAGTAGGGAAGAGCACCATAATTGCTTCTTTTCCTTGCATAAGTCCAAAATTTTGCTAACATCGTTTAATCATAAGCTATGAAAGTTTTATGCTAACTAAAATGTATCAATCAATTTTAACACTTTGTTAGTCGTATAAACAACAATAAATACTTTGAGCCCAGTTTAAACGCAAACATAGTTTATGTGTTATTTAATGAGACAGAATTCCACATAATTATTGTAACCTCGAACTTCGTACCAGAACTGTAGCAACAAATAGTATGCAAATTTCTTAAATTGTTATCGTCTTTTTATTGAAGCTTTTGATAATAAAACGCACCCATTTTTTATTAAAAGTTAATTTCTGTAAGAGTTGGCTAAAAATCGGAAATAATAGAGATTTAAATCCTCGGTGCTCAACATATTGACAACGACCCTCTAGATAAGACTTTAAGGAACATTAGTAAACTTTGATATAAGTCCTAACTGATGTAATTTATGCAATAATATCATGGTCCACGGTCCATATTTTGACTTTTGGAAAAATCTATCCGAAACTTAGCAATAAATCTTCCTTTGGTGTCTCTCCCAGTAGATCATCTTGTCAACTATTTTAAAGACTGAAAACAAAATCAAAAAATTACCTTATCAATGCATTTACAATTGCGTCACCCAACGTTAGTGTTTTTCCTCTCTGAAATAACATTGGATACAAAACACTGTAAATTGTTGATGCTGCGCTTGAACAATGTCTAAAATATTTAAAGTGTCGACAAGGTGACTGGATCATGGACGTGGGAACTGGTGAAGGATCAGTCACTCTGGAGGTGCTTTTGCCGAAATTACCAAACAATTTCAAGAAGCTTTTCCTTTGTGAAATATCCCCAAAACTGCGCCAATATGCGAAACAACGAACTGTCGACGAAAGAATTCATATTTGTGAAATGGACCACGATTCCAGACGAATTTAGTCAACATTTCGATCACATTTTGGGATATTTTAAAAATGCGTGATTAATGATGATTATTAATTATTTATTACGGTCTGCAATATTATTTTTCATAATTACGTCTACTGAATAGAGAAGAGCACCATCGCTGTCTCTTTCTCGGATAAGTCCAAAATTAATTTATTGGTTCTTTCCAAAAATTGGTAACATCGATAATCTGTTAGCTATGAAACTAATATGCTAATAAGTTGTTAAATCTCATTTTTCTCAAATCAATTTTGGCACTTTTGTAGTCATATAAACAACAGTTAATATTTTGAGTCCAGTTGAAACGCATAACGTAGTTATGTGTCATTTATAATGAGACAGAAAATCTCGCTGGAACTCCGAGTCCGTTTTTTTATTGAAACTTTTGATAAGAAGACGCAATTATAATACACACCCATTTTTTATTAAAAGTTAATTTCTGTAAGAGTTGCTTTAAAATTTGATGAGGGTTACATTTGAAGGCTTTACCCCAGATACAACGAGCCTTTTGTACGGGAAGTGAACTTTCTCGCTTTCACTTCCCATTTTCTCAAAGACTATCTCCGGATGTTTTGTGAGTTCCTTTTCATAAACCTGATTGTAGTTAGCGCGTTCTTCTTCTGAAATCGATCCCAAGCAAGGGTTGATTGATATTGCAAAATCTACAACGTCGCAATGTTACTATCGAAAACGACTCAATTCCGCATTACTTAAAAAATCCGAAAATGGCTGAAAAGTGTAAAGACAGTCATCTTTCTGGCACACGTCGACCACGAATCCGATGTCTTCCAAACACGTTTTCAACGTTTCTGCTGGATCTTCCATGTCATAATAAGGAAAAGTTGGTGCGTTCTTGAAGTAAGGTGCCCATTTCTCAGTTTTGGCAAAATTTTTCCAAACATCGATAACTGGAGCACTGGTGACAATTATAAAAAAAATATCGCCTTGGGGTTTCAACATTTCGAATATGTTCTTCATGACTTGGACGCTTCTGAAATGTGTGGTAAAATATTTGTTTGTTAATAGAGGGTTTACTTACTTTTCCCAGTCACTGATCCAATGTAAACAATAAAATGAAAAAATGTGATCGAAATGTTGACGAAATTCGTCTGGAACACCACTGGATCCTATATCCATCTCAAAAGTATGAACTCGTTCGTCGGCAATTTTGGCTTTCGCAAACTGGAGTAATTTTGGGGATACGTCGCAAAGGACGATTTTCTTGAAGTTCTTTGGTAATTTTGGCAGGAGGACGTCCAAAGTGACTGATCCTTCACCTGCCCCCACATCCATAATGTAGTCACCATCTCGACACTTGAGAAATTTTGAGTAGTCTTGGAGGGCTGTGGTGACACCGCTCTTTTGAAAACCACAGTGTTTGGAGTAGCGTGAAGCGTCGTCGTTCATTTTTTCGTTTTTGATGTTCCGTGCCTTTAAATAGTTGTGGGTATCTTTTTACCATTGAATTACAACTTTGTTAATGCTTCTTTAGTGAATTATCGGCCAACGTAAATTAAAATTATCTATGCGTAATTGGCACCTGGGTTAACTTTCATAATTAATACTTTTTTGAACAAAGGAATCAGTCGTGACAAAAATATGCCTATTCATCAGTTTTTGTCAGTTTTCGAATTTCACTGCTTAATTTAACGTTTGCACAGAGAAAACTTTTTTGTTGTTCCACTTAACAAAGCTCTCTTATTAGTGAAACCCTTGATAATAAAATAACATGAAAAATTCCCATCCAAACCAAATTTCTGGCCTAAATCTGCGTTCGTCTTCAGAAATCGATTCAAAAAAAGAATTTCAATGGAAGCAGGAAAAAGGGAAAATGTGAAAAATTCGACGAAACTCGTCTGGAACAATACTTGTTTTGTCCTGTTTTTGTGTGATTCACAGTCTTTTTAGTACTGTGAAGTGCTTCATTAATTTCAGTTTGTTTTGTGGCGTTGTCGTTGAACGACGTAATTGGTTTCAATTGATAAAATAATTTTTATGATGAACTTACGACTTCTTCGTTGCGATTTGTAACCTTACTATCGACAAAAGATACCCACATTGAATTTCGAGTTAAAAAAAATCTGCTCATATTAAAATCATTGCAGTTTTTTATTGAAGCTAATCACGTCGGGGTGATTTTTGATTTCTTGTTCATAGTCCTAATACCCAAAATGTGTGACAAAGACGAAAAAGTGTAAACGTTATCTTCTTTTCTACACACGTGAAGCACGAAACCGGTGTCTTCCAAAGATCTTTTTAACTCGTCTCCGGGGTCGTGCATTTTTTGGTAAGGTGAAATGTGCTTTTTTACATTTTTTAAGTAAGGTGTCCATTTCTCGATTTTGGCCAGGTTTTCCCAGAAATCAAAAAACGGACTGTGAATACCAATGGAATACCAAGTTAGCTATGAAACATATGCTGACTTGTTAAACCTCATTTTTCGGAAAAAGGTATCAATCAGTTTTAGCACTTTCATAGTCATATAACAACGGGAACGTAGTTTATGTGGTATTTAATGAGACAGAAAATCTCCGAGTGCCACATAATTATTATAACCTCGAACTTCGTACCAACAAATAGTATACAAATTTCTTTTTATTGAAACCCTTGATAACAAAATAGCATGAAGAATACCCATTCAAACTAAGCTATAGAAGTTGCCCTAAATTTGCGCTAGACAGCTACAAAATTTCACTTCCATGTTTAAGGCTTTATCCCACAGACAACGATCCTCTCGTACAAAAACTGCACTTTTCCATTTTCGTTCTCATGGACCACCTTCGGATGCTTCCTCAGTTCTTTCTCGTAATCCTGCTCGTATTCGGCACGTTCGGCTTCAGAAATCGATTCAAAAAAAGGGTTCACCGATAATGCAATATCTAAAACACCACAATATCACCCATCGAAAAAACTCATTTCCACCATTACTAAAAAAATATTGAAAAGTCGGAAAAGTGTAAAGGCAGTCTTCGTTTTTGCAAACGTGGACAACGAAACCGATGTTTTCCAAACAAGTTTTCAACTTGTCTGCGGGATCCTTGACGTCACAATACGGCGAAACGACCTCCGCTAAATTCTTGAAGTGAGGTGCCCATTTCTCAGTTTTGGCTAAATTTTTCCACACATCAAATAAGGGAACACGGGTAAGAACAATGAAAAGAATACCGCCGCCGCCTGGTTTTAGCATGTCGAATATGTTCTTCATTGCTTGGACATGCCTAGTATTTTGTGGTGAAATAGAGATTGTTAGTGGAACGGTTACTTACTTGTCCCAGTCTCCAATCCAGTTCAAGGAATGAAACGAGAAAATTTGGTTGAAATATTGACGAAAGTGGTCTGGAATCGCGCTGGTACCGATGTCCATTTCAAAAAAATCAATTCGTTCGTCGTCGGTTCGGTTTTTGGCGAAGTCGAGTAGTTGTGGGGATAGGTCGCTAAGAACCAGTTTTTTGAATTTGTTTGGTAGTTTTGGAAGAAGGACTTCCAAGGTAACTGATCCTTCACCAGCACCTACGTCCATAATACAATCGCCGTCTTCACATTTTAAAAATTTTAAATTTTCGTCCATAACAGTGGTGGCGGCTGCCTTGTGTAGACCGGAGTGTTTTGAGTAGCGTAAAGCGTCGTCGTTCATTTTTATGTTTATGGGAGGCGTTCTACTTTGAATTACCTTAAGTACCACAGCTAACTGATAATAATTTTTAGCGGTAGCTTGATGTTCAGTGATGTCTCGCGAATCATATATGCCAGTTTTTTGCTTTCATAATTACGACAACTTTTTTGCACGCAAGAGAGAAAAAACACTTACGTTGGGTGACGCATTGATAAGATAATTTTTTAAATCAGCTCTTGACTTTTTTATTCCTAAGTGTTAGCGTTTTTTTCGTGTTACCAAAAAACATTATTGTAATGGAAACCTTTGTACGCAAGGTTGCAGTTACTTTTCTTCTTCACGGAACGCCAAATATGTATACGTAATCCTTACACCATACTCCTTATCAAAAATTTCCCACTTTTTAAATTTTCTCTGTTTCTGGAGGCTTTGATGCGCAAACAATGAGAGTTTTGTACGGACAATGAACTCTTTCGTCTCCGGAAGCCGTGTTTTCAAAAATTATTTTCGGGTGTTTTTTAATTTTGTTTTCAGTCTTTAAAATAGTTGACACGTTGGTCTTCTGGGAGAGACTCAAAAGAAAGATGTATTGCTAAGTTTCGGCTAGATTTTTCCAAAAGTCAAAATATGGACTTGCGCTTTATGATCACAAATTACCTATTAAAAAAAATTGTTCACTTACTTGTTCTAGTTACCAATCCAGTTTAAAGAATAAAATGAGAACATGTGTTCAAAATTCCAAAATAACTGATCCTTCACCTGCACCCACATCCATAACGCACTCATCATCTCGAAATTTTAAAAAATTTAAAGTTTGTTCTAACGTAATATCAGCTATTTTTTTGTGGTTTTATTTCTGATTCAAGTGGAGGTTTCTTTTGGATCACTTTCAGTATATATATGTGACAAGGTCTTAGTTGACAGAAATTAAAAAATATAGGCTTCTCGGAGGTCCCAGCTGTCTTTTTTAAAAACGTATAACCTCGGGGGAGCAAAATATCTTTGTTTTAATGTGAAACCTTCTCGGGGGTCCCAACTGCCTTTTTTAAAAATGGAAACCTTCTCGGGGGTCCCAAATGCCTTTTTTCAAAATGTAAAACCTTCTCCGGGGGTCCCAACCTTCTCGGGAGAGCAAAATATCTTTGTTTTAATGTGAAACCTTCTCGGGGTTCCCAATTGTTTTTTTTTTTTCAAAATGTAAAACCTTGTCAGGGCCACCAATTGTCTTTTATAAAAATGCAAAACTTTTTTTGAATAGTGTAAAGCGTCGTCGTTCATTTTGATGTCTTGCTTCGAGTGAATCTAACTTCTTGGTGCCGTCAATTAAATAAATTTGTGATAAACTTACGACTTTATTGCTAAACTTTAGGATTTTTTCCATCGGGCTATTAAGAATAATATGGTGATGATAATACGGTTCATTTTAACATAAACTTTACAACCAATGGAATGATTAAATTTTTCCCATTTTTTCAAAATCATCTTGGTTTGTGTTGTTCTTTTTTTCTCATAATCTTTATTATAGTTGGTGCGCTCATTTCTGAAATAAATCGTCTCCATAATTACCTGTGTTAAATAGAGAAGAGCAAATTTCATGAATTATAACTATCTCTTTATTGAATTCGTAATACAGCAAGAATAAAAAAATTAACACATCGCCTGTTTCCTGATAGAACTTAATTGTTGTAACCAATTTTGCATTCCACCACCGAATGGTTAAATCTCCCCCGTTTTTCATGGTTTTAACGCACAAACGGTGAGCATCTCGTACAAATAATCAACTTTTCCGTCTTTGGTCATATTTTCAAAAACCACCCGAGGATGTTTCATAATTTCTTTCTCATAGTCTTTAATATAATTGTGGCGTTCATCCTCTGAGATTGATCTCAAAGGGGATCCACTGCCAATGCAGCGTCTGAAACATTCCCGAATTACTTTAAGAAATTGACTCCATCAACCAAATACCTAACAGATCTGAAGCAGTCGAATAAGTGTAAACGCAATCTTGTCTTTTGCACACGTGGACAACAAATCCGGTGTCTTCCAAAGCCCGTGTCACCTTTTCTACGAGGTCACTCATGTACTGATAGGGTGGAATCAGGGTTTCTATAGTTTGACAATACGGTGCCCATTTCTCAGTTTCGGCCAGTTTTTTCCAAATATCAAAATGTGGACCGTAGATAAAAGTGGTGATAAGGACATCTCTCTGGTTTTAACATGTTGAACATGTTCTTGAATGCTTGGACGTTCCTAAATCCTTATAGTTAAATTTTGTTCCTCGCAAAAGTTTCACTTACTTGTCCCAGCTACCAATCCAGTTCAAACAATCAAACGAGAAAATGTGATCGAAATGTTGATGAAACTCGTCTGGAATCGTACTTGAAGCTATGTCCATTTCAGGAGTGTCAATTCGTTCGTCGTCGGTTCGGTTTTTCGCAAATTGGAGTAGTTTTGGAGATATGTCACAAAGGACGAGCTGCTTGAAATTGTTTGGTAATTTCGGCAAAAATACCTCCAGAGTGACTGATCCTTTGGCTGCTCCCACATCCATGATGCAGTCACCATCTCGAAACTTTAAATATTTTAAATTTTGTTCAAGCGCAACGTCAGCGTCTCTTTTCTGTAGTTTACAGTGTTTCGAGTAATGTAAACCGTCTTCGTTCATTTTGATTTAGTAAGTGCCATGTTTTGCATTTAATGTCTCTAATTAGGTGTAGACCTTGTATTCCAGTTGATTTGCATATATTAAAAATACATTAATGATTATTGATTATTTATTGTGGTCTGGCAGTATTGTGTTTTATAATTACGTGTATTGATTAGAGAAGAGCGGCATCGTTGCTTCTTTTCCTAGGATAAGTCCAAAATTTTGGTAACATCGTTTAATCGTAAGCTATGAAATTTATATGCTAACTAAAAGGTATCAATCAATTTTTACACTTTGTTAGTCATATAAACAACAATTAATACTTTGAGCGCAGTTAATGAGACAGAAAAACTCGCTGGAATTCCACATAGTTATTGTAACCTCGAACTTCGTACCAGAACTGTGGCAACAAATAGTATGCAAATTTCTTAAATTGTTATCGTCTTTTTATTGAAGCTTTTGGTAATAAAACGACTGATAAATACGCACCTATTTTTTACTAAAGCTAAATTTCTGTAAGAGTTGCTCTAAAATTGGTGATGGTTACATTTGCGTCCTTCCTGAAGGCTTTATCCCACACACAACGAGCCTCTTGTACGGGAAGTGAACTTTCTCGTTTTCACTTCCCATTTTCTCAAAGAGTATCTCCGGATGTTTTGTGAGTTCCTTTTCATAAACCTGATTGTAGTTAGCGCGTTTTTCTTCTGAAATCGATCCCAAGCAAGGGTTGATTGATATTGCAAAATCTACAACGTCGCAATGTTACTATCGAAAACGACTTAATTCCGCATTACTTAAAAAATCCGAAAATGGCTGAAAAGTGTAAAGACAGTCTTCTTTTTTGCACACGTCGACCACGAATCCGATGTCTTCCAAACACGTTTTCAACGTTTCTGCTGGATCTTCCATGTCGTAATAAGGGAAAGTTGGTGCGTTCTTGAAGTAAGGTGTCCATTTCTCAGTTTTGGCTAAATTTTTCCAAACATCGATAACTGGAGCACTGGTGACAATTATAAAAAAAATATCGCCTTGGGGTTTCAACATTTCGAATATGTTCTTCATGACTTGGACGCTTCTGAAGTTTGTGGTAAAATATTTGCTTGTTAACAGAGGGTTTACTTACTTTTCCCAGTCACTGATCCAATGTAAACAATAAAATGAAAAAATGTGATCGAAATGTTGACGAAATTCGTCTGGAACACCACTGGATCCTATATCCATCTCAAAAGTATGAACTCGTTTGTCGGCAATTTTGGCTTTCGCAAACTGGAGTAATTTTGGGGATACGTCGCAAAGGACGATTTTTTTGAAGTTCTTTGGTAATTTTGGCAGGAGGACGTCCAGAGTGACTGATCCTTCACCTGCCCCCACATCCATAATGTAGTCCCCATCTCGACACTTGAGAAATTTTGAGTAGTCTTGGAGGGCTGTGGTGACACCGGTCTTATGAAAACCACAGTGTTTGGAGTAGCGTGAAACGTCGTCGTTCATTTTTTCTTTTTTGTTGTTTCGTGACTTTAAATAGTTGTGGGTATGTTTTTACCATAGAGTTACGACTTTCTTAACGTTTCAATTAGTAAGTTATCAGCCAACATAAATTAAAATTATCTATGCGTAATTGCCACCTGAGTTAACTTTCCTAATTAATGGTTTTTTGAAGAAAGAAAACCGTCGTGACATAACTTCTAGTTCGGTAATAATAACTATTGCACGCGTTGTCAGCTTTCGAGTTTCACTGCTTAATTTAACAAACTAGTTGTAGTTGTTTACATGTTGTCCAGAGAAAACTTTTTTGGTTTTTAGAAATCGATTAAAAAAAGAGAAAATGTGGTCAAAATATCGACAGAACTCGTTTGGAACAATACTTGTTTTGGCCTGTTCAAAATCCACCATCTTTTTTGTGTGATTCAGAGTGTTTTGAGTACTGTGAAGTGTCTTCATTAATTTCAGTTTGTTTTGTGGCGTTGTCGTTGAACGACGTAATTGGTTGCAGATATCTCTATGCAATTGATAAAATATTTCTTATGATAAACTTACGACTTCTTCGTTGCAAAATTTAACCGTATTATCGGCAAGAGATACCTACATCGCACTTCGAATTAATAAAAAAACATTCGGTCGTTTCTTTATTGAAACTGTTCACAATGAAACCCATGAAAACACCTATTGTCTGCTACAACCATATTACCATATTGTTAATTTTCTCTTGCTTTCAGAGGCTTTAAAGCACAAACAGTGAGCTTCTCGTACGGAAAACGAACTTTTCCTTCTGCCTTAGTCGCAGTTTCAAAAATCACCTTCGGGTGATTTTTGATTTCTTTTTCATAGTCTTGGAAATAGTTGTTGCGTTCGTCCTGTGAGAGAAATTCCCAAGAAGGATTGACTGCTTTTGAAATCTCTGAAACGTTCAAATATTACAATTAAAAATTGCCTGTTTTACCCTAGTACCCAACAAGTGTGACAAAGACGGAAATGTGTAAAAGTTATCTTGTTTTTCACACACGTAGACCACGAAGCCGATGTCTTCCAAAGATCTTCGTAGCTCTTTTCCGGGATCGTGCATTTTTTGGTAAGGTGAAATGTGGTTTGTTACATTTTTTAAGTAAGGTGCCCATTTCTCGATTTTGGCCAGGTTTTCCCAGAAATCAAAAAAGGGACTGTGGATAGCAATGGTGACAAGGATATCGCCTCCTGGTTTTAACATGTCGTATATATTCTTAAACGCCTGGACATTCCTGACGCTTCATATTAAAATCGGTTATTGAAAAACGTGTTTACTTACTTTGTCCAGTCGCCAATCCAGTTTAAACAAAAAAATGAAAAAATGTGGTCGAAATGTTGACGAAAGTGGTCTGGAATAGTACTCGAGGCTATGTCCATTTCACAAATTTCAACCCTTTCGTCGTCGGTTCGGTTTTTTGCAAAGTGGAGTAACTTCGGGGATAGATCGCAAAGAACAAGTTTCTTGAAATTCGGTGGTAATTTTGGCACAAGGACTTCCAAAGTGACTGATCCTTCGCCTGCCCCTACGTCCATAATGGAGTCACCATCTCGACACTTTAAAAAGTTTAGATATTGTTCGAGCACAATTTTAGCGTCGTTTTTGTGGAAGTCGCAGTTTTTTGAGTAGTGTAAAGCGTCGTCGTTCATTTTGCTGTCTTGGTTCGAGTGAATCTAACGTCTCCGTGCGATCAGTTCAATAATTTTGTGATAAACTTACGACTGCAGGATTTTTTCGAGCTTTGATATCGCCTGCACTTGAACCCATCAGGTCGAGTATCGTGTGTTTACAATGTAAAATCAAAGTCGTGAAGGGCCCAAAATGTGTCAATTATTATGACAGGGTGTTTCATACAAAGTGTTTGGAGCGTTTAAACCGGGAAGTTGTGAACAGTGAATTATGTGATAAATTCGTTAAAATCCTGCATCCAATAGACTTATTTGTGAGTTAATCATTTTCCTTATTACTTGCTGAGATGTTTCTGAACAATATTGAAAGATCCATCATGTTAGATAACTCACAACTTTTTCACCTTAAAATAGTTGTAGTTCCGGCTGACTCCCATTTATTACAAATATTTACTTGATCGGCCAAATTTTGACATTTTCGAAACTTAACTAAAAATTTTCTTATACATTTCGAGTCCTAGAGCTCACTTCCGGCGTCGTTTGTTTGACAACTGCAACCGTTTTCCCAGAATCTACGCTTGAAAAGTCGAAATTTTCAGAAATTTTCAAAAATTCTCATTTCATTCCGATTCTAGCGAATACTGCGCTCCGTGACCATTAAGATTCTATATCTTTCCAGTCAGCAAATCGGGATCTACATCCCTGAATTTTTTCAGAATTTTTAAACAACTTTTTTTCTAATGAAATTTTTCCAATGGTCCGTCCTCCCTTCTTCAAATTTCGGCCAAATTTTGACATTTTCGAAACTTAACTAAATACATTTTCTTGTACATTTCGAGTTCTAGAGCTCACTTCCGGCCTCGTTTCTTTGATAACTGCAACCGTTTTCCCAGAATCGACGGTTGAAAAGTCGAAATTTTTAGAAATTCTCAAAAATTCACTTTTCATTCCGATTCTAGCAAATATTTTGCTCCGCGACAATAAACATTCTATATTTTTGAAATCAGCAAATCGAGATCTACATCCCTGAATTTTTTCAGAATTTTTAGACAACTTTTTTTTAGTGAAATTTTTCCAATGGTCTCCCCTTCTTCAAATTTGGGCCAAATTTTGACATTTTCGAAACTTAACTAAATACATTTTCTTGTACATTTCGAGTACTAGAACTCACTTCAGGCCTCGTTTGTTTGATAACCGCAACAGTTTTCCCTGAATCGACGGTTGAAAAGTCTAAATTTTTTGAAATTTTCAAAAATTCGCATTTCATATCGATTCTAGCGAATATTTTGCTGCGTGACCATAAACTTTCTATATTTTTGGAAAACAGAAAATTTGGTCAAAATATCGACGGAACTCGTTTAGAACAATACTTGTTATGGCTTGTTCAAAATCCACAATCTTTTTTGTGTGATTCACGGTGTTCTGAGTACTGTGAAGTGTCTTCATTAATTTCAGTTTGTTTAGTGGCGTTGTCGTTGAACGACGTAATTAGTTGCAGATATCTCTATACAATTGATAACATAATTTTTGTGATGAACTTGTGACTTCTTCGTTGCAACATTTAACCGTATTATCACATGGAACTTCGAATTAATGAAAAAACTGTCGGTCGTTTCTTTATTGAAACTGTTCACATTGAAACCCATGAAAACACCCATTGTCTGCTACAACCACATTACCATATTGTTAATTTTCTCTTGCTTTCAGAGGCTTTAAAGCACAAACAGTGAGCTTCTCGTACGGAAAACGAACTTTTCCTTCTGCCTTAGTCGCAGTTTCAAAAATCACCTTCGGGTGATTTTTGATTTCTTTTTCATAGTCTTGGAAATAGTTGTTACGTTCGTCCTGTGAGAGAAATTCCCAAGAAGGATTGACTGCTTTTGAAATCTCTGAAACGTTCAAATATTACAATTAAAAATTGCCTGTTTTACCCTAGTACCCAACAAGTGTGACAAAGACGGAAATGTGTAAAAGTTATCTTGTTTTTCACACACGTGGACCACGAAGCCGATGTCTTCCAGAGATTTTCTTAGCTCTTGTGCGGGATTGTGCATTTTTTGATATGGTGAA
Source organism: Zophobas atratus (assembly GCA_022388445.1). Taxonomy (NCBI): domain Eukaryota; kingdom Metazoa; phylum Arthropoda; class Insecta; order Coleoptera; family Tenebrionidae; genus Zophobas; species Zophobas atratus. The sequence continues at coordinate 3,566,999 of CM039444.1, forward strand.
ATGTGGTTTGTTACATTTTTTAAGTAAGGTGCCCATTTCTCGCCAGGCCAGGTTTTCCCAGAAATCAAAAAACGGACTGTGGATAGCAATGGTGACAAGGATATCGCCTCCTGGTTTTAACATGTCGTATATATTCTTAAATGCCTGGACATTCCTGACGCTTCATATTAAAATAAGTTATTGACAAAAGTGTTTACTTACTTTGTCCGGTCACCAATCCAGTTTAAGCAAAAAAATGAGAAAATGTGATCGAAATGTTGATCAAACTCGTCTGGAATCGTACTTGAAGCTATGTCCACTTGACGAGTGTCAATTCGTTCGTCGTCGGTTCGGTTTTTCGCAAATTGGAGTAGTTTTGGAGATATGTCACAAAGGAGAAGCTGCTTGAAATTGTTCGGTAATTTCGGCAAAAGTACCTCCAGAGTGACTGATCCTTCGGCTGCTCCCACATCCATGATGCAGTCACCATCTCGACACTTTAAATATTTTAAACATTGTTCAAGCGTAACGTCAGCGTCTCTTTTCTGTAGTTCACAGTGTTTCGAGTAATGTAAACCGTCTTCGTTCATTTTGATTTAGTAAGTGCGATGTTTTGCATTTAATGTCTCTAATTAGGTGTAGACTTTGTATTCCAGTTGATTTGCATATATTAAAAATACCTTATTAATGATTATTGATTATTTATTGTGGTCTGGCAGTATTGTGTTTCATAATTACGTGTATTGTTTAGAGAAGAGCGGCATCGTTGCTTCTTTTCCTAGGATAAGTCCAAAATTTTGGTAACATTGTTTAATCGTAAGCTATGAAATTTATATGCTAACTAAAAGGTATCAATCAATTTTTACACTTTGTTAGTCATATAAACAACAATAAATACTTTGAGCGCAGTTAATGAGACAGAAAAACTCGCTGGAATTCCACATAGTTATTGTAACCTCGAACTTCGTACCAGAACTGTAGCAACAAATAGTATGCAAATTTCTTAAATTGTTATCGTCTTTTTATTGAATCTTTTGGTAATAAAGCGACTGATAAATACGCACCTATTTTTTATTACTAGCTAACTTTCTGTAACAGTTGCTCTAAACTTAAGTGATGGTTACATTTGCGTCCTTCCTGAAGGCTTTATCCCACATACAACGAGCCTCTTGTACGGGAAGTGAACTTTCTCGTTTTCACTTCCCATTTTCTCAAAGAGTATCTCCGGATGTTTTGTGAGTTCCTTTTCATAAACCTGATTGTAGTTAGCGCGTTCTTCTTCTGAAATCGATCCCAAGGAAGGGTTGATAGATATTGCAAAATCTACAACGTCGCAATATTACTATCGAAAACGACTCAATTCCGCATTATTTAAAAAATCCGAAAATGGCTGAAAAGTGTAAAGACAGTCTTCTTTTTTGCACACGTCGACCACGAATCCGATGTCTTCCAAACACGTTTTCAACGTTTCTGCTGGATCTTCCATGTCGTAATAAGGGAAAGTTGGTGCGTTCTTGAAGTAAGGTGCCCATTTCTCAGTTTTGGCTAAATTTTTCCAAACATCGATAACTGGAGCACTGGTGACAATTATAAAAAAAATATCGCCTTGGGGCTTCAACATTTCGAATATGTTCTTCATGACTTGGACGCTTCTGAAGTTTGTGGTAAAATATTTGCTTGTTAACAGAGGGTTTACTTACTTTTCCCAGTCACTGATCCAATGTAAACAATAAAATGAAAAAATGTGATCGAAATGTTGACGAAATTCGTCTGGAACACCGCTGGATCCTATATCCATCTCAAAAGTATCAACTCGTTCGTCGGCAATTTTGGCTTTCGCAAACTGGAGTAATTTTGGAGATATGTCGCAAAGGACGATTTTCTTGAAGTTCTTTGGTAATTTTGGCAGAAGGACGTCCAAAGTGACTGATCCTTCACCTGCCCCCACATCCATAATGCAGTCACCATCTCGACACTTGAGAAATTTTGAGTAGTCTTGGAGGGCTGTGGTGACACCGCTCTTTTGAAAACCACAGTGTTTGGAGTAGCGTGAAGCGTCGTCGTTCATTTTTTCGTTTTTGATGTTCCGTGCCTTTAAATAGTTGCGGGTATCTTTTTACCATTGAATTACAACTTTGTTAATGCTTCTTTAGTGAATTATCGGCCAACGTAAATTAAAATTATCTTTGCGTAATTGGCACCTGGGTTAACTTTCATAATTAATACTTTTTTGAACAAAGGAATCAGTCGTGACAAAAATATGCCTATTCATCAGTTTTTGTCAGTTTTCGAATTTCACTGCTTAATTTAACGTTTGCACAGAGAAAACTTTTTTGTTGTTCCACTTAACAAAGCTCTCTTATTAGTGAAACCCTTGATAATAAAATAACATGAAAAATTCCCATCCAAACCAAATTTCTGGCCTAAATCTGCGTTCGTCTTCAGAAATCGATTCAAAAAAAGAATTTCAATGGAAGCAGGAAAAAGGGAAAATGTGAAAAATTCGACGAAACTCGTCTGGAACAATACTTGTTTTGTCCTGTTTTTGTGTGATTCACAGTCTTTTTAGTACTGTGAAGTGCTTCATTAATTTCAGTTTGTTTTGTGGCGTTGTCGTTGAACGACGTAATTGGTTTCAATTGATAAAATAATTTTTATGATGAACTTACGACTTCTTCGTTGCGATTTGTAACCTTACTATCGACAAAAGATACCCACATTGAATTTCGAGTTAAAAAAAATCTGCTCATATTAAAATCATTGCAGTTTTTTATTGAAGCTAATCACGTCGGGGTGATTTTTGATTTCTTGTTCATAGTCCTAATACCCAAAATGTGTGACAAAGACGAAAAAGTGTAAACGTTATCTTCTTTTCTACACACGTGAAGCACGAAACCGGTGTCTTCCAAAGATCTTTTTAACTCGTCTCCGGGGTCGTGCATTTTTTGGTAAGGTGAAATGTGCTTTTTTACATTTTTTAAGTAAGGTGTCCATTTCTCGATTTTGGCCAGGTTTTCCCAGAAATCAAAAAACGGACTGTGAATACCAATGGAATACCAAGTTAGCTATGAAACATATGCTGACTTGTTAAACCTCATTTTTCGGAAAAAGGTATCAATCAGTTTTAGCACTTTCATAGTCATATAACAACGGGAACGTAGTTTATGTGGTATTTAATGAGACAGAAAATCTCCGAGTGCCACATAATTATTATAACCTCGAACTTCGTACCAACAAATAGTATACAAATTTCTTTTTATTGAAACCCTTGATAACAAAATAGCATGAAGAATACCCATTCAAACTAAGCTATAGAAGTTGTCCTAAATTTGCGCTAGACAGCTACAAAATTTCACTTCCATGTTTAAGGCTTTATCCCACAGACAACGATCCTCTCGTACAAAAACTGCACTTTTCCATTTTCGTTCTCATGGACCACCTTCGGATGCTTCCTCAGTTCTTTCTCGTAATCCTGCTCGTATTCGGCACGTTCGGCTTCAGAAATCGACTCAAAAAAAGGGTTCACCGATAATGCAATATCTAAAACACCACAATATCACCCATCGAAAAAACTCATTTCCACCATTACTAAAAAAATATTGAAAAGTCGGAAAAGTGTAAAGGCAGTCTTCGTTTTTGCAAACGTGGACAACGAAACCGATGTTTTCCAAACAAGTTTTCAACTTGTCTGCGGGATCCTTGACGTCACAATACGGTGAAACGACCGCCGCTAAGTTTTTGAAGTGAGGTGCCCATTTCTCAGTTTTGGCTAAATTTTTCCACACATCAAATAAGGGAACACGGGTGAGAACAATAAAAAGAATACCGCCGCCGCCTGGTTTTAGCATGTCGAATATGTTCTTCATTGCTTGGACATGCCTAGTATTTTGTGGTGAAATAGAGATTGTTAGTGGAACGTTTACTTACTTGTCCCAGTCACCAATCCAGTTCAAGGAATGAAACGAGAAAATTTGGTTGAAATATTGACGAAAGTGGTCTGGAATTGCGCTGGTACCGATGTCCATTTCGAAAAAGTCAATTCGTTCGTCGTCGGTTCGGTTTTTGGCGAAATCGAGTAGTTGTGGGGATAGGTCGCTAAGAACCAGTTTTTTGAAGTTGTTTGGTAGTTTTGGAACAAGGACTTCCAAGGTAACTGATCCTTCACCCGCACCTACGTCCATAATACAATCCCCATCTTCACACTTCAAAAATTTTAAATTTTCGTCCAGCACGGTGGTGGCGGCTGCCTTGTGTAGATCAGAGTGTTTCGAGTAGCGTAAAGCGTCGTCGTTCATTTTTATTGGTGTGGGGTTCCATTTCGTCTGACTTTAAATAGTAGTGAGTATCTCTTTACCCTAAAGTTACGACTCTCCTGATGTACATTTAGCGATTTATCGGTCAACATAAGTCAGAATTGTCTAGTTATAATTTACCTGGCGATATTTTACTTTCATAATTAACTACTGCTTAAGAAACTGAAATTGTGTGGTATTTATTTGTCACAACAAAACTAAAGACACTTAAATAACTCCTAGGAGATTTTGGCAAAAAAAACAAACACAAACAACGAGTCTCTCGTACGAAAAATGAACCTTTTCTGGCTTGCACAATGTTTTGCAAGCATTTTTATTACATTTGTGTAGTCCTTGGAGGCTTGAACCCACATACAATGAGCCTTTTATACGGAACGTGAACCTGTTCGTTTTCACTACCAACATTTTCAAACAATATGTTCGGGTGTTTTCTGAGGGCTTGCTCGTACTCGTGGTTGTAGTCAGCACGTTCGGCTTCTGAAATTGATCCCAAGAAAGGGTTTATTGATAGCGCAAAATCTAAAAGTTCTTGTATTACTGATCGAAAATTACTCATTTAGGCCCTCACTGAAAAAAAATTGAAAAGATGGAAAAGTGTAGAGGCGGTCCTCGTTTTTGCACACGTGGATCACGAATCCGACGGCTTCCAAAGCCGTTCTCATCTTTTCTGCAGGATCGCTGATGTCGTAGTAGGGCGAGGTACCACTTTCTACGTTTTTGAAGTAAGCACTCCATTTCTCACTTCTGGCTAAATTTCTCCAAATATCGAAAAGTCCAACGTGGGTGGGAAGTGTGAAAAGAATGTCCCCGCCTGGTTTTACCATGTCGAAGATATTCTTCAGTGCTTGGTCGCTTCTAACACTTCCATATCAATTTGTTGTTACTAAGTTAGTCGTTTTACTTACTTTTCCCAGTCATGAATCCAGTGTAAACAGAAAAAAGAGAAAATGTGGTCAAAATGTTGACGAAACTCGTCTGGAATAGTACTTGTTGTTATGTCCTCTTCAAAAAATTCAACCCGTTTGTCATGGGTTCGATTTTTCGCAAAGTGCAAAAATTTTGGGGACACGTCCCAAAGGACGAGTTTGTTGAAATTCGTTGGTAGTTTTGGCACAAGGATTTCAAAAGTTACTGAACCTTCGCCGGCACCCACATCCATGACGCAGTCACCATCTCGACACTTTAGAAATTTGACACATTTTTCTAACGCGTTGTTGGCGTCGCTCTTGTGGAAAGTGCAGTGTTTTGAGTAGCGTAAAGGGTCGTCGTTCATTTTTATTTTTATGGGAGGCGTTCTACTTTGAATTACCTTAAGCACCACAAAGCTTGATATTCACTGATGTCTCGCTATTTACGTATACCAGTTTTTTGCTTTCATAATTACGACAAGTGTTTTGCATGCAATGTTGTTCCAGATAGGAAAAACACGTACGTTTGGTGACGCAATTGTAAATGCAATGATAAGGTAATTTTTTTAAATCAGCTCGAGACTTTTTTATTCCTAATTATTAGCATATTATCGGTTAGCCGTCTTTTTTTGTTACCAAAACACATTATTGTAATGGAAACCATTAAAATGTACTTACTAATTTTCATGTGTTCAGTGTTGGAAGGATCCAGAATACATCAAACCCCTTAACAAAAATTTTCCATAATTAATTTTCGGAAAAAATTCCCACTAAATCTTGCAGTCTCCCGATTGTTAAATTTTCTCTGTTTCTGAAGGGTTTGACGCACAAAGAATGAGCGTTTCGTACGGACAATGAACTTTTTCGTCTCCGGTAGCCGTGTTTTCAAAAATTAGTGTTTTTTGATTTTGTTTTCGTAGTCTTTAAAATAGTTGACAAGTTGGTCTTCTGGGAGAGACCCCAAAGAAAGATGTATTGCTAGGTTTCGGCTAGATTTTTCCTAAAGTCAAAATATAGACCGTAGACCATGACGCTTGGACATTCCTTGCGCTTTATGGTTACAATTACTTATTAAAAAAAAATTGTTCACTTACTTGTTCCAGTCACCAATCAAGTTTAAAGAATAGAATGAGAAAATGTGGTCAAAATGTTGGCAAAACTCGTTTGGAATGACACTTGATGAGATGTTCATTTCAAGGAACTAATTTTGGGGGTATGTCGCAAAGAACGAGTTTCTTGAAGTTCTTTCATTTTGGCAGGAAACTTCCAAAATAACGAAAACAAATTCTCGAAATTTTAAAAAATTTAAAGTTTGTTCTAACGCAATATCGGGAATTTATGTATATATTGACGAGGTCTTAGTTGACGTAAATTAAATAATATTTATCTAATTGTATATAATTCAGACAGTCACGAAAGTAAGTTATTAATAGATTGTTAAACGCCGTAATTACAGAGTGTATTATTCCTTCAAATGATAAAAAAAAAAATCATTAATAAGAGCACATACTCGAAAATCTAAAACACCACTTACCTGGAATCCCAAAACTAAACAATACATTCATTACCACAATAACTAGTAAGTAATAAAACTTTTAGTTAACATTTCTCTCGCCCATGACCATGTTTAATTTAATTACCATTTCACTTAGAATGTACAAAGATATGGTTGTGTTATTTTTGTAATAATTTGATAAAAATCCATTTAACAACAGTGAGTAAGCAATTTAAAATGTTTGTAGTTAATTTTAGATCCCCTGGTGTTTCATTTTCGAATAAATTTAAAGGAATCTGGTGTTTTGTTGCTGGATGAACTTGGAACAGTCTTTTCAGTTTTTGGTCTTTTATTTTTCAGGAATTTGAAAGTCTTGAGTGCTACCGTGTTTTTTTTAATTCGGGAGACTCTTAGGTGTATTATTTTTTTATTGTGAAACATTCTCCGGGGTCCCAACTGCCTTTTTTAAAAACGGAAACCTTCTCGGGGGTCCCAAATGTTTATTTTCAAAATGTAATACCTTCTCGGGGACGCCAAAGGTCTTTTTAAGAATGTGAAACTTTCTCCGCGGTCCCAATTGCCGTTTTTAAAAATGTAAAGCCTTTTCCAAGGGTCCCAACTCTCTTTATTAAAAATGTAAAACCTTCTCGGGGTTCCCAACTGTCATTTTTTAAGAATGTGAAACCTTCTCGGGGGTCATAACTGTCTTTTTTTTAATTATAAAACCTACTCGGGAGACCCAAATGTATTTTTTTTACGTGAAACCTTCTCGGGGGTCCCAAATGTCCTTTTTCAAAATGTAATACCTTCTCAGGGACGCCAAAGGTCTTTTTAAAAATGCGAAACTTTCTCCGCGGTCCCAATTGCCTTTTTTAAGAATGTAAAGCCTTCTCCAGGGGTCCCAACTGTCTTTATTAAAAATGTAAAACCTTCTCGGGGTTCCCAACTGTCATTTTTTAAGAATGTGAAACCTTCTCAGGGGTCATAACTGTCTTTTTTTAAAATGTAAAACCTACTCGGGAGACCCAAATGTATTTTTTTATATGAAACCTTCTCGGGGGTCTCAAATGTTTTTTTTTTCAAAATGTAATACCTTCTCGGGGACGCCAAAGGTCTTTTTAAGAATGTGAAAGCTTCTCCGGGGTCCCAATTGCCTTTTTTTAAAATGTAAAGCCTTCTCCAGGGGTCCTAACTGTCTTTCTTAAAAATGTAAAACCTTCTCGGGCGAGCTAAATGGCTTTGTTTAAATGTGAAACCTTCTCGGGGACCCAATTGTCAGTTTTCAAATTGTAAAACCTTCTCGGAGGCGCCAAATATCTTTTTTTATTATGAAACCTTCTCGAAGGTCCTAACTGTGTTTTTTAAAAATGTAAAATCTTCTCGGGGTTCCCAACTGCCATTTTTAAGAATGTGAAACCTTCTCGAAGGTCCTAACTGCCTTTTTTAAGAATGTAAAGCCTTCTCCAGGGGTCCCAACTGTCTTTATTAAAAATGTAAAACTTTCTCGGGGTTCCCAACTATCATTTTTTAAGAATGTGAAACCTTCTCGGGGGTCATAACTGTCTTTTTTTAAATGTAAAACCTACTCGGAAGACCTAAATGTATTTTTTTTATGTGAAATCTTGTCGGGGGTCCCAAATTTTTTTTTTTTCAAAATGTAATACCTTCTCGGGGACGCCAAAGGTCTTTTTAAGAATGTGAAACTTTCTCCGCGGTCCCAATTGCCTTTTTTAAAAATGTAAAGCCCTGGGAACACCCAAATGTATTTTTTTTATGTGAAACCTTCTCGGGGATCCCAAATGTTTCTTTCAAAATCTAATACCTTCTCGGGGACGCCAAAGGTCTTTTTAAGAATGTGAAAGCTTCTCCGAGGTCCCAATTGCCTTTTTTAAAAATGTAAAGCCTTCTCCAGGGGTCCCAACTGTCTTTACTAAAAATGTGAAACCTTCTCGGGGTTCCCAACTGTCATTTTTCAAGAATGTGAAACCTTCTCAGGGGTCATAACTGTCTTTTTTTAAAATGTAAAACCTTCTCGGGGGTCCCAAATGTTTTTTTTTTTTTTCAAAATGTAGTACCTTCTCGGGCCACCAAAGGTCTTTTTAAGAATGTGAAAGCTTCTCCGGGGTCCCAATTGCCTTTTTTAAAAATGTAACGCCTTCTCCAGGGGTCCCAACTGTCTTTACTAAAAATGTGAAACCTTCTCGGGGTTCCCAACTGTCATTTTTTAAGAATGTGAAACCTTCTCGAAGGTCCTAACTGTCTTTTTTAAAAATGTAAAACCTTCTCGGGGGAGCAAAATGGCTTTGTTTTAATGTGAAACCTTCTCAGGGGTCCCAATTGTCAGTTTTCAAAATGCAAAACCTTCTCGGAGGCACCAAATATCTTTTTTTATTGTGAAACCTCGAAGGCCCTAACTGTCTTTTTTAAAAATGTAAAATTTTCTCGGGAGCCCCAAGTGTCTTTTTTTAAGAATATTAAATCTTCTTGGGGGTCCCAACTCTCTTTTTAAAAATGTAAAAGCTTCTCGGTGGTGCCAGATGTTTTGTTTTTTTTTTTTTAGAATTTGAAACCTGCTCGAGGGTCCCAACTGTTTCTTTTAAAAATGTAGAACCTTCTCGGGGGCCCCAAATGTACTTTTTTTAAATGTGAAACCTTCTCGGGGCCCCAAATGTTTTTTTTTTTAATGTAAAATCTTCTCGGGGGCGCCAAATATATTTTTTAAGAATGTGGAACCTTCTTGGGAGTCCCAGCTGTCTTTTCTTAAGAATGTGAAACCTTCTCAGTGGTACCAACTGTCCTTTTTTAAAGAAGTCGAAACCCTCTGGGGGGCCCCAAGTGTTTTTTTTTAAGAATATTAAATCTTCTGGGGGCTCCCACTTTTTTTTTTAATATAAAACCTTGTCGGCGATCCCAACGGTCTTGATCAAAAATGTAAAACCTTCTCGGGGGTACCAACTGTCTTTTTTTATTGTGAAACCTACTTGGGGGTACCAACTGTCTTTATTAAAAATCGATGAATATTTTTTTGTCAATTATTTAAAACAGTTTTGGGGAACTTTGATTTTCTATTTTTGGAAAATTTGCCAAAATTACTCTTATCTTAGCAGGTAGTAGCCCCGCCCACCCGCCCTCTCTTTTGTTAGAGAACATCTCATTTGCCAAAATTACTCTTATCTTAGCAGATATTAGCCCCACCCACCCGCCCTCTTTTTTGTTAGAGAACATCTCATTTGCCAAAATCACTCTTGTCGTAGCAGGTACTAGCCTTGCCCACCCACCCTTTTTTACCTTAGAGGGTATACCATCTGCTTAGGTAAGGCTAATTTTAACAAATGAGATATCCTCTACGAAAAGAGAGGGTGGGTGGGCGGGGCTAGTACTTGTTAAGGTAAAACAGATTTTGGCAGATGAGATATCCTCTAAGAAACGAGAGGGTGGGTGGGCGGGGCTAGTACCTGGTAAAGTAAGACAGATTTTGGCAAATAGCATACCTTCTAAGAAAATAGAGGGTGGGTGGGCGGGCCTTGTACCTGCTACGATAAAACTGATTTTGGCAAATGAGACCCGGTATAAAAAAAACATATCATTAGTAACAGAATACAAAAATTTTACATGACGGTTTTCAAAATTTCCCCGTGCGGCGATTATGGTTATTGTAGTGAAATTTTCCTACATTTAATTAAAATAGAAAACGTTTTAATAATAATAGTTGGCGAATAAATTAAAAGAACGTTTATTACTTTGACAAATTAGCGTAATCTTTGATTTAAAAAAAAAACAGGTGTCACCTTTGACCGAAAGGAAAATTCCGGTTTGCGAGGGTATTTTCGGAGTAAATTGCAGTGTTAACGAATTTTATAATTATTTCGTAGGTACCAATTTTGAAATTTGTTTGAGTAATTTAATAAAGTAACAGTGTTCAGGTCGTTCTAAATATGGCTGTTTGTTGCTAATGTTAACTGAGAGAAATCAAGAGCACCCTAATGAGCGTTAAGCCCCTCAAGGATCCTACAAATATCGCTAGCATACAGTCCAAATGATGCTTTAATTAATTGATCGGGAATATTTCGAGCAAACAAAGACGAACTCGGTTCAAAGAGCACGCTGTTATTTGCTGAAAGAAGGGCAAGTTTTTTCTAAGTGTCTTTGGGAATCTAGAAATATTTAAAAATAAGAGTAACGTAGTGTTTGAGTATCGTTGCGTACATGTTTACGTTTGCAATATTTAATTTATTTTAAGATAAATGTCTGCCAATTTAGTGAGTCATTTTTGAAGATAAAGAAAGCGATTATTCGTGAGGGTTAAAGTACTTCAACAAAAGAAACAAAATGGCAATTTAGGTCAGCTGTTTGTATAATCGGTTCTAATGAAAATACATTAAAACGAAAGATAAAACGCACATTCTAGAAATATTTATATTTAAGACAGATAAAATAAAGTCAACAAAAACATTCGTACCAAAACTAAAAACCGTGCTTTTGCCACCCTGTATACTATTTATTTTGGCGGTTTTGAAGCGCAAGTAATGAGAATTTTGTAAGACAAGTGAAGTGTTTCGTTACCGTCGCCGCCTGGAGTAATAGTGATCTTAGGATGTTTTCTGATCTCTTTGGCGTAGTCCTCGACGAATTTGGCACGTCGATTTTCCGGAAGCGACTGGAAAAACGGATTTACTGATAATGCCAATTCTAAAAAACCATCGATAAATTATGTAGAAGAGATTTTCAAAAAGTTACTCAAAAAAATCAAAAAATCTGAAAACTCGTAAGAACAATTTTCAACTTTGCACACACGAATTACAAATCCGGCGTCTTCTAGATATTTTCGTAAAGTATAACTGGGTTCTTTCAAATGGTGATACGGAGAAACCAAATCTGATACGTCTTTCGAATAGGGCCCCCACTCTTCAGTTTTAGCCATATTTTCCCAAAAATCGTAAATCGGAGTACTGGAAATGATCGTGAAGACTATGTCACCTCCTGGTTTCAAAATGTCGAAGATGTTTTTCATCGCTTGTGCGTTCCTATAAACAGTTCTTTCGATTACCGATAACCGAAATCTCAATACTCACTCATCTGCACTAACAACCCAATTCAAACAATAAAACGAAAAAATGTGATCAAAGCGTCCACGAAACTCCTCTGGAAACGTCCTCGAAGAAATGTCCATCTGTCGGTAACTAACCCTTTCATCGTCGCATCTGCTTCTTGCAAACTCGAGTAGTTTCAAAGATATATCAGCAAGGACAAGTTCTTTGAAGTTTGTTGGTAATTTCGGCAGAAGAACTTCCAAACTGACAGATCCTTCTCCGGCACCGATATCCATTACGTGATCACCATCTCCCCAGTTTAATAACCCCGAGTAGGTGTCTAAAATACAAGCAGCGTCTCTTTTTTGTAAGTCGCAGGTTTCTGCGTACAGAGAAGCGTCTTCGTTCATGCTGGATTTTTTTCTGAGTGAAGGTGTTCATTACACGGGTCTAAATAAATATTCGTCGTTCTTCGACAATGCGTTATTTTTTGCGTAGTTCAGAGATATTTTAGTAGTTTAACGTCAGTCATGTGACACCGGTTGTTAACTTTATCAAAACCTATCAAATTTACAATGACGTAAACCATATAAATAGACATTAATGTTTAAAAATACAAAAGAAAACTAATAAAATAAATAAAAAATATAAACCATTCACTAAGTAAGTTTATCGTACATACTGTTACTAAATAAACCCATAGTCTGCACCGGTACGACGCCTATGGGTTTTCTAGTATGTGCAGCGATGAAGCCTGGAGCGGGGTCCAGAAAAACCTCGAAGCGGCGTTCGCGAACCATCCAGAGAACTGTATGGGTTTAGAGTCCAGTAATGACGGAATTAAAGTCTAGTCTAGTCTAGTCAAATCCATTCCAATCGAGTCGAATTATTCTGTACATAAAAATTAGTACTACTGAGAACGTAAGTTTGGAGTCGAAAATGATTCCTAAATCTTATTTAACTTCATTTACACGAATTACTGATGATTTTCCTAATTGGTAATCAAAATAAGACACCGATTTGATATTAGAAAGAAATTATATGACATTTTTTAAAATCCATCGGACGTAAATTTCTCACTGTCCATTTATACCGGGTGTCTGGAAAATAGGTGGGGCTATTACCTGCTAAGATAAGATTGATTTTGGCAAATGAGTTTTTTCAGTTCTTGAATTTTTCGATGTTTCTATTTCACTGTCTATCGATTTTCCTATTTTTCGATTTTCCAATTTTTCCTCATTTGAGTTTTAAAAATTTTCAATTTCTCCGTTTCTCGACTTTCCAAACTTCCGATTTTCAAATTTGGGATGATTTAATTTTTCGATTTTTTGACGTTTCGATTTCTCGCTTAAATTTTTCAATTTTTGATTCTTCTATTTCTCAATTTTCCAGTTCTTTTATATTTCTATTTATCAATTTTTCGAAAGTTTTGATTTTAGATTTTTCAGTTTTTTTCGTGGTTCGATTTCTCGATCTGTCAAGACGTCTCGCTTTTACATTTTTCAGTTTTTCAGATCTTAGTTTTGGGATTTTTAAAAATTTCAATTTTTAAGTTTTGTATCTTCAATGTTTCAGTATTTGAATTTTTCGATGTTTCGATTTGTCGGTGTTTGGATTTCATGACATTTCGTTTTTTTTTTTTAATTTTTCGACTTTACAATTTCCCCATTTTTATACTTTCGATTTCTCAATTTTTCGATATTTTAGTTTTAGGTTTTTTCAGGTTTTTTATTCTTCAATTTTTAGATTTTCAATTTTTCAATTTTTGAGGTTTGAATTTTCGATATTTGTCGTTGCTTTTTTTTATAATGTTTCGATTACTCGAGTTTCAATTTTTCGATATTTCAATACGTATTTCAATTTTTCGACGTCTCGGTTTTAGACTTTTCGATATTTGAATTTTGAGATTTTTCATTTTTCGATTTTTGGATGTTTCGATTTCTTGGCATTTCGTTTCTTAAATTTTTCGACTTTCCGATTTTTAGATTTCTCGATTTTCCCATTTTTGGATTTTTAAATTTTTGACTTCGATTTCTCAATTTTTCGATATTTCAGTTTTGGGATTTTCAGTATTTGATTTCTTCACTTTTTCGATGTTTTGATATTTTAATTTAGCAGTTTTTAAAATAATTTAAAAATTTTCAGTTCTTGGATGTTTCTATTTTTAAATTTCTTAATTTTTCAGGTTTTTGATGGTTCGATTTCTCGATCTTTCGATTTTAAAATTTTTATTACTACTAAGATAAGTCTGATTGTGGCAAATGAGATACCCTCTCAGTTCTTGAATTTTTCGATGTTTCTATTTCACTGTCTGTCGATTTTCCTATTTTTCGATTTTCCATTTTTAATTTTTCAATTTTGTCTCATTTGAGTTTTAAAAATTTTCAATTTCTCCGTTTGTCGACTTTCCAAACTTTCGATTTTCAAATTTTAGATTATTTAATTTTTCGATTATTTGACGTTTCGATTTCTCGCTTTGTCCAGTTTTTCGATGAAATTTTTCAATTTTTGTTTGTTTGATTCCTCGATTTTCCAGTTCTTCGATATTTCTATTTATCAATTTTTCGAAATTTGTGATTTTAGATTTTTCAATTTTTTTCCTGTTTCGATTTCTCGATCTATCAAGACGTCTCGCTTTTACATTTTTCAGATTTTTGATATCTTAGTTTTGGGATTTTTAAAAATTTCAATTTTTAATTTTTCTAGCTTTTGATGTTTCAGTGTTTGAATTTTTCGATGTTTCGATTTCTCGGTTTTTGGATTTCATGACATTTCGCTTTTTTTTTTAATTTTTCGACTTTACAATTTCCCCATTTTTATACTTTCGTTTTCTCAATTTTTCGATCTTTCAGTTTAGGTTTTTATTCAGGTTTTTCATTCTTCAATTTTTAGATTTTCAATTTTTCGATATTTTAGTGTTGGGAGTTACAAATTTTTGTATTCTTCAGATTTTCGATTTTTAAATTTTTCAATTTTTGAGGTTTCAAATTTTCGATTTCTCAATTTCTCGATCTTTGATTTTTAGCTTTGAATTTTTCGATATTTCGGTTTCTCGCTTTGTCAGCTTTCTACTTTTTCGATTTTTTAATGTTTCGATTACTCGAGTTTCAATTTTTTCCATATTTCAATATGTATTTCAATTTTCGACGTCTCGGTTTTAGATTTTTGATATTTGAGTTTTGAGGTTTTGAGGTTTTTCATTATTTAATTCTTCAATTTTTCGATTTTTGAACATTTTTAAACTTTTTATTTTCCGATTTTAATTTTTTCCGATTTTTTGATGTTTCGGGATTTGTTAACAGTTGTGTTTTTACTTAATTTTTTCTACTGTTCTCCGAATTTTTAAATTCCGATGTTTCAGTGTAGTAAAAGATTTTTAAAAAAATTGTAGTTGGAGTCGATTTGTACATAACATTTATATTCATCAGATTTGTGGGAATTTCTCAGTATTTTATTTCTTCACTTTTTCGATTTTTGATATTTTAATTTAGCAATTTTAAGATTTAAAATTTTTCAGTTCTTGGATGTTTCTATTTTTAAATTTTTAATTTTTCAGTTTTTGATGGTTCGATTTCTCGATCTATCGACTTTAAAATTTTTCATTTTTTTTTTTTAGTTTTAAATTTTTCAATTTTTTGGTGTTTCGCTTTCTCCGTTTTTGATTCTCACATCTTTATGTTTAATAAACGATTTTCCCTATTTTCAACTTTTCGATTCCCAAGATTTTCATCATTTGAGTTTTGAAATTTTTCAATTTCTTCGTTTGTCGACTTTTCAATTTTCCGGTTAAATTTTACATTTTTGATACTTTAAATTAGCAATTTTTAAAATTTTACATTTTTCGATTTTGTGGTTGGCGGGGCTAGCATCCTGCTAAGATAATACCGAAATACCAAATCAAGGTATTACTCAAAGAATTAATGTTAAATAATTTAAGAAAAAAATAGTTACAACATGTATAGCCCCCCAAACCCACTTTCAAATTCTCATTGCCAAAACCCCGAAATGCAGATGAATCCCACTAAGAAAAGAGAGGGTGGGTGGGCGGGGCTAGTACTTGCTACAATAAGAGCGATTTTGGCAAAGGACATACTCTCTAAGAAAAGAGAGGGTGGGCGGGCGGGGCTAGCACCTGATAAAATAGTACTGATTCTAGCAAATGACCTATCCTCTAAGAAATTTAATTAAATTATTATAAGAAAAGACACTAGAGGCTCTCCAAAGCACTTTCAAATTCTTTCCAAACAGGAATACCTAGAACCTCAAGATTGTTTAACCGGAGTCACAAAATTTACTCGAAAATAGGTCAGGTCAGAATTCTCCAAGAATAAAACACCAAAGTCCCCCAAACTTGTTTTAAATAATTTAAAAAAAAATCAATTTTATCTAACAGGTAGTCGCACCGCCCACCCACCCTCTCTTTTCGTAGAGGATATCTCATTTGCCAAAATTACTCTTATCTTTACAGGTATTAGCCCCACCCACCCACCTCTCTTTTCTTGGAAGATATCTCATTTGCCAAAGTCACTATTGTTGTGGCAGGTTCTAGCCACGCCCAACCACCCTGTCTTTTCGTAGAGTGTATCTCATCTGCCAAGGTTACTCTTATCTTAGCAGGTATTAGCCCCGCCCACCCGCCCTCTCTTTTCTTAGAGGCTTTGCCATTTATCAAAATCCGTCTAGCGGAGGAGTGGGGCTAGTACCTGGTAAGATAAGACTGATTTTGCAAATGACATACCTTCTATGAAAAGAGAGGGTGGGTGGGCGGGGCTTGTGCCTGTTAAGAAAAAACTGATTTTGGCAGATGAGATACCCACTAAGAAAAGAGAGGGTGGGTGGGCGGGGCTGGTACTTGCTACAAAAAGACCGATTTTGGCAAATGACATGGTTTCTAAGAAAAGAGAGGGTGGGCGGTTGGGGCTAGTGCCTGCTACGATAAAACTTATTTGGCAAATGACCTATCCTCTAAGAAATTCAATTAAATCATTATAAAAAAGACACTAGAGGCTCCCAAAGCATTTTCAAATCGTTTCCAAGGAGGAATACCTAGAACTTCAAGATTGTTTTAAATTTTTCAAAAAAAAACGGACTTCCAAAATTAACTCGAAAACAGGTCAGGTCAGAATGTTCTAAAAATAAAACACCCAAGTCCCCCAAACTTGTTTTAAATAATTTACAAAAAA
Organism: Zophobas atratus; assembly: GCA_022388445.1. Taxonomy (NCBI): domain Eukaryota; kingdom Metazoa; phylum Arthropoda; class Insecta; order Coleoptera; family Tenebrionidae; genus Zophobas; species Zophobas atratus. The sequence goes on from CM039444.1 coordinate 3,583,907, forward strand.
AATTAATTTTATCTTAACAGGTACTAACCCCGCCCACCCACCCTGTCTTTTTGTAGAAGGTATATATTTGCCAAAATTACTCTTATCTTAGTAGGTATTAGCCCCACCCACCCGCCCTCTCTTTTCTTAGAAGATATCTCATTTGCTAAAATCACTATTATCGTGGCAGGTTCTAGCCCCGCCCACCCACCCTCTCTTTTCTTAGAGGCCATGCCATTTATCAAAATCCGTCTAGCGGAGAGGTGGGGCTAGTACCTGCTAAGATAGGCTGATTTTGCAAATGACATACCTTCTACGAAAAGAGAGGGTGGCTGGGCGGGGTTTGTACCTGTTAAGATAAAACTGATTTTGGCAGATGAGATACCTACTAAGAAAAGAGAGGGTGGGTGGGCGGGGCTAGTACTTGCTACAATAAGACCGATCTTGGCAAAGGACATACTCTCTAAGAAAAGAGGGTGGGCGGGCGGGGCTAGTACCCTCTAAGGTAATACCGATTTTAACAAATGACTTATCCTCTAAGAAATTTAATTAAATTATTATAAGAAAAGACACTAGAGGCTCCCCAAAGCACTTTCAAATTCTTTCCAACCAGGAATACCTAGAACTTCAAGATTGTTTTAAATTTTTCAAAAAAAAGTCCTAAAATTAACTCAAAAACAGGTAGGTCAGAATTTTCCAAAAATACAACACCAAAGTTCCCCAAACTTGTTTTAAATAATTTACAAAAAAAAATCAATTTTATCTAACAGGTACTAACCCCGCCCACCCACCCTGTCTTTTTGTAGAAGGTATATATTTGCCAAAATTACTCTTATCTTAGCAGGTATTAGCCCCACCCACCCACCCTCTCTTTTCTTAGAGGGTATCTCATTTGCTAAAATCACTATTATCGTGGCAGGTTCTAGCCCCGCCCACCCACCCTCTCTTTTCTTAGAGGCCATGCCATTTATCAAAATCCGTCTAGCGGAGAGGTGGGGCTAATACCTGCTAAGATAGGCTGATTTTGCAAATGACATACCTTCTACGAAAAGAGAGGGTGGGTGGGCGGGGTTTGTACCTGTTCAGATAAAACTGATTTTGGCAGATGAGATATCCACTAAGAAAAGAGAGGGTGGGTGGGCGGGGCTAGTACTTGCTACAATAAAACCGATTTTGACAAATGACATAGTCTCTAAGAAAAGAGAGGGTGGGCGGGCAGGGCTAGTGCCTGCTACGATAAAACTTATTTTGGCAAATGACGTATCCTCTAAGAAATTTAATTAAATTATTATAAAAAAGACACGAGAGGCTCCCCAAAGCATTTTCAAATTCTTTCCAAAGAGGAAAACCTAGAACCTCAGGATTGTTTTAAATTTTTCAAAAGAAAAAACGGAGTCCCAAAATTTACTCGAAAATAGGTCAAGTCAGAATTCTCCAAAAATAGAACACCAAGGTCCCCCAAACTTGTTTTAAATAATTAAAAAAAGAAATCAATTTTATCTTAACAGGTAGTCGCCCCGCCCACCCACCCTCTCTTTTCTTACAAGATATCTCATTTGCCAAAATCGCTATTGTCCTGGCAGGTTCTAGCCCCGCCCACCCACCCTCTCTTTTCGTAGAGTGTATCTCATCTTCCAAGATTACTCTTATCTTAGCAGGTATTAGCCCCGCCCACCCGCCCTCTCTTTTCTTAGAGGCTATGCCATTTATCAAAATCCGTCTAGCGGAGAGGTGGGGCTAGTACCTGCTAAGATAGGCTGATTTTGCAAATGACATACCTTCTACGAAAAGAGAGGGTGGGTGGGCGGGGTTTGTACTTGTTAAGATAAAACTGATTTTGGCAGATGAGATACCTACTAAGAAAAGAGAGGGTGGGTGGGCGGGGCTAGTACTTGCTACAATAAGACCGATTTTGGCAAAGGACTTACTCTTTAAGAAAAGAGGGTGGGCGGGCGGGGCTAGTACCCGCTAAGATAATACCAATTTTAACAAATGACTTATCCTCTAAGAAATTTAATTAAATTATTATAAGAAAAGACACTAGAGGCTCCCCAAAGCACTTTCAAATTCTTTCCAACCAGGAATACCTAGAACTTCAAGATTGTTTTAAATTTTTCAAAAAAAAAGTCCTAAAATTAACTCAAAAACAAGTCAGGTCAGAATTTTCCTAAAATAGAACACCAAAGTCCCCTAAAAATTTTTTTAAATAATTTAAAAAAACCGTTTTATTTTAGCAAGTACTGATGACTAACTTTTAGAATGATTCCAGAAATCTATTATATAAAAACGAGTTTTGCTCTGACTCTTTATTTAGTCATCTTTAAAAAGTAACCTACGCTTGACTTTATCGAATTTTTTCCAAGCCAAGATTGAGAACGGTTAATTTATTACGATCTTGATACAAGTTTATATAATACTAGTTTATACAGTATTCAATGGTTTCGAAGCACAAGCGACAAGAATTTTGTACGACAGCTGAAGCGCCTCGTTTCCGGCGCCATCTTGAAAAATGGCGATCTTGGGATGTTTCCTGATCTCTTCGGCGTGGTCGTCGATAAATTTCGCACGGCGGTCTTTTGGAAGGGACTGGAAAAACGGATTTACCGACAATGCCATTTCTGAAACAGACCCTTTAGACAACTAAGGGTGTGGGGACAAAAAATCTGCACAAATTTTAATTTACCGAAAATCGAGTTAGCTTTGAGAAAAATGACGGTTGACGTTATGACATTTTTTAACAGTTGTTAAAAATTGTTATGCCTAGTTCCTCTTGAAAGTTTCAATATTTTTTGTAATAATGGAACACTTGAATGAAAATGATCGCCGATCTGTGATTGCCGAATTTTATAGAAAGCATATGCACTTAAAAAAGTCATTCACCGTTAATCACTTCTTCCAAATGGGGATATCAAAAAGGACAACTTATAGCATTTGCAGAAGAGTAGAGAATGGGAATTCGGTAGAAAGGCAAGTAGGAAGCGGAAGACCAGCAAGAAAAATGCCCCAGAAGAAGAGAGAAGCCTTAGTCAATCAAAGTCACGGTAAACTTGGTGTTTCACTAAGAAAGCTTGGACGGAAATTTAAAATTGACAAAAAGTATGTTAGCAACATATTGAAGGAGAACAATGTCAAGCTTGCAACACGAAAATCCGCCCCCAAATATTCAGAAAAACAAAAGCTGGAACAAAAACGAAAATTAAGGCATCTTTCTGAATCCGCTTTTTCCCCCTCAAATGGAACTGAAATAATCATCGATGACGAATCCTACTTCACTTTTGATGGTAGCGATACTGCTAACAATAAACATTTCTATTGCAAGGAAGGAGAAGAAGTAGATGATAAAGTGAAATTCAAACGTCATAAAAAATTTCAGTCCAAGTTGTTGGTCTGGTTGGCCATTTCTTCACGTGGACATTCTACTGCGTTTATTTGCCCATCTGGAAATTCTGTTAATGCAGATATTTATGAAAAACAGTGCATTAGGTCTCGACTTGTCCGCTTTATAAGAGAAAAGCATTCGGATGGCAATTTTGTATTTTGGCCAGACATGGCAACAGCTCATTACGCAGCTAACGTTATTGCTGCATATAATGAGTTAAACATTCCTTTTATCCCTAAGGACAAAAATGTTCCCAACGTACCTCAACTACGCCCAATTGAACGTTTTTGGAGAAACCTAAAGAGGAATGTGTACGAAAATGGATGGGAAGCCTCGACACATGCAGAATTAAAGAAGCGTATACTGCTGAAAATACGGCAAACAAAAATATCGGCTTTTACAAATTTAATGCGCCGTGTTAAAACAAAAATTCGTAAAGCAAGCAGATATGGTGCAGATTGTGTTCTTTAAAGTTGTTTTTATAAATGTTGTTGATCACGTTATTAATACCTGGTTTTTATAATACAGTTATTCTAGTTTGAAATTTGTGCAGATTTTTTGTCCCCACACCCTTAGGTAGAAACCACGACTAAATTTACTCAAAAACTTCAAAAATGTCGCAAACGTGAAGCAACAATTTTGAGATTGACACACATCGATTATAAACCCAGCGTCCTCTAAATACCGTCTTAACGTTTCAGCGGAATTGTTCAAGTGGTGGTAGGGCGAAATCAGGTTGTTTACGTTGTTAGAATAGTTTTCCCACCTCTTGCTTTTGGCCATGTTTTCCCAAAAGTCGTAAATCGGAGTGCTCGAGATGATAGTAAAAAGTATGTCGCCTCCGGGTTTCAACATATCGAAGATGTTTTTCATTGCTCGCTTATTCCTACAGAATTTGTGTTATTTTCGACAGTTTGAACTTGTAATACTCACTCGTCAACACCCACGACCCAATTTAAACAATAGAAGGAAAAAATGTGGTCAAAATGTTGACGAAACTCGTCGGGAATGGTCCTTGACGATATGTCCATCTGGCGATAGTTGACCCTTTCGTCGTCGCATCTCTCCCTAGCAAAGTCTAATAATTTCGAAGATACGTCAGCCAGGACAAGTTCCTTGAAGTTTGTTGGTAGTTTCGGTAAAAGGACCTCCAAACTGACAGACCCTTCGCCTGCACCCACATCCATTACATGGTCACCATCACCCCACTTTAACAACCGACTATACATGTCTAGAATGCAACTAGCATCTTGTTTTTGAAAATCGCACGTTTCGGCGTACAGAGAACCGTCTTCGTTCATGTTTGAGTTCTATCTCCCGAAATGTTTGCTTTTTGGAAACTTTATCACGAAGGTCATATCTGTAGGTGAAAGTTTGTAGATAAAAATTATTAGTTGGCGCATTTCCAACTATTGAGCAAACTAAATCAATTTCGATGTAAATATGCAACGTTGCTCAGTTACAAAATGTGTGACGACATTGTTATCTTTATTTGTTGCTACACAATAAGTTCAAGGGGACTAATTAGATTGCATTTACATGCAACACGTGTAAAGTCATCAAAGGTCAAGATGAATAACCCCCAAAGTTTTATTATTAAAGACAAATCAAGACGAAATAACAGATTCCGGTGGGGTGTACTCAGTGGTTGTCACTGTGACTCCAGAGGTTTCGAAGCACAAGCAATAATAATGTTATAGGAAAGACTGAGTTCTTCGTTACCATTGACACCCGTTACGGTGATCTCGTGGTGCTTCCTTATTTCTTTTTCATAGTCTTCGATATATTCCTTGCGTTCGTCTTCGGAAAGTAAATGGATGAACGGATTGACGGATAATCCGCTATCTGGAACGTAAGTGTTATCACATTCAAACCACTGACGAGAAATAGCACCTAAAAAAACTGAGAAAGCCCCGTACGTGTAAAAGCGCGTTTCCATTTTACAGTCGTGGATTACAAATCCTGCTTCTTCCAGAAATTCCCGTAATACTTCTTCTGGGTTATTCTGGTTGTGGTACGGCGACAAAAAACCGGATAAATTTTTCGAAATCGCTGCCCATTTTTCAGTTAGTGCCATATTTTGCCAAAAGTCGTACAGAGGTGAACTGGCCATGATGGTAAGCACGACGTCCCCACCTGGTTTCAACATGTCGAAGATATTCTTCAGTGCTTGAATATTACTGAGTCGTGTCGACACCCAATTTAAACAGTAAAACGAAAAAATGTGGTCGAAGTGTTGACGAAACCCATCTGGAATAGTAGACGATATATCCATGGGGCAGAATTGGACTCTTTCGTCGTCACTTCTGTCTCTAGCGAAATCGAGTAGGTCCTCCGATATGTCAGATAGAACGAATTTCTTGAAGTTTGGTGGCAATTTCGGCAAAACCACCTCCAGACTCACCGAACCTTCAGCTGCACCGACGTCCATAATACAATCACCCCCTCGCCACTGTAAAAAAGGAAAGTATTCATTAAGGACGCGATTAGCGTCAATTTTTTGCAATTCGCAGCTTTTTGCGTAAAGATTAGCGTCTTGATTCATTTCGTTAACTGTGTTCAATTATGACCAGTAATGCCAATTTATCAATAATCTTAATATCAGAGACGGATTCTATTTGGTCGAAATCGAAGTAAAATTTTTGGGGATCTTTGCTAATATGGTGTTACGGGTGCTAATTTCATTTAGGAGAAAACTGAGTGTGGTTTACATCGTTTAAAATTTGGGTGTAAATGCGAAGCGTGATTTTAGTCTTGTTTGATTTTAATCCGACTCTGGAATTTGTAAATATGTTTGTGTGGTGTATTGAATAGAAGGAAGTGATAAGAGTGCACTTATTACGCAATTCAGAGATATTGTTAACATCATTGACCTGTGTATGTATACTTTTGTAAAATTTGGGTGTTAATTAGCAGTGTTTTGACATGACGTCATCAGTTTTGTTTTGTCATTTTCAATTCCTCGATTTTCCAATTTTCAATATTTAGATTTTACAATAATTTTCGTGTTTTCGACCTCAATTTTTCGATCTTTAAGTTTCTCAATTTTTAATCTTTCGATTTTTGAATTTTCCGTTTCTTCAATTTCTCAAGTTTTTCGATTTCAGGAAGCTTTCATTTTATACTTTTCCGTTTTTTCATTTTGAGTTTTCAATTTTACAATTTTTCTATTTTATAACTTTTCCATTTTGTTTATTCGAATGTAGAAAATTCGAAAAATTGAACAATCGGAGAATTAAAAAATTGGAAAAAATTGAAGAAACAAAAAATTGCAAAATCGATAAAACGGAAAATCGAATGGAATTTGTTTCCACGATTTTTTAACTTCGATTTTTTTAAATTTTTTAATCTGTATTTCAATTTTTCGATTTTTGGAATTTTCTGTTTCTCATATCTAGGTTTATCGATTTTTTTGAGTTTTTCGATTTTTGCGTTTATCTTTTTTTAAGTAAATATTTCAATTTTGAATTTTCCGATTTCGGCCTATTTCGATTTCTCTTTTGAAGTCTCAAGTTTTCGATTTCGATTTCTTGGTTTTTCAATTTTCAAAATTTTCGATTTTTCCAGTATATATTTTAAATTTTCGATTTTTTAAATTTTTCATTTTTCCCTTTTATAATCTCTATGTTTCGATTTCTCGATTTTAATTTTTTAATGTGTTTCAATTTTTCCATTTTTGGAATTTTCGATTTCTCATATCTCAATTTTCCAATTTTAAAAATTTTTCGATTTCTCGATTTTTAAGTTTTCGCTATCTCAATTTTGGGAATTTTTCAATTTCTATATTTTTCAGATTTTCGATATTTTCATTTTCCCGATTTTGTAATTTTCATTTTCTTGATTTTATATCACAATTTTTCATTTTTCCATTACCTTTATTTTTTCAATGTTTCTTTGGATTTTATAATTTTTTGTTTATTCAATTTTTTACATTTTCAATCTTTGATTTTTTAAGTTCTTGATTTCCAATTTTTTTGTATTTCGAAGCTTTCATTTTCTACTTTTTCAATTTTACAATTTTTCTATTTTATAATTTTTCGATTTTGTTTATTCGAAAAAATGAAAAATTGAAACAATGAAAAACTAAACACCGAGAAACTTAAAAATCTAAAAAAAAATGAATGAATCGAAGAATGGGAAAGAAGAAAAATCATTCGAATTGAAAAATTTTAAAATCCAAAAATTGTAAAGTCGAAAAATTATAGAATCTTGAAAATTGTAAAGTCCAAAAACTGTGACATTCAAATACCGAAAAATTGAAAAATTCCAAAAACGAAAAACTGAAAAAGTAAACAACTTTAAAAATTATAATTATTAGGAGTGTTATATAATTAAAATGAAAACTAGAAAAACTGCAAATGAAAAATTAAAAAAACGGAAAATTGAAAGCCGAAAATTGAAAAAATAAAGAAAATTAAAAATCCACACGAAAAATTGCAAATCGAAAAACTGACGAAATTAAAAGCTGAAAACTCGTGAAATTTGCAAACTCTAAAATTTGAAACATCTAAAAGTTGGAAAATCAAAAACTGAAAAATCGAGAAATCAAAAATTTTCAAAACTGAAAAGTCGAAAGATTGAAAGATCGAAATTTTGGAAAATCGACAAACCGAGGAATTCAAACTGAAAAAAGATCGAGAATTCAAGATGTCGAAAAATCTAAATATCTAAAATTAAAAAATAGAAAAATTACAATAACAAAAAATTTAACATTAAAAAAAACACAAAATCAAAAAGTCGAAAAGTCGAGAAATTGAGAAATGGAAAAATGAAAATTTAGAAAAACCAAAGATTGAAAAGCATAAAAAAAAATTTAAATCGGGAAATCGGAACGTAAAAAAATTAAATCGAAAAATTGAAAAATTTTAAATTTAAAAATTCGAAAACTTGAAAAACCGAAAAACTGAAGAAATGAAAAACTAAAAAATCGACAAACTGAAAAATCTCAAAACTGAAAAGTCGAAAAATTGAAAAACCCAAAAATCGATTTCCGGTAAGTCGAAAAATCAAAATTTAAAAAGTTGAAAAATGAAAATATCAAAAAACTGAAAAATATAGACATTCTCAAAATTGAAATGTTACACGTTGAAAAGGTTAAAATCGGGAGATCGAAGCATAACAAAACATAAAATCGAAAAATGGAGAATTTTAAAAATCTAAAAACTTGAAGAAATAAAAAATTGAAAAATGGAAAAGCCGAGAAATCGAAATTAAAAAATTGAGACATCAAAAGATCCGAGAGAAATCGAAAAACCGGAAAATTAAAACTGAAATACATATTTAAACTTGAAAAAAAATGATAAATCAAAATATTCAAAATTCGAAAAATCAGAAATTTTAAAAACCGAAAGATCGAGAAATCGATATATCAAAAAAGTGAAAAATTTTAAATTAAAAAATTGGAGATATTGAAAAATCCCAAAATTCCAACAACGAAAACTTGAGAAATCAAAGAATTCATTAATAGAGAAATTGAGAAATGTAAAAATGAATTTTTTTTTAAATTGCAAAAATTGTAAAACTGAAATATCGAAAAATTAAGTAAACTAAAAATCGAGAAATCAAGAAATCGAAAAATTGTAATTCAATTTTGTTTATTTTTCCACAAAAATTTCGATGTCGAAGATAAAAATTCAACACGGATTCATAGACCATAGGTACACTGTTACTTTTTTTTAATTTATATAACATTTATTTGACAAAATTGTAGAACTGAAGAAACGAGAAATAGAAACATTGAAAAACTAGAAATCGAGAAAAAATTAATGAATCAAAGAACGAATTAAATCGAAAAATTAAAAAATTCCAAAAACGAAAAACTGAAAAAGTGAACAACTCTAATAAAAATTATAATTATTTTTACATATCTAAAATGAAAATTAGAAAACCTGCAAATCAAAAATTGAAGAAACGAAAAATTGAAAACAAAAAAAATTGAAAAATCCAAAAACTGAAAAATTTCAAATTGAGAAAAAGAAAAATTATAAAAACTCGTTCCTCGCGCGTTAAAATATCTCGATTATTAATCATCTTTATTAACAAACTTGTTCGTTAAATAGCTAGTAATTTACCTGATCTTATTTTCAATTGCATTGCGGGGTCTGCGGGGGTGCTATTTACGCCACTGCTAGTAAGCATTAAACGGTGATCCGCATGGCCTCCTTGACGCAAATATTGAATTAACATTAGCACGTGTAATATTTTTAGTAACCATGTGACCTTTGTTAAAGTTCACTGAATTAACTACTGCAAGTTGCAATTCTCCTAAACATAGAAGTCGTTTTAAATTATTCTAAATTACGTTTTCTCGGCGAATTATAACCGTATAATAACGATTTTTCTCCCGCTTCATAATAAAGTTCGCTTTACAATCCCAAAGAAACCAACAAAAGTATGAACTTGCTCGAATATGAGCGCCATAACAACTCCGAAAATGTCACAGTTACAAATTGATACTCCGCATAGCTCCCTTAAATAAAACTCCCTCATCGGCGACGTTTCGAACCCAGAACAAACTATTCCATGAATCGGCCGCGAATTTGAAATTTTCATGCGAAATAGTTTCTGAGCAATTAATCCTGGGCATTCTTCGCATTCTGACGTTTATTTATGCACCTGTGGTAGCGAGCCCATTAAGGATCGCCATCACGAAATATTCCCCATTTTTCGTCACTCCCGAAAACGTCAAACTTGTTAAAGAATTTCCGCCTCCGTGAACAGAGGGAAGGGTCTGTTTCAAAAGGATTCCTGCACCATCTGAAAGTGATGGTTCAGACGGGACCTCGGAAATTTCACCTAAAAAGGGAACGGGACACTTAACAAATTACGAACTGCTGCTGATCAGCCGAATTTGCGGCTCGTCCGCAGGAAACATTAATAATTATCTGGTTTAAGACGCAAACTGACCGTATCTGAGCATTTTTTGCGTTTTATTTATTGCAGAAGTAGGCATTATCTGATTTATTCCTCCTCGCAGTGAATGTTAAACGTGGGTTTGTCCATCTCGGAGCGGGTAAATGCCACCGGCATACGAAAATTAATATTTACCATAGAACGTGGAAAGTGCTTTTCCGGCTGAAGGAGCTTTAATTTCTTTCAAACCATAGCAGGCGCGATGAATTCATATTCCGTTAAAAGCTCGGTCGCATTCGAACGTTATGAGTATGTTCAAAGCCACTTATATTTTATTCCGACAGTTTCGACACAATGTATTGAAAACGTCCATTACGAGGGTTTAGTGTTACCGGAAATGGAACTTCAGATTCCCATTCTGACGTTAATTTCCGCTCGGCATGTAGTACGGAGGTGAGCAGAGCGAAATCTTTTCAGATTTCACATCCATTAGACAGCGTGTGGCGTTTTGTTTCGCTAATTTTTCAGACTGTCGCTCGGATGTGCATAGTTTATTTCAGTAGTTGAATGGGAGCGAGCACAATGCGTTCATTAGGGAGCAGCGACGAGCCCGGATTAAACAGCCCCCCATTTTCTAAATGCCGAAATTGAAAGTATCCAGGCTCGCGATAACTCCACATCCGGCATTGTTTTATTTGGCGATATTTTGCAAATTCGGCCATTTGTATTCACTGCGGCATTTCGCGCGAAGAACAGGAAGGAGTATGTGAAATAAATGGACCCTTTCTGTGTTTATACATAAATGCTGTCTTGTTCACAACGTCTGGACATGAGAGCAACATTCGTTGGGAAGAAAAATATCTTATAAATGAGAGCTGTTGTGGAGAATTGCGGTAAAAGGCAGCCGCAACCGAACGAACGAACGAAGATGTAGGGGGGCTTAAGCCCAAAACGGTGAGATTCCTCTCCGTTATATACCGTCACGTTCTCCTTCCATTTAACGCGATTATCAGACTTCCACACACGTAGATGGCCACATACCGGTAATTATAACAAATTGGATACGTGACATATAACAATAAATCGATTAGACGCCGCCCCCGGGGGCCACACAGATCCCGAAAACACCAATACGCGCCCTCCATATTTTTACGCCGACGAGGCAAATGACGCCCGGATCACTCCACCAAACATCAAAATAATAATAATAATACGATAGACACCACCGTACATTAAATTAAATGGAGATCTATCTAGAGCATCAGTTCTAGCAGAGTTAATATAAAAAGAAATATGTGGGCGAGTATTTAGTCGAGGTACAAGAAAATTAATTTTACCCAGGAGCACAGAACAGTCAGTTCTATTATAAAGAAGATTATATAAGAAGCGAATCAAAAGCATATTTCGGAGAGCTTGCAGTGATATAAAATTGAATCTCTTCCAAAGATCTGACTGCTCTACACCACGTGGGCGGCAAACACCGTCTTGTAAAAAAGCTAAGAATTTTAAAAGTTGTCTTTATACAGTCTCAATCTCCTTGCGATGGATTGCGTAGATGGGGTACCAAATAACTGTGTACTCCAGTCTTGATCTCACCAAAGAAAAAAATAATATGATAAGAGTTCACTGATTCACTAATTCTCTACAATTGCGGTAAATAAAACCATAGATCTTGTGAGCCTTAGCAATAATGTTTTTATAATGATTTGTGAATCATTAATAGAATTAATTTCCATGTATAATTTGAGATTATCAGCCAACATAAGTTTATTGCAGGGAATAGCATCAGGAAGATCGTTAATAAAGAGCAATAAAGTTCGATCCCTGGGACCCCAAAAGATGGACTAAAATTTCTGTATTTCACAAATGCGATTCTACCGGTCAGATAATAAACAATGATCTATTTGATAGAAAGCCTTTTCGAAATCAATATACACTGCGTTTCAAATAAAATGCACCACCTAGAAGGAGTAGGCGTAGAATGTTGAAATGAGGATTGTAAAGATCCACTCTTTTTATATTTTTTTAAAAGCACAATTTTTTAATCAAATAGAATCAATGACGTCACTAGTAGACCATTTTTTCTCATGGCTAAAATGGTACATTTTCGAAAGGAAATAATATTCGAGATTTCCTTATACAAATTTTCCATTCTAACCATATTTTACGTTTCTTATTGTGAAAAGATGACTATGTATATTAAGAAAGAGTAAGGCAAAATATAAGCCCCGCCCACCCGCCCTCTCTCAATTGTGATGATTTATTTATTCGTCGTAAACCAAGAGGGTGAACTTTAACTGCAAAATACTTATTTCTTTAGAAGAAATTAAAAACATGAATTTGAGTATCCTGTTGTTCAAAACATACCAAGTAGATTAAGAAAAAATGAAGGCCAAAGATTAAGCCCTGTCCTGATCTAAATAGTAATGAAGTTTTCATTCGTTGGCAGACCTAGAGGCGGAGCCTAATTGCAAAATCCATATTTTCTTACGAAAATTCTCCATTTTAAATGTCTTTTAAGAATAATAAAAAAAATCGTCACAATTGAGATGGGTGGGTGGGTGGGGTTTTATATTTTGCCTTTTGTTTTCTTAACATGTTTTTAATTTTTTGTAAAGAAATAAGTATTTTGCAGTTAAGCTCCGCCCCTTTGCTTCACTTTGAATACAAAAATCATTACAATTGAGAGAGGGCGGGTGGGCGGGCCTACGTTTTCCCGTTTTGTTTTAATATATGCAGACTTATTTTCATAACATGCAACTTAAAAATGTTTAAAATGTAAAATTTATATAAGGAAATATCGATTTTAATTAGGCCCCGCCCCACAATTGTAAAATCCATATTTCCTTGCAAAAATGTACCACTTTGACCATGCGTTAAGTTTCTCGTTGTGAAAAGATGGCTGTGTATATTAAGAAAAAGGGGCAAAATATAAGTCCCGCCCACCCGCCCGATCTCAATTGTAACGTTTTTTTTTATTCGTCGTGAGCCAAGAGGGCGAAACTTAACTGCAAAACCCTTATTTCTCTACGTGAAATTAAAAACATGTTTTAGAGTATCGTGTTGTTCAAAGAATAGTTTGTATATTGAGAATAAAATAAGGCCAAAGATTAAACCCCACCCATATCGCCCCTGATCTAAATATATAGTAATGAAGTTTTCATTCGTAGTCAGATCGAGGGGCGGGGCTTAATTGCAAGATCCATATTTATCTACAAGAATTTACCATTTTTAACATGTTTTAAGTTTCTTGTTCTGAAAAGACAACTACGTATATTAAGACAAGAGGCAAAATATAAGCCCCGCCCACCCGCCCTATCCCAATTGTGATGATTTTTTTTCATCGACGAAAGCCAAAGGAGCGGAATTTAACTGCAAAGGACACTATGTATATTAATATGTACATTAAGAAAAAATTAAAACCAAAGATTAAGCCCCACCGATACCTGCCCTAATTTAAATAGTAATGAAGTTTTTATTCGTTGGCAAACCTAGAGGCGTAGCCTAATTGCAAAATCCATATTTTCTTACAAAAATTTGCCATTTGAAACGTGTTTTAAGTTTCTAAGAATAAAAAAATCATCACAAGTGAGATGGGGTGGGTGGGTGGGGTTTTATATTTTGCCTTTTTTTTTCTTAATATGCTTAGTGTTCTTGGTATGACACTATACTCAAAAACATGTTCTTAATTTTTTGTAAAGAAATAAGTATTTTGCAGTTAAGCTCCGCCCCTTTGCTTCACGTTGAAAAAAAAAAAATCGTTACAATTGAGAGAGGGCGGGTGGGCGGGCTACGTTAGGCCTTTTTGTTTTAATATGTGCAGACTTGTTTTCATACATTAAACGTGAAACATGTTTAAAATGTAAATTTGTAGAAGGAAATATCAATTTTAATTAGGCTCCGCCCCACAATTGCAAAATCCATATTTCCTTGCATTTTAACCAAGCTTTAGTTTCTTGTTGTGAAAAAATGGCTATGTATATTAAGAAAAAAAAGGCAAAATATATGCCCCGCCCACCCGCCCGGTCTCAATTGTGATGATTTTTTTATTCATGGTGAGCCAAGAGGGCGAAGCTTAACTGCAAAATCCTTATTTCTCTACGTGAAATTAAAAACATGTTTTTGAGTATCGTGTTGTTCAAAGAATACTATGTATATTAAGAAAAAAATAAAGCCAAAGATTAAGCCCCACCCATACCCGGCCCAATCTCAATTCTCAATTGTAATAAATTTTTCATTCGTTGTCAGATCAAGGGGCGGGGCTTAATTACAAGATCCACATTTATCTACAAAAATTTACCATTTTAAACATGTTTTCAGTTTCTTGTTCTGAAAAGATAACTACGTGTATTAAGACAAAAGGCAAAATATAAGCCCCGCCCACCCACCCTATCTCAATTGTGATCATTTTTTTTTATCGACGAACACCAAAGGAGCGAAATTTAACTGCAAAGGATACAATATATTTTAAGAAAAAATGTTTTTTTTTAATTTTTTGAAAAAAGATAAGTATTTTGCAGTTAAGCTCCGCCCCTTTGCTTCACTGTGAATAAAAACAATCATTACAATTGAGAGAGGGCGGGTGGGCGGGCCTACGTTTTCCCGTTTTGTTTTAATATGTGTACACTTATTTTCAGAACATGAAACTTAAAACATGTTTAAAATGTAAAATTTGTATAAGGAAATATCGATTTTATTAGCTTCCGCCCCATTATTGCAAATTCCATATTTTCTTGCAAAAATGTACCATCTTTACTGTTTTAAGTTTCTTTTGTGAAAAGGTGGCTATGTTAATCAAGATAAAAAAGGCAAAATATATGCCCGCCCACCCGCCCGGTCTCAATTGTGATGATTTTTTTTCATTCATCGCTAGCAAAGAGGGTGGAGCTTAACTGCAAAAATCCTTATTTCTCTACGTGAAATTAAAAACATGTTTTTGAGTTTCGTGCTGTTCAAATAATACTATTATATGTATATTTAGAAAAACATAAAGCCAAAGATTAAGCCCCACCCATACCCGCCCCGATCTCAATTCTCAATTGTGATTAATTTTTCATTCGTTGTCAGATCAATGGGCGGGGCATAATTGCAAAATCTATATTTCCTTACAAGGTTCAGCGTTTTAAACGTGTTTTAAGTTTCTAATAATAAAAAAATCATCACATTTAAGATGGGTAGAATGGATGGGGTTTTATATTTTGCCTTTTTTTCTTAATATACTTAGTATTCTTGGTACAACACGATACTCAAAAACGTATTTTCTTATCATAGCAAATGCTAGCCCCGCTCACCCACCCTCTTTTTTCTTAGAGTAAGTTATATGCCAAAATTAGTTTTATCTTAGCAAGTAGTACTTTTCACAACTAGAAATTTAGAAAATGGTTAAAATGGTACATTTTTGTAAAGAAATAAGTATTTTGCAGTTAAGCTCCACGGTGAATAAAAAAAATCATTACAATTGAGAGAGGGCGGGTGGGTGGGCCTACGTTTTCCCGTTTTGTTTTAATATGTGTACACTTATTTTCAGAACATGAAACTTAAAACATGTTTAAAATGTAAAATTTTTAATGGAAATATCAATTTTAATTAGGTTCCGCCCCATTATTGCAAAATCCATATTTCTTTGCAAAAATGTACCATTTTACCATGTTTTAAGTTTCTTGTTGTGAAAAGATGACTATGTATAGTAAGAAAAAAAAAGGTAAAGTATATGCCCCGCCCACCGCCCGGTCTCAAATGTGATGATTTTTTTATTGGTCGTGAGCCAAGACGGTGGAGCTTAACTGCAAAAATCCTTATTTCTCTACGTGAAATTAAAAACATGTTTTTGAGTTTCGTGTCGTTCAAGCCAAAGATTAAGCCCCGCCCATACGCGCCCCTATCT